>OX632365.1:12644036-13064301 GCA_951751655.1 Ophion costatus | reverse complement strand
TTACTCCGCTCGAATATGCGAGTATAACAATTTTCCTGCAGCCCCACGATTATCGTGCAAATTTCCGAAACGAAACATCGATTCTTATTCGAACTTGTTTCAATTTATGCTGATAATTTATTAACGCAAACGGGACATTTATGGAGACAAACAAAAATGATAAATACAGTTTTTTTTTTTAATAAATGTGTCGGTTTTTAAACTCCGGCATAGCTCCGGTTTCGCAATCATCGGCAACGTGCGAACTTCCACAGGTCGTTGAGAATCATGGTAGTAAAAAAGTTTAGATTCCGTTTTTCGGAACTTGCCGCAAGAAGCAATTTTTTGGCAAGTTCATCAAGAGCCAAAGGAAAATGTACGCCACGGAATGAAAAATCGCCTCTTGACAAGCACAAGCTTGGCAATGTACGTCAGCGAGACAAGCCAGGCTGTCTTATTCTCCATGGTGGCCACCGTCCGTACTACACCGTAACATATAAAAATCGTACACTGAAATATATACGGGGTTAAACACAAGCACACTCGATGGCGTACACAGAAACACTGATTATCAAATCGTCCATTGCGTAATGGAGAGCCGGCGAGCAGTTGCGTGCTCTCGCGGCCTCTGTCAGAGTTACGGCAACTCGTCGCCGGGGCAAAGCTGTGCAGGAACGAGCATCAACGAAGAAAAGAACAGAAAAATGAAAGAAGGAAAAACAAAGAAACAAAGACGAAACGGGGGGTACGTATGGAAATCGAGCCGCAAATCGACGTACGAACTGTTCTTCTTGCGTCAAAAAGTGATTTGACAATATCAGATTAGACAATTTATGTATCGTACTTGAAATACCAACGGAGGGGGGGGGGGGCATATTATTTTTTATATTTGCTGTATAGGACTGCAGTACCAAGTTGAAATCATCAAGATAAAAAATAATGTGACACTAGTCAAGGACAAACTTATGTTATTAGTCAAAGATGATTAGCTCGAAGAAAGCAATCTGGTTATCAGACAGCACTAATGGGTTTTCCCAAATTTAAGACCTCTTAGCAATAGTCTTCTCGTATTCGAAAACGGTAGATCACATAATTTTATAAAAATCTTTAGGCTCGTTTTGGTTATAAAATTTGCGAACACGAAATGAAATATGTAAAAGTTTTCAAGACAATATGGAACTTTCATATGTATGCGTATAAAAGTCGATGCAGGAAACAAAAACAGAAGCCGGGCAGGTACAAGAAAAAGGGGAATTGAGATAATCAAGGACAATCGATCGTTCCACCGATGTATATAAAAGAATATTGATGTTTTTCTGAGCCGTAGATACGTTCCGTAAAAAGTTCGTCTTTGAAGTTTTTATAAGTTTGACCACGTCATGTTCAAAAATAAATTAGATGTACGCAATTTATCACAGTAATTAAAATTTAAAAAACGTGACATGAGCTGCAGTTAATTTCTTTTACGAATGTATTAACTGCGGTCAATATCTTTTACAAACTATGTTAACTGCGGTCACTAACGATAAAATTCCAATGCAATTCATGATTTTTCGTACGAAGTAGGCTGAATTATCTAAACTTTTATTTTCTTTCTCGACAATAGGAAAACTCAAAAAATTCCGAGTTGGTCTTTTAGTGTACATATCCACGTGGGGCTGTTTACAAATAAACCGATGACCAATGTAATTCTCATCTTATTTTTCAAAAATATTTATCATCTCGTTTATTAACTTTTGTCGCGTATCCGCTCAGTTTCAGCTTGAAGGCACCCACCCAAGGAAATGTTTCCAAAATTCGATAGTTTTTTCTATTATATTTTCATTCTACGATATCTCTAGAATATTGTGTCTAAACTTGAAATCGAATTTCTAACTAGTTACAATTTACAAGCGGATAAATGGACCCACCCAGAAGTAACGAATTTTACACACTGTGAACAAGTTTTTTTTGTTGAGATTTTTGGAGAAACCGGGGCAAGAAATGTTCGGTTTAAAAAGTATCTAAAGATCTTAGAAATGATATACTGTCATATAATGGTATACTGATCTTAATGATATATTGTTCGGGGTCAAAAGCTCTAAATATCCCAAACCGACATACCCGAGTAGAAATTGTGCTAGCCTGTCTGAGTTACGACCTAGTAACTTACCCGAGTGGAAAACGTAACTCATCACCGCCTAGCCAAAAGCTAGTTATGTTTCGAACCGCCATTAGCTAGCCGTTTTAGCTATTCACACCCAGTCTTGTAACTCTTCGGCCCTCCCGTGACTGAATACAAAAAAGTAGATGGTGACTAAATGGGAAGAAATATCTCACGACTGTATACTATTTATCTAGTCATGACCTAGTTTTTTTCAGTTAGTGACTGGGAACAAAAAATTAAGTGGCGACTAGATAAAACAAATTTAGTGCCATTTTTCGGGATTTTTTTGCACTTTATTTCCACCATTGCACCCCTTTGAGATATTCTCCGTTGATCATTAATTACACGATTGTGATAATTGCGCTGAGAATATATTAATAGTCCAATTTCAAGTTATATCGGACAAACGCTTACGTCGTAACGTAGTTTCATTCCCGGGACCTCTCAGTGATAAGTTGTGACGTATCCACTGAGACAGTTCTGGTTGTTAAATTTCTGAATTTTCGTATCGTTTAAAATGTTGCAATACACAATGTTAGATTATTGAGAAATGGGTAAATTAACACCTGTAAATAACATTATCGGATCAATGACTTAATTGCGTACGCATTGAGAGCGATAATTCCATACAATTAAATAACGATAAATTGTTTTTGTCTAGTTATTTATTTCGGCTAGTACGGCAGCGGTTAGCTAGTGTCCCATGCAAAAATGTGACCGGGTATTCCTACCATGTGTCCGGCCCAGACCAGATTTGCCTGGTCCGATTGACCTGACTGGGTCAGGCCCGAGTCGGAAATTGCAATCTTCTGGCCAGGATAAATAAAACGGCATAATAAACAGTTAAATAAAACGGCATTCGCCATAAATAAGAACCATATCGACTTGCTCTTCAAACGGATAGATTGTACGCGATTGACCGTTTTATCGATACTAATCTTATCATGTTTATCTTATCCTGCAAACTTATTAAAGTGTCCTTGAAACAGTGTTTATTTTCAGTGAAGTAAACCGTAAGCATTGTCGCCTTTCTGCACTTTCTGTACCTCTCTAAGAAATGTGTAAACGCACATAATAACGTACGCATTGATATTGCTGGTCGTCATTTCGAACACTTACTATAAACGTATTATAGTAATTTTATTTACTACCGAAACTGTAAGTACTATCGCCTTTCTGTAGTTTCTCTGACCTTCAATGACCTTATGTTATAGGTCGTTGAACTCGTTTTAAACTCCTCTTTAATGATACAGAAAAAAAACATACCGCTCCATTTAAGAAAATGGAGTTGACCTTCAAATGTCCGAAGTACCTCCACCTGCAAAAAAAACTATTATTTATGCAATTTCATTTCAGCAAATATTTCTGTGAACCTTATAGTTTCGAAGATATCCAAGGTGCTAGTAGTTATTGAACCACCCTGTATATAACACAAATAATACATGCATAAATTGGACAAATCAAATTTGTTTGCAGAATAAATTTTTTTTACATCCGTCTCAGAATTACTAGAACTCGGGGAAAAAACACGCTTCGATTTCCCAGACCACGCGCCGATCACCTGGCTGCAGCGTACACTGTTGCTATTCTGCTACAGATGGTTGGGCCCGAGTTCGGTGTGGAATAAAATTACCACTTTTCATAAGTCGATATCTCCGAAACTAAACGGTCAAGGTTTGTCATTTTTTTTAAATCAATCCCACAACAGTACTGCGTACACGTGTTTTTATTTTGAAATCCTGATCCGTTTAGAACCTATATCGAGAAATGCGAGCATACTCCTATCGGTTTACGTGGTAGGTATAGGGATCGCGTACAAAAATATTCATATTCAATGGCAATTATCTCATAAACTAAACGGTGGATCGAATTGAATTTTTGGGCATCAGTCCATAAAGGTCATATCTACACCATACTCAGATTTCAGCGAATTCCTAAGATTTTACCAAAACTACCTTAAGAATTCATTTTCGTTCCATAAAAAGTTTGAGCATTTAAGAATTCATTTCCGTTCCATTCCAACGATGCAAATTTCAACGTCATGAAGTTGGGATCACAAAGATTAAGAGAACAAAAAAATTATGAAAATTTTTCAGTAATTTTCAAATTGCTCTATCTCCGCGAAAAATCGTCGTAGGAGAAAATTTAAAAAAACATTTCAAAGGTTAGAAACTCTAGATTTCAAGCTTCCACTTAAAATAATTGTTTGCTCTTTTTCTTATTATAAAGCAAAAGAAACCAGGATTTCCAGGTTTGGCGGTTTTGCGCCAAACTGGCGATTTTTGAAACTGTTCGGCGCTGCAAAATTCTAATTGGCGGTTTTCGTAATAGAAATTGCCGTTTTTTGGCGAAATTTCTGCGACTGGTCATTCGTCTTTATTTCTCACAGGGCGTGCGCGGCACTCTGCATTCGCTCCAATGTCCATGCACAATGCTCGCCGGTCGCCGCTCCAGCGCTGCATGGTGGCTCTCCCACTCGTCATTCGCTTTGCCGTTGAATTATCTAGTATCCACAGGAAATAGCACGACAATGTGTGATTGGCTAGCCCACGGTCTTACATACAGGTCTGGAAACTCCTAGGGTGGGGAGTAACTCAAATAATGAGACAAACGGTCAGTTCTTGCTTCTGCCACCCGAAGCGCGGCTAGGTAGAAGTTAGCACATTAAACGCAGGTCCGAACAGCTGTGCAAAGGCACAGATTTTTCGAGATTAACATACAGTCCGTTCGGTTTAGCTACACTTTCTACAATTGCCATAGATACAGTAATATAAAGTCCTCCGAAGGCGTAAGAAGTGTCGAAAAGTGTTGCCAAAACGAACAGACCCAATATTATTTGTAAGAGCGAAATAAATGGAAAATGATTGAGTATTTTTCACTGCTGAACCCCCAGACAGAATGAGAATTATTATTTCAGTAGACGGCTTTTATCGTATGTTCGAACTTCTGTAATATTTTTATTTGGTCTTTCGCGATTTGAGTAGATGAGGTATGAACAAATTTGTGCGCCCTAATTTTTTTCTCTTATAATCAATATTTATTCTTAGTAGCTTGAATTCCTTATTTGTTTCTACAATTTTTATTTTTATTCTTACTTTTTTAACAATGTTAATAAGAACCTGAAAATAAATATAATGGAAGAGGAATTGAAAAAAAAGAAATGAACGCATTGTGTATGTTTAAAAGGCACCGATTTCATTGATTTGTCAGTTCGGCAAGTTTGCTTTGTTACGAAAAATTATTTTTACCGTTTTTGGTTTTGTTGATAGGCGAACTAGCGTATCCTCATTCGAATGTAATAAAATATCGCGAAGGATAAGGCTGGGTCCACACTATGCTGTTCTACCGGAGCGTTTCAGGTAGTTTAGATTTCTAGAAACGTTGTGAACACATGTTCTGGCTGTCAGCAGGTTATTTTTCCATTGCTGTATATCTATATATACAAGAGTACTTCTACTTGCCAGCGCTTCTAGTGGATAAATGAGGAACTACGTTTTTGCCTCACTAACGATGACACTTTCCACTATGAAAAAACGCCGGAGTTTCCAGACCTGTATGTAAGACTGTGGGCTGGCCCCTATAATGTATCCCAGTCGATAATCCGATGAGTTTCAAAACGTCGGATTATCGGCCTACGTCGCATGAAGAGCGTACACTCAGAGCCATCTGTTGCAAGAAGAAACTAAGAAAGCGTTTCAGAGCGCATGCTAGAGGAATATTAATATTTCAGGTGTCAGCACTGATTCCGTTTTTCCGTGTTCCGTTCTTGAATCGCGTTTCGTGTGTTTCGTTTCTCATATGGTTTTCAAATTAAATATGGGCTAGTATGCATAAGACAAACGTAAGTATCGTAAGGAGTGAGAAACCACCAATTGGGGCAAAGGTTACTTTGTTTACAAATGTGCCATGCACACTCGAATTTTTTGTTTTATTGTGCAACACTATTTATGATGTGTTACACTACTGCTGTGCAAGTATAACAGGATGGTTGCAGCATATCGACATGGCTAAGCATAAAAGCCCAAATGATCCGAACGAAACTCACTGCAAAATCTGTGATACATCATTGAGAAGTCACCTCGCAGATCTTCAGAGACATGCAAAATCAAAAAAGCATTAGGATCACTCTGCAATACTCGATAGGACTCGATACACGTTTTTAGTGAGCCATGGTAGGAACGCAATTCGATTATCCTTACCTCGAAGTTTTTAAAGCCGATTTTGGCATAAGTACAGCACTTAAACATTTCGTTTCAAAGCGAAAAAGTCGACGTCGGCAGTCTCTACGAAGAAATGTATTCCGTCTTCTTATTGTTCGCTAAATGCGTTCTGGAGCCAGTTTTTTTGCGGGCTGAGAAGAACGAGACCCTCGTCGAACAAGTGGTCAACGCCGTGAGCAACGAGTTAGCGTTCTTACCCATCGCTGAAGTCGATTTTGGAATCGAATTTTCAAAGGAAAGTGACCGTTTCCACATCTCAGCAGAGAGCAATCTTCAAATTAAACAGAGATGCTTTAATTTTCTGAAAAAGCTTCTGTCTGAAATGACGCAGCGACTGCCATTGAATTTCGAGGTCTTCAAAAAAATCAAAATTCTCAGTCCGAGCACCTGTATTTCCCACGTGCGCGTCAAATTTTAGGATCTGCCCCTTCACGATTTTTTCGATCCCAAAGTCGACGTCTCAGTATATAAAAGCCAGTGGGAAAAGCTGAGTTTCGTTGACTGGAAAGAGCATTATCGCGAAGACATTCCCACCAATATTGTAATGTTCTGGCCAGACGTTTATAAATATACGGATGTTTGTGGCCGCTTTGTGTTTCGCGAACTCGCGGAAGTGGTGTTAAAAATTTTAACAATACCACAAGCAACGTCGCCGTTGAACGAGCTTTCTCGGTACTGACCTTAATTAAAACTCGAGTTCGAAACAAGCTCAAAACGCCGATGCTCCAGTCCATATTCCGCATACGGATGCACTTTCAATGCCACGAAAAATGTTGTAAAACCTTCAAACAGTTTAAAAGTTTGTCTGGAATGCTCGACATCATTGCAGATCTGGCATAAGAATGCTCGAGCAAAAGAAAGGCTATGTAAACAAATCGACGTAATCAAGTTGCTGATGTTTTTTCTTTATCGCGAACCGTTCTTTTACAAATAGGACAAAACTATCTCTACTATTATTTATGATAATACATTATTTATATTCATAGGTTCATTATGTTGTACTCTCTGTGATGAATTTCTTTTGTAACTTTCGAATTGGAAGGAATGTGCAATTCGTGCAACACACTGATAATTGAGAACAAAAAATAAAACAATAATAAAATCGTAATGATTACAACAAAAAATTGTTTTCAAATTCAACGTGGAATTAAATTAAGTGCCCATTTGAATGATGTATTTTAACTTGAATTTGATCGTGAGGCTATTTTAAAAAGACCGCGAATACGTGTTTCCGCTGGCGTTTTTCGACGATTCAGACAGAAATGGCGGTGCTAAGATTCTTTTTTCAAACACGATTTTCTACGAAACTAATTGAGATATCGAAACGCGGTTTGCGGCACAAGCTGGCACAGCCCTAGCACAATCGAGCACAACCATTTTTTTTCATTCTGACAAAATGGCGGTGTTGGGCCTTAAAAAGGTTTTTTTTCGATTTTCCGCTTCATTTTTTTAAATTTATAAGATCGGTTTGCGGCACAACGTTCCTAGCACAAACTAGCACAATAATTTTTTTTTGTTTTTCAAAATGGCGGTGCTAACTTCACACACATCTGTAGTTGGCGCTTTTTGGGGGCTTGGGTGACCTCTTGTGGCGCTTCGAGGTTGGAAAAATCTGGCAACCCTGAAAGAAACGTCGCAAAGTAAAATGTGCGATTTTTGTTTTGAAAAGGGTACAGACAAGGAAAAGTTTATTTGATTAATGACGCGATCAGACGTATCTTTCTTGGATCACCCTTTATATTTTGAACTTTGAAACAAGTATATAAAAATTACGTGATCAAAGTCAAATGATGCTTTTGATTTTAGTAATCAATAACTCATGCACCAATCATCGTACACGAATTTGAAGGACAGTTTTGGAAAGCAGAAAGCATGCTCTTCAAGGTAAGAAGAAATCCATTTTTAATCAATTTGTTTTCTGTGAGATGTGCAGTTAAAAAATGTCAAAAATGCCGTTTATTCTTTAAATTACAAAAGTTACGACATCTTTGCGGTAGTTATCGCGAATACTATACTCAGGCTTTTTTTCCAAGTTGATAGTGGCCACAAAGAGTGTTGCTAAGTGTAAAGTTGTCCCGATTTTTGCCTGTAGCCCGAATGATGAAAGTTTTGAATTTGGCGAAAAAAAATTGAAGGAAAACCATTATTGTTTTAGGCCACTATTATTTCGCCTACTCGATAAAAAATAGTCTTTCTTAAAGTGAGAATTTGTACAAAGAAAAAAAATGTTACATGTTTTCAATAAACAAACATTTCTCTTTGTTTTTAAAAGGGGCATTTACTTTTATTCGTTTGTCAATTTTTTATTGAATAATAACAAACATACCTTCTCAAAGTATCAAGTTCCATTCTTGATCCATTTTTGGTTTGAAAAATGGATGATAAAAGCCCTGTATTTTGTTTGAAAAATGGATGTAACCCCTCTGTATTTTGTACAGTTCTATTATTATAGTTCTATTATTCTGAAATTAATCTTTTGCTAAATTAGCATATTGTGAATTCGCTATTACAAAAAAATGTTAAAAAGAAAAAACAAGTTGTATTTTAAAAAATGTTCAGTAATAAAAAGTAATGTTTTTAACGAGTTTGAAATTGCAGACGTCTAGTTCGTTCAGATATATTGAAACTCGTTATCACTTCTTTTACTATATAAAAAATTCTTATTTATCACAAATATCTCAAACCAGACTTTTTATTTAAGTTCGGAAAATGGTTCCATTGTAAGGTCATGTGCCACGGGCCTCCGCCGCTTCGAAATTTTAAAATAGGAATTCTCCCAAACAGAACAACCAACTGGAATGAAATTTGTTGTGGGCATGCAGGACGCTTGCTCCGAGAGCATGGTTCTAGCTATTTTCCCAAATTTCGAAAAAAAATGTACAGTATGTGGTTACCATGTAAAAAACTGAATTATTAACCATTGCATCGCACTTTCGGTGATTTGGCGAGAACCATGCTCTCGACAGTGAAAAAGCATACATTTTAAGCTTTGTTTCGCCTGTTTTCATGAACAAATGGCGGAGAAAAGTCATTTTTGAATGTTTACATAAATGTACCAACAAAACTCAAAATATTGTCTACCAGATCGACCATTTAGTTCATCTGTTTTCTCACTGGCGGCACGCAGCTCGCATCGATCGTTTTTACCGACCGCGCTCGCCTGCTTCCGGAACAGTTTGTTTTTTGACAGGTTGAAAACAGGAGCTATAACCTCGAAAATTCGTTCGAAATATACTTGACATACGATGTGTAAGTGTGTGATGGAGTGAATTTTTTTTTTCGTCGCGCTGTCGTGAGTTTTTTTGACTAAGAAGAACGAAAGGAACCCGGTGGTCGAGGGCGCTGACGAGAAAACCTGACTAAAAAATAGTCGACGAGAAAACTGGTGCGGCCGATTATAAGAAGAAGAAGATCGGGGAAAATAGCGACAGCGAGAAGCCAAAGGAAAACGGCGAGGAGAAAACACTGGAAGTCAAGGTACGTGCGTGCTAGGGCACTCAACGGCTTCGGAGATATCAAGGGTGTGAAGGTGCTGAGAAAACCTGAGCCTTAACTCGCCGGGGGTGAAGTATTTTTGGCCTTAACTTCCAAGCTGCTATGACACGACAGGGTGTCATCGATTCTCCACCGAAAACTCCGTTCACCTCGGGCTCCGAGTAGGCTGGTGATATCCAGGCTGTTCTGCCCGATCACAAAGCCTGGTCAGAGCTCGTTGTGGTGCACTTGGATGCGGCAACTATCACCATGGATTACGCCGTTGTTTACATACTACTATTCAAGCTTGCATGTATTATGCCCGGCAAGACTTTTCTGATCCACACCGCCGGCGGTGATATGGGCCAGGCAGTCGTTCATTGCTAAAGACGGCTCACGGCACCACAATCTTTGCTTTTTACAGCCCATCGAAAAACAACGAGCTCAAATTGACCAGAACGATTGGTCATGTCCCAGAGCGTGGACAGTGTTTTCGCTTGTGTCGGTGGCAAGTAGTACAACAGAAGATGTGCCTTGCGAAAGACCATTGGAAAATATGTTCTCTATGGCACAAGCAACGTCGTAACCAGCGGAACGCAGACTTTCTTCTCCGTTGCCCGATACTGGAGGACGATGGACAAAATATTTCCGATGGAGCTCTCCGAGGAGAATAAGACACTTTCCGCATACCTTTGTGAGACGAGCGGTGGACAAGGTGTATTTAAATAATGATCGAGGTATTTGTTTAAATTTATTTCAAAGGATGGTAAGATGTCATTATCTTACCATCCTTAGCAACTCGGATAGTCCCAATTTGAGTTGTAAACAATTATTGAAAACATTCCATTTTGGGGAAGCGAGCATTTTATTTCAAATTCATTCGGGTCAAAGTGACCCAGTGTGTAAAGGAATGAGGATGCCACTGACACTGTCCAGTTTCGGCCGTTACCTTTCAATTTTTTTTTAAAGAACGCAATAAAATACATAGGTAAACGAACTTTTACGCTTTATTAGGTATTGTAACGAAATGTATCGGTGCCCATAAGGCGTTTGCGTATATGTCGAAATTTGAATTCTCCCACGCGGCGATAAGAGGGCGTTGGGGGAGCGCCGCAGCAGATATAGAGGGCGATGCTCTCGAGGAAAAAGGAAGTGAGATACCGGCCGGTTCGGCCATCCTTCCACGTGGTAGCGAGGCGGTAGCGCGTCTCCAAAGAAAGGAGAGCCCGATCGGCGTCCCCGAAAAGTACGCCGCGGACTCGTCCGTGCAAAAATAGGCACGCTGTCTAGTCCGTCGGTCGACACGGGGCTATCCCGTCGTGGCCCAAGATCGACTCGCGCTCCGGCGCGTGGATACGTGTGGATTCACGAGAATTTTGAGGCCACGGGTCCATACCGTTCGCCTCGGGTGTCATAAAATTTGCCCATCGACCATCGTCGCGAGTGGCCAAAGCTGCTGGAACGGGACGTCTTCTCCCTGGATCGCTCCCGTGACGTCGTGTCGAAAAACTCGACCTTCGAGAGAAAGCTGCGTCTGGCTCTACTCCAATCCTTGTCGAAGTCGCCAAGAGACCTTCTCCGAGGGGCATCGTGGAACGGAGGGGCCGTTGGCTCACCCGGGCCTCATGCTTCGCAGCAGCATCGAGCACGATGAGAATCATCGTCGAGAAGCCCGTCGTATCCGTGAAGGGTAGCGTGAGTAGAGTCAGTTAAGAAAAGGACACGCCATGTCGATCGCGACATCGACGTATGTAATCAGTGCAAATGGGTCGCGTCTGCAAATTGCGCTATCGTAACGACCAAATGTCCCGTGGTCCGGCTAGGGGGGCGTCCATAAATTACGTAACGCAATTGGGGGGTTCGGCCTGGCGTTACGGTCTACGTACATACGTGGGGGGGGGGTCGATGTTTGTATTACGTCCCGATTTTTAGAACCGCCAGAAGTAGCAAAATTTCTGAATGTTCAAGTGTTTAAATTTAAAACTCATCGTTCAGAATAGATCAAGTGCAAGCTCTTATTATTTTGAGAAATATAATGAAGATGGAAACCCGTCATATCGCCCGCGACTTAATACTTTAATGTAAGTATCAATATTCCAGAAAAAAAACATGACTTTATATCAAGAAAAACGGAACGAAAACTTTGATCGCGATTTTCTCGAAACTACTTTTTTCGCCCTTGTCTCAGTGAATACTCAAAAACTTATCAAGCGATTTTCAATTTTTTAAAAGCATTTTTGTAATTGCAGTGACTAAGGTTGTACGTAGCCAATTTTTTAAATTTTGATCATTACTATTTTTAAAGATTGCTTGAGTGCAAAAAAGAGACCTTAAAATAGAAAAAAATGTCCAAACAGTCGGAATTTTGTAAAAAAAAAAAAAAACCAAAATAAAAAAAACGGCTACGCATAACGATAGCTACATTTGTACAGATATCGATAAATTGTTGACTTTCTATTTACAGATAAACTTTCATAAAGATATCGATGGGACAAGAGAATTTTTTTTCTTGACCGAATCAAGGTTAGTTAAAAAAAATCATAAGATTTGGTATGAAACTAGACGAATATATACTTCATAAAATGAGTATGAACCCGATCCTTTCATAATTAGTTATTTCTTTAAAAAAAAAAACTAAATTATTGACGACAAAGCAGCCGTTACGTAACGGAATAGGGGGGGGGGGGGGGGGGTTCGCGTCAAGCGTTACGGTTCTGTTACGGGAGTGGGGGGGGTGAAAAATTGGGAAATTTTGCGTTACGTAATTTATGGGCGCCCCCTAGTCGCGTGCCGCCAATCGCGCGATCCCTGTAATTCGAAGTCGCGTAACGTAGCTCGCGCAATGCTCATGCGGCAAAGCCCAAATATTGGCATTCGAAGTCGCGTAACATAGCTCGCGCAATGTTCATGTAGAAAAGCCCAAATATTGGCATTCGAAGTCGCGTAATGTAGCTCGCGCAGTGTTCACGTCGAAGCCAAAGATTGGCACTCGAAGTCGCGTAACGTAGCTCGCGCAATGTTCATGTCCGAAGCCAAATATTGGCCTTCGAAGTCGCCTAACGTAGCTCGCGCAATAGTCATGTAAAGAAAGCCAGCGATAGTAATTCGAGAACGCGTCCCGCGCCGTAGTCAAGTAATCATCAATCTGTGATAATAGGGCCGCGTCACAGAGCTAGTGTGATTTCCTGTGACGACGTTCCCAGATAGAATCGGTATTCCTGTCGCGAAAGGTTAGCGTCGTGTACTTGATTGAATTATTATTGTGCGAAGAAAATGTACAAGAAAATTTGTTACAGTATATATTAAAGTATATGAAAAATTTGAAGAGTATGTGGCTTCCGGATGGAGGCCGTGTTGAGAATCAGCGTTGTGCCGACGTTTCGCAAACGTTACAGTCTGCATCATCAGGGCTGAGAGCTCCGATACTGAAGCTCCCGTGTCTCAGGCATTCCTTATATACTTGCAGTCATCGTTCCAGATCACTGCACCAGCCAATCAGATGTTTTAATTGATCGGCCGGTCAATTAAAAAACCGGGAGGACGGTGTGCCAAATGGGATTGACGTGATATCCACCATCTCTGTTTAGATTGTCCGGATGTTTTCGGATTTCCAAGCCTTCTCGGTGTTTCCTAGAAAAATAGCTGTTTGATGGGGCCAGACTTTGGGCTTTATCGAACTGAATGGCATGACCAGTTTCCATCCAATGCTCGGCCAGGGCTGATTGTCCAATGTGGCCATATTTGATACACCGTTGATGTTCTTTGATCCGTGTACTGATCTTCCTCCCGGTTTCTCCAATGTACACTTTACCGCATGAGCAGGGTATCTTGTACACTCCTGGTGCACTTAATGGTGGTCTTTGGTCTTTTGCACTCGGAACCACTTGTGCTAGCTTCTTCTGAGGTTTGAAGATGACTCGCACGTTATGTTTCCCAAGGACCCTGCCTATGCGATCGGTTATGCCCTGAAGGTATGGAAGGGAAGTTGTTGCTATTATTTGTCCTTCATTCTCCCCTTCAGGTTCTGTTACCGTTTTCGGATCGGCTATTTTTCTTCTTAGTTGTTTGATCGTTCTTTCGATGTTGCCTGGCTTGTAGCCATTATCTCCTAAAGCTTTGCGTAGGTGTTCTAGTTCATCCTCGAGAGAGTTCGGTTCGGAGATCGCTAGAGCTCTGTAGACCAGAGAGCTTATGACCGATTGTTTTTGGGAGGGGTGGTGATGGGACGTAGCGTGGAGATATCTATCCGTGTGCGTTGGTTTCCGGTAAACTTTGTGGCCCAAAGTGCCATCGTTTTTCCGTTGAACCAGTACATCCAGGAAAGGAATTTGATTGTCCTGTTCTATCTCCATGGTGAATTGTATATTGGGGTGCTGGGAGTTGAGGAAGGTTAAGAAAAGATTGAGGTTTTCTTTGCCGTGACTCCAAATGACGAAGGTGTCATCGACATATCGGAACCAGGTTGAGGGTTTGAGAGGTGCTTCTTGCAGAATTCTGTTCTCGAAATTCTCCATAAAGATGTTGGCGATGATAGGGGAAATCGGGGAACCCATGGCTGCGCCTGAAGTTTGTTCATAAAACTGGGATTGGAATTGGAAATATGTAGAGTTTAGGCAATGTTCTATGAGGGCTAGTAGGTTAGGAGCAACTTTTTGGGATTTTCTGACTATTTCTAGGGTTTCATGGGTTGGGACGTTTGTGAACAACGATACAACATCGAAACTTACTAGAATGTCTTCTGGTTGTACCTTGATGGACTGGATCTTATTCACAAATTCCCGAGAGTTTTGGATATGGGAGTTGTTGAGGCCTACGAGTTCCTGCAAGGGTTTGCAGAGAAAACGTGCCAAATGATATGTAGGGCTGCCTATGTTGCTAACGATGGGCCTTAGTGGGATGTTGTTTTTGTGTATTTTTGGCAGACCGTAGAGCCTGGGTGGTAGGGATTCCTTGGGTGTAAGGATTTTGATAAGGTTCTCCGACAGGCCAGCCTTCTTTAGAAGTGTCGTTGTTTTCTTTTCTACGCTTGATGTTGGGTCACGTGGTAGTTTCTTGTACGTGTTGGTGTCCTCGAGCAGGTTCATCATTTTCCTGCAGTAGTCCGTTTTGTCCATGATAACAGTAGCATTCCCTTTATCAGCTGGTAGTACTAAGATGTCCTTGTTTTTCTTCAAATTTTGAAGAGCAAGGTGTTCTTCCTTTGTGATGTTCTGCTGAGGGGGTTTTGCTTTGTGTAGAATATTGGTTATCCGTTGCCTGATATCGTTGCTAGTATCAGGTGGGAGACGGTAGATGGCAGTTTCCACCTGGCTGATGATTTCTCTGGTTGGAATGTCTGTCGGTGTGATGGCGAAATTGTGCCCTTTTGCGAGGACTGATGTTTCAGCTGCGGAGAGTGGGTGGTTGCTTAGGTTTTTTACTGTGTGGGTTAGGATGGGTTGTTTCGTCTGTGGGCATAGTTTCCTGAATTTCTCTATTTGATTCCTGGACCTCAGGTCTGCACAGTGGAGGGCTTGTTCGTGTGTGACCCGGTCAAGATCTTCCCACAGCTGTGGTTCCAAACAGTCAGATAGGCGTACGTGAAGTTTAAGGAGTTTTTGGGAATTTTGGTCTAAAAGCTTTTTGGTGACAGATATTCTCTCCTTTACCAGTCTCAGCGAGGCCTGGTGGAGGATAGTCTTGGCTTGTTTTGATGGAAAGGGGTTTTTTAATTGAAAACATTTCGGTACCACTTGATGGTCGCGGCACCTTTTTAGGAATGTTAACGAGCACAGCTGGATGTGCAGAGTTTTCCTGAGTTTGGAAAAGGTGTTAACAGAACCCAAAATAGCCTCTCCGTGTAGGCGTTTTATTTTAGTTTTAAGGCTTTCACGGCTCTTTATGTAATTTGAAGAGTATGTGGCTTCCGGATGGAGGCCGTGTTGAGAATCAGCGTTGTGCCGACGTTTCGCAAACGTTACAGTCTGCATCATCAGGGCTGAGAGCTCCGATACTGAAGCTCCCGTGTCTCAGGCATTCCTTATATACTTGCAGTCATCGTTCCAGATCACTGCACCAGCCAATCAGATGTTTTAATTGATCGGCCGGTCAATTAAAAAACTTTTCTGGATGTACTGGTTCAACGGAAAAACGATGGCACTTTGGGCCACAAAGTTTACCGGAAACCAACGCACACGGATAGATATCTCCACGCTACGTCCCATCACCACCCCTCCCAAAAACAATCGGTCATAAGCTCTCTGGTCTACAGAGCTCTAGCGATCTCCGGACCGAACTCTCTCGAGGATGAACTAGAACACCTACGCAAAGCTTTAGGAGATAATGGCTACAAGCCAGGCAACATCGAAAGAACGATCAAACAACTAAGAAGAAAAATAGCCGATCCGAAAACGGTAACAGAACCTGAAGGGGAGAATGAAGGACAAATAATAGCAACAACTTCCTTTCCATACCTTCAGGGCATAACCGATCGCATAGGCAGGGTCCTTGGGAAACATAACGTGCGAGTCATCTTCAAACCTCAGAAGAAGCTAGCACAAGTGGTTCCGAGTGCAAAAGACCAAAGACCACCATTAAGTGCACCAGGAGTGTACAAGATACCCTGCTCATGCGGTAAAGTGTACATTGGAGAAACCGGGAGGAAGATCAGTACACGGATCAAAGAACATCAACGGTGTATCAAATATGGCCACATTGGACAATCAGCCCTGGCCGAGCATTGGATGGAAACTGGTCATGCCATTCAGTTCGATAAAGCCCAAAGTCTGGCCCCATCAAACAGCTATTTTTCTAGGAAACACCGAGAAGGCTTGGAAATCCGAAAACATCCGGACAATCTAAACAGAGATGGTGGATATCACGTCAATCCCATTTGGCACACCGTCCTCCCGGTTTTTTAATTGACCGGCCGATCAATTAAAACATCTGATTGGCTGGTGCAGTGATCTGGAACGATGACTGCAAGTATATAAGGAATGCCTGAGACACGGGAGCTTCAGTATCGGAGCTCTCAGCCCTGATGATGCAGACTGTAACGTTTGCGAAACGTCGGCACAACGCTGATTCTCAACACGGCCTCCATCCGGAAGCCACATACTCTTCAAATTACATAAAGAGCCGTGAAAGCCTTAAAACTAAAGTATATGAAAAAGTTTATTTGTTAAAAAAAATAGAAAATGGCGGTGCACGAGTCGCTATAGCACTACTGGTTTTCAGTCCACCTTCAATGCTGTTGAAGTTTGCATCGCTGGAACGCAACGAAAGGTCTTTTTAATATTTTATTTTTCATATTTTTATTGTTATCGCAAAATTTTTTTTAAATTATTTATATTATAGATCGCTAAATGAATAGCTATCTTGAAAAGTGGTTGGAGGATTTTTGTGAGCAAAGGTTGCCAAAATATAAAAAAGAAATTCACAAATATTCATTTTTATTGCGTTTCAACGATGCAAACTTCAACCTCATACCCTCTTCGTGAAACGCAGTAGAACTATCGTAAATTTAATCGTGGAATTAAGAGTCGAATTTTTTCGTCAATTACCTACGTTAGTTATAGCAGTCAAGTATGAGGGGAAGCTTAAAAATAATTTAAAAAAAGAGACGATTTTTTTTTTAAGTTCATGTTTTCAACCATACTTTTTATATACTAATCAAAAAATTACAGGAACAGAAGGAACAGTTTATTGAAGCGCTGTATCTATGCGAAAAATGGTTGCATCAAGATGAAAAAAAGCCTTTTGAAGCTTCAAGTTTATAGTTTCAAGATCTTTTGGCAAAAAAAATTGTGATCTACGGTTATCGCGCAATCATAAGAAATAGCGGGAGAAAAAAATTCCAAATTTGTTTCTTATCCAGGGGTCCACAGAGTAAGGAATTTTGTTTTAGTTAACTCAACGTATAGGTCAGTTAGCTTATTTATTCAGCTTTCATTTGGTTTTTTATCTCTCTACGTCAATTTTTTTGCTGAGATATCCGACTTTGAATGAAAAAAGATCCTATCGTCTTTAGTTATCGATATCTCAGTAACCAATTATCGCAACGGGTATTGAAGGGCAGCTTTTAAAAGTTGAATAAATTCCCTGCCAGCGCCTCTCGTTGATTTTTGTGAATTTTTTGTTCACCCTTAACCTTTATTTGGTAAAGGCCAAAAAATGACTTTTTCTGGATTTTCAGTAAATCTACCACTACGTTACAAATATTGATGCAAAGATTAATGTTGCCGCCTTTTTTTCAGCTCGATGTACTCTCAATAGCCCTGTTAGTTTTCAAATTGATCTATCGAATCGTTTTCCATAAAAAGTTGGTCGAAGTTTTACAAAACAATTGAAGGAACAAGTGCATTATTGCTAAACATCGTGTAATCATCATCAAAATGAAAAGACTAATTTTCTTCGACTTTTTTCACAACTTGGCACTAGTTGCTTGTTACGTAAAGGAAAAAAATTCAATTGATTTTTTTTTTTATTTGTAAAATATTTCAGTAAACAATACTGACTCATTTTTTACACGATTCAGCCTTTGCGCACTATGATTTCACTCATCTTTAATTGCATCAATTAAAGTCGATACTCCCAAGCTGTATTTAATAGTCGATCTGAGAACATTTATGCAATTAACTCTTAATATTTTCTGCGAAGGTTATTAGGGTTATGGAAAACAGTGTTTTTTTCAAAACTAGGCACGATCAAAAATTAAAAAAAAATGAGAGTTTACACAAACATTAGATTAAGTTATTTTACCAAAACGTAGAAAAAAATGAACAAACAAGATTAGTTGTGGAAAAACTGTTAATTGGTGTTTTTTCCAAACAAAAGATCATTTTTGAAAAAAAGTGTTTTTGTATCCCTAATAACCTTGGCAGAAAATATCGAGAGTTAATCGCATACAAGTTCTCAGATCGACTAGTGAATACAGCTTGGGGGTATCAACTTTTGATTAATGCAATTAAAGATGAGTGAAATTATGGTGCGCAAAAGCCCAAGCGTGGTAACAATGAGTCACCATTGTTTCCTGGCAAGATTTACAAATTTAAAAAAATTATAATTTTTTTTTTAATTTTGCCGTTTTTTTTCTTAAATTTAACAAGCAACTACTGCAAAGTTCTAAAAATAGTGGTAGAAAATGGGTCGTTTCATTTTGATCAAGATTACACGATGTTTAGGAACAATACGATGTTACTTTAATTCTTTTGTAAAACTTTGATCAATCGGTCCGGAAAAATGGGTCGATGGATCAAATTGAAAACTTACACGGCTATAGGGGGTACAGTAAGCTGAAAAAAACGTGGCAACATTAGTCTTTCCACCAATAGTTGTAATAGAGTAGTTAATTTACTGAAAAACCATAAAATGTCGTTTTTTGTCCTATTTTTCAAATTAATATTTATGGTTTAAAAAAATGTGTTTTTTTTCTAAAAAATAAACGAAAGAGTCTTGTACGAAATTTATTCAAGTTTTCAAAGCTGTCCATTAATTTCCTGTGCAATCATTGGTTGCTGAGATATCATTGATAAAAAAAAAGGATGTTTTTCATTATAAGTCGGATATTTAAGCAAAAAGTTGACGTGGAGAGACCACAAAAAAACCAAATTGAAGCTGAATAAACAAGCTAACGGACCTATGCATTGATTTAACTGAAAAAAAACCCTTGAAAAAAAAATTGGAACAATAATTTTCTCACTATCTCTTATGATTGCGAGATAACCGTAGCTCACAAAATTATTTTTCCAAAAGATTTCAAACTAAAAACTTGAAGCTTCAAAATGTTTTTTTTTTCAACTTGATACGACTATATTTAACATTGATACAGCCATTCAAAAAACACTTTACAAAGTGAAGAAATTTTCTGTTTCTTTAATTTTTTGGGGTAGGGTATAAAAAGTGATATATTTTTTTACAATTTTCAGTCAATTGAAAAAAGCGCTCATCCTTGGCTGTTAAAGCAAGGTGAAAAGCTACAGTCAAAATTTCAAGTCGTTTGGACGAAAATTGTTTGAGTTTGCTACGTCCTGATATCAAAATCATGGTTTCGAGAAAAACGTGCTTGAAGTCAACGGTTTCATAGACGCTACAGCTGAAGAAGTTTTTTTTCCGTAATCTAATGCCACTTATTGGTCGAAAATAAAACTATTTTTAGTCGGTGACTTTGTCCCCACAATAGGCTTACAAAAGTTGAGAACTGCGCCTACCGGTATGACATCGCCGAGGACGGTGTTCAGTGCCGAAGACTTCCTTAAAAAATAGCTCGAAAACCACTTTATAATTGTTTTTTTAGCTACAAACGAATATGCATAATGTTTTTCAAGGTTCCAAGGATTTCTTAAAAGTGTTTCCAACAAAACGATTTTTCGAAAGTTTTACACTGGTGTCCTTAAAACATTTCGCGATTATAAAATTTTACCGCTCTTCTGTAGAGCGAGACTCCTACGATCGTCTTTGCTAGAAAATTCGATCCTTGGAGAAACCTGCCAAAGATAAACCCCGACAGAGAGAAAAATTCTGAACGCATTTTTTCAAATAATGAGCATGGTAATATTTTACCTCTCTTGTAGAGTGAGTCTCAAGCAATTTCGTTCGCTCGAAATTTTGGCTGGGATCGAAATTGTTGACGATAAGCGGCCTCGAGGTTACAAATAGTGCTCGAGCTTATTTGTTTAAATGAATTTACAAAGCATGGGAAAATACCGGTACCCTTCCACAAGACGAGGCTTTTGGTGGTGGCCGTCGTCGAAAAAAAATCGATTCGATGGCATTTGCATATACAATGTAAAATGCAACAAAGTATCACCGCTCTCCTGCCGAACGAGCGCATGCTTCCAATACAACCGTACCATGGTCGCTACGCATAGTTGTGTGTATTGTGTGATCCACACATAAATGTAAGGTGTTTGCGTACTACGGAACGGCGTGCGAGAATGTATTCGTTCTTTCTGTACGCGACCGGCGTAGCAAACACACACACGCACGCGCGCGCGCGCGCTCAGCGATCACCGTCCGTTTGGCTTCGACTCTTCGTCCCAGTGCGAAGCATCGAGACCGAATTCCCGAACGTTGCGCTGTCCGTCGGTAGCGACTCGTAGCTAAAAACTGCGAGGTTTGCGCTATCGACGAAATGTTCTGGCGTGTGGCACGTGGCCTTAATGCAAAGGTACAAAAAAAATGGAATCACTTTTATGAAATAGCCTAGCAAGTTTACTAGTCATGTTGCACACCAAATTGTTAAAGCTTAAGAATAATATTTTTGAAATTATTTAATTCCAAAAAGTCATATTACTATTCCGAGAAAAAAATGATATCACCATTAGATAAAATTACAAAGTAGGTAACAAACAAGTACACTGGAAATGCTGTGTAACGACTTGGCGTGCGTGGTTAAGAAAAAAGTTCGGCGAAGGATTTCGTCATCTCAACATCTCAACTGTCGGGTTAACAAAACATAAATTGTCACGATTTAGTATGCAAGTAAAAACCAGATTCATGTGGAGTACGAATCAAATTAGTGATGTAGCCTTGAACCACACGGCACTTGAAATGTTAATTTATATGCATAATACGAAAAAAATTATATAAAGGCATTTACCTTTTATTCTATAACACAATAACCACATATCTCATGAAATATGTTGTGTCTTATGTGTACACACACACCCAAACGCACACACACACACGCGCGCGCGCACAAGCGAACATTATTTTTGCGGGCGATCGCAACGGGAAATTCTAGCTAGATCATGGCTGGTTCGCAAATATTATACAGCCGGGAGATATTTCTTTCTATCTAGTCACCATCTAATTTTTTGTATTCAGTCACTAGAGGACCGAGGCGTTACAAGGCTGGGTACCCGAGTCGAAATTTAGACCCTCCTTTAAACCTCCTTTCGATCCCAATTTGTCATTCAATGGAGGTTCAAGAGGTTCAAATGGAAATCTCAAAAACATGTATATCAGAACCTACTGAACCTCCAAAAGTGGCAGAAATTGGACTTTTTCACTCAAAGGAGGCTTAGTAGGTTCATCTGAACCTCCTTTAAACCCTACTGAGTCTGATTTAATGCTTACGCAAACCTACAGACCCTCTTTTAAACCTCCTTTCGTCCTACTAACTCTCCTTTGACTCCTTTCACCGGTGGCTCGCAGAGCCTCCTAGCCCTCCTTTAAACCTCTTCTGACCCTACTAACCCTCCTTTAAGCCTACTTCAATATGCTGCGCTCCGCTCCCCCCCTTCTCTCCCATCCGCAGTTCACCGATATTCCAAAGAAGGGATAATTATAATTAAAAAATATTTTCAGTTACACAAAATAATTTATAGTTGTGACAATGTATGTATATGTTTCGAATTAATAAATCAATCTTATAATAAATAATGAAACATCATATTTTTAATTCACACATATAATTTATTTTTCAGATATAGCTTGACCCTACAGAACCTCCTTTGGATCCAATCTTTCATTTTCCTTCTGCTTTGGATTCAAAGGAGGTTCTGTAGGGTACAGATAGGACTTTGGGCCAAAACGAGGTTGTGTAGGTTCACGCAAGCCGAGCCCATAGGCCTAAAGGAGGCTCAGGAGGTTGAAAAGAAGGTTGAGTAGGGCTAAAGGAGGGTCGCCAACGGTGCAAATTTCTCCATATAGGTTCAAGGGGAGTCAAAGGAGGGCGGCGGTCTGTGCGTTACAAAGGAAATACGCTCTCGAGCATTCAAAGGAGGGTCTAAATTTCGACTCGGGTAGTCAATCGTAAAAACGGCTAGCTAACGGCGATTCGGACATAACTTTACTAGCTTGTGACTAGGCGATGATGAGTTACGTTTTCCACTGAGGGATTTCATACTAAGCTAATTCGATCGCTTGGAAAGTGAAAAGTGCCTTGAGAATCATTGGTGAAACGATCCACCTTCCTCGAGGGAAGCCAGTGATTTTCAAGAATAAATTGAAAAATCACGGCGGCTTTTTCACCTTTTCGTATACTCTCAGTACCATTGGTATTATTATGAGCTGAGAATACTCAAAAATTTGATAGTCCATTTTTTATCCCGTTGTTCTAATTGTACCCCATCTCGATGTAGTTCGCATCGTTTGATAGCATTATTTTTTTTTTCTATTACCTGATTTTTTTCAAATTTGCGGAAATTCCTCAAACCGACGGTAGGGAATGTGCGGTTGGTGTTCGTCATTGGCAACCTCCCACGTTAGGTAGTGTAGGCCTGGACAAATACTTCGAATGGTGATTGAAATGTCGCGTGCACGCGCGCGCATCCAGTACTGAGCGGGCGGCAGTTTTACTGACTTTCCGAGGTTAGTACGACTGAAAGTCAAGAAAATAGTCAAGCCCGAGCTGCGAGATTTATTTCGCATCTTGCGATACTCGTAGATAAACGTTGTAAAGGATAACGATTAATTATTTATTTTTAGTGTATGCAAGATTTGGGGATCACTGTGTTGCATGTAAATTCTAATATTTTTATAAATACATATGAGTATTAAAGTCTCTATTAATACGCTTGCAGGTTCTTACGTATTACCCTTCCCAATTGAACTCTTTTCCTATTACTCCGTACCCACACTTCGCTAATCTAACCTCACGTTCCGTTGCGTCCACATTAACTTTAAGCTACATGGTATCGCATTTGCCAAGGATACGAAGAAACTGTGGAAAACCCGTACCGGTATAGACGAGCCTATATTCTTCCGATTCTCTGGTGCACAGCCTTTGACTCAAGATCTACGCCAAGGTATCGGAAGAATTGGCCTTCCGCTCACTGGTTGAGGCGCCAGCCGGAGCACGGTTAAACGGTCACCGCTTCGAGCATTGACCATGCACCGTGGCTCGGAGTACCGCTGGAGCCGACCCCTGACCGTCCATCCACCAATGTCGGTTCATATCAGTATTATATTTTTTATTACGATTTCGTAGAAAATATACGAAGTTTTTTTTGCATCTTATCGTGACGTTCGCACAAAAAAAACCAAAGTTTGTTCCGACGGAGAAATGTAAAAATGAATATTTGTAAAAAAACGAATAAAATTATTTTTGACAATATTTAATGTAATGTACACTGTGATCTCTGAACAGTAATTATTTTTGCAATTTTTTACAGATGAGCTGAATTTTTTTTCTCTGCTTTGAGAATAATTAGAACAGAGCCCGTATGTCCGTTCACTGGAAAGAGGTTAGAATACTGCGCCAGTGAACAAACATGTCTAATTGTGACCTGTTATTACAAACTTATTTCGAAAACTTTGCAACAAATCAAAGAATGATTCTATTTTAAGTAATGAAAGTAATACTTGCTCCTAAAACCCCTAAAAACTATCGTTTTCGCCTTTAGGGCATCTATTGTGCACAGCCGTATCGTACCTAAGTTGCGGGGTGTGCAAGCACCACAAAATATAAAAATTCCATGCGGCGTTAAAATTCGCTAATAAACGGACAAATCGGTTTTGACGACAATTGTGATTTTTTTTGTGCTAAATTATAGTGCCTCGAGTTTTTACCGACAATTCATATTCTGTATTTATTTTAAATGTAAATCAGCTTTCGTCCATTCACTGGTCGGTGGAGAGTTGGTTTGTTTCCTCGCGGGCCTTTTTTCTCACAGATGCACACGTACTTTTCGTTTTCTAGATGTATTTGTATTTGACGCCGGTTTATGGTCAAAAATTCATTCTGGAGTAAGATTTCTAAATGAAATGTTTGTTTTCAGGGTGACGTTAAGAATCCTTTTTGACTGCATATATACAACTCAGTTGTGACCGAGTTGTAAAGTATATTTGCGTTACGAGACTATGTAGTGATATTTTGCCGCTACTCCTGCGAGCATCGATCTGTAGCTGACGATCGCAGAACTCCCCTGCGTACTTGATGGTACGTTCTCGAAGGCGCTTCGACGTAACACAACAGTTTCATGACGTATGCATTTTCATATTTTCTATTCTTTGTTTTGCCCTTTTTCACTCACGTTACTTGTGCCGCGACTTTTCCCTCGTTGATACTTTTCGCGAAACATGCCAATAATTGTAACTTTTTGGCAAATTGAGGAAACGCCGAACACAAAAAAAAACTACATTTTCCTTCACGGCTTTTCGCAAGAACGCAAAAAATCAATATGAGAAAATTAAAATATCATTATAATTGTAATTATTTTTACTTGCGTTAGTTGTTTTTTTCTTTACTACGTTTAACAGCCTCTGAATATCATTACCTGTATTAAATATTTCCAAGGTGTCAACTTATTTATCCACGAATGTGGAATCAGAAAGGGCCTTTTCTTCCGCGGCTTAAACCTGCAATAAGGTCAGGTGATATTTGAAACCAGAAACATTAGATGCCTTCTGTTTTTTGTGGTCATTGTTCGAACTATCTTAATCTTATTGATTGAAGTGATCATGCTGTTGCGTACCTGCCCAATCCGAAACAAGCTGCAATGCCATTTGTTCGCATTCTGGTAGCTACGACTATGCTGACTTGCATAAAACTTTCTAATTTCAATTTTGCTTGTTGACTACTTATTTGATTTGCATAAAAGTTCCTATTTTTTGTTTGTTTATTTATTTTATGTTGGGTTGAACATATTTAAGAACATAGCCGAATGCGTTTACATATGTATAATAAATGAAGATCTCAATAAAAGACGGTGATTTTTAAAAAATACTGTGCTTTCACTTAGTTGTACACTATTATTTCCACAATTTTCATTTTTACTTTCAAGCTTCTAACGTTTTTAATCAAAGTTTCCCATAAATATCGGAAACAAATCGAAATACCGGTATTCTGATAGTACAACTTGTTAATATCGAAGCAATGCCGGCAATAGAAAAAGAGCCGATAGTTTAAGGTCTAGACATAACTAAATAACAATGGACGTGAGTAATTTGCTACAAAAAAGAATTTAGAAAAATGCAAACCATTCCGCTTTATCGGTAGTGATTCCTTTTTCTTCGAAAAACCTTTTACCTGCAAGAATGCTTTCTCGAACACAAACATACGGTAGATTCGATTTACAAGCGATATTATTCGAATATCTGCGACCGCAAAAAGAAAGAAAATCACTTCATTTTCCGTCGTTTTTTGTTCAAGCTTTTTCAACATTTTTATTAAAAACACAAAAAAAATTAGCATGGCAGGGAAACGCACCGAAGGAGGTGAGATAAGTAATACGTAGAGAAACGACCATCAAGGTCGTCTAGTAAATTAATTGGGTTTATATACACGCGCATATGTATACATTCAATTACGGGTAGGCGTCGAGACGCCCGAAATAATACCGGTATACAGATTTTTTGAATATTACAAGTTGAAAACTCGTGTGAATCGAGGCAAAAAATGACAAAAACAAAAAAGGCAAGACTCATGGAAGAAAAAGAGAGAGGTACCCAAACGGCAGGACTCGGTTCAATCTTTAAAAATATCGCTCGGAAATATGCCAAGGACAATGCGTACGTGAGAGCCGATCGAGAAAGAAGTTGCTCTAGTGAATTATACGACCACCTTCTCTCATTGCCTCTCCCGTTTTGCTCACTTTCCTTTAAATATATATATAAATATACGAAACGCGTTGTGAAATAATGCTTTTTTTTATTAACGCATAACGAAATCGGGAATAATATCGAATGCTTTATGTTCGTAAAAAAAAATTATCGAAAAAAGGGATTAATCATTTACATTATGATTGAATTGGGGAAGTTTTTTTTATTGCGAGAAGGCCAGTAATTAACGCGGAAATGTAATTCGCAGACGTGCTCTTTGATGTTTTTTATGCACGTATCGTACGCAATGCGACAGAAAATACCGAGGAAGACTGATGAGTGCTTGACCGCCAAGTGACAAGTGTTATCCATCCTAATTTTTTTCTTTTTAATTTCTCAATTCAACGAATGCCGCCAAAAAGACACGTACAATGCGAAGTCATTGCCTTTCAGTATTTGCATGTGTGTCACGTTTGTGTAGGGTACGAGGTTCGTGCGTGCACGCATAAATATATCTAGCGACAAACGGAAGGTAAAAACCCCGGATGATCGAATTGTGAATGTTGGTGAAATAAACCGAAGAATAGTACTACTCAGAAAAATTGTTTGGTGTTAATTTTACAAAATGCAAACCCGCGGGAAATATTATTTTTTAAGAATACCGAATAAATGCACACTCTTTACATAAATGCAAGGTTTTTTCTATTATAACGGAAAATAGGGTTAAAATGTTACATATGGTCTGAACAGATCGTACAAAGGCCAATTTTCGAGGTCCTGTTTCGTCTTTGGCTTAGGTTGAAAAAGAGCCTGGCCGGGTTGCTCTTTTTTAGTCGTTATTTTAGGCTGTAGTACAGTGAAGCTGCATATTGAAATCGGAAAACTCAGAAGAAACCTAGTTTTTTGACAGATGATTTTATAGGTGGTGCGGGTGCTGAATCCAAGTTTGCTTAAAAATCGGAGTGTATGGTTTCTTTTAGGGGATGAAGGGGTATGGAAGTCGATTAATGGCAAACTACAACCCCCACGAGTTCGGAACCGGGAGACAAAATGTCAAAAAAAAATCCGGGCTTTATTTTTGTTCGCAGCGCTAAAGTTGTAGAAGTTCATTTTGAGGGTAAAAAAGTGGGGTGAAATTTTGAAAAAACAGTTTTAATTCGATAACTTTTATGCAAAATTCAGACACTTTGTTTTCAAACAGGAACGTTGTAGCCCTTGAAAAGACGCGTCGATCATCCCTCTCCGATAATTTCTTCACCTCCAAAAAGACTGGCGAGTAAAAAAAAATTGTTTATCGAATAACTCAAAAACAATCGTTTTTCCGGGTAGGTTTGAAGATACGGAATGTAGAGAATAATTTTTTCTATATTTTCGTTTCGATAGATCACCCTTGAATTGTCCTTTTTCCCATTTCTCTCGGGGGTTGGAAATTTAATATGAACTTCTGGGAAAACGATTGATCAAAAATAGAGAGATACAAATTTGGCGCTGTGGAAAAAAATGGAGCTGAAGATTCAAGCTACAAATTGTTCCACGGCGGCGAATTCGTGCAGTGAATCATTTTCCGAGAATCTTATTTTTAATTTTAAACCCCCGAGAGGGATTGGGAAATCAAAATTCAAGGGTGGTCCACGGAAACTAAAATATAGACAAAATTATTCTCTACATTTCTTACATCTAAACTATGCGCGAAAAATCGATTGCTTTTGAGTTATTCAGTAAACAATTTTTTGTTGGTACTTCAACAATTTTTTTTAGGGCGAAGATATTATCGAAGAGTAATGATTAATTACTCGATCGACGCGTCTTTTCAAGGACTACAACGTTCCCATTTGAACAAAAATTGTATGAGTTTTTCCTAAAAAGTTATCGAATTAAAACTGATTTTTTAAAATGTCACCTCCCTTTTGCCCCTAAAGTGAACTCCCACGACTTCGGAGCTGTGGACAAGACTAATACTGTACTACTGCGGCACAATTAAAACTTTCTCGTGGGCACCCGTGGTATTGTCATCTTACTTTTGCGCGGTTCTTCATAACCCATGCAAAAAGAACAATGAAAAGTTCAAAAATCCAAAGTCTGACAACTTGCGTGAATTTTTGGAGCGTCTTCAAATTAAAAAAAATTCGACACAGATCCAGTTTATAAATCAATACAAGAAATTAAGTGTTGTTATAGAAGAAAGTGTTTTTGCGAAAAAATCCAAAAAAGAATTTTAACCCTTAGAGTGCACACCTCTGCCGCCGACCTATAAGTGCACACTGGGTCAATGTGACCCATGACGATTTTCGGAGCGTTATATCTCAGTAAATATGCATTTTTTTTTTGTAGAGACCTTTTTTGAAGTTAAGTATCTATATTTTATGGCTGCAATTGGTTTTTTTTGAAATAATAAAGATTTAATGCCAAAACATTGGCTCAAAGTGGAGCATGCATTGAAAAATACGCACTTTCACGAAAAAATTCATGGGTCAAAACGACCGAGTGTGCACTTTAAGGGTTAAAAAGTAAGAACTCAATGAAACAAAACCAAAACGGTTAAAAAAAGCCCGAAAATGGTTCATTTAAAAACTGTACCTTTCGTTTTGATAAGCCATTGTTTTGGGATTTGGAGATATAGTTTATGCTTTCAAAAGTTTGCCCCTATTATTATTATATAATACACATAGTAGTATAATATTACTAAAAACATTATTATGTCATTGGCATCATTACCCGTGTAGAAATTTGAGTCGGGAAGAAGTACTGCCCCTGATCTGCCTTCCCTAGATAATATCAGGCTCTGGTTCGCAATGTGACGGGTCTATACTAACAAGGAACATCCCTCAGGTGACACCCTTCGATTTTGTTGAAATTTGGATATGTTATAAAGCACCGAAAAGTAAGCGATAGGTATTTTTTTTTATCGGCGGAAAAACGGTTTTAAGGGGTGAAACGCGCCCTCGAAAATAGGGGTGTTTTTCGTTTTTCGTCGATAATGGTATCGTTCTCATCTCCAATGTATAGTACACGAAAAAATAAACATTGTTGCAATTTGAATTTTTTTTATATCTCATACCGTTAAAACGTTATCGACGAAAAACGAAAAAACATCCCCATTTTCGAGGGTGCGTTTCACCCCTCAAAACCGTTTTTCCGCCGATAAAAAAAAATACGTGTCTCAAAATTTTTGATGCTCTATCACATATATGAGTTTCAACAAAATCGGAGGCGGACACCTGAGGGATGTTCCTTGTAAGGCTCGACCCCGATCCACCGTTCCCTTTCTGGGGAACTGATCAGGGGCGGGCCGGGTAACAACCGGTAAACGACCAAGAAAGTCGTAGGGAGTACATGGGAAATAGCCGAGAACAAACGAGGAAATTAAAAATTACGTTTCGGCGTTTTTGGAATCCTTGAGGGGGTAAAATGGCGAATGTATTCCATTTAATATTTCGACTGCGAGCTGCAGATTTCTTCGAATTAAGGGAGCTTTCCAGTGTGACAGCCCGAAAAATCGCTGTTTTTCGCGATTTTTTTTTTAAAGAAAAAATAATCTAATCGGTCTGGTTTTTTTTTGTATATTAATTGGGTATTGAAGAATACAAAACAATTTTTTAAAGATCGATTTATTTATTAATTAATATCTATCAAAATGATGAAACAATTGTTGCAGAAAATGCACTTGGTGTGGTGTCCACGTTGGGGGTCACAATTTTGATCTGAAACAAAAAACACAAAAAGATTATTGATCGGTATATAATTGGCTTTCGTGCTATGGAGGCTTTTTTTTTTTTTTTTGCAAAAATGGCGCCGGTTTGAACAAAAAGTATCGATTTTAGCATTTTTTTGGCAGTTTTTTTTACAAAAAAATAGGAAGATGTCAAAAAAAAAAAAAAGCTTCCATAGCACGATAAACAATGACGTTAAGAATATTGTGTAAAAAATTCAACTCGATAGCTTTAAAACTCTGCCCTCCAAGTTGGACACCGTTTTGAAAAATGCTGTTTCGAGAAAAACGCGTTCAAAGTTTCAAGAAGAGGAAATTTTAGGTAAATCGTTTACTTACGGTCAATCAGCGATGCCAGGTCCATACAATATCCCTTCTGCTTGTTCGAAAAGATCGTGCTCAATGGATTGTTCAGTCCGACGAGCTGTCCTCGCCTCTTTGCTATCCAGGGACGCCCGGCGGTTTGCTTGGGTGATGCGCGCATTCTTGTACTTGGCGGCGAAATCTGCGGCGCTCGGCCCTATCGTGCATCCCATCGTCTCCAAAAATTTTTAAATTGGGTCGTAACCTTCATTGAAGGTGCACACAGCACACTGCACAGCACACTGCGTAGCGATTTCTACTATCTGCTTGCCGCAGAATACGTGCTTTGGGGCTAGTTGCCACACACAGTGATTGAAGCTCTCGTTATTGTTTTGAGTGTTCGCGCCCGTACATCGTTCTAAGAGATCCTCCGTTGTTAGATCATCGTAAATCGGCTTTAAAACTTGTTGTACGTCTTCGTCGAGTGCTGGTGGATGGGTGTACTCCTCTCCTGTGGCCTCGGCCTTGCGCCATTCGCACCACGAATCTTCTCCCGGAGGGCAATACTCATGCTGAGGATTTTCATCAGTTCAGCTTTTGTGATGAAATGTAGCCCATATGGCTTTCCTCATATTTTCCACGGAATTGGAATTTCGACGAACTGCCAAGCCATAATATTCGGAGAGATTTGTCAATAATTTTAACGTCAATTGCGCTCTTTTCGGTTCAACAGCAGTTTTTTTTGTTTGATTTTTTTTAGTTTTCAGAGTACTCGAACGAGATCCTTTTTTTTCGGTTCACTCTCCATTGCTTTGTCTTCGATTTGCTTTTTGGCCTTTTTTAGTTGAACTAACCTTTTTCTTGCTTCGTTTCCTCTTTTATATACTCGCTTTTTCACGTGCAAAACGCATTCCTTTTTTTTTACCGTCAAATCGTCACCGTACCGCTTGGCTTCTAATAACATCTTGAATGTTTTTGTATCGCCGTCTCCTATATAGAAACCGTATTTCGCGTTGTGCAATTCTTCTGATCTCTTGAATATTTCGATTATACCGTCGACTTCCATTTTTCCCGCGCTGCCTTCGTGATTAACGTTGCATTCGGATTCATGCGTCTCAAACCACGCCTCGTACTCGGGTGTTCCCTTTTGTCCTTTCCAGAATGCACAAGCCTTGCAGAAGCTTGATTTGACAGCAACATCCAAAACTTTGTTGGTACATTTTCCAATCACGGACACGATACCCATGCGCGACGTGAAACCGCGTTTCGACCACGATCCATCACCGGACACCGTCAGAATATCGCCCCGATTTTCTGCTCCCAAAGTTTTTTCCTTCTCTTCGGTACCTGCTTTTTTCACGACGGCCTCGTATATTGATTTCGCTGCAATCTGCAGGATTTTCACGATTCCATAATAGGTGTTATTATTGAAGTTTGCAGTTAAATCCATCAAGGAGATAAAATTTCTAATGCCATTTATGCCGATGCCGACCAATCGCATGACAAAGCAGAAACGACGATTGATTTCATAAGCATTTTTTATCAAAGGACAAGAATCTATCTCGGCCGGATCTGGACACGAACACTGAACACAAATTTTAAAGCCCAATCCGCGAATCGATTTTTTAAAAAACTTCACGTCGCTATTACACTTTTTGCACTTCAACAGTTCCTGAAGAGCGCCGAAAACCAAAAAGAACTCCAAAATCACATAGCTAAACGTTTGATCGATTCGGACTTCAAACTCTGGACTCTTTTTCAAGATTTTTGCTGCCGAAGTGCTCGCAAACGTTAGATCCGTTTCGATATCGTGTCGATTTGTTCCCTTGAAACCCGCGGATCTTTTTCGTTCATTTCGCGGATGTCCGCTTCTCGAGCCTTTTCTATCCTGCCACGCACATTTCTCTTTCGTAGATCTATCCATTTTGAATGTCGAAACCGAACTGAAAGACGAACCGGACTCACGTTGGAAGGTACACGAGCAGGTAGGAACGAGACAATAGAAATAACGGTCGCACGGACAGACGGCCGACGCGGCAGCTGTAGCGCTCCGTTGCCTTCTTCCAAGAAATGCTGTACAGTAACCGAAATAATCTGAATTTCGGCATGAAAATTTCAGGGAATATTCGGAAGAGTGTATACTATTCGATAAAGCAAAAAAAAAAAATCGATTTTTTGAAAATTTCACACTGGAAAGCTCCCTTAAAGAAGTAAATCAAGTTCCCGCAAATGACGCTTATTCGGCTCAAAACTCGACACTTTCGTACGAAAAAGTTATGTGATGCTGATACAAAATCGCTAATATTTTGAGGTTATGGTCTTGCCAGATGTCCAATCTTACGATATGACGTTTTACATCTAACAATTTCAACTACAACCTACTGGTGGGGGCACCGTTTGTCAAACAGCAGAGACTTATTTGTACTCCCATTACTATAAATATTAATAATTTACCGTAACAATGTGATTACATTTATTGTAAATATATCCTCCATAATATCAGCATATAATTTTTGTCAACCGTCGTAGTTTATTCTTTATGATAGCATTGTCGGGCGTCGATTATCGTTGAAGAAAATAATATGATAATAAAACAGAACATACAATGAATTTAAGCATATTATTATATTTAATTATTAATATCTTTGATGACATAAAAAGTATTATTCAATGATAGGTCGGGATTTAATATTCAAGACATGTCAATGTGCGGCTCAGAAAAAAATGTTGTTATATTCCTGGTTTGTTCCATGAAAGGGCCCAGTTAGATAAATCCGACGAGGCAAGCCAGGCCAGGACCATACGTAAAAGTCGGGAATGCCCGGTCACATTTCTACACGGGTATTATGGTATTATTATTTTCATTATAAAAACCAAACAAGCAACAATTTAGTCGATCATTAGCAGTTAAAGTATTTGTTTGCATAAAACTTGAAAACAAGTCCCTTCCCAAGCAGAAATTGCGCTAGCCTGTCTGAGTTGCATGGTAGTAACTGGTTCGCCCAATTGATATGATACGAACTACCTAGTGCCTGCCTCACTGTGAGCTAGTAATATTGTGAACATTTTGTAACCTAGCCCTGATCCAGCCACTGCCTAAGTAACCGTTACTGCAGATGTCGCTGTATTACCATAAACGCGCCACCTACTCACTCGAACGTAACGAAAGGCCAACGCTAGTTACGAACGACAAAGTAAGGTTATGTGAAATACATGTAGTACCGTCTAACGATCAGCTCATGGCAGGTTAGCTAACTTGAGGCACAGCTATTGTTGCGAATGCAAAAAAAAAATTCCGTGGCTAACTCGCCATGAACTAGCCGATACTATGTAATGGCGGCTATGGGTTCTTTGGCTAGTTACTATCTAGCCGATTGCGGTTGTAGATGTCGCTGCGTTATGGTGAAAATTCCACCTAGTGTGTAAGTCACACCTACCCCCCAACACGAGTTATAGATGGCGTTACGAATAGGAAACAAAATGCAGTGTTGGGTACATCACCGTGAACTAGACAAGACTCCGTAATGGCGGCTATGTGTTCCTTGCATCGTCGCTGTCCCGCCGATTAGGGTTATAGATGTCGCTACTTTATGATAAAAATTCCACGCAGTGTCTACGTCGTGCCTGCCTAGCCAACTCGAGTCACAGATGGCGTTACGAATAGAAAATAAAATTCAGTTGGGTAAATCGCCATGAACTAGCCAAGAATCCGTAATGGCGGCAATGTGTTCCTTGGCTAGTTCCCGTCCCGCTGATCGTGGTTATAGATGTCCCTGCATTATGATCAAAATTCCACGCAGCCCCTACATCGTACCTGCGTAGCCAACCCGAGATAGAGATAGCATTACGAAAAAAAAAACAAAGAAAACAGCACGCGCCAGCGACCGCTACAATTTTTTCACTTCCTTACTGACGATACATTTACATCGTTATAACATTATAGCTTATATAATGCCAAAACTATTAAATTGTCACCAGCCAAAATAAGTACGCAAATTTAGTTTGAGGTTATGTAACTCTACACGCATATCGCTTTCAATAAGAAAAAAATTAACATGTTAATTCGATAATGTTATTTGCATACATTGTCACTACGCCTACCTCTTAATAACCCAACTTTGTGCATTGCCACATACGAGTATGTACCCGATGCGAAAAATCATAATTAAGAAAGTAGGATTGGCTCAGTGGACAACGTCGCCATCCCCCAATCCAGAGTCCCGGGATCGAAACCACTTCACACGTAAGCGTTATTAATATAATTCAAAATTAATTCATTTACATCAAGCGTTATTAATATAATTCGAAATTGATTTATTTACATCAAACATACCCTATTTGTAATTAGTATATCACGAACCTCAGCGCAATACTGTGCAATGATGTAAACAACGTTAATACAAAAATTCAATTTTTGTATCTAGCCGTCACCTAATTTTTTATTCCCAGTCACTAGCTGAAGAAAAATAAGTCATGGCTAGGTCCGAAATATTATGCAGCCGTGAGATATTTCTCTCTATCTAGCCAGCATATAATTTTTTGTAGTCACTCACTAGAGGACCAAAGCGTTACAAGGCTAGGTAGTCAATAGCTAAAACGGCTAGCTAATGGCGATTCGAAACATAAAATTACTAGCTTGTAGCTAGGCGGTGATGGGTTACGTTTTCCACTCGGGTATAATTAAAAATTAATATGTTTAATTTATTTACAGCAAAAAATACCGTATTTGTAATTAGTACATCACGAAGCTCATGGAAATACTGTGCAGTGATGTAAACAACGTACGAAAAAAATTCAGCTGGGTAGTAGCTAGGAAACAATTTTATATTTTTTCGAACGAAAAGCAAAAGTCATCACCGTCTAGCCGGAAATAAATATTCTTAATCACCATTGGCTAGCCGTTTTACCTAGCTATGGAACAGCTTTTAACGCTTTCAGCGTGATAGTGACTGAATACAAAAATTCAGGTTTTGTATCTAGCCGTCACCTAATTTTTTATTCCCAGTCACTAGCTGAAGAAAAGTAGGTCATGGCTAGGTCAGAAATATTATGCAGCCGTGAGATATTCCTTTCTGTCTAGTCAGCATATAATTTTTTGTATTCAGTCACTAGGAGGACCAAAGCGTTACAAGGCTGGGTAGTCAATAGCTAAAACGCCTAGCTAATGGCGATTCGAAACATAACTTTACTAGGTATGTGGCTAGGCGGTGGTGAGTTACGTTTTCTACTCGGGTTGTAGGTTTTAATGGAATTCTTGAATATCCAAATAGTGAGGACGAAGCGATAAAATATGTATTCTAAATTTAAGGACAGGAGTATTCACGCATATCTCAGCCACAATTTCGAAGTTTGTATACAAGGAAACTGCCAAATCTCAAGATTAACCAAACAATTAAATCGTCTGAACGAGAATTAACTCAGAAACGGAGGTTACTTTGTATCGCCTATCTACAAGAAATAAATTACGAAACATTTTCTTTTCAGTGGATCATATGTGCATTTTTTTCGCTACATCCATGAAGTATAAAACAAAAAAGGAAACAAACAGACAATTTGGACAGAAGCATGCAAATGAGTATATATTCATTTGTTTTCTGGATCCTCTTTAGTTTCTCTGTTCGGTGTCTGTTTCTCATTGTCACGTCGGAAAAATGACGCGCCTTTTGAGGTTATCCAAGAGTTGACCCATTTTTGGCATCTTTATAAGAATGGAAGTGCTGTTCAGTCAGGCTATGTGTCATCGATGGGAACAAGTGATAATCGGACGGGGCAATGTCTGGTCAATACGACAGGTGGGGTAGGACTTCCCATTAAAGCGTTTCCACGTAGGTTTTCACCGGTTTTGCAACGTGTGGCCGAGCGTTCTCAAGCTGTAAAATCACTTTGTCGTGTCTCTGCTGGTATGGCGGCCGTTTTTCCATCAGTGCTCGGCCCAAACGCATCAATTGTAGGCGATAGCGATCTTCTGTAATGGTTTCGTTCGGTTAGAGCAGCTCATAATAACCTACACCCAGCCGATCTTACCAAATGCAGAGCAGAATCTTGCAACTATGGATATTTGGCTGTGCCGACGATGTTAATGCATGGGCGGGCTCACCTAACGATTTTGTACGCTTAGGGTTACCGTAGTGTAACGTACATTTTTCATCGCCAGCCACGTTACGATGCAAACAAATGTTCGTCTTCTGCCGTTGAAGCAGTTGTTCACACGTGAAAAAACACCCCGTTCGACGTCTCTCGGCTTCAACTCGTACGACCAGTTTCCATTCTTTTGGATCATTCCTAATGCTTCCAAACGTTTTGGAACTGTTGTGTGATCAACTCCTAAAGATTCTGCAAGTTCAGCTAGCGTCTGACATGAGTCTTCGTGAAGTAATGCCTCCGATTCTTCGTCGTCAAACTTTTCTGTGCGTCTAAACGTTCTTCATCTTCAACATCAAAATCATTATTTTTGAAGCTTCTAAATCAATAGCTGCATGTTGTTTCCGACAGAGCTTGGTCGCTGTAAGTCTCAACAAGAATTTTGTGTGCTTTAGCTCCAAGTTTTTTTAGAATGAAGTAGTGCAGTAAAATTCCCCGCAAATTTTGCGTCACTCTAAAGGCAACGGAGATATTTGGGATGGTCACGTTAAATGGTCCACCCTGTATATACCCCTTTAAAAATTTCAAAGAGTTTTAAAAAAAGGACGTCAAGTAAAAAAAATCCTTTCGAAAACATTATTGCTTGTTCAACCGTATAAAAAGTCTGATTTATCTTAAAATATTTTTTATTTGAATCTAAACAACGGTTTCTTATATTTTCCAATTGACATGTACAAAAAAGTGAAATAAATTCTTATAAAATAGCTAAGCGAGTTTACTTGAAATGTTGTACACGAAATAGTACAACTATTTGTACTATTTCGGTACATGTACCGATCGGTACTACTCTTGTTGTAAATAGTACAAATAGTACAACTATTTGTACAACGTGAAAAATAATATTTTTCCAAATATTTTATTTTCATTAGAAAGGCATATTACTATTATAATATAAAATACATATTACCATTGTATAACGGTACAAAATATGTACCACACAAGTACACCGGAAATGCTGTCCAACGACTTGGCGTGCATGGTTAAGAAAAAAAAACTTGACGAAGGATTCGTCTTCCTAACTACTTACCTCAAGCTGAAACTTTTTTTTTTCCAAGTTGCAGCTTCAAAAAATATCAACTGCCGCTATTTGTTATGCAAGCGGAAATCAAATTTATGATCTTGCAAAGTGCGGATTAGATAATTGATTTGATTCGTACTAGACCGCACGATACGCAAAATCTTATTTTCTTTGCACAATTTAATATGCTTTATAAAAGTATAAACATTGTTCTCTATCACACAATTATTATTCGTTACACGGAAAATATATTTTGTCGCATAGACTTTGGTGTAATGGTTACAGTATCCGTCTCCAAGCCACAGCATCGGCAAGTTTAAGGGTCGAATTACGGTGTCGTTGTCTTGCTGGTGGAAAAATAAATATCTCGGCATTACTGCTGACCCTTATTGCGCTATATTCGATGGTTTGTCCCAGTACAATCGAATATGGATCAGTAGTGGACACGCATAACGTAGCTCTGTGACGTGAATTTTGTGGACCGATGTATACACCGATAACGCTATCGTTGTTATCCCTTTCGAATCATACCGGCGCAAGAGGCAGGAGATCGCATTTCTAATAACCCTGGCAGTTGATGCGATGTTAGGATAAAAAATAACACAGCCATAATAATTATTTATGCAGGCAGTAGGAATGGAAAATTGTGTACCTTTCTGAGCTAAAAAAATGACTTTTGTTTTTGCGAGGGAGATATAATTTTTTTCAACTTTTTACAACTTTCACCCCCGATAAGGGTGTGTTCCGCCGTACGAATATCGCTCATAATTTTTTTCTTGGCTCCTTTATGGTTGGTTTAACCGTAGCGCCAATAAAAAAAATGACTTTTGTTATTGCGTGGGAGATATAATTTTTTTTCAACTTTTTACAACTTTCACCCCCGATAAGGGTGGGTTTTTCTTGCCGAAATCTCTTAAAATGTTTTAGATGATCTTTTATAGGCACCCCGAAGCGGACTGAGCAATAAATAGATCTAAAGTCAAAAAAAAAAAAATGAGAAATTTCGTTGCTTAGCAACGATGCGAACTTCAGACACCCTTTATGATCAGGATGGTGACGATCTATGATCACACACGATACGACCAAGATAACACGACCAGACGACCAAACGACAAGGCAGCTAGACACGGCCAGACAGTAACAAACGATAATACCAAGAGACACGAGCAGACAGTTAAACAACCAAGACAGTCAGACACGATTGGACAGAGAGACAGAGACGAATAAGCAGTCAGACACAATGCAACATAGAGACACGACCAAACCATTCGAACCCCCTGGCTGAGTGATAGAGGGCTTTATTTTGGTGCTTAACTTGCTATTGTTGTGTTTCTCCTATCCACGACCCGGGAAACGGATATTTCCGAATTTTTAATATTGTATTTTTATTTTCTGGGTGACGGGCTCATTTGCGACCCATGGTTTCTTTCTGACGTTTGGTCCGCTAATTTAGTAGAATATTTCAAGCCAATAAAAAAATTTGACTGAGTTTTGGGGTCAAGATTTATTTTGCGGGTCCACGTTGGAGGGTGATCTTCGTCGAACGTGACTCGGGAATTAAATTTAGAGAAATGGGAATTTTTTGGGGATTAAATTTAGAGAAATGGTTAAATCTGCAATGTTAGTATTTCACAGTTATTTATACATGTTAGAAGTAACGTCTTAAATTTTTTCTAAAGCATTTTATTCGAAATTGTTTATGATATTTGTTGTTGTACGTTTTTCTCAAAACAACATTTTTTTAAATTTGGCGTGTTTTTTTCTCAGAAACTTCTGGGCTGATCGGATTGCAATTTTGCACACATGTAGAGTACATGTCGGGTTATTGTCGGGTGTCCATCTTTTTGATTGCTATATAATTACAATTTTTGTAATAATCAGAGTACTCTATCAAAAGGCGTCATTTCCGAACAAATATGGAACACGATTCCACATTCGTGAATCGAATTTAAAAACATGTTTTGCCTCAGATTACCAGGACGACCGCAATCACAACACCCGACGATAAAAAATGTTCGCGACATGACCTGTGCAGCATCGCATATCATGTACAATTTCGAAGAAAATGCTTTGAAAAAATGCACGATGTTACTTCAAAAATGTACTGCGAAATTCAAGATATAACTACAAAAATTTACTGCGGAACTGCGAAATACTAACACTGTAGATTTAACTGTTTCTCAATTTGATTCCCAGAAAATCACCTTGAAAATGGGCGTTCACACTAGAATACGACCTTGATGGCACGAATATATGTATTGGAGCATCAATAATGAAACGCCGAAAACGTTCGTAGTTACGTTACCAAAGTACTTTTCAATCGTCACCTACATATAGTGATGGCAATTAGCAATTTGGTGACAAAAATTTTAACAGGTTGTTGTAATACATTGAATTGTGCTCGATTGTAAAGTGGAAAATTTGCATTGGACAGCACAAACACCGCGTTCGTTCTATATCGATTGTTACGAGCAAATAGGTGAAAAAGCTCGTGCCTGTGAGCTGAGATTTTTTTTCGTTTGGCACGATTGCCGGTTTAATTATTCTTCGAACTGTTATGTTTTCGCCTATTAAATCATAATATATGTAGAAGGCATGTGTATGAACGGTCTCATGAAATATGAATGCGCTTCGCCCATCCCTAATTGACTTCTAATTATTGTTGTTCTCCGAAACCTAAATGACAGAGGAATTATGCAAAAGAAGCTCGAAAAAGAAGAATGTGTGCCAATCAACCAACAACGTATGATAATGAATTCGGCAAATATTCTCACAGTTACAATGTTTAATCGCGCAATTCACAATCATGATTTTTACCAAACGCGAACAATGAGACACAATATTCCTTATGGCGAAAGACGCGGCTCCAGTCATTTGTAATTTTCCCTCGTCTCTGATAGAAGATAATAGATTAAAATACTAGACTATCTTTTATCTTCGTTCAATCAATTTATCGACCTTTATCATCGAACGAGCATTCTCGCGTTTCTCACTGCAAAGGCGGATGTCGTCGGTCGTACGTGCAGTCTACACGCTAAGTCATTTTCTGCAATTTCCCGCAATCACAGGCCGAGGAATAATAAGGCAGTGAATCAATTGTCGCTAAACTATTTTTTTTTTCGTTGCGAGAATGCTTAGAAGAATGTACGGCGATAAAGCAATACAATGATTGATCGGTTAGCCAGCTTGCACGAAGTAGTGAGGGAAACACTGTTTCGCTAATCGTTTCGATTGACTCAATTGAATTGCGAAACACTATCGATGTGGGGCAAAGTAATTAGCATGTTCGTTTGTTTCCGGTATTCCTGGGTATGCCCGTGCGAGCGTTTACGATGCAACCTCTTTCACCTCTGACGCACATTTAGCGTTTGACTTCGTCCCTTTTTTGCGAGGTCGCGGGGCAACTGTGGCAAACCTGTGTCGATACATACGACTATATTTGACTAAGTTTCAGTCGTATTAACATGGAACACTTGATAGGATAAAAAAAGAACGCGGCTAAGCAGTCCCGAGTCAACATTTTTAGCCTCCTCTGAACCCTTGCAGGACCCATTTCTTTTGTAGTGCACAAGCCGCCAGCCTCCGTTGAACCTACCAAACCCCATCTGTCGAGTTCAATACCGTGAAGAGACCTCTTGGTCCAGTGTAGCCTCTGGCAGACCTCCCAAACCTTCTTTCGACCCCCGTTTCAGTAACGCGTGCAGAACACAGGCCTCCTTAACCTGCTTTTGATCTCAAATTCGTTGCCTCGACCCCACCTAACCTGCTTTCGGCCCAAATTCGATATCTCCTCCATCATCACTCTATTGTGGCCGGTTCGGTAACCCGTTCAATGACGAAAAAAATACGTTTTTCCTGATTATCGCCCGAAGAATGGAACAGGTAAATATGCATCATCAGATGATGAATAAATATTACACAATTAATAAAAATACATCGTCACCTTATCAAATTATTAGTGCAATGTTAATTGCACTATAGTGAGGCAATAAAGTGTTACAGAGCAATAGCACTCAAACTATTGATCATATCCAACAATGTTTCAGACATACGTTTTAGTGTTCGAGAAGTCCGTCATACTGACCACCCTATTTTTTTATTGGTGGCGGCGCTGAATCTACGTCAAGGTCAACTCCACTTTTTTAAACGGAACCATGTATTTTTTTTCGTTGGCATTATTACCGATGTATTGTAGGTCGCTGAATTCGTCTTAAAATCGGTAATAATGCCATCGAAAAAAAATACATGGTTCCATTTAAAAAAGTAAATTTCACCTCGACGTAGCTTTAGCGCCTCCACCCATAAAAAACTTTTTGTCTGAAACATTTTTGGATATGATCAATAGTTTGAATGCTATCGCTCTGTAACACTTTGTGTGCCTCACCCTCTATACAGTCTGACTCCAATTCCATCGAATTTATGGGCATCACGAATTTTCCTGTGAGCACAAAATCTCACAGGAAAATTCTAAAACCCTAAAAAACCCTATAGTTCTTGAGTTACATTGAATTTTCTAGAATTAGTCTTTGTTTAGCCGAAAATGAAATAACTGTGCGAAAAAAAATCGTACAACACTTTTCAAAAAACGAAAATATAGCTCCTGCTACCTCGTTCAAGTTTTATCATGAATATACATGACAACCGAATTTCCCATAACTCATGCGCTCAATTCTCGATGGTCGAAAAAAGCCGAAAAACGGTCACGTACAAAAGTGCGTACCGGGTCGAAAAAAAATCATAAAAAAATATTTCAAAAAAGCAAAATAAAGTTGAATTTATTCCCTTCAAAGTGCAGTTCGGTAAATTTGGTTATCTTTTTTTTGACGAAGCTATGTAACTTTTAGTGCGGCAAGAAATATCGACTGGTGTATCCAAACTTTTGAGCAGCAGCGTATATTATATAATGCTATATATATATATATTATACTTGAAATATGTGGTTGAATTAATATATTCGAGTATACACTACCGGTCAACATTTTTCGGACACTTCAGATAATTGCAAAACTTTCAATCACTTTGGACAATTGCAAAATTATGTTAGAGTAATTAATTAAATGGAGCTCTATAGTATCTTCGTAAAATAGTGAATGAAATAAAGAATAGTACTTTAACATTATTTGTGCTAAACAAATTATCCAGTGCTGGCAAGTTTTGCAATTATGTGAAGTGTTCGAAAACTTATGGCTGGCAGTGTATGTCTAAATAACATACGATTTTTCGTATTTTTTATTTCGATTCGTATTTCGATTTTTTATTGGCCAAAAAAACCGGAAACTTAGTTACGCACCTAGTATAATGTTTATGGACGATATAATAGGGGTTTTCAATTGGCGCGGGTAGACGTTGGCGGCCATGTTGTTTTGGTGGAGTCTGTCTAATCTGTTGTTTATTATTCAATCACTGATGCCAAATCACCATGGCAAGTTACACGATTGAACTAATTATCAAAATGAGTGTTAGTTAGCGCAAACGTTGCGCGTGTGGCGGCCATTTTACGGCAGACGCGGTGCCCCGTCACAGTCGACTTTCCAACGTTTGGTGGCCAAACGTGGAGACGTCTCCAACGCACATGAGGTTCACCAGGTGGTAATGCATTCACACAAAGTTACTGTTTCGTGCGGATTTTGGGCTGGCGGCGTCATTGCCCCGCACGTTTTTGAAAACGACGTTGGTGAGGCCGTCATCGTCAACGGCGAACGCTACAGAACGATGATCACCGATTTCTTTTGGTCCAAATTGAACGATATGGACGTAGACGACATGTGGTTCCTCTCTATACTGGGTGCGCAACTAAGTTTCCGGGTTTTTTTGTCCAATAAAAAATCGAAAATTTCAAGACAAATCCAAAAAATGGTTCATTCGAAGTATTGTCCCTCGCTATTCCCACATTTTTGCCATCTCTCTGGCAATACATAAATACCGCGACGATAAAAAGACGCGTCTTTGGACTGAATCCAGTCGTCCAGCGAATTTTGTACTGCATCGTAATTGGCCAAGTGTAGCCCAAACCAAGTGTAACCCAAACAAACCCAAGCCACGCATCACCGACCGGAACAAGTGATAGTCTGAAGGGGCCAGGTCTGGGGAATACGGCGGGTGCGGTAGCAGATCCAATTTCAGTGTTTTTATGGTGTCCTGGACGATGGAACTGCGATGGCACGCAGTGTTGTCGTGCTGCAATATCACACGTTCGTGTCCCTCGTCCCATTGTGGCCGTTTTTCAAGCAATGCGTGGTTCAAATTGATTAGTTGTTGTCGGTAGCGATGCCTATTGCCAGTTTCGCCCGGTTTCAGCAGCTCATAGTACACGAGTCCTTTCTGGTCCCACCAAACGCAGAGCATTGTCTTTTTACCGAAGCGATTTGGCCGTGCCGTCGATGTTGACGCTTCGCCAAATGAAAGCTACGATTTTCTGCGTTTGGGATTCTCGAAATGTATCCATTTTTCATCGCCAGTAACAATTCGATGCAGGAAACTCTTTCTGTTCTGCCACAAAAGCAAAATTTCCGAAGTGGCTTCCCGCTTTCCGCAAATACTGTTTATTTGGCACAAACATTGACATTTTCGAGGTTAGAAAAAAGGTCGTTGTGTTGCGATATTTGTTTATATTACGACTGGGTATTCTTAACAGATGTCCAAGCTATAAAGACACCCAAGTTCAGAGCTGTATGCCGACTACATGTGTCGCTAGCGCCATCCATGTTTGAAACCCGGGAACTTAGTTGCGCACCTAGTAGATGGAGGGTCCAGAGCGTTTACAGTGCGCCTACACTGACAGAAAAACTCTATTGATATTAACTAATGGCGTCGATTTGATTCTTATTTATTTAACTAGATTTTCCGTAGAACTACATTTTTCCTATCGCATTCCGCTATTATAATTATTTATTTCATATATATTCAAATATTTGATTCATTCAAATCAAAATTTAATATCGTCCAATAGCGAAATATTTTATTCGATCCCAATACATTTGTGATTCCGTTTCATCTGTTCAATACACAATTTAGTTGAATTCACTGAATGGATCTAGTTAATTTTTAAAATTTTAATTAAATATAATTTTCGTAGTAACCCATTTTTCTATTTGGTCGAACTAATCGTCTGTCTTTGTTGCAACACTCATGTCAAAGGAGCATGAGGATAGAGAGAGTGCAGAGAGAGGCATTATATATATATACACATACATATGCATACAGGGTGGATCAATAACTATTAGCACCTTGGATATCTTCGAAACTATAAGGTTCACAGAAATATTTGCTGAAATGAAACTGCACAGTACGAAAGGGGCCATCCGATAGTGATAATAGTTTTTTTTGCAGATGAAGGTACTTCGGACATTTGAAGGTCAACTCCATTTTTTTCAATTGATCTGTATGTTTTTTTCTCTTTATCATGAAAGAGGAGCTTAAAACGAGTTCAACGACCTATAACATAAGGTCATTGAAGGTCATAGAAAGTACAGAGAGACCATAATACTTACAGTTTCGGTAGTAAATAAAATTACTACGTTTATAGTAAGTGTTCGAAATGACGACCATCAGTATCAATGCAATATTGGATTCTTCTTTCGATTGATTGACTTGCAAGTTTTACAGCGTCAGAACTTATTGATGCGCAGGCTGTAATAATTCTTTGTTGCATGTCGTAAAGTGTAGTTGGTAGTTCTTGGTACACTTTATCTTTCAATGTTCCCCATAGAAAGAAGTCTAAAGGTGTTAGGTCTGGGGAACGAGCTGGCCACGATATTGGACCGCCGCGTCCAATCCAACAATCTCGAAATTTTTCGTCGAGTTGCGTTCGCGCAATCAATGCATAATGTGCTGGACATCCGTCATGTTGATACCACATGGTTTGTCGTGTAAGTAAAGGCAACTCTTCGAGCAAAAGACCCAATGTATCTTTGATAAAATTACTGTAGATGTTGCCATTCAAATTTCCATTGATAAAAAAAGGACCAATTATTTTAGCACCTATGATTCCGCACCATACATTCACAGACCATTCTCTCTGGTGTTCAACCTGCCGCAGCCAATGTGGATTTTCCGTTGCCCATAAATGCATGTTTACTACCGAAACTGTAAGTCTTATCGCCTTTATGTACTTTCTATGACCTTTGATGACCTTATGTTTTAGGTCGTTGAACTCGTTTTAAGCTCCTCTTTCATGATACAGAAGCAAAAAACATACCGATCCATTTTAGAAAAATGGAGTTGACCTTCAAATGTCCGAATTACCTCCACCTGCAAAGAAACCTATTATCGCTATCGGATGGCCCCTTTCCTACTGTGCAATTTTATTTCAGCAAATATTTCTGTAAACCTTATAGTTTCGAAGATATCCAAGGTGTTAATAATTATTGATCCAACCTGTATGTTATATAACCATTGTACGGCTGTTTTTATGTATTTGTTCAACCGAGGAATTATATTGTACTGACGTGTATGAGTAAATACTAAAAAAAAAAAGTTCGATTCCCGGCCGATGCAAGTTTTTTTTAAACATTCATCAAAAAAAAAAATATTTATATAAAATTACCAAATGTTTTCTTGAAAGCCGGGAAATTGTCTCAAAAGTGTAAAACTATTCGAGGCAATTCGAATGACGACAATCGTGTTTCCAATATTTTGTTTGCTTGGACACGAGAGCCGTCGCGTTAAACGGTGCTATACAGCAAACCCCACCTTCCGCCACGGTCCGCCCGCCAGCCCTCTCGGCTCTCTCTATCTGACCTCCTCCTCCTCTGCCCATTAAACGAGCCATAGAGTAAAACACAATGCAATATCCGTTTCAAGTATACGTACGTATACGACGACACTCAAATCATGCTTCCCCTCTCTTGCTCTCGACTCTTAAAGTCTCTGGGACGTTTTTCGAGGTCGTGACCCCCGCAGCTGGTGCTGCTAAACGTACCACACATCCGAAGTGGGTTATCGACATGAGAACACAACGGCAATGAACACTTTGAATACAGAAAAAAGTAACGACAAAAAAAAAGAAGAATCAAGAAGAGTCCTCCAGCTCGCGTATCTCCAACAGGGGCACGCTCGCACTGTACAGTAATTCTGCGCGATGGTGGCGAGAGAGGAGGGTCGGCGGCACGATGGGTTCTACAATTCTTATGCTTTGCAATCGAGCGCTTCAAGCAATCTGTATGCAGGTGAGGCTAGCCGACTCGGAGTTACGAAACGATACCACCTTGACCACTTGGCCAGGTCAACCTTATATCATTTAACTTGAATGACTTATTTCATTACACACGTTCTGATATAAAGCGCGATTCAACATTATATCACACTCTTTCCCAGCCATTGGAAATACTCTTATAATAATGATGATGATGATGATGATAATAATAATAATAATACCAATAAAACAATAAGTACAAAAAATAACAATGTCATGTATCGTGAATAAACTCATTTTACTACAATGATTGGTGCACTCACACTGCAACAAATATCGAGACTCAAAATACATACTAATTGATATCGTTGCAAATATTCATTATGATTATGATTATGGGTGTTATTACTATCATTACTTGGGTGATATTGTGACTTGCGATCGTTCTCATTGCTACGATTACTCCTAATAGTTCCAGTAATAGAAGAACGTTGTCGTTTGAAAGGTGCTTTTAATTTTTATTATCGCCAGTCGTCCGAGCACTAAAAAAACGTACGCAAAGGTCACATGTTACATCGATTGTCAACGACCGATACAGCGTGATATTCACAGGTGAATAATGTTGCATTCACAACAACAAGTGGTCGCGTATAAAAAAAAAAGTAAAAAGAAAAGAGCAATATAAATGGCTGTTTGTGCCAGCGTCCACTGGCTGCACGAGTTTCCAACGAATTATCCACGGCGTCCCAAGAGACGCGTGGTAATCCCTATACACACCGCGCGGCATAAACGCTATGGAAACAAAGAAAGAATTGCGACATTTGACTGTGGCTTGTACAGAGAGAATAAACGTGAGATCTTTGGGACGCTATTTTTGCTTTTCGGAATTACTCTCGATAGAAGTATGTATAGGTGTACCTATGTTGATAATACTTTAGCGTCACGCGATGGTTCGTCAGTCGCATATATCTGTATGATCATATTCACGTTGGACAAAAATTCTTTATGATTTACTCGTTGTGATAATATAGAATACACCGGCGAATTATATTTGCCCTGAAGTTCCGGATTTGTACTAAATGATGAGCGTGGTTTATTTTACCTCAGATAAGGCAGAAAGAATTATCGTTTACTATTGAACAAGCTTTGGATCAAATACATCGGGAGCTATTTATACATGCAGTGTCACAAAAGTAACGAGACGGCTGAATATTTCCGCAGATAAGACAAGTTTCCAAAATGTTAAGGTCGTTCTTGAAGTAACTTTTCCCAAAGCATTCAATGGTGACCTTCATTTTGACCTTGGCAATGTCCTTCAAGGTTATTTCAAGAGCAACTTTTGTTTTTCAAATGAGAACCCCCTTTTTTGACATCGGCAATCGATAGAGCGGGAAATTTTATGTACAGATATGTACTTAAGTCACCGGTCCCCTTTGACCTTGAAGGTCACTGCAGGGTTAATTAAACTTAAACACAGTATGAATACCTCGGACAAGCATAGAAGCTTCTTAAATTCTATCGTTAAGACCAAAGTTGTCAATTTTAACAAGGCGCATGTAGTGGTGACCTCGATCGTGACCTTGACCATGACCTTCAAGGTGATTTGAAGGTCAACTTTTTTTTGTAGTAAAAACTCCCTTTTTGACATCCGCAATCGATAAAACGATAAATTCGACGTACAGATATCTGTACTGAGTTTAATTTTAATTAACCCTGCAGTGACCTTCAAGGTCAAAGGGGACCGGTGACTTAAGTACATATCTGTACATAAAATTTCCCTCTCTATCATTGCCGATGTCAAAAAAGGGGGTTCCCATTTGAAAAACAAAAGTTGACCTTGAAATAACCTTGAAGGACATCGCCAATGTCAAAATAAAGGTCACCATTGAATTCCTTGGGAAAAGTTACTTGAAGAACGACCTTAACATTTTGGGAAATTGTCTTGCCTGCAGAAGTATTCAGCCGTCTCGTTACTTTTGTGACACCCTGTATATACAGGGTGAGGCACTAACTGTTGCCACCGTGAATATCTCTGTAATTATCGACGTTACAAAAAAATGTTTGAAACAAAAGTTGTACCGTACGAAAGGGATCATCAAATGCGACCATTTTTTTATTTCAGTGGAGGCGCTGGCGCACAGTAAAGGTCACCTCCACTTATATAAGTGGGACGGTACATTTTTTTAACTATCTTGTAGAGCATCGATAACTGCATAAAAACATTTAGGGGTCAAAGTCGTTCAAGGTCATTTAAGATCAAAAAGTGACATGAACTTTATTTTTATGTGAAATTACCGTTATTCGCAGTACAGTACTACCTCTCTAAGAGAGCCCTCGCTAAGAGAGAATTTCCCCGCCGTTCCGCTTGAGCGCATTTTATGGCTTCCCCCACCAAGCTCGAGCTGTCCAGTGTACCCGAGGCCTCTCGAGTTTGTCGCGGACAACAAGCGCACTAACCTAGCGGTGGGGGAAGGCTTCGGCGACGAATTTCTCGAGAATTTCTTCGCCTAACCGCCCTAGTCCGCTCTCTTAGAGAGGTAGTACTGTAGATGTTCAAAGTGATTGCCATTGGAATCAATGCAGTATTGCAATCCCCTCATCACGAATTTCTTATCACTTCGGCACTTATCGCCCAAGTCTTGCCATTGTCTTGTATGTAAACAACGACACCAAACCTACAATGTACACGGAACATTGTACAATGTTTCGCCCAAACAAACCCAAGATAACGATAGTAAGAATGGTGAGACTAGTATTAATGAATCAAGCGAATGTAAATGATGGATTCTTTTGAAGAGCAAACTGATACGCTTCTAATTTACGGAGAATGTCAGAAAAATATGCAGTGAGAGCTAGAGACTTATACGCAGAAAGATTTCCTGAACGTTCTCATCCTACACGCCGTACATTTCAAATTTTGTACACTGAACTGAGGACAACTGGATCCTTAACCCGTCGGGAAAGTAACCGACAAAAGCGAGTTAATAACGAAGAAACGGAAATTAATATTCTTGCCTCCGTTCATCGAGACCCTTGTGCGAATTCTCGTCAAATTGCGAGGGGATCTGGCGTAAGCCAAAGAAGTATTCTACGTGTTCTACATCGTCATAAATATCATCCTTACCACATCAGACTCCACCAGGAATTAACCGGTACGGATTTCATGACTCGCACTGAATTCTGCCGATGGGCTCAACGCCAGATTCAGAGAGATCATTTATTAATCGGATTTTATTTACTGATGAGGCAACATTTACGAATCATGGAAATATTAACTTGCATAACATGCATTTGTGGTCAACTGAAAATCCACATTGGCTGCGGCAAGTTGCACACCAAAGACCGTGGTCGGTTAATGTATGGTGTGGGATTATTGGGGACAGAATCATAGGACCTTATTTCATCGAAGGGAATCTTAATGGTAGGAAGTACACCACATTCTTTCAAGAAACATTAGGTCCGTTATTGGAAGAAATACCTTTAGAAACAAGAGACAGAATGTGGTGCCAACCCGATGGGTGCCCGGCACATTTTTCGCTGATAGCTAGAGATGAATTGCAAAAGAGATTTCCAAATCGTTGGATTGGACGCGGAGGAGCTGTATCGTGGACGACTCGCTCGCCAGACCTGACGCCTCTGGACTTTTTCTTGTGGGGATATTTGAAAGATCTCGTTTATAAAGAACGTCCAACTACGCCGGATCATATGCGTGGGAGAATTCTTCGAGCCTGTGATGCGATAAGTGCCGAAGTGATAAGAAATTCTACACAATCCGTGATGAGGAGATTGCAATACTGCATTGTTCCCAATGGCAATCACTTTGAACATCTACTGTGAATAAAGGTAACTTAACATAAAAATAAAGTTCATGTCACTTTTTGATCTTAAATGACCTTAAACGACTTTGACCCCTAAATGTTTTTTATGCAGTTTTCAATGCTCTACAAGATAGTTGAAAAAAATGTACCGTCCCATTTAAAAAAGTGGAGGTGACCTTTACTATGCGACAGCGACTCCACTGAGATAAAAAAAAATGGTCGCATTTGATGACCCCTTTCGTACGGTACAACTTTTGTTTCAAACATTTTTTTGTGACGTCGATAATTACAGAGATATTCAAGGTGGCAACAGTTAGTGCCTCACCCTGTGTATACATATATATACCGTTAGTGCCTCACCATGTGTATACATATATATATGTCTGTATGTATGTATGTATGTATATATATGTGTGTGTGTATATATATATACATACATACATACATACATACAGACATATATATATATATATATATATATATATATATATATATATATATATATATATATATATATTACATGCGTATTACTGCGTACATATGTATGATTCTTATTGGTTAGTCAGGCAATAAATGGCTACATTTTTTCCACGATTATTTACTAATGGCAATGGGAAAAAATCAGGTTCGTGGATATCACTTACTTTTTTCGCTTTGTTACATTAAGATTCCGGAATCGCATATTCAAAAACAAACGTGGATGGGATCCTTAACGGTAGTTCTTTGATAAATGGCAATCCCGCGTTCACGTGCGCTTGTGTGTGTGAGTGTATATGTATATCCACTTAGCCCAACTTCTTAAAACCAGATTGCATTTGAAAGCGAACCTTTTTTTTCTTCCATGACAATATAAAAAAAGCAATATTCATCAACAAGAGAGCACTTGCACACGCGCCCGTGTATGTGTGGTGTGGTGTGCGACGCTCGTGAAGATAATGACGAATGGTGCGATAACACGAACTAGAGTCACGAAGACAAAATATCGCTTTATTTCAGATAGGAATATGAGAGCGAGGAAATAAACTAAACGACTCACCGGCGTATGTGCTTTTGGAGCTCTCGAGAAGCTTGAAAGTGAATGGTATGTGGACCTTCATCATCTTCATCTGCGGTATCCGTGGTGAGTGAGCCATGACGCCACCGCTTCCACCAAACATCAAATCGTCGCCGTGAACCCGAAGTACCATCATGTTCCTGCACCAACGAACATAACTGTTTCAGGTATTTCGTGAAATTTTTCGGACCCTCAATTACGCGCGTAATCAAACAAATTCGATTATTCGCCCGAACTAGTCTCCGCCCCCCCCCCCCCTCCTGTTCGTTTCGCAGTTCGTCGGTCTCTCGAGCGTGTGATTTCTGTACTATATTGGTGTCATTGTCATTCCAGACCTCGCGGGCACGCCGAAGTCTGGAGCTGCTTACATGTGATCCTCCTGCCACGATTATAAATGGTGGAGACGAATTTTTCAAAAGAGGAGACGGGAGAGAAGAAACAAAACGTCGTGATGACACCGTTACGAGCGAGGATAGGCCGGAGCTGAGTTTATTTACATTACGGGAGAACGCTCGGCGAATGCTGGCGCTCGTAGCGGTCGTGACCCGAGTGAATCACTCTCAACGACAGGATCAAACTGTTTCTCGACTTTTTCAGACACGTATTTGTCTTCTCTCTCCTTCTTCTTGTCCTTATTTTTTAATTTAATTCTCTTTTTCTTCATTCTCTCTCGTTTCGTTCTCCATTCTCACCTCTGACTCAAAGCCAACTGGTTCTAACTGGGAGCACATTATGACTCATGTGTGCCCACAATATGTGTGTCTGTACATTGGCGTAGCCAGAAGGGGGCAGAGCTGGACACGACCCCCCCCCCCCCCCATCAGAAGCTCCGGTGCCGCGCCAGAAAAAATGGATACACAATAATTAAATTCAAATCATCGATTAATTTTATTCGTTAGACCCAAGCAAAAATGAAAAAAGCTTTAATAGCTACGTACATTAAATAGATATTCAAATTGCACAGTCAAGTTAACTGTGGGCAGAAACAGTACATTAGATTTGCCAGCCGATACACAACCACCGATAAGATGCCAATTTGAGGATCTACCGTTCGCTCATGCAATTGACACATTTTTTCATTTGCATACGAAGAACGAAAAGGATTTCATCAATAATTATTTTAAAATCTTGATAACTGACACGTTAACCTTAAAGCTAAAGCGATGGTCATTATAGACATACTTTTATTTAAAAATAATAGAATAAATGCTGAAAATTCAAGGAAGTATACTAAAAAGCAATACAGCCCTAACTTTTATAAACCTTTCCAAGCAGCAATAGTACTCCCAGTGAGCACCACCGGCTGTGAGAGGCGTTTTTCTGCCATGAGGCGGATAAAAATGTGGAACAGGAGCACATTGCTTCAGAAACGATTCTATCATATGTCGCAGAGGAAGACAGAGAGCGACATCACACAACTAATTCAAATTAAAAAAGTGTTGGGCCGATTTGGAGGAAAAAAGAGAACTAAGACTTATTAAATCGAGTAGCTACTAAAAGTAAAGTTTAATGACTGGGAACTGGATTAACGAATGATGAAAAATTAGTTGAATATTTTTTAAGGTATCGCAAAGTTTCATATAAATGTTAACATGTAACTTTGATTAGAGCTTCCTATTTTAAGTGTATTACGTCATTATCGACTATTATATTAATTTTATTTAAAAAAAGCTACAGATATTACAGAAAGTGTAACTATTTCAAGGCATTAAAAATGTAATGAGACATTTCGGGTAATACAGACAGGTTCCTATAAATAATATGCGTTGGTTTTGATAAATTTTCAAAAAATATTCACAGATTGAGGTAAAATAATTTTTAAATTAATAACAAGGTTAAAATTGGGTGGGGAGAGTGCATTTTTCACTAATCACAGGCGTTTAGCATGGCGCAGCTTTTCCCCACCCGAACACAGTGGCAGTGGACAGGGGGGTAGCGTTAATTTCGTGTGACATCCAGCTAACTCAGTTCCCTATACCCTGCCTACCCCAACAAACATATACAATTTTAAAAGCATTTTCAATGCTAAAAGGTATGATCGTGAACAAAACCACTTTTTTGTTAGCCCCGCCCCGCAGAAAAAAATGCTGGCTACGCCAATGTATCTGTGTGTATATATATGGACCGCGGATGTTTATGCTTGTCGAATTCTTTTTGATGGAGCATTGTTTCCTTGCCGTCTCTCTCAGCTACCTTGAGGAGGGTGCAGCGTTTCACGGATGAACGCTAATGTGCCGCGAAAGCTGTCCCTAGCGGGTGAGGCTGCAGTGCAGAACGTTTTTCTCGGTTCGCGGGGTCCACAAAGCGATCCCCCTTCCACCGAGAAGGGCCCACACTTCGAAGCATGTATGGTTTTCTAGATAAGCCGATAAAACCGTAATTTCGACGTTTGCACAAGTTCGACTATGTTGTTTTCGCGGAGACCGAACAAAATTTGAAGTCTAGACGGTATTGCACGGCTTCTGATGCACAGGCGTGGATTGCGTGGGAACATTGACGTCAATGGCCGCTGACGGCCGGTGCGTCCTGTGAGACATGTTGACCAGGGCTAAATTCACGATCTTTCACAAGGGATTGTGCTAAATTGCCTACATTTTGATATTTTCGGTTTCTCGGAAAGAATATAGTCGAAATCATGGAAGCTTCGAACGTTCGTTGGACGATGTACGTCCACGCCAGATCCAGTGTGCTTTGTGGATGAAACGCTCGTCCGTTACTCACAATTTTCTTTGTACCCGTCCTGTACCAAGGTTCATCTACTATCTTATCGTGGTTGGGTATAGTCGTATATCAATGCCTGTAACCCACTAACGTCCTTACCACGATTGCAATCGACCGCGAAAATGTTCTCGCCCAAAAATGATTCGACCTAAAAGAGGATGGACGATTTCGCGCCGTACAATTGTCCACGAAGTGTCGTCGGAGTCGAGATGATGATACGTCTCATGACGTATTGAGAGGAAAAGACTGGCGAAGTATTATAGGGCGAAACAGCGTGATTCGAATGGCCACAATTTCACGGTCACCTTCACGCACCTTGGTCGGCGGGAGCCCCCCCTCCCTCCGGGTGGGCACGGGGACGCAGGGAGCGACTCTTAGACGTCGTTACAAAATCGTATATGAGACCTTACGTGCGAACACAACCATCCTATTTATTTGCTGGAGTACGTGCGAGCGAAGGCGCACTTCCGTTTACCTCACGAGTGCGCAATTACGAGCCCGAAACCTCCCGAGAAACGTATACTTTCATCAAACGCGCACGCACACAACCACGTGGAGGAAGAATATAACGAACCCGCAATTGGCACGTTTACTTCTTCTTACGGACGATGCGTACATTTTTTTACACGCATCACTTCAGCTTTTCACGAATGGTCGCTCCTTGAAATGATCTTTATATAAATTCCCTCAGATTCATCTAAAGATAATTCGAAAGAATCCGGGTTTGCTATATTTTTTTAATTTACGCATCGCTATTTACCGGGTGGTTTACTAGACGGTAGTAAACACCTATGAATATTGATTTTAGACGAAAAAGTCAGAGATCAAATTCGAATAGTTGTCAATGTCTGCATTTTGGTAGCCTTGGATTTTTTCTCGAGTCGAGGCATCAATCTGATTTCAAGGTCACCACTTTTTTTATTACTTTTTAGTTAAAACGAGGCGGGAAAACCCCTCTTGGTCATTGGCCACATGTAAATGCGGAGCACAAAAAAACAAAACCAATTAACTACAATATCATGACCTTGACATGACCTTAAAATACTAAAAAATCGCGAATTTGCAAAGATCTAGCAAAATTGCACAAATTTGCATTCAGAAGTCGTATCTAGAAATGTATCGCGGTGCTAATTATTTACTTTACTCACTTTTCCGAAAAATGAGCGTAAATTTTTTTTTTTTGCTATTTTCTCGTTGATTGGGTTATAAGTGATGATATTCAGTCGGAGGAAGCTGAATTCCACCTTCCCATAAAAAGTTATGAGGTTTTGAAGTTTGCAAAATTTGAAAAGTTTGAATAGCGATTTTTCTACATTCCGCACATTCGATTTTCGTATATTTCGTACGTACATTATACATTATACATGTATACAATACAAGAAAATAAAAACATACATTTCTCATGTACTTGTAAACACAAGTCGTACGTGCAAACACTTGTAAACACAAGAATACGAATACACATTCGATTTTCGTATACAGCAACGAATAGCACATTTCTTCAGTGCGAAAAATGTCTTGCTCAGGGTGTAATATGGGAACCATCGAGGTGTGTCGACTTTTCGAAGATCGAGATCGGAATGTCGAATGTTCACAACGTCTTGGTGTAGTGTTGGTCAGTGTAGATTGTGCGTCGTGTGGGAAGCCAGCGACATTGTCTTAAGATGGACAATTTTGGCGATGCCAAAAGACGATGGTAGTGCGGCGTGTAAAAAAAACAACGACCCGAAAATGCACATTTTATCACATGTTTCCGCGAACTTCAAAACCCCATAACTTTTTATGAGAAGGTGGAATTCAGCTTCCCCCGACTGAATATCATAATTTATGACCCAATCAATGAGAAGATGGCAAAAAAAAAATTTACGCTCATTTTTCGGAAAAGTGACTAAAGTAAATAATTACCCAATATTTATTTAGTCTAGATCATCCTGTATAGTCCAATAAATAAAGAAAAACTTTACATTCGGTGGAAAACTTGATCGTCACTTGATATGAATGTATATCATTGGAGCTCAAAAAAGTTTTAAACATGTATATATATATAATACAAATATAAATCCGAGATTAATTTACGTAATATTGAAAGAAAGACATTTTGCTTATTTTCGAGCATCAAGGCGGAAGAGGAAGAAATTTCGGACAAAAGTGAAAAACAGGTTACCAAAACATCGAAAGGTCTCAAAGTGCATATTTATATTATCCTTATGTTATCGACGTCGTAATTTCGCATTACTACTACGTTTATTATTATTATTATTAAAAATATTATCATACGGAGCACGAGGAAGTCGTGACTACAACGAAAAACACGGAATCGGAAATAAAGGTACCGGCACGAGAAAAAAATATAAACATGTGTGAATTGGTAACATTTTATAAATATTTTATATTCAATTCCGAGGCAGAGTGATTGAGGCGGATTTGCATAAATATTTCATATAAAATTAAATGATTGAAAGTAGTTAATTTTAGGTATCTTTACAAATGGGCATTTTGTATCGTAGGTTTACGAAAATGTAAAATTAGTCAGGTCATGAAATTCCCTTCTGAAAGTATCAAAATGATTCTCCCATTTAATGAATCACACCTAGTTCGTGACCGGAGAATAAAGGAAGTTCTGTGAATTTTTTTAAGCGAACATGCGCAGTGCAACATTTTTTGTTACATCAAAGTGTATGGTTTTAAATATCTTTTACAATTTTTGCATTGTAAAAACGACTCATTTACTTCTTGCTTGAAATGATCTAGAGCTGGGACAAAGGATCGAAAAAAATATTGAATTTCGAAAAACGGCCGGTCTCCAAAGTTTCAATGTCGAATTTCGGGGGAAAAACGCTCTATTTTTTTCGATAAGAAAAAACTACGTATCGAAAAAAATTCTTCGTTCAAACACTACTCTTTGATATGTAAAATTTGAAGTTGGTCGGGGCAGTGATTTTTGGAGATATCGTGGTTGCCGATCTTGAAAAAACCATTTTGAGGAAAACGCGTTCAAAGTTTTCCGGTTCGCCGAACCTACCTATAAACGCACATAACGCCTTCAATTTGACTTGAAATTTTCAGAGAATATTTTTGAAACGTTTTATTTTCAGAATTCGACGAAAATGTTATTTTGAAATCGTTATTTTTCAAAAATGTCCACTGCGTGTGAGCTCTCAAGTCGTTTTGTAGTCCATTTATTCAAAAAGTCGTGTAAAGTAAGCTGTATCAATCCTTTATATCAAATAAAAATCCCAAATATGCAATTTCCGTTATTCGTTTTATTTTTCCTCGATTCCGTATTTTCACACACCGTTCTTTATTTTTTTTTCTCCCTTCTGAAACATTATTTCAGCCAAAATAAATAAAAACAGCCGAATACATGAATGAATGAATGAATTGAATAAATATCATATACCATTATTTTGTCTTATTTCTTCACTCACTCGCCCTTCCTTCTAAAAATATTGCTTCAGCCAAAACACACAACGATCAACGCGTAAACGAATAAATAAATAAATATCGAATGTTGCATCCATAGGATTGCTGAAAAAAGTCGAAATCCCTTTAACTGAATTCCAGATTCATTTGTCGCGAAACGCCCCACATAAATGTGCAATACCACGAGCAAGGAAGGTGAGAAAAGATACCTCATGATGAAGAGGACGACTCCGCAGAAGCATATGAGAACAGCAAGTACGGAGAAAATGTTGGACAATTCCGCAACGGACACGAGGATAGCTGTCATCGTCAAGCCGGTCCTTTTTATTCTCTCGAACGTCGTACGAGACGACAATATACAGGTGCAACCTTCGCTTTTCTTTCTCCTTTCCACGCCCCTTTGTGTATGGCCCGTGCACGCTCCTCTTCTCGGTACGACGAACAATTACGAAAATGAACACTCCACTATTTGACACTGCCAGTTTCAACGGATGCGAACAACAAAATAAAATAATATCGGACGGGGAATAAGGGTTATTGCGTAGAACGCGTAATTTTCGGGCTTCGTTGTAGCCCGTTGCTCTCTCTCTCTCTCTCTCTCTCTCTCTCTCTCCCTCTCTCTCTCTCTCTCTCTCTGGCGTGCTACGTGCAGTGGCGTGCACGGCAAAACGTATAGTATAGCCTCGAGTTGACGTTTTGCGGTTATGTTCTTTTTTCTTCTACGCATATGAAGTCAGACGCTTCTCCAGTCCCACCAGTAGTGACGCTGTTGTCGAGCCCGACATTGTCTAAATTCGAGCAGCGATAACACTTGTTTTCTTTTCTCTCCGGGCCCGTATATTTCTTTCCTTTTCGCCGCCACTCGATGTCTTTAGGACGTTTTTTTTTATTTCTTTTCTTACGTATGAGCGTTCACACACAGCGAGAAACGCGTACGTTGACACCGGAACTCTGATAGACGTGCTTTGTGTTGCCGCACACGAAACAGGATCTCACCGCGCGATTTATTTCGGATTATTGTTGTTATTGTGTTTGCGAGAAAAAACGAGCGCAAGCAACCCGTCGTTCCGTTCAGTAAATCAGTGTAAAATTCTTTGTCAATTCTTCGAAATAACTTTCGACCGTACTTGGACGATAAAATTGGTGATTTTTTTCATCACTTATTGAGGTTATCTTTCATTTTTTGTTTTATGGTTTTTTTGCATGTGCTATTTTCGCGGTTCGGTGGAATCTCACGATAAACCGGCGTACCTTCACTCGGTCGCCTATTTTTTCGTATTTTCGTTGAAAAAAAAATTCAGTCCTCAATCTCCCTGCACTCGAATTGTTCGATAACTTTTCGCAACGATGTTCTTTGTTCGTTCTTCCTCGTTGTGCCGTTCCAACTCGCGATATTTTCAGCTGAAATACAGCACGCGCAATGTGGCTGACGTTTCTCTTTCGTTGTCCGGTAATGTAGCAGACGATTCGACGCGGCACGCGGAAAAAAATTGTCGGCACAATGAAACGTACACGGGGACGATGAAGTCAGAATTGTCAGACAATATATACGCAACGTCTGTATCCTCTCGATCGATCAAGTACCTCGGTTTTCGTTGTCGAAATACGGGCTTTGCACGATTATGTATGGTGTGCACGGGAATCCGGACAAGTTTTCTTTTATTATGCACTTTTGCTCGAAATCAGCGTGATTTTCGCTTTGAGGCCGTGTTTCCGTCACCGTCAAACGCGAAATAATCGGTCGTACTTACTACACTTCGTCTTTCTGTACTTTCTTTCTCTCTCTCTCGTTCGTTCGCTCCGACACACTGCTGACGCACGTTTCGTAGAAGACATCCGACTTGTTTCACATACGATACGATACTGCGCGCTCGCGAGTTCGTACTCACCAAAAGATGCTCTCTGCGCGCGTTGCTTGTGCGCGAAAGCGAGGTAGGGGATTTCGTACTGGCGATTTGTCTTTTCTACATGGCGGCAAAAAAACAAGCTTCACGAGCCGTTTTTGTTCACGTAGATGGTCTGCGCGCACACTTTGATTTATCAAATGTAATGTAACTGTCGTTGCGGCTTGTGTCATTTGCCTTTTACTTAACGAACTCAAACTTCGTTGTCCTCGAAAAGTCTCCGGTGAGAAAGTATAGTCATTTTTGCGAAATTACCACCGTCGCCGGGCGGGATGCCAGCGTCACCTTTCAGGAATAATGCGAAACTAGAGACGTCCTGCTTGGTAAGCTCTGTAGGTAAGTAAGACCTGTTTTACCGATTGTAACTTATTGCAGCCAGAATACCACTTCTGCTACATTACAATCTACATTTCACAGCACAAGCACACACATATATATATAAACATAAATTGAGAGACGTACATCACCGATCGAGCATGAATGCGAGAGACAGCTTATCAGCAGATTCCCAGTGTTCTCCGAGCAGCTGATTTTTCGGGGAAAAAAATAAAATATACACCTTCCGCTCTGTTGAAAGACGAAAACTTTATATTTCTTCGTCCGCTCGAAATGCAATTATAGTGTAGGAGAAAACTTGGCCGTAGGCTTTTTACCGACCGGACGTGTGACACATGTCCGTCACCGCCCTCTGCACACACTGTCAGCACACTGTTTATTGCAGGATATTTCTGTACGTACGTCTTGGTATAATATAGCGCTATCCCCATGTGTGGTTGGACTGCATATCAAAGCCTAGTTACATTTTACCGGAAGTTACGCCAGGCTTAGTTAAATTAATTTTTGCTTTCGGTTAAACGGTATTTCAGCAAAGATGTCGTTCGGTTAAATGATATCGTGGTTAAATTTTTCGGCGAAGCGAACGCCTCCGATGTTTGGATCGAAATGACGCCAAGAACATTTGCGACACTACCTGCTTACGCGACCATCGTTTGCTCCATAGTTTGCCTCGTGTTGACAGTGCACTGCAACGTATCTGAAATGTCAAAGCTCGTTGGTTTGGATTTCGAAGTATTTGGAAGAGTCCAAGGTTAGTAATTTTGAGCTGCAATTCTGCTAGCCTGTACACGATTATGAGTAATCTTCAATCGGAAAAGCTGACTCGCTTTACCCTTAACTAAATTCTTCCAGGTGTCTTCTTTAGGAAGGTTAGTTAATTCATCGTGACTACGAATTCGACAAATTGATTCGCGGAGAAAAGCCGCGGTTCAGGCAGGAAAAGTAGAAGTGGCAGCCGAAATCGAAAATTCTTCCGTCGCCCAACTTTGATTCTCGTTACCGACTGAGCTCGAATTGCTGGCTCGTTTGGCTACGCGGCATATCGATGGCGCCATTCACAGTTTTGCGTGAACCTCGAACTACGGCTTCTGGATACAGCAAAAACATATATTCTTTTTTGCAGTATACCCAAAAGCGAGGCGTAGAGTTGGGTCTAAAGGGTTGGTGCATGAACACGAAGGGAGGAACTGTCGTTGGAAGAATAGAAGGCGAATCATCCAAAGTCGAAGATATGTAAGTCGTCGCAATATCAAGACCAAATTTATACGACTACGCACGAGTAAAGGCAAATCTGAATTTCAGAATATTCTTCTTACCCCCCGGATATACACGAATCCGATGAAAATATTGATGGCGGCATAATAGTGTGGTTTTTCGCGACGTGCCTCTGCACATGCATGCTTTCAATTTGTGTCGCAATCGAGGGTGTAGTTGTAGACTGCTTTGCCGACGGATACAAAATTGCAGGTTGCAACAGCCAATTGGCAGAATCGTAGGAAGGATATGCGTTGACAGCACAGGTGCAACGCACAGCGTGTTCTGTTTATAGTGGTTAAAAAAAGTATTTGTACACGTCGTCTTTTACAAAGTATCCTTCGAACAAAATAAAATCCTTTATTAAGTTTCTGTGTTCGATACCTCATCCTAAATGTACATAGTGTCTGTTTACAAAAATCTTGGGAAAACACAAACAAAAACATAAAGCCGAATTAACAACAGTTTCGTGTGAGATGAACAAATACTTTTTTACCCACTGTATATTCGAACATTAAAATAAGTCAAAAACAAAGAAAATGATAAATGTATTTTAGCAAATCACGTCGAGCGGCTGCCAAGGCCGAGTAAAATAGCAAGCTTCGGTTTTTTTTTCATTTGGCGGACCAAGTGCTTTGAACGTCAACTTTTTGTTTTTTTTTTACATCAGAACCTATGTTCTGTATGTCTGAATCATACCCTGCGAAAAAATGGATCCCGGATCCGAAAAGTCCGTTGGATGCATTATTAGAACATCGATCGTCTATTGCTCACATTAAATAATGCTTGAAAGCGGAAGGCCGTCGCTTTAAGCCTTTATTATGATTACTTTAGCTTGTTCTGGTAAAACAAAAAGAGGTATTAATTCGTACAATATCTCTGAAAATAATAATCAAAAGAAAACTGTTTTAGTTTAATTTTTAAAGTGATAGTTAATTTTTGTTACAAACATTATTCTGCCTTAAAAATTATACGTTGTCATAGAAAAAAAAGTAGATCTTGAAATGATCTTGAGGACGTCCATCAAATGAAGAACGTTTCACGCATTGGCTTGTAGCTCCAACTCGGTAGCTGGCGCTGCAAGGCAATGTGTGGATAAGCGATCACCTATCATCCAGTTAGCCAAGCGTACCATAGGTACAGCGTACCGCAAATGTGCAGTGGGCCGTAATATACAGTACCGGTAATGTACGGGTACAGGCAGCCTCCCGGTACTGGCTGCTTTTCCCATACGACGAAACGATTCGCGTTTTGTAGCCGTTTCATAATTCTGCTAGCGCCCTGTACGTGGCGCTGGCACTGACGTGACTGCCTGAGATTTCCCCTTCTCCGGCGCTATACGTCATACAGGCATTGTTGTTGTTTCATTTGAGCATTCGAGGTTATCTTTGCGTAAACGAATTCGTGTAATATATGTTGTAAAACTTCGAAAAGTCATAGGCAGGTAATGTGACTAACCTACCCCCCCCCCTTTCCCTCATTACAGCGGTTTTAAATATTGTAAATTATTCATATTTTTTGTGTTGCCCTACACCCCCTACACCTTATCGGCAAACCCATCCCCTCTCCATATCCCATTACAGCAGTCTTGTACCTGCCAGCGCTACAAGCGGCAAAACTCGGCGAAAATTCCGAGCTACATTTCCCGAGCCGATTTCAGCGGCCAGTGTCAGGGGGCTGGGTACGGGGTACCAGCGTAATCGTGCCTTCACGGTACCGTCACCGTGGAGTGATACCGTACTGTAGAACACGGTGGCGGTACTGTACCAGTACCATACTGGTACATTTGCGGTACAGCGTACCGTACGGCGTACCGCTGACGTATCAGTATCGTACGCACACACGTGGTGGCCATAGTACTGAAATGGCGCACTCCACGTGAGCCATACATCTGCAGTACGTGGTTAGCTGGGCAGAGATTAGTAGGGAGATGTACAGCGCTCCCGTCATGGAGCCTAGATACCAGGAGGTTCAGCGGCAATGCAAAGGCGCTGAAAAAAGCGTCCCCAAAAATGTGTCGAAGTGATGGCGCTGGGGTGCACCGGCACCTACATATATAGTACTATATTGGTCAACGAAGTGAAAGTCATCGGATGAGTTTCTAACCTCACGACAGACCGATCGTGACATCAAACGTCGAAATATCCGCCGATTCATAATTTCCTCATGACGGTTGGAAAAAAAACTCAAAAGTGAGAAAAGATCCCAACCTCAAACTCAGAATGGCAGCGATAGAGCCCATCTAGAAAAACGTGTTTTTTTGTGTTGAAAGGCCTCGCTGAACCTCCTGGTATCTAGGCCCCATGGCTCCTGTTTTAGGCGTGCCTCGGAAATGGCGCTAAATCGCGGCGGCGAGTTCGGGAATATAAATTTTGTGATCATCGCCTCTGTCGAGGTTGCAGATTTCCTTGCAGCCGCATGAGTCGTGATCACCTGAGCGGTGATCACGACTCGGTATCGCAGTAGCGTGAACACGAATGGTCAGCTCGGTGGGGGAAAAGTCTCCGCCCCTCGCAAATCGTGCTTACTCGACAAGCGAACGGAGCGAGGTTTTCCGTCCGATCGACATATTTGGGTGGCCGTACTGCGGATTAGAATGTGCATTAAATGCATTTCAAAGTGAAAAACATGTATCGCGATCATTGTTTTCTTTCGGTTGTCTGTTTACGCCGAGAATGCTGTTTAAAAAATTAACGACGAAACGCGTTGAAAAATAAAACGTCGAAACGACCGTGGAAGGTTCAAAGAGATATCTTGAGCCTTTGCCGCGGTCGTTTCGGCGGTTTTTTTCCAACACTAAACATTATAGATGAGTGTGTATCATAAATGTTTCTCTATCCTCATCGAGCGTCGTGATTGAGTTGGCAGCCTGATGAATTGCCAATGGTTGCGGTCCGGGTTCGATCCCCGGTGAATCAATTTTTTATCGATTTTTTTTCTTCATTTTGTATTGGAAAAAATTCGAACTTCCTCTCGCTTCAGCTACTCTCGCCTGTTAAGACATTATTTATGATATTCAGTTCATATATGTTTAATATAAAAAAAGACATTGCTACCGGGGATCGAACCCGCGTCGTCCGTACTCAGAGTCCACACGCTGATATCTCAGTGGCGAGGCTCTTGTAAGGGGGCGTACATAAATTATGTAACGCAAAATTTCTCAATTCTTGACCCCCCCCATCCCCCATGTAACAGAACCGTAACGCCTGGCCTAAGCCCCCCTCCCTCTATTCCATTACGTAACGGGTGCTTTGTCGTCAATAATTGCATTTTTCTCAAAGAAATATCTAATTACGAAAGGATCACCTTCATACTCATTTTATGAAGGACACATTCATCTAGTTTTATACCACTTTGATGAATTTAAAAAAAATTAGTCCTGATTTGGCGACGAAAAAAATGTTCTTCATTGTACTATCGATATCTTGATGAAAGGTTATCTGTAAATAAAAAGTCAACAATTTATCGATATCTATACAAACGTAGCTACCGTTATGCGTAACCGTTTTTTTATTTTGTTTTTTTTTTACAAAAAGCCAACAATTTGGATATTTTTTATATTTTCAAGGCGCTTTTTTAAATTCAAGCAATCTTTAAAAATGGTAATGACAAAAATGGTTAAAATTGGCTCCGTATAATCGTAGTCATTTCGATTACACAAATGTTTTTAAAAAATTGAAAATCGGTTGATAAGTTTTTGAGTATTCGCTGAGACAAGGTCGAAAAAAGTAGTTTCGAGAAAACTGCGATCAAAGTGTTTGTTCCGTTTTTCTTGATATAAAGTTATGTATTTTTTTTCTAGAATATTGATACTTACATTAAAGTATCAAGTCGCGGGCGATATGACGGTTTTTCATCTTCATTAGATTTCTCAAAATAATAAGAGCCTGCACTGCCTCTATTCTCTCTCTATTCTTCATCTATTCTCGATCGGTATTTTTTTTCAACACATTTCACATTGGATAAGCGTGTTTCGGCATTTTTTTCCAACACATTTCACATTGGATAATTATGTATACCTAAGGTAGCTTTGCAGTTACAAGAGCCTTGCGGCTGAGATGTCAGCGTGCCGGCTTTGAGTACGGACTACGCGGGTTCGATCCCCGGTACCAATGCCTTTTTTTCCTAATATTAAACTTATATGAATTAAATATCATAAATAATGCCTGGATAGGCGAAACTAGCTAAAGCGACAGGGAGTTCGAATTATTTTGAATATAAAATGAAGAAAATAAAAATAAAAAATCGGTTCACCGGGGATCGAACCCGGACCGCAAGCATTGTTAATCCGTCAGGCTGCCAAATCAGCCACGACGCTCATTGAGGATAAAGAAACATTTATGATACACACTCGTCTATAATGTTTAGTGTTTAAAAAAACCGCCGAAGCGACCGCGGCAAAGGCTCAAGATTTCCCGTTGAAACTTCCACGGTCGTTTCGGCGTTTTCTGAACGGAAAAATGTATGCCAATGATCCACAGACCATTCCGGAGCTTGAGGAAGCCATTGAACTCACAATCGATCAAATTAGTCTGCAATGATGCCGAAATGTTATTGACAATTTCGTCAAAAAAGTGAACGCTCCCAAACAAGGTCGAGGCGGCCATTTATCGGATATTGTGTTTCACACATAAGCTCTATGTTTTTTCCTATGAAAATTAAAATATTCGTACCTTTCAGATAAATAATACCTTTTATTAATAAATAAGAATGCCAGGTCATTTTGAGATACCCTATATGTATACACTTACATGTATACTACTATAATATACACTTGTACTGACACGTTATTGTACAGAGACAATAACGTGTGTCAGTACAAGTGTTCGCATCATGACTGAATAGTATGCCATCGATAGTCTCTCAACGTGCTTGATATCCATGCCGCGAGAACACCCAGTTGATGTTTTCCAAAAAAATATCGCTTTTTGGTTTTCGACGCATTCTAAACTGTAAGGAAAAAAATGCTTCATATGTCTTTTCGCGGTATAAATGAAAGACAACCGAATATCATTGTATAATATGATACTTTTATTTTAGAGTGGTATTACGTGCGTACGTACGCTACGAATGTCCGTTTAAGACTGTTTGCTTCGATCGCTCGATTACGACGACAAACGGCAATCATATTCGGTACGCGTGTCGTTAACGTCTTACAAAACATATAACCCTGCAAGAATATTCTCTGAAAACTTCAAATCGATTCGTTGAAAATTGAGGGAGTTATGGGCCTTCATAAGTAGGTTACGAGAAGCGACGAACCTTTAACGTGTTTTCTCTCCAACATGACTTTTTCCAAATTGGTGACCATAATATCTCCAAAATCAATGCACCGACCAACTCCATATTTTACAGTCTTCTTTTACATATCAAAAAGCAGGACTCGAACGAAGGAATTTTTATTCTCAACGAATATCAAACGTTTTTTCACCGAAAATCGTTACTGTTACTTCGGACTGTGGCCATTTTTACTACATTCGATATTTTATTACACCTTTTGTGCGAGCACTACACGGAGAACAATACGGCCTCAAATTCTAACACTGGTTGCCAGAATTGTAATATTCAGTGCTAGAAAAGTATAGCAGTTTACTGCCAGTTCGGAATTCTAAGACTTGTTATAGAAGTGTAAAAATTATTCTCACACCGTATAGTAAAAATGATAGTATAGTAAAAATCTTTGGCGTATAGCGAAAAATATTACAAAGTTATTAGTAAAATGTGACTCTTTATACCGTACTTTTTGTAGAATACTGGAAACTAATTGTTCCAATGACGTGGGCAAAATATTTTTTGCATACTACAAAAAAACACAATATGCCGAATAAAATGTATTATTTGTATCAGTTTACGTACCATATCGTAGGTAAATATTTAAATTTCTTTATTATTACTATACCATAATTACAATTTTTATCTTCCATTCAATACTTTTTGATATTTAATGATATTTTTTTAGAAGCGCAGTATTAGTTCTAAACTTCGAGGCCCCTGTTTTCTCCGTGTAAAAAATTGTATACTAAAACTAAATGCGTTTGATTTTTTTTATTTCGGATGATTTGTTTCCGAGTTGCCGTCGTGATCGTGCTTCAAGAACGTGATCGTGATTTAAAAACGTGCCGGTCTTCCGAAACATAATCAAGCTTTCGAAAAATTCCTGATCTTACACGTAACAGCATTTACCGTGAAATGTCGACCTTATTAATGTGTAGGGGAATAAGTGGAGAGCGAAATTTGAAGAAATAATCTCTCATTCGAACGTTTGTTCATTAATGTTCATTAATTTTTTGCAGGAAACACTGGCTCGAAAAAACTGGAAGTCCTCAGTCTCTGATCGATAAAGCTGAGTTTCGCAATGAAAAAGAAATATCCGAACTAACCTTTCCCGATTTTTCCGTCAAGAAATAACTTCTGCATACGGTATATATAAAAGAGTCGATATCGTAGTGCTATAGTGTGGGTTTTCAAGAACCAAATAAAAACGTCGATTTCTCGGTGTTATGACGAGACAAAATGAAAATGAGTCGAATGTTTTCATTCGATGGAAACAACGCACTATCGAACATTTGTTACTCGACGTTTATTCACCACTCTTCCTTCTTTCCTCTTCTCTCTTGAACGGTCGAAGAACGAGATAAGTCAACGATTTAAGTATCTATAAATCGCAGAGCTAAACATAAGCCGTTACGAAATTTAAAAAATTGTTCGACAATTCGGTCAACATTGATTGCAATAAACGGTGAGCTCACGATTGATGTACAATCGAAGCTAGACTCAGCTCAATTTCGTTGTGTTTCACAAACAAACGTTGTTCTAATTGATCATACGCATTGTAACATTGCCACTTTGCTCGGAAATACTTTTGCAACCCAAGAAGATCGAAAAATGAGGCAAGAGTACGATTTCCGGGGCGAAAAAATTTAATGCCGAATTCTGGTCCTTCGAGCTGAAATAAACCAAAAGTGAAGAATAAAAATTTGTCACATATCGCTTAGTTTTCGAGATATCGATACATATCGATTTTTTATTTTTTTCCAAATATCTCGGTAAATATGCAGTTGTCAAAAAAATGATAAGAGACACGTTTTGTAGGAAATTAAATTTCCTACAAAAAAGGTCCCATACCAAATTTTAAATAACTGCATAATTTAGCTCGAAAAAAAATGCGTTTAATCGACGATGGGCGAGTTACCGGTCAGTTAAACATGGTTAACCGAATCCGATGGAGCACACCACACACCCACCAACTCACCCTTACCCCCACACACGCACACATCGTAACACAAACAATCCCAATTCAAAGTCGTCCACCCACCCACCCACGTCCGCACACCCCCACCCACCCATGGTACAGTAGCCACCCACCCACGTTCCAGTAATCACTCACTCCAGTAGCCACTCACCCACGTTCCATTAGCCACCCACCCACGGTCCAGTAGCCGCTCGCTCCAGTAGCCACTACAGTCAACACCCACCCAACCCAAACAAACCCAAACACACACACCACGCGCGCGCGCGCACATGTGGTTTGGAGTAAAAAAATACCGCGGAATTGACGAGCCGTGGGGTCCACACACACATACACATGCACAATGGAATGCAAATCGACTCTACCTCCACGTGGTGCATTCTGGGTAACGCTAAAGAGTCGTATATAAATTCAAATTAACAGAGAAATGGTTTATTGTGCTTAATTGTATGTAGTGCGTTCCGTCGGGTTTTTTTTTGTTTTTTTGGGTTCGGTTGGGTTGGGCTGGGTTTGTTTGGGTTTGTTTGGGTTGGTGGATGGTTGCTCAAATCGTCGATTAAACGCATTTTTTTAAGGTAAAAATTAGAGTTATATTGAAAAATTCAAAAATCGATATCTCGAAAACTAAGCGAGATATCGATTTTTTTTACTCTTCACTTTTGCCTTATTTCAGGTCGAAGGACCAGAATCCGTCGTTAAATTTTGTTGCCTGGGAAATCGTACTCTCCCAAAAAAATGCAATCCGTAGAATAAACAAATAAATTTCTATCCCGAAATTCTTTGAACGGGCAGTTCTTTTTCTTGCTTCAATAATAATAACAACATCATTATGGTTATCGAAACTCAATGTTTCGAGTACGTGGAATACGACGTTTTCTGAAATTTTATTTTACGCAGATGCGCGAGAACGGCGGAATCTGCGATAGAAAGGGATCGACTATTGTTTCTAAAGAGGACAGTAACTGTCTGAGTTATCGTTCAGCCAACATTCCGGGGAAAGGTTCGGTGTGGTCGCAGCTTTAATAGCGTTTAAAAAGTAAATTGACGTGTGGCATCTCAACTGTGCCAGTCTTTGCGTACCGTTCACCGAGCGCACACCGCGGATGCTCTTCGCAGTAGCAAAATGTTTTTTCTTTAACACCGAACTTTTGTAAAAACTGATGAAACGTTGTCAACAGAAAACTCGCGCCCGAAGAAAACAATTTTTCGAACTTTCAAGACTCGAGAAATATTATTGGAAAAATGATCTCTTGTGTTCGGTGAAAATTAATCATCAAGTGTGAAGAATAATCAATTTTATGTGCAAGATCGATTGATCCGAGCGAAAATCTTAGAGAATCGAGATTTAAATCTTGCGCGTTCCAGTGCCAAGAACACATTTTGTTTTTCAACCACGTGCAATAAGAAATACAAGGAGGAAGAGGAAGGAAAATAATGCCTTCGGGTACGAAGTGTTTTAAAAGTTTTTTTAAGCACACGTGGCGTCCGAAACAGGTGAGATATTGTTTTTTTCGTACAATCGCAGTTATATCACGATTCGTAATAATAAAATAAAAAATATACCTTAATAAAGTACAATAATAAGGAACAAGATTCATGAGTTTTAAAAAAATACACTGCGAGTGTGTCAAATGAACATTTAATGGGACGTTATGTACGAATAGAATATTTTTAGGCATACGATAAATTAGTTCGAAGTGACTCACCAGCGAGAACTGGTATTATTAAAGATGGCGCTGCAATTCCAGCCGTGATAAACTTCAAATGTAAACATCTACCTGAAGGCCCGTAAAAAATGGCCAAACTCCCAAATTTTTTGTCTAGGAAACGGTGAAAACGAGACACATTTTTTTCAATACAATGATACATATATTTACGCACCTTTGTGTTATGAAAGCCTTTAAAAAAGATTACCAAAAAATACAGAAAAACAATATAAATATGGCCGCCGGCAAATAATGAAATGTTTACGCGATGTTCGGCGGTGGACACTCTCCAGTTTAAACGGTCCATCCGAAATTTAAAAATCAGACGGGTTATCCAAGTTAACAATAAATACGAGTCGTTGACGATCATCGATTTTTTAAATCATTCTTTTAAATAACGTGGCGACCAATTGAATCTCGAGCACACAAAGTCTATGAAAATCTCGTCATTCTTACGTAACTATTAAAAAACGACGATCGATTTTTAGAATAAAATGTTTCTCATCGTATCTCCTGTGAATTTGAAAACAATCCATCAAGTGATTCTCAAGATAATATGTCCACCGACGTTGAAAACAAGGTTTGGAGAAAAAACGCGTTTAAAGTTTGAAGTATGGTGTTCTTACCGCTCGTCCGGCCGACTGTTAGAAGCTGTAGCTCATTTCATTTTAGGAATATTTCAATGAAATTTTCAGGGAATATAAATAAAAGGTGATACTATCGCTTAAAATTTTTTTTGGGAAAATGCAATTGTTTGACCCACCTACGTAGATGTAGCCCATTGATCCATGATTTTTCACACTATTGAATTACATTATTCCAATTAATAGTAAAATAAGTTCTTTGCTATAAATTTTACCGGTGAATCTTAAAACGGTCATACCGTTTTTCTAATTCGATTCAGTTACTTTTGAAAACATTATTCTCCGTGAATATTTCCTCCTTGTGCGTAACTGAACAAGCGACTCGTTTTTTTGATGGAGAGTTTAAAAAATTTTTGTTATCGCGACCCGTCGAGAAGTTATTGGAATAAACAATCCGGTCTTGTTTTTGGCGATGAATAAATTATTCTTATGCAGAAAGTGACAAATCCTTTCGACTGTTCTTATTGAAGACAAAAAACCGGCGTTGCTTGTGACGTTTATTTCAAATCTCCCACGTAGAAAAACAATTAATCTTCTTTTTTGGCGTTTATTCAAATTGTGTTATTTTTTACATTTAGTGGAATTTTCTCGTTTCCTCAATGCTAAGGTCGAAATATCGTTGTGGTAACGGGCGCGAAAAACGAGCGCTCTACATTACGTTGACTGTTCCGTGCATTTCATATTCTCCGCGACGCGCTGCTTTGCAAACTGTCGCGCAGCTGATAAGTACAGCGGAAGTTATCTCGAATGTATATGCAACAGCGATTCCTTGCACTGTGTTTATTCATATATATATATATATATATATATATATATATATATATATATATATATATATATATATATATATATATATATATATATATATATATATATATATATATATATATATATATATATATATTGATACACCTAAACATGAGCTTAGTGTGTGTGTGTGGTGCGTGCGTGTGTGTGTGTGTGTGTGTGTGTGTGTGTGTCGATAGATTTGACAAAAAAATGATTTATCCGTGCATCCCAGCACGCACCATTATTCGGTTATGCGCAATCTGCAGAAAAATACGAGGATTGTTGCAAGTTCGCGCGACGTATTGTACTCTACGAAGATCGAAAGAACGGGAAAATCTCATCAATGACCGCTTTTACCGCGTACTGGAATGGTAATAAAATCTTATATCTTCGAATTCGAGTGCCTTTTCTATAGTCAACGAGTCACAGCGGTAGACAAAAAGCCACTTCCTGTTTTCTCCTCAAAGAAAAACTGATCAACAAGAAATTTACGAAATCATACGCGATGAAAATATACATGGCGAATGCACTCATACATACATACATAAATATTCTCACAGCTGAATATCTCACAGCTGAACGAATCGGTTCTGCCTGCCATACCAGGGAATATTTTACTCCCCGTGCGACACTGCACGCGATAGCTCTGAACCGTTTCACGCGTCAAGAAAATTGCAAACATCTCGTAAAATATGGAATTTGTTTTCGTTCGATGCAGACTTACTGCAGGCTACATACATATAGCTCGTATTAAATCCGCAATGTACGAAAACAAACTCTGAAAGAAATAAAGGAGCCAGCTGGCTTCGGATCTCTAATCATGCCGAAAGAAGAAGAAGAAGAAGGAGGAGGAGGAGGAGGAGAGGAAGTTAGAGAGAGAGAGAGAGAGAGAGAGAGAGAGAGAGAGAGAGAGAGCTTGATGAATTATCAATAGCATACATGCGTAGAAGAAAGAAAGGTGCTACTACTAAAAAATTGTGAAGTATCACTATGTACGTATTTTCTCGTCCAAGTGTGAACTTCACTTTCCAATGAATGATCTTATGGTAGATTTGATGTCGATACAAACACGTACCTCCGTCACTTTCTCACTTTCTCTGGAAGTGCCGTTAACTACGTATGTATGACGTAACTTGTCCAACGTTAAAGATCTCTGGTATAAATAACGTTCGATTCCGTTGTTGACGATGCAAATAGGCACTAAGCGTACCTCTGCAAATAGAATCTTGATCGAAGAGTCGACAAATGGTAGTGCAAAAGTAAAAAGAAAATTAGTTTAAACGTCGAATATAGATATTTTGGTATGTCAAAAAAATTCTGGAATGCGACTATCTGTTGGGATTATTTTAGGACTCGATTGAACGAGGAACAAATATGACCTGCTAGCATATAATTCACCATGAAAGAGATCAATTGTAAATGTCATTGCACTCATGTGCGATAAAATGGTTTCTAGAAAGTTTTGAATTTTTCATAAAATATTGTCAGGAAAAATGTGAAAATGGGCGAATTAATTACAATTTTTGAATAGGCCAATTTCAACTGAACATTGTAAAGAGGCAAACTTAAAACGAACACCTTCAGACAGACAAATTTAACATTATGAAATGTTATGAGCAAATGTGCAATTAATTTTTTCGAATAAGTGAAACATAAACTTCAGATTGGCAATATTAGAATAAAAAGTTGAGAATATCCGAATTCGAAATAGAGTTAAAAATAGGACGGAAACTAGTGAAATAATAATTTTCGAATCGAGCGCGATCGGAAAGGCCCGACATCTGCACTTACAGGTTAGTCAGAAAATCGGCTATTTACGAAATTGGAGGTTAAAGCGTCTATAAAAATATTGCAGTGGAAAAATAAAATATATCTCAGTATTTTGATCTCAGTTATTTTGATCTATTTTTCAATTCTTCAGCTGAAATGAGCTTCACAACATTACGCAAGGTACGTGGTTGGATAGAGTCTTTTTCTGTCTTTTTATCTCTCTCTTTCTCCCTCCGCCGCCGCGCTCTCGTCGAGACTGGACATGCAGCCCGACTGCCTTGGCCCAAGGATAGCTGGTGGAACTTCGCCTTTCACCACACAATTCTTTCTCTCGTCATATCAGCTTCAAGGATGTGGAAAAAAACGACATTTTTTTTAATCCTCATGAAAATAATCTTCTCTCGAAGTTTTCCGGAACATTTGCGATGTTAGATCGTCACGAGAGAAATTTGTCAACCTCAAAGTAATAAAAATTCAACGCCGTGGATAATCCATGAGATTATTCAAGATATAGATTAAGGTGAAATAGAAAATGTATCATGTGACACTCGGGGGCGAGAGAGATAGCCGAAATTTTCGAACAGAGATTTCTCAGAGATGAATAATATTTAGGGTAAAAGAAAATTGTCAAGCTCTGCGTCGAAGAATTCTCCATAGGCTTAATGCTTTGTTTTGCCAAAAAACTTAACCATCCAAGAAAACTGTGTTAGAAAAGTTGTGAGGTTATGTTGACTTTGTACGCGGATTTAGAGGGCCCTCAAGATTGGCAGCATACACTAGCATACACTAGCACTAGATGAAAAAAAAAGATAATTCTTAAAATTACTTAATTTGTAGGAGTCATGGTAGTGGAAAACAGAATGCAAACGTGATTTTTCGTCGAAAAAGGTGAAATTAAAACAAATATATCACATAACATACGGGTGATCTTTTAATTAAAAAGTTAGGCTTCATATTTTACAATTAGAGGTACATATCTTATTTCTTTTCTTCAAAAAACCCTATAATATTTGCTTTGATAAATATGTTTTTCTTTCTTCAAATTTTTCGTCAAGCGTATTCATCACGAAAAATAATAGAAATCATGAAATAGAGGCAGTGCACCACGCCTTCACAGCACACGCTTGTACGCACCACATGTATCGAAGGTTCTAGTTTGGATTTCTCTACTGGTTTTTCGAATTATGTTACGATAAATTTAGTGAAAATTAAGATTCCGTTTGAAATCGCATACATGTTTCATACGCCTTTCCAAAAACTTGCGCTTCAGTGAAATTACAATAGCTGTAATAATACGTGATCTATTAGATAAAAATAAAAATATTTTATATTTCGTAGAAAGAGGTTGAAGAGCATGGTAATATTTATTTACATAAAGTAGTGAAATAAATATTCGAATGAGCCGTCTTCAAGTCGCCTAAAAAAAATAAGTTGCAATAATCAATCACGAGAAGGTAATGGTTCGGTTTAGAACCCCTTATTGCGTTGCTTTGTGATGTGATCCCCTTGAAACGATTGAATTTATTTACATTTTGTCCACTTTGATTTCTACTTTGGGTAAGTATTCGGAAGTGGGGCTCCTGCCAGAATCAGGCAAATTTTTGTTTGGGTTTGTTTGAGGTTGTTTGGGTTTGTTTGGGTTTGTTCAAACCCTTGAAAAAAATTAGTCTGATTCTAGCAGGAGCCCCGCTTCCGAATATTTACCCTATTTTGTCCTCTTATCAACCATCTATCGTAAGCGACATCCGTCGAATTCAGCGTTGCTGTCTAAAGCTGCGTGTCAACCTGCGAGCTTCTCGTGGGAGAACTCGCAAAATTTCTCGGACATGCAGTATCCACTGTACGCAATAAATTGTACAAGTTACTCGTGCAAGTTTGTATTGCGAGCTCGCCATCGTTCTCGCAAAAAATTTTTGGCAGTACCGTATCCATTGTCGATGGATAAAGATGTCAACAAAAGCTAAAGTGCAAGCTGCTGCTGCTGTTGCAGCATGAATTTTAATGTGTCGAAATATGGCCATGTGCTTTTGTAGCGCTTATCGCTACCTTGTTCACTTTTTTCTCGATTATTTCCAGTTTTTGGAACATTTGGCTTCGCAAGTTCCTTACTTTTTTGCAACATCGATTTCTGGTTTGTCGACGACTTTGGCCGTTTCTTTCCATGCATTGTCTCTTCTCAATCGATTTTTATAGTCTAACGATTTCGCATTCCACGATCCGGAAATAACTCAAAGTTTTCAATTAAAAGCACGATCTCGCGCTTCGTCCATTCACTTTTTGCAGTGTCCGTCATGCCTGCTGTGATACGAATGTGAGAAACTCGAACCTGCTTCGAGAAGTGCGAGAAACTTGCATGAACTTGTGCGAATGCGTATATTCACCAAAGACAAAAGTGACTCGCGAGCGTTTCGTTCGAACTCTTGCAAGTTAGCGCGAGTCAACTTGCAGCGTTGTTTTCACAATGCGAGTCTCGCGCAATAGCTTTGTGAGCAAGAAATCGCGCAATAAAATTGCAAGAGGACACGTAGCTTTAGCCATGCTTAAAAAAAAACAAAATGCGTTAAGTGGATGACAGTAGAAATAATCAATGGAACGAATACCACTTACTAAACGGTACAATAAGTTTCGGTTTTCAAAGCGATAAGAGAATGTGAAAATTAAGGCTGTATTCTAGTGTAAGCACCGATAGACAAGTTAATTTTTTGTGAAATAAATTTAGCACTAAATTTAGCAATAAAATTAGCAATTTAAATTTAGCAAATTTCAGCATTTTGTGAAATAAAATAAATAAATTTAGAAAAATAAATTTCACAAAATTAATTTATTTTGTGAAATAAATTTAAACAACACGGTTATATCTACAATGTTGGTATTTCACAGTTAGTTGTACATGTGGGAAGTAACATTTTAAAGGTTTTCAAAGAATTTTATTCGAAACTATAAATGATATTAATATTGCGCACGTCATGGCGCGATCATTTTTTAACATCGGGCACTGTCATTGCGGCCGTCCTTGACATCCGAAAAAAAAACAATTTCTTTAATTCCATCCTTTACGAATGTGGTTATCGAGTTTTCAACTGGAGTACTTAAATATGAAAATTCGACAACAAGAAAGGCAAACCTACCTGCAAAGGATACGAAACCTGGCTACAAAATTAAGCCGAATAAACATAAGTCAATGAACCTTGCATTAAATATACTTTTATTTTTTAAAGGTGCAAAAAAATATGGACAGCAACTTCGGAGTTTCTGCAAAAATTCTCGTATCTTATATATTAGAAAAAAAAATCAAAGCGATCACTTTTTATAAACAATAAAATCATAATTATGAATATGATATCCTCGGTCCACTCCCTGCAATTCGGTTGCTAAGCTTGCCGGAGTAAAAAAACGGTTTATTTCGCATGAATTGATGCACAAAACGTTACGCGCATTCGATATCGCGCGTGCATGGATGCATGTTGAAATTGCTCAAAAAAATCCACGAGGTTCGGTGGTGTCAGGGAACGAATCATGTATGTCACCAGTGTATGACACACACACACACACACACACACGGACACACACACACACACACACACGGACACACACGCACACGCACGAACACATCCATGGGAAATTTACACACGCTCAGGAACACCGAGATAATGAGGATCAGGGGTCGGAGCACACGATAAGTATGTGCCGTGTGGATAACACTACACACTGACTCTTACATCGCAAACTTTATAACTCGTCAGTTCCTACTTTGATGTCCGACCCGGTGGAGCATCCGACAAAGCTCGCGTCAATTTGTAGATAACTAGAGAAAAATAAGAAATAGAAACACACAAAAAAATACGACGATAAGAATGTTTTTCCCGCTTGTGCAACTTGTCTTGTCGTTTCATGAGATTTCGTATTATTATCTTTCATAGAAGACAAAACGATTTTCGAATAATTTAAAATATAACAAACGAATCTCGACAATGAACGGACACGGGACCAAGTGCAACAGTACCCATCGAGGACAATGGCTCGATGGAGTGAGTTTGAGATTCTTTATAACAATTAATTGACAATACGCGATTCCCACAGAAAATAGGTGCGACTAAATAAACATTAATTTAAGGATGTTGAGTCCCTATGAAACATGTTAATGTTAATTGTTCAATGAATAGCTTCTTAATCGTCATGAAATTTTTACACGACCTCCTGAATACTTTATGTAAAAACATACCAAATTTTCCGAATTCTATCATCATTACTTCAACCTCCTTAAGGGTGGAAATAAAAAATTATCAGAAAATTCTGAAAATTTGGTATATTTTTGTATGAAGTACACTTCGCACAAAAATTAAAGGAGCAAGAAAAAAATCCAAATTTTTGGGGGATTTTCAACAGGCTGTAACTTATACAAAAATGTTCGTACAGCAAAAAAAAAAAAAGCAAATTGTAGCTCTAAGTGTCTAGTTTTCGGATCTGAGTTTGAAATTTTTTTTTTGAAAATATTTTTCGAGTAATCATAAGAAAACCACCGAAAAAAAAATTTTCGAAATTTTTTTGGTTTCTTTTTTAAATGTACGGACGTGGAAATTTTTTTTTCGACTTAACCTCTATATGGAGCGGATAGCTTGGTTATTCAGCTTTAATTTGGTTTTTTAAAAATCTCGATACGAGCATTTCTCGCTGAGATATCGGTGTTTGAATGGAAAAAGATCATTTTGTCTTTGATTACCAATATCTCAGCAACCAATGATCGCACAGAAATTTTGAGGTTGGTTACAAAAACTTGAATAAATTCTCTACAAGGATTGGCAATTGAATTTTTTTTTTTCAATCATTACATGAATTTGAAAGAGCGACCAAAAAAGGGCTTTTTGTGGTTTTTTGGAAAATCAAGCGCCCAATCACAAATATTGCGGAAACCACTAATGTTAAGTGTGCCTTTTACTGTTCAATATACCCACAAAAACCCAACGAAGTTTCAAATTAATCCAGCCAACCGTTTTTTTCTCCCACTTGATCGAATTTTTGAAAAAATTAAAGGAGCAAGAATTTCGCTCTGAAAATGTCATAATTTTTATCCAAAATGAAAAAAAAAAAATTTTCCATTTTTCTCTCAATTCTGTATTAGTGACTTGGAAAATTTAAGAAAAAAAAAAATCGAAAATTTTTGAAAAAAAAATTCCAAAATTTTTTTTTTATTTTTTTATTTTTTTCAATTGGCTAAAAACTTCAGAAAATTAAAAAAAAAAATTACCGCCGGCATTAGCGTTACCCAAAGCGTACCACGTGGACGTTGCACGGCGGATTTACGCTTCTTTTGTGCTTGCGCACGTGTATGTGTGTGGTTTTATCAGAGATTGAGACCCTGTGGTTCGTCACTTCCACAGTATTTTGTGACTCCAAACTCACTCTCCGAAGATTGTGTGTGTGTGTGTGTGTGTGTGTGTGTGTGTGTGTGTGTGTGTGTGTGTGTGTGTGTGTGTGTGTGTGCGCGCGCGTGCGTGCGTGCGTGCGTGCGTGCGCGTGTGCGTGGGCGTGTGCGTGTGCGTGCGTGTGTGTGTGTGTGTGCTTGAAATTGAAATTGAAAATGAATTTGAATTGAATTGAATTGAAATTGAATTGAATTGAAAAAAAAGTTAAAGAAAAAAAAAAATTTCAAAAATTTTGGAATTTTTTTTTCCAAAATTTTCGATTTTTTTTTTTTCTTAAATTTTCCAAGTCACTAATACAGAATTGAGAGAAAAATGGAAAAATTTTTTTTTTTCATTTTTGATAAAAATTATGACATTTTCAGAGCGAAATTCTTGCTCCTTTAATTTTTTCAAAAATTCGATCAAGTGGGAAAAAAAACGGTTGGCTGGATTAATTTGAAACTTCGTTGGGTTTTTGTGGGTATATTGAACAGTAAAAGGCACACTTAACATTAGTGGTTTCCGCAATATTTGTGATTGGGCGCTTGATTTTCCAAAAAACCACAAAAAGCCCTTTTTTGGTCGCTCTTTCAAATTCATGTAATGATTGAAAAAAATTTTTTTTTCAAAATTCAATTGCCAATCCTTGTAGAGAATTTATTCAAGTTTTTGAAACCAACCTCAAAATTTCTGTGCGATCATTGGTTGCTGAGATATTGGTAATCAAAGACAAAATGATCTTTTTCCATTCAAACACCGATATCTCAGCGAGAAATGGTCGTATCGAGATTTTTAAAAAACCAATGTAAAGCTGAATAAACAAGCTATCCGGTCCGTATAGAGGTTAAGTCGGAAAAAAAATTTCCACGTCCGTACATTTAAAAAAGAAACCAAAAAAATTTCGAAAATTTTTTTTTCGGTGGTTTTCTTATGATTACTCGAAAAATATTTTCAAAAAAAAAATTTCAAACTCAGATCCGAAAACTAGACACTTAGAGCTACAATTTGCTTTTTTTTTTTGCTGTACGACCATTTTTGTATAAGTTACAGCCTGTTGAAAATCCCCCAAAAATTTGGATTTTTTTCTTGCTCCTTTAATTTTTGTGCGAAGTGTATTTAAGAAGTCGTGTTAAAATTTCACGACGATTAGGAAGCTCGTTATTAAAAAATTAACATTTTGTTAAGAACAATTTTTAAAAGAAATTTAAAAAAAATTTATCAATAAACTTTCTTTTGTTTCCGTTGCTTTCCGCTTGCTCAGTATATTGTAGATATTACAAAATTGAGACGTCAAAAAAAAAACTTATCGCAGAGTTACATCAGTTTCCATAAGACAACATTTAATTTGTGAATGTTCATTGTTCAATAACGAGCTTCCTAATTGTCGTGAAATTTTTACACGACCTCTGAAATACTTCACACAAAAACATACCAAATTTTCAGAATTTTATCATCATTTGCGATTTGGGACTCAACATCCTTAACGCAATGAAATCATGGTATTTGTTACTTTTTCTTATCTTTTATTAATATTGTAACAATGATTTTTCAAATTTAGTTCAATACTTTTTTTTAACTTCAATAAAAGTTCACTTATCGAAATTGTGATTTCTGAGCAATTTGATGAACTTTGATATAACTTGTTTTAATTAAGTTTGGTAGTGATTCACGAGCGAAAGAGGTAAAGCTGTTAACGAAAATATCAAAATATAAAACAAACGGTAATACCGATATTATCTTTTGAAACTGACTTAATCGGCACATTGTTATACAAAAATGATAATTACCTTACTGGAATATTGCTGTTAATTTTTTGTAAATTCCTACTTGTATCAACACTACTTTATATTTTCTTGAAAATTCCACAAGCCACTCGGGCTGTGCTGCGTCATAGATTATGCTGCCGCACATACAAAGATAAGTGACCGATGATAGCGCACGGATGTAGTCAGCATGCAGGTATTAGTCTCATACGTATGACAGTAATTTTTTTTGTTTCTTTTTTTCATCGAGCTCCGGAAGCAAATACCTACGACATGAATTGTTTGGGCTTTTTGCGGTTCGACACCGACGAATTTCTGGTTTCCGCTGGTGGTTTATGATTCTTAAAAAATATACGAGCTACCGATACATAAAGATAAGGCATAAATAGTCATAGTCATAAATAGTAATGCTTCAAATTTACTATGGTGAGAACAAGTTTAATAAATAAGCATTTACTTTTGGAACAGAATTATTACGCATGTGTGAAATAACGTTTATCATGAAATATATGATTAAAAGTGTTTCTTGCATTAGGTTAGTTATATATATTTTTTCGAATCGATCATGTCGAATTTCTGATGTGCCATTTATGTTATTTCCAAAGATCTTAGGTATGCCCGCGCGGGTTTTGTCCTTTTAAAACTCCGTCCCTTTATCTATTTCTAGCTCTCAAGAGAGCTCTCTAGAATGTTGTTCAATACTTCTCTTTCCTGACGCACTACTGTATAGCATTTTCGCTACAGGCCGCTATGTAATGAGGTTCGGTTCTGTTAAATCTTTGGAAACTGCGTAAAACTGTCTCTTCCTTGATAGTCGACACGCAAATCAATGCGGGTCGACCAACTATCGCACCGGTAGCACGCTGACCACCTGCCCACTAACGTCGCTTTTTTTTTAAATTTTCTCTCTTTTGACTGTTGATTAATGTGTCTTGCTATGCAATCTTTTCGTACGGTTTATTTTCGTACGAATATTGTGCAACATGTTGAACGAATGGAATTAAGTGCGGAAATGGGTGGATGTCAGAAGTATGCATAAAGATATGAAACGTACGAAACGCGCGAAAAGGCGTTTTGACGTTTCCATTATCGAACAGGTGATCGTCGTTCCTTCACCAGCTTCGATATGGGATTATCCTCAGATGGACCAGCTGACGTGTATCATGGGCTCGTTGCACGAGGCAGGCGCGGAATCTAGGAGAGGATATTTCCTTCCCGCAAAGAGTCGGATTCCACCGTCTCGCGTAATTCCTTATCCTCATGTATTACATTCAACCCCGCGATGCCTTGAATAGTTATATCCACAGAAAAAGCTCCGATTTTTCGATTTTACTTTTCCTCCCACGCAAGTTGTCTGCGCGGTAAACTAAAAGAAAAATCCCTGCATGAATCTTGACAGTCTTGAAGAAGCTGTGAATTATTTGAAATTTTTCGGATGAACAAAGATGCCGAACAAAGTATGCACACGTCATCAGGCTGAAAGCAGTAAAATGTTCGAACTAATTTATCGACGATTAGAAGTCCCAGCATAATTGCGAATGAAAAAAAAAACTATTGATCAAACCTGTACGAACTGTTTTATTCCTTCATCAACTGTTCGGGCTTGTGTGCACATGAAAATATAATAATCGATTGATCGGCTATCGAATAAGTATTTTACACATTCACATTTACGGAAAGAAAAAAAAATGTTATTCGAGTAAGTGATTTTTTCATGTTTTGCTATGAGTAAGAACAGTCGATTCCACTATGTAAAGAAAACGAGTGAATCACCGATGCGCATCTGTGATTTTTCGTTAACGATCGTGTCGTTACATCACACTCGTCCACTCGCATAAACAAGTACGATGTAGCCACGAAGTCGAATGAATTATCGAGGTGTTGCGATGGCTTTTACTTTTTCCTCAACTAAATAAATCCAATATTATATAAGATATATTAATTTTTCTTGACATGGTGCCGATTTTCATATTTTTTTAAAATCGCTCTTAACTAATATTTTACATAATACACCATTTCTTGTGCACACATACATCGTCTCTGTAACTTGAAGGTCTTATATATGAGGAATTCTCCGTCAATTCAGCCACTTTCTTCGACCATCTCAGATATGCCCCATAATTGGTTATATCAAAGTACTACTAAAAGGCATTCAATGTGAATTTTTTCAGTTTTTTAAATTCAACATTTTAGAAGATGCCGTTTTTTTCAAAATGAATATATCTCGCAATCTAGAAGTAACTGAAAAAAATGTCTGTACATAAAAGTTGTAGTTTTGTGTTAGCTTTCCAGTGGAATATTTGAAATCATTTTTACGCTCCGGTAACGCTGATTTTTTACCAAAAAAGGGGAAAATTATTTTTTTATTCAAAACGGCCGTTTTTTTGGCTGAAAAAATTACAGAGTCATCCAGTCCGCTGACGATATCGCAAAAAAATCGCTAGAGTGGCACGGAGCGAGGTACCGGTATAAAACAATTAATTTGTGTGGTTTCGTTTTTTTTACCCTAGAACCTCGATCCGTGCCACTCTGGCAATTTTTTTGCGATATCATCAGACATACTGGAAGACACTGTAATTTTTTCAGCAAAAAAAATGGCCGTTTTTTAATAGAAAAATAATTTTCCCCCTTTTTGGTAAAATAATCAGCGTTACCGGAACGAAAAAATTATTTCCAGTCGTCCGCTCGAAAGCTAACACAAAACTACAACTTTTATGTATAGACATTTTTTTTCAGTTACTTCTAGTTTCCGAGATATATTCATTTGGAAAAAATCGGCATTTTCTAAAATGTTGAATTAAAAAATCTGAAAAAATTCACATAGAATGCCTTTTAGTAGTACTTTGATATAACTATTTATGGGGCAGATCTGAGATGGTCGGAAAAAAAGTCGCTGAATTGACGGGGAATCCCTCATATATCAGTTGTTATGAAAATCGTCATAATATTTAATACGAGTATTCAATATTTTCATGTTTAATCCCCCTAGCATCAGCATGTGATAGAAACGATATTATATTGGTTAATCAATAATGAATCATATTAGCTAATTGGTTAATTAATCAACAATGAAGCTTATTGGCTAATTTAATTATTAGCTGAATTGAATTATTAGCTAATTGCATTGAATTATAATCAATCTTATTAGCTAAGTGATCAATTAATCAATAATGAAGCTTAGTAGCTTATTGGTTAATCAATAATGAATCTTATTATCGCATATGGCGATCAGCTAATTAACAGTGAATCTGCTTAATATCATATTAGAGCATGACTATTTTCACATATGTTTTCCTACATCTTAATGTTCTCGAATATCCTAGGATCCTAGATGCGCCCTTGCGGGCTTTGGCGATCCCTTTCACTCTCATTCCGCACTTATCGCTCGACTATTTCAAGTTCCGTGAAAATGCAGCCAAAGTGTTACCAATCGCCACTCTTTCCGGACGTGCTGTATGATATTTGAACGCGGGCACAGGGAAACGGTGTAAAACCTAAGCCGATACAGGTGGCGATAGTTTCACGGACTGTAATTTTTAGATGTCTTTACCGACCGTAAACTCAGTAAAACTGTCGTTCGCTCCTTAGTATGTTGATCGAAGTCGGGTAGCTACAACCACCGATCTTCCATACACGTTTATTTTTTACCCTCGAACGGATCGCAAATTTTTTCGTATTCATTACAGATGGAAAGTCCAACGAGATTCGAGCCGAGAAAAACAGGCGTCGCGGGTTTCAATCCTGGGGAAACTGAGCTCGGAGAGGTCAACATAATCGTACCGTCCTCGGACATTGCAACGTCAACGGGAACCGAAGGATCGTCCGGAGTCGTGCCTTGCGGCAGCGGCGGATGCAAAAGTTCGCGAAGAAATTACGATGAACCGAGACCCGAGAGCCCTTGGCACATGTTAAAAACGATATTTCTCGTGTCAGTTATCGTCGCCCTTATCGTATGGGTCGTCGTTTATACGCTACTGGCGCAATATGAAATTTTGTGAAACTTTGGGAAAAGGAAGGATAATGCGACAAGTGGACATGAGAGACGGCGAGAGAGGGAGAGAGTATTATCGCCGTATACATTCACCCAAAGAGTGGTCTGTGAATATATTAAAGGATATCATTCAAAACTTGTCGAGCCAATTTGGACATTGAAGTTGTGATATAAAAATTGTATTCCCTAAATCTTATCTGCACGTAATGTTTATTTTATTTTTAAGATGCTATGACGAAGCAATTTTGTGGATCTAGTTCGTAAATCGCTATCGAGTAATGCTAGTCTATCGGAAATATTTACATCGTTTGCATATTTATTTGGCAAAACCACTTTTGTAAATAGCTGTACGTGTAAATATAAATATACTTTTTTTACCACTTTTTTTAATCAATTTTGTAAATTCGTCCATTCGACTCGTGTAAATGGGTCTTGAAATTGAAGAGAACCACATAATCGATCGAGGACATAAAGATGGCCGTGGAAAACGCGAAACGATCGAAACGAACGACGAAAGATTCTCTGCTCGTCGAGCAGTCACGTTTTTCGTTAAATATTCGAGGCCTCAGACCAAATGTGATAGTTGAGAGGTAAAATAAAACGAGGCAGGAAATAAACCACTGCATGAGGTGATCGTCGGACAATCCCGAGGACACGCCAAAAAACCTGGTTCAGGCGAGATACGTCTCGGCCGACTGGTCAATATACTGTCATTTGTATCATCGTCAAGCAGAATTAACGGATCTACAGACAACGAGCAGGGTGAGGAATGGAAACTAATGAAAACGAATGTTCCATAGAAACTGCAAATGCAATTATAATTAACTTTTCTTCTTTTTCAATCTAAATTTACGGATTGAATTTGTAGTCGTTTATTATTTCAACCAGTAATTATGGATGCTTCTATTGTAACTACAATTGCAATTATTCCAATTCCAATTCCAAATCGCTTTTCGATTCGATTCTTCAGATTCAATTGGCAACGACGTAGAAAAATCTGAGATAACGAATGTTATGGTATCGAATTAGCATCCAAAATCTTTTAGGTGCCTAATAATAATGATAAGAAAACGTTCGATGGATTTTACGTATCATAAATAGGCAACAATAAAATTGGACAGTTTGAAAAAAATCATTTCCATCGCACTCCAACGATCCGGGCCGTAATATTGCCGAATGTTTGGTTCACAATTGCAATTGCAGGTATGTTTCAATTGCAATTAGGACGAATGTTTTTTTTCAATCCACACGTCTTGTTTCACTTTGCAATCTCGTATAAAAATCAGGTACATCGAATGTACATTTTTCAGTTCAGTTTGCACTGGAGTTGTTTATATTGTAACGGCAATATCAATTGTAATTAAAATAGTTTTTCTCTTCAATGCACAGATGCAAACTGCATTTGCAATCTCGTTCAAGTATCGGTCATAACGATAGAAATAAAAATAAGAAATATAAAAACCCATAACTTTGTATACAACTCGAGTTCGATTCGCTAAAACGAACGATACTCCATCTCTGATACGATATCCACGAGAGTATACAAAGAGACGATACAAAGAGAGAACAATGGGAGGGATTCAAACAAGGGCAAAGTTCAAAGTTTCGTCATCGATGAATCGATTCATTTGTGATTTCGTTGACAGGGGGTGGAGCGGGTCGTGAAAGTGACCAGCACGAGTACGACGTTGTTGAAGTCGATGACAGTCCAACGGAACGACGCGAGAACAGAACAGGTGTTTTTCAACAACGGCCTCAAACTCCCGAATATTCGGAGCCGTCGACATCAACGGGCTTATCAAGATCCATCACAAAGTTTGCTCATCGATTTACAGAGACGAGATCTCAGAGTCGTGAGCAGAAAGACATTATTGAGATGGGACAGTACCCGAGTGCTCGAAAACTCGCTCACGTCGAACTCGATGACGAGGTATTGATTTATAAAAAAAGCGAACAATTTTGAGTACTATATTTGACTATTTAGCCGCGGCATAATCGTCACCAACGAATAAATCAGTTATATGAAAGAATAAATAAACAACTATCACGAGTTGTCATTGCTAGGTCATTGACTGATCAAGCTCTCTTCGGCCCAAACAATTTACGGTGAAAAACAGTAAAAAATCCTGCAAAAAAAGAACTAGTCATTTTCGGATACATTGTCTTCAATTTCGGAGCGTTGAAAAACCCAAAATTAATTTAAATTCTCGCGGCGTTAGAAAGCTCCAAAAAACCATTGTCATTCTGCACATTCATAAAGTTTACAAAATAGTACGGTGAACCATGCGAAAAAAAATACACGCTCCCTGATGCGAATGGGCAACTTATTTTGGTATTTCGTTAAATGGTGCACGTAATTAAAATAAAATGTTGTTGTTCGATACGAGTTTTTTTACGTTATAGCATCAAGTCATAACAATCGATCAATTTTGTTTTATGCGTAATATATTTCTGAAGGATGACGAATGAATTGGTTTTCTTTCAGTCTTCTGTGTATTCCGAAGAGATGCGGCCTCAGCCCAGATACGTTCTGGTCGGCTGGGATACTTTTCGCTCAAAGATGATGCTTCTACTCTTCTTTCTTTTAGTCATTTGGGCTATAATATATTTTCCTCTCCTCCATGTTGGGAATTGAGAGAGTTCATAATTTAGTTTAAAAAATGCTGTAGCTAAGCTATGTAAAGCATTATATATATATATATATATATATATATATATATATATATATATATATATATATATATATATATATAAACGTCATGTAAATAGAATTGAAATAACTTTGAAATAAAGAAAGCGTTCGCCCACTTCTTGTGTTCGAGTATTAAACGATGTTTATTAGATAATGGCGCCGAATCAAGCTTGAATAGAGTGAGCGCTGGACGAATCCCTAACGGAAATTGTAAACGCTAGGAATGTTATTAACACGTGTCAATCGAGCGATTATCGCTTTCCACAAATTTTGCCAAGGCATCCGGAATGAAGGATACAGTTAATACGATATAGCAACGTAATGGTGACGGTTTATGAACAACTTTTCGGTCAACGGAATTTCCAGCGCAGTTTAAAAAAGGTTTCTGGTTTGCCGGCTGGAATGTACAATGGGCCTTGCTCCTCGTCAAATCATTCTATTTTTTACTTCCCTTAGAATCATGTGTAGCGCGTTTCTCAACTCTTTCCACTCATTTATCGTCTTAAGGTGGGAGATCCCTTTATAACGTAACGACGAGTTGACCGCCGAAGATAAGCTCCACGAAAAAGCTGAGGGACTACTATATGGCAACGGAATTGCAGATTGATTGGTAGGTCTGTAGTTACAACATTGTTTAGTCTTGAAACTTTAAACGCCTTTTTTTGCAAACCACGTTTTTGTGAACCTCGTACGAGGTAACGCACAAACGATCTTTTCGAATATTTTAAAATGCACACTTTTAGATACCATGCTCCTTGAAAATTATAATGCAAAACTAGTTTTGTATCCACATATGCTATAGTAAGAATTTAATGAAAAATAGGACATTTTTGTACCGGCATTTTAAAAAATGATAAAAAAATATTTTTTTGGAAAACTGCAAGATGCAATAATATGTACATCAAATTTTAATTATGTAGAAAAAATGGTTTCAACAAAAGAAAATTTTTGAAAATTTGCTTATTTTTGGATGCCTGAAAAGACCCTCCCCCCCCCTTAATGTGTAGCCGTGATTCCCGATTTTGAGTTCCATCGTTTCCATTGTTATAAAGAGCTCACGAAAACGTAATAACTTTGGAATTAAACGAAAATTTTGACAAGCCTGCTGCGCTTCTAACATTTTGAAACGTACTGGAATAATATTTGAAATAATTTCGAAATACATGCATTAAATCGTTGTTACTTCCTACTACATTTACGAATATTCTTGGGTATTTTCCATTCACACTGAAAAAGGGTTCTGAAAAGCATAGGACAGCTGCGAACCTGAACAGGAAAAGATAGGATCTTTACACACCAGCGTCACTTATCACGCTCCAAAATTTTGACTGTGTTTCGACTACTTCGACTCCTCATAACTTCGTAAATATGACGACTTCCGACCGAAAAAATTAGAGCCAAATTTTATGAAACCTTATTTTTCGACCCGATAAGGTAAAAATTGCGTCTACGGCGAATACACGAATCTAGGGAATGATAAAGATTCATTGAAAATTTTGATCGTTATCAATGAGCAGGACGAAAATTATTTCTTTTTTCATCGTCGTCGTTACACTATTATTTTAAAACAGCAGTTTACAATTATGTCGTTTGTTTTTAATTTTTTCTATTCTTGTACTAGTGAGAGAAGAACCAGGTTTCTGTTCAAAGATAGTAGGAGCTCGTACTTGACTATAAGATCGATGCTGGATTTAAAACGTATTCCTGGAATGATGCATTGATGTGTACTTGTATTATAAACAATGCGAGGTTATTTGGCTATAGTCAATATATTGACGTTGAATAAGTATAACTCAAAGCTCGACAGATTTAGAATGGTTTCTCATGAAAGGTTACGATCGAGCGTTTTTCTTAGTTTCATTCGTATCGCGCAATTAGCTGTATACCGGACGATAAAGAATATATACAGAAAAAATCGTTTAACATTAATAACGGCAAATAGGAATTCGGAAATGCAATGTCGATGTGAACGTCAATCGCCATTTTGAAAATTCTTCAACACTTTCCGGAGATAAAAAAAACATTTAATTGATGTTAGAAAAACTGCCGTTACAGAGTTTTTCAATCACAATTACAGCGACAATAACATTTGAGGCCATTGAGGGTTTACACGTGGTGGCCTTTATAAGAGTCGTCACAATAGAGCCCAGCTAGAGTCCTTGAGAGAAAAACCTCTTTCAAGAGGCTAAATTAAACAAATATTCAAGTAAGAGGACCAAATGAAGCGTCACAACAAAAAAATTACGCTGCGTCTAGCCGTCCGGTTATCGGACGAATTAACGTATGTTATTTATTCGCATAGCAGCTCAGTTCACGCTGTACAGCGCACCAAACAAACAATCCCAAACACACAAACCCAAACAAACCATCACAAACACACAAACCCAAACAAACGCAAACAAACACACCCAAACGCAAACAAGCCCACCTGAACAACGCAAACAAATTCCCCCAAAAACACAAACCCAAACAAACAAACACAAACAGACCCAAACATACAAACGCAAACAGACCCAAACAAACCAAACGCAAACAAAATCACCCGAACAACACAAACCCAAATAAACAAAACCAACCAACCGAAACCAAACAGACCCAAACACAACCAATCAACCCAAATTAAAGAAACCCCAAACCAAACAAACCCAAACACAACATAAACCCAAACGCAAACACAACACCTAAACAACACAAACCCAAATAGACCAAAACAAACAAAACCAAACAAACGCAAACGAAACCAAACAAACCAAACGCAAACAGAATCACCCAAAGAACACAAACCCAAATAAACATACCCAATCCCATACAAAACCAACCAACCAAAACCAAACAAACCCAAACACAACCAACTAACTCAAACTAAACAAACCCCAAACCAAACAAACCCATACGCAACATAAACCCAAACGCAAACAAAACACCCAAACAAACCAGCACAAACAAAACCAAACATACAAACGCAAACAAAATCACCCAAACAACACAAACCCAAACCCAAACAAAACCAACCAACCGAAACCAAACAAATCTAAACTCAACCAATCAACCCAAACTAAACAAATCCCAAACCAAACAAACCTAAACACAACATAAAGCCAAACGCAAACAAAACACCCAAACAACACAAACCCAAACAAACAAAACCAAATAAACGCAAACAAAATCACCCAAATAACACTAACCCAACCAAACGAAACCAAACAAACCCAAACACAACCAACCAACCCGAACTAAACAAACCCAAAGCCAAACACAACCAACCAAACCAAACAACGAACCCAAACCCAACCAAACAGAATTATAAAGATTTTATTCGGATGACTACGTGTATGTTATTCTGCCGGATAATACACAGCAACACATTCTATCCGGACAATTATACAGGGCGAGGCCCTAACTGTTGCCACCTTGAATATCTCTAATTATCGACGTCCAAAAAAATGTTTGAAACAAAAGTTGTACCGTACGAAAGGGGTCATCAAATGTGACCATTTTTTTTATCTCAGTGGAGGCGCTGTCGCACAGTAGAGGTTACCTCCACTCTTTTAAATGGGAGGGTAAATTTTTTTTATCTTGTAGAGCATCGAAAACTGCATAAAAAACATTTAGGGGTCAAAGTTGTTCAAGGTCATTTAAGATCAAAAAGTGACATGAACTTTATTTTAATGTGAAATTACCTTTATTCACAGTAGATGTTCAAAGTGATTGCCATTGGAATCAATGCAGTATTGCAATCTTCTCATCACGGATTGTGTAGAATTTCTTATCACTTCAACACTTATCGAATCACAGGCTCGAAGAATTCTCTCACGCATATGATCCGGCATAGTGGGACGTTCTTTATAAACAAGACCTTTCAAGTATCCCCACAAGAAAAAGTCCAGAGGCGTCAAGTCTGGCAAGCGAGCCGGCCACGATACAGCTCCTCCGCGTCCAATCCAACGATTTAGAAATCTCTTTTGCAATTCATTTCTAGCTATCAGCGAAAAATGTGCCGGGCACCCATCGTGTTGATACCACATCCTGTTTCTTGTTTCTAAAGGTATTTCTTCCAATAACAGCCCTAATGTTTCTTGCAGGAATGTGGTGTACTTCCTACCATTAAGATTGCCTTCGATGAAATAAGGGCCTATGATTCTATCCCCAATAATCCCACATCATACATTAACCGACCACGGTCTTTGGTGTGCAACTTTCCGCAGCCAATGTGGATTTTCAGTTGACCACAAATGCATGTTATGCAAGCTAATATTTCCATGATTCGTAAATGTTGCCTCATCAGTAAATAAAATCCGATTAATAAATGATCTCTCTTAATCTGGCGTTGAGCCCATCGGCAGAATTCAGTGCGAGTCATGAAATCCGTACCGGTTAATTCCTGGTGGAGACTGAAGTGGTAAGGATGATATTTATGACGATGTAGAACACGTAGAATACTTCTTTGGCTTACGCCAGATCCCCTCGCAATTTGACGAGAATTCGCACAAGGGTCTCGATGAACGGCGGCAAGAATACTAATTTCCGTTTCTTCGTTATTAACTCGCTTTTGTCGGTTACTTTCCCGACGGGTTAAGGATCCAGTTGTCCTCAGTTCAGTGTACAAAATTTGAAATGTACGGCGTGTAGGATGAGAACGTTCAGGAAATCTTTCTGCGTATAAGTCTCTAGCTCTCACTGCATATTTTGCTGACATTCTCCGTAAATTAGAAGCATATCAGTTTGCTCTTCAAAAGAATCCATCATTTACATTCGCTTGATTCATTAATACTAGTCTCACCATTCTTACTATCGTTATCTTGGGTTTGTTTGGGCGAAACATTGTACAATGTTCCGTGTACATTGTAGGTTTGGTGCCGCTGTTTGCATACAAGACAATGGCAAGACTTCGGCGATAAATGCCGGAGTGATAAGAAATTCGAGATGAGGAGATTGCAATACCGCATTGATTCCAATGGCAATCACTTTGAACATGTACTGTGAATAAAGGTACTTTCACATAAAAATGAAGTTCATGTCACTTTTTGATCTTACATGACCTTGAACGACTTTGACCCCAAAATGTTTTTTATGCAGTTTTCGATGCTCTACAAGGTAGTTGAAGAAAAATGTATCATCCCATTTTAAAAAGTGGAGGTGACCTTTACCGTGCAACAGCGCTTCCACTGAGATAAAAAAAAATAGTTGCATTTGATGACCCCTTTCGTAAGGTACAACTTTTGTTTCAAAAATTTTTTTGTGAGGTCGATAATTATAGAGATATGCAAGGTGGCAACAGTTACTGCCTCAACCTGTATATATATTATTCGTCCGGATACTACATTACACGAATCACAATAATATGTACGCCTACTGGATATACGGCGTGAACTCAGCCACTATCCGGACGAATAACATACGTTTATTCGTCCGATAAGAGGACAGGGAGACTGCCAAAAAAATTCACTTAAGAAAATTAAAAATATTTCAAATTGGGCATTCAAAAAACAAATGTGCCTTGTATTTATAATAATACGTATTTCGTGGTTATGGCCGTCGCTGAATTATAATGAAGTATGTGCCAAATTCAATATGACGAATAAAATTGCGGACAACAAATGTTTCGAAATTCATTCCACTATTTTCTTCTTTTGACATAAAATATCAGATTAAGCTTCAACAACTTTAAAAATACTAAGCAGGCACTATTATCATACTCGAATGATCATTCTCTTGAAATTAAACAATTCTCTGAACATAGGCAAATTCAATTAAATCATTTTAGAAAAAGGCTAACTTGGAGAACTCTTGCTAATGAATTCAATAAAAACTACTATACGCTCGACCGAGGCCTTAATTCATTTTCCATACGATTTATTAAACAGAATATTTATTTATATAAATAGCATACGAAGATTTATTAAGTAGAACGTTATACTTATAAAGTATGATATTAATCCTAGATTTACGGCAAAAGCAAAATGACTTTGGAGGGCAAGACTTTGACGTAGACGTTTCTATATTTAATCTGTGAGAAAATAAAGATCCTGTCGTCTTTTCATACGTCGGAAAGAAGCGGCAGGAAATATTCGAGACGAGGCTCGTTTGGACCAATCAACGAGTACGTTCGAGGGGAAAGTGTAGGAATAGCAATATACAGTCACTTGATCGAATACAAGTCGTCAGCAAGGCTTCAGTCTGTCGAAACGTTTGTAGCGTCGAGCATATTGAGCAAACGGTAACTACCGTCTTCAAGAGACATCTCGAGTTTCATTTTTCTTATACACAACGATTCAACGAGGATCGTCATGGCCTCGAAGAACGTTTACTTCGTGTTTTTAATCGTAGCTCTCTCCCTCGTGGTCGGTAAGTATTTCAATTACCGCTAATTACTGGAATTTAACAATACATATTGCGTCAAAAAGAGAATTAACCATAAACAATTATCAAAAAAATAATTCCCCAAATATTATTATGAACCAAACTTCGTGTAAAATGTCAACAACGGACTACTTTCATAGGTTACTTAAGAAAAAATATTTGACATTGCGTAAAAACATACATATGTTAATTAAAATGATGAAGAGGAAAAACAGTGACAAAAATTAAAAAATTCACTTTCTCACTTCTTTTAGTCTTTGCCCATAACTTTACAACCATTTTTTCGTCCAAATGTTTTGCCGTTCTTGCATATCATGGGTTTCTGGAAATTACCATGGAAATTCAGCCTGTGCACACTCGAATGTGCATGTACATGAAAATATTAAACGAAAAAGAAGCGGGTAAGGTTCGTTCTCGGAATTTGTAGAGCAATAAAAATTCGAATGTATACCTACTGAATTTTTATAGGATAAACAGCTCAAGTGCGCACAAATAAAACAAAACTTAAATGACATTGAGACAATACGTGAGGGTCCTGGCCGTGATCGTGTCTTTTTTTTCTTTCGTAAGCGGCTCGGTGTCGAACAAGATCTCAGATGAGTTGGCTTTATAAATAGACTTGAGGCTGTGGCATGTATTTCCCAGGATTTGACGAACAATTGCATGATGAATCCTTTGTAAATATCCCTCGCAGATATCGAGACGAAAATGAAGAGCGAGAAAGCGCGTAACTAATAAAAGAATAGTAGATATATCATTTTTTTTTAACTGCACATATAATCTTGAGCAGCGTGAAATTTTCGTACTAAAAGAACATAAAGTAGGTTAACTTATCGAGACCCTTGTCCGTAATATCGTCGATAAAACGAGCACACGCAATAACATTTCTTGAATAACACACTCCCGGTGATCTCGAAATGGGGTCGAAGTTACAAATCGCGATAACCCATAAACTCCGTTTATGCGCTTTATTCGCTCACATATTATTTCTTCGATGCGAGAGACTTCGTGGAAATATGATAAAGCAATTTCGTATTTGTTTCTTTCAGTTCTGAATTTTTTTTTAATGTTCCGATATCAAGACGCGGCTTTTCGACCAATCAAGGTTTTGACCAATTCTCGATCAATGATGCGCACTTGTTATTTGACAAAAAATAATAATCGGTAGGCTCAGAATTGTGTGAAACAGCAAATTCACTCATTCAAGACAAATTGTAGCCGTGCAAATCCGAAAAATGATATAACCTACAAATTTGCACATTGTTTCGTTGTTGAGTTATTTCGTTTTCTTAGCCGATCATGTGAGCAAATTTGTTTTATATAAAGCTACCCTCATATCTGAATGCACATTTGAATCGTCAGTGCGTATATGTAACCATTTTGGTTTCCTCTTGGTGGTGCAATAAAATTTAAAAAAAAACAATAACTTGCATTGTCGACTTTAAAAGCGAACTGAATCAATGAGAAAGCAATATGCAAATTGAACAACATTTTTTAAACCAAATGATTTCACCATTGTCCGTCCTTTTTAAGTTCCAATTATTCCAAACAATTCAAATGCACGCGAAATCTGATCATTTTGGCCAATTCACGCTAAATCAAACTACTAAATTACTTCCATAATACTATGTAATGTTTCATAATATTCTGCTTATATGCAAACAATTATTGAAGGATCTCAAGTACTTGTACCGAGGTCACTTTGAAAAACAGACACCATTCTACCTCTTGAATGCTGAATCAATTTGAACCCTTTTACCGACTTTTGCGAAAGTAAATCGAAACATCTCTTCTTCAATACTCTATTAAAGAGGCCAGTTCACTTTGGAGCCACGAAAAAAAAGGCTATTTTCGCGATTTTTTTTGCAGGATTTTATAAAAGATATGAATATAAAAGTTGTTGGGCTTGATAGATGTACTCTTGAAATACACCAAAAAAATTTGAATGAATTTTTATTAGTTTTTAAGTACAAAAACTATAGTTTAACGTTACGCTTCGAAAATAGATGGGCTAGGTAGCTCCATCACAACTCGGCAACGGCTTGTCTGAAACAAAAAAATCAAAGTCCATTAGATTCAGTATGACACCGGCTACAAAATGACCCTCGGATATAAAGTTTTATCAATAAATAAAAAAATGGCAGGTGAAAAACGAAAAAAGTAAAAAAAAACGCGTTTTTCCGCAGTTTTTCGCAAAAAAGAGTAAAAATCAGCATTTTAAAACCATCGAGGGTCATCTTGTTGCGAATCATGTTTCTAGTATGTGGTTCAAATTTCAAGAGAATCGGTTTATTAGTTTTAGAGATACGATGGAGCTAGATTTTGAAAACGTTGTTTCGAGAAAAACGCGTTTGGAGTTTGTATTATGAAAAACTCTTACCTAAACTCAATCGGCATTTCCTGCACCATACAAAATCCAATATTTCTGAATGTATGTACTTTCGAAAACAGTTAAAAAAATCGATTTTTTGACATTTTCAATGTGGACTTGCCCCTTAAGTGTAAGAAAATTATTTGGATATTTTAAATTTTGGTAAATTTACGTCACGACATTTTATTGAAATGTATACTTTATTTTCATACAAAGGTTTAACTAGATATTTCAAAAGTTGTGAAAGTTATGGCGCAAAAAGATATTTTTTTGAGAATCGCAATTCCCTCAAAATCGAAGACGTTTCACCGATCTTTACTTAATTCGTTTCAAACATACTTTTTGTGACCAATTATTGGTGTGCGGGAATTCAGCTCAAAATCCTTACATACTCGCACCCATACAAGCGATATTATAATTTTTTTTTTTTTGACGTTTCCGAAAATTCTTAAAGTATTTCGGTAGAGATCTTGAAAAAAATGCTTTTACAAAAATGAAGCTTCTTCTACGAGCAAGCAAAAGTACTCAATGCTACCCCGTAACGGTATTCTCTCAAGCGCGCTTTATCATAATTTATTTGTATTTTTCGTGTGCGTCAGGCGATTATTTTTCCTAAAAAATTACGTGCAAATGAAACAATTCGTGAGTTTCATATTTCATGTATATCCTATAATATTAAAAGTGTCGATATTTTTCATTGCGTCTAATGTCCGTAAAATCTGATACGGCTCATTACTTCTCTCACCGTCACAAAATAATCAGATAATGCCGAGGGGGGCTGGAAGTTCTGGAAAAAGAAGGATAAGGAAGATCCAACGACAACGACGGTGGCCCCAGAAGTTTCCGGCAATTCTGCCGTTGGGCCGACAAACACAGCTACCGGAAAGAATGTCGGTGATGCGAACAAGACTCCGGCAACCGGAGGTTCACCGAAGACCGCGAACGGTAACTCTCCTCCGTCGCCGAGTACCGGAAACCCGAAGCCGCCGAGTTCAACTTCCGGTGCATCCACGATTGGAACAAGGGGCGCCATCGCGGCAGCTGCCAATCCCGGCCTCGCAATAGGCGTAGCAAATTCAGGCCCGAACATTCGAAACAACGCGCAGCCTCATCGTCCAAATCCCGGAACGGATGTGGGACTCGATATTTCCAGACCGCGACCAGTGAAGCCCGGGACCGGTGGTACTTCCGGTCAAGGCTACAGAGATTGGGCCGCCGATTTAACCGGGGCCGGAGAAGGCTCGAGGCAAGCACCAAAAGTTCCATCTCAGGGACCGGTCGCTACCGGAAGTGGCGGCCAGCAGCCGTCAGCCGGAGGTACGTAAATATGCAAAATTCGCCAAGTTCGATCGGGACATCGAATACTCTAGGAAGGCATTCGTTGACCGAACATCTTAATCCAAAACGTGCACTCATCGATGCCCTCATATGATTTAGGCACTCGACCAGGAAGTCCGGTTAATTCTCCGGGCGGCCTCACACCCAGTGGCGACAGAAGACAACCCCCTCCTGCTGTGGGAGCCCGTCCGGGTTCTCCAACGTCAGCAAGTTCCCAGCCAGGTACTTTGCCCACAGGACAGGCATCCGGTCAAAGAAATAGTCCGGTTGCTGTGGCTGGCCCGAACAGTCCTCAGGCGTCGGGTGCTCCCGGCGGTTCCCAAGTCTCGACGCTGCACGTCGGCTCCCTGGACCCTGGTCGGAGTCGGCCTGGTTCTCCTTCCAGCGGATACGGCAATCCCGGATCTCCCTCGTCGACGGGTTCGCCGACTCCGGGAGCAGGAACCCCGAACAGAGGAAAATCCTGGGCCGAAATTGCCGGAAACGGTGGAAACGCCAAACCCAACACCCCCACCCCGGCACCGCGTCCCGGTTCCCTCCAACCCGGACAACCCGCACGAGCTGGACCTGGAGGAACACCCACGACCCTTCCAAGACCCGGCCAACCCAATCCTGTATCATCAGCATCGGGATCGCGAACGGGTGCAGCTGTCGCCGGCGGCGCCGCAGCTGGTGCAGCTGCTGGCGCAGTTGCCGCTGGTGCAGCTTCTCAACAATCTTACTCCAGCAATCCCACGTACAGCAAGGGCAATACTGTTACTGACCAAGATCTCGAAAAACTCTCCGAAGCTCTTTTCATCAAGGATACCAACAATGCCAACCAATACATTACCTTGAATTTACAAAAACAGACCACTAGCTCAAATGGCGACGACCTAGCACCACAACCGTAAGCGAAGATTACTTTTTCTTCAACGATTCGAAGATGTCACGTGGCACGTTAGCTTTATGCCGGCAGTAGTGCACACGAGACCGATGCCGACTTCAGCAATCTCTCTCGTTGAACAACGTTGGTCTAGGACAACATTGCTCAACATTTGATTAGGGACTAGTGAGCGGAAGCCAGTCTCACAGAGTTTTCGATGGTGACCCAACTGAGACTCACAAGGGGGCATTCCCTACTCGTCATCGCCGATTTCGCTCAAATTTATAGGACATGCAGAGCTTGGCTGGAAATGAAAGTACCCGATGTGGGAACTCCAGATGGCCAAGCGTTTAGAAAATAAAACTGTTGACGCCACTCTCGCACCTTATAAGCCATTTACGTTAACATGTTTGCCAAGCAGCGGTTGGCGTAGCGGTAAGAGCTCGGACTAGTAATTCGATGGTCGTGGGTTCGACTCCCCGTGTGGAGACTTTTTTTTTCTTTTTCTACCTTTGTCTCAATTTTTTTATTATTCATTTTTCAATTAAGCAAAGAGGTGAATAATTTATTTTATTCATTTATTTATACGCAAAAGGCATAGAAAAGGTAAAGAATTCGGATTTCGGACTTTTCAACAAGGGATTGTAATTAAAGCGCATACGAAACGACTTTGTACATGAAAATTCAAATGAATAATATAAAAATTGAGAAAAAGATAGAAAGAGTCTCCACACAGGGAGTCGAACCCACGACAATCGAATTACTAGCCCGAGCTCTTACCGCTACGCCAACCGCTGCTTGGCAAACGTACTAACGTAAATGGCTTTTACGGTGCGAAAGCCGCGTCAACATTTTTATTTTCTAAACGCTTGGCCATCTGGAGTTCCCATTTCGGGTACTTTCATTTCCAGCCAAGCCCTGCATGTCCTATAAATTTGAGCGAAATCGGTGATGACGAGTAGGGAATGCCCCCTTGTCAGTAAAATGAAGCCGCCTGCTCTGCCAGAAATATCCCTGATTTTGCTGTGCCTTGACAAGATAAAAATAAAAAATGTATCAACACCTCTTTTATCATAGGCCTCGAATTGCAGGAAGCCACAAGCTGTTCGATAAACCGCGTTTTTCTTCACATATTGCCCACTTTGCTTTCTTCCAGATTATTGACGGTCGATTCACGAGCTTTTCAAATTCCGACGATCGATAAAGTCCTCAAAATCTACGACAACTACAAGCTCGACAGTCGTATCGGCGAATACATAAGTCCGGCTCAACGTACGGAGGAGAGCCTTCTCGTCGATACGTTTCTCAGCACTAACCTGATGTCCGCCGCTATGCGTTTCCTCGCGGACAAAGGATTCGTACGCAAAGATTATTACGACTACAAGGACACACTCAGAAGACTGTGGTTCAATCTTTATTCCCGCGGAGGTGATGGAAAAATCGGTAGCGCCGGCTTCGAGCACGTCTTCCTCACCGAGCTCAAACTCGGCACCGAGGTCAGCGGACTTCACAATTGGATCTACTTCAATGCCGAAGAAGTCGCCAAACGCGCCGACTATCTCGGATACATAAAAAAAGTCGATTTGGGAAACGTGAGTATCGTGAATTCTCCACAATATTTATCGATCGCGTTCGTAAACACCAAGTGTAGCGAAATCGCTGGCGGTGCGCAGCTGCAACGATTTGCTGTGACAAACAACGTTCATCGGGGCCAATATCCGGATGGGCGATCTTTTAGCTGCGCTCTAGTTGCCCCGTCGGCAACTAAGCGGGAGGCAATTGTACAGGATTTCCGATAGTGAACAGCTGTAACGCAATCAATATCTTTGTCGATCAGCACAGATTTTCCACGGTTTCCCTATTCCCGTGTGTGCAAATTCGGTACAGCGGCGCATCATTAGGAAAGCGTAGTTATGTACAACACTCTTGAAGTGTCTCTAACTAGCTGAAAATAGCAAAGTAACAAGTGTGGAGGAAAAGAGATAACAGCATAAACCTCCGCGAGCACGTAACGAAGAAACATATATAATATATTATATGTGCTGGAAGGAATATATATATACAGGGTGAGGCACATAAAGTGTTACAGAGCAATAGCATTCAAACTATTGATCATATCCAAAAATGTTTCAGACAAAAGTTACACTATTGACCATATCCAAAAATGTTTCAGACAAAAGTTTCACTATTGATCATATCCAAAAATGTTTCAGACAAAAGTTACACTATTGACCATATCCAAAAATGTTTCAGACAAAAGTTTCACTATCGATCATATCCAAAAATGTTTCAGACAAAAGTTTCAATGTTCGAGAAGGCTGTCATACTGGACCACCCTATTTTTTGATCGGTGGAGGCGCTGAAGCTACGTCAAGGTCGACTCCACTTTTTTTTAATGGAACCATGTATTTTTTTTCGATGATATTATTACCGATGTGATGTAGGTCGCTGAATTCGTCTTAAAATCGGTAATAATGTCATCGAAAAAAAATACATGGTTCCATTTTTTAAAAAAGAGGAGTTGACCTTAACGTAGCTTCAGCGCCACGACCCATAAAAAAACATCATGGTGGTCCAGTATGGCGGCCTTCTCGAACACTGTAACTTTTGTCTGAAACGTTTTTGGATATGTTCAATAGTTTGAGTGCTATTGCTCTGGAACACTTTATGTGCCTCCCCCTGTATATAATGTTCACTCTAAAGCTTTCCGCAGTTTGGTACGCGCTAAATTATTCTATAAGAAACACAATCAAAATTTTGACATCGAGTTTCTTTGTATACTCTGTACGGTTTGCCTTATGTTTTCTTACTACGTTTTTTTTCGTGCTTACGTTTCTTTACTCTATTTTTTAATGCCAATAAATCCGTGCCCAAAATCGAAGAAGATGAAACGCTTTCCATTTTTGTGTCTAATGTAAAACGGGGCATCTTTTTTGTATTGAACAGCTGAAACACAAAATACTATTCGTTTACTCGTAAGGTGATTTTTGCACAATGGTACTACATCATGTAGTGGATGTACGTAACAAAAAAAAATGAAATGCTTTTCAACGCTTACAGAAAGCTTCGATCGTGAAAGTCCACGCGAAATTCAACAACATTGACAAGCCGGTAACGACGATGTTCATCGGCACTTCTCCGGAACTTGAAATGGCACTTTACACCGTGTGCTTCTTGACAAGGCAAGACCGCCCGTGTCCGGTATCTCTCGGAGGCACGAAGTTTAATATTGTAACGCACAAGTTCCGATATCGTGGCAACGACCTCATCGGTTCGGCCTACCCTGACATATGAATATAGTCTTTTGGACATATATTCTCTCTCTCCCTCTGTCTCTCACTTTGAGAGATCACACCACTCTATCGGCAGAAAATACGGCCTAACTTTGACAATTCATTTTGGGGGTATGAAAAAAAGAATAGGATTTCTTTTGAGAGGGTTTATTCAACACATATTAAAGTAAAAAAAAAATTATAATTTTCATACAAAATGGCGGCAACAGAGCCCATCTAGAAAAACGTGTTTTTCACAAATAGATTCACGGGAGGACGGCTTTATCGTACAGTAGAAGACCTGGAACAAAAACAAAAATATATATATAATCTATATATTATCAGCTATCGGACTACGTAGAGATTGTTTTTAACCAAATTTGGAAAGAAAAAAACACAAAAATAACTAGTAAATTGTTTATAAAAAAAGTTTACATTCAATCAAAAAACTGCTACGTACTCCCACAGAGAATGTAATTGTGAAGCTACTATCGAAATTTCAAATCGATCTATGCAAAGGTGTTCGAGTAATCCGTCCTCCCAGTTCGAAAAAAGTGATTTCGAGAAAAACGCGTTGAAAGTTGTACGAGCACTTGAATCCTTGAAATTTTTGTAACCTTTAATCTGCGATGCCTGCACCATAGATTTGTCCATATATGTTGACGTTTTATGACCTCAAAGTATTTTTTAAGCAAAAAAAAACGAGTTTTCCAACATCCCAGAGTGGTGTTATCCCTTACTTCCCTTTCATTTATCGTACGCAGAGGCGTGCTCGTGAAACTGCTTTTATTTTTCTTTTTCTCGTATTCATTTTTTTTTTTATTATTTTGTTTCTCTCCTATTTTTTGTATTCCACGTTATTCGATTGACCGTTATTCTATTTCCAAAACGATATGAATAGAATTTTCCCAAAGTTCAAAACTAGCGAGAAAAGAGCAACAGCGTTATTAAACCAAGCAATTCTGTTACCCTGCCTGACAAGAATATTGGTAAATGTCTTCAAATATTCATCCAAAGGCGACCTCGACAGACCAATCGAGCAATTGGAAGAAAAAAGCAATTCAACGTGCTATCGTCCGGTGCTACGAACAATTGGATGTTTAGCTTATGAAAAGCTAACAACTATCAAATGGAATTGTACTCTGTAAAGTCTTTGAATAAAATAAATATTCCAATATACGAAAATCGAAACTTTTTTTCCCAGCCGAGTACGAATCAGGATTGTCAGAGATTTTCAATAATATGTGCATTAATGTAGGATTGTAGAATATACATTAGATTGAGCTAAGGCGTTACCCCCACTTCTAGCGCAAAAAAAACCTTTTTCATGAATTTTTTTAAAGAAAACTACAAAACTTTTTCAATCGATCAATATACCATCTTAGAGAACACATCTTGAAGAACTTGCAGTAATTTTTTTATTGAAAAATATTACATTGTTTAGTGGCAAATGGCCGTCATTGAAATAATGTTTTTATATACACGGTTTGCGGTGACCAACATTGCGGCGGAGTGGATCATCTGAAAAAAAATGCGGATGGATTTAGTCAAATATGAGTATAAACTAGTCTTTAATCGAAGGATTTTAAAAAATATTCATTTTTCACAAAATGGCGGACAGACAAAGTTAATGGTTCGATTTTAACGAAAAAAAACGGCCGTTTATTGGCTATAAAACGGCCATTTTTTTCGAAAAAAAAAATCGAACGATTCAAGACTACATTTTTATGTATTAAATAAGCCTGCAACATTTCGAGAAGATCGGTTTATTAGTGTTCGAGTAATCTTGGTCACCGACTTCAGAAATGCCATTTTGAGAAAAACGCGCGCCCGACGGCAAACTAGCCGGTCGTTTACACAACGAATTCTTCTCTATCAACGCTCATATCTCAGTCAATTTTGTTCGGATCGACTTGAAATTTTCAGGACATATTCTCAGATACTTATACTTCAAAAAAATGCAATAAAAAAAAATCGATTTTTTCAAAATCGCAAATGGGGGTAACCCCTTAAACAGTTTGTATGTATTATGAAAATAAAAGTTATACGTATTATGGAAATTGTGTCGGAAATCAAGTCAAGATAGTTATCTTCGCTTAATTTTTTGTTAATTGATGTGACGATTTTTTAAACACGATTTCCAGTGAATAGCGTGATCATCGATATTACTGTGATATCTGTATTTTAATGTTATTTTCGGAGCAATGGTTCATTTATTCTCATTCTTTGTTACGTAATATCAAAGTCCGAAAAAGAAGAAGCGAAAAAGTCGTCAAATCGCGTGGCTTTATACGTAACGCGTCGACGTAGAGTTCCGTTGATCATTACGTACGGACAATATTGTAATATAGAATTTAAACTGCATTACGTATAGAAACTTTACGAATTGGTCCATTGAGTACTGAAAAACAGTGTTTCGGTAAACACTGTCAATTATCAATATTACGCATGTACGAGGTGTGGCTATTAAGGGAAACTTTGTCCTTGGAGTGCCATATTTCAGGTGTTTATATTTTATTTTTGTTAAAGGAAACGAGTAAAGCTTTTTGAGTGCGGTTTTTTTCTTGCTTTTATAAATGATATACAGAACGTTAAAAAAATTTTTTTTTGAAAAAAAACCAAAATGGCGGCCGTTGCAGCTCCGTGAAAACAGGTCCTCAAATCAGGGGAGGTAAGCGGCTGACATCACTGCCCCCTTTTTGTTCATCTGAAACACAAATTCAAAGCATATTAGCAATCTGTGACCCTTTGGTCATGGAAGGACGGATGGGTTTTTCGTTTAGTACAAATTTCGGAAAGTGGCGGCAATTTAAAAAAAATCGAATTTTCGCGTTTTTTTTCGCATAAAAAGATAGATAATAAATGCAAAAATGTATCCATCAAAAAAACGATCCGTCATTCCGTGAAGACGTATTTTTTAAGTATGCTCTCCAAATTTCAGGTCAGCATGTTAATTACCGCGGTCAGGAGAATGTCAGCCATTTTTAAAAACGTGTTTTCGAGAAAAACGCGTTTAAAGTTTTGTAATGTGTTTACACAAATGTGTTTATAATTACCGCTAATCGGCAATGCCTGGTCCATAGAGGCATCCCTCCTCTTCTTCTAGCTGCTCATGTTGAGCCGCTAACATCTCCCGCTGCTCAATCAAGGACAAAGTCTCCGTTAAATAACCTGACTGATGCTGCTCCCATCAAACTGCGAGCGTGCTACGACATGTTTGAACATGACTGTGTCTGATGGTCCCTCCCCCACCCTGAGCTCGCTAGACAAGCCAGCGGTTCGCTCAGTATGACTGTAACAGTCGATTGAATTAGTCCATGCACTAGTGACGCGTCGGAAAAATGCCAAGTGGTCAGACGGAGCAACGGGTTAACCTGAAGTTTCTTGTTAAACTAGGGAAAACTGCCACAGAAGCTTAGACAATGTTGAAAGAAGTCTGCGGGAATGAATGTTTATCTCGCACATAAGTTTATGAGTGGTTTAAACTGTTTTAAGAAGGGCGTGAAACGACCGAAGACGATCGGCGCCCAGGACGGCCCTCAACGTCAAAACCGGACGAAAACATTGAAAAAATTGGTCAATTAATCCGCGTTGATCGTCCTCTGAGTATTCGAGGGCTTGCTGAAATCACAGGAATCGACAAAGAAAGGGTTCGACATTACCGGATTAATTTAGAGTATTGGTTGAGTATTGTAGAATAAGATTATTTGAAAAGAATTAATAGTAAGTTTCAAGTAAATCTTCCGACCAGTTTTTTTATTTTTCATACACATTTTGCGATACCTTTTCTCCCCTGTGGGGTTGAATTATTAAAACGGTGAAATAGGGGTTTCATTAATTGTGTCAAGAAACACGAATACCAAATTTCAAGTAAATATGACCTGATTAAAAAAATTCCATACAAATCTTACCACCCCTTTTCTCCCCTTAAGGGTTGAATTTCGAACAAATCTTTCCTAAATGGTGCCCACATAATAAAATCAACATGCCCTCCAAATTTCACGTTTCTATGTTTAGCGCTTTAGACTAGGCGATAATGAATCAATCAGTCAGTCAGTCAGGACTTTGCCTTATGTGTACGAGGCCGTTTCACTACTCAATGGAAAGTCGCCCATACAAAGTTGTCCAATGGATGTTTTTTCTTAAAAATAGCAAACATGGTATGTATAACGAAAAGCAGTAATAGGCAGTAAAGGCAGTATAAATTAAACATACACTGACACAAACAATTAAAGGAGCAAGAAAAGTTGACCATTTTTTCGTGATTTTCGAAAGGCTGTAATTTCGTCAAAAATGGTCGTACAAAGAAAATAAAAAAAGGATTTTGAAGCTCGAAGTTTCTAGTTTTCAGTTCTGACAATGATTTTTTCTTCAAGAATCACTGATTGCGCGGTTGGAAGAAATATCAGGGGAAAAAAATGTTGCAAATTTTTATGTTTTTCAAAGTTCTGCACGGGTTTCGGAGATTTTTTGGGACTTAACCAATATCAAGGACATTGAGCCCATTAAATTCACTTCAATTTGCTTTTTTTTATCTCCGTACGACCATTTTTCGCTGAGATATCGGCCTTTGAATGAAAAAACGTCATTTTGTCTCCAGTCATCGATATCTCAGGACCTAATGGTCGTACGGGAATTCGACCGGCAGTTTTGGAAACGTGAATACATACTCTACAAGCTCTGACTATTCTTGTAGTGATTTTTAAAATTTATTATTGCCATCAGTTTTAAAAAAGTACAAAAAAACTATGTTTTCTTGATTTGTATAAAATCCATCGCTACTTTGCAAATATTACGATAAACACTAATGTTTATGGACGGTCATCCAGCTCAATATGTCCTCAAGAGCCATGCAAAGTTCCAAATTGATCCGTTCATCGGTCTTTGGTGCCCGATCGACCGAAATTTGAAAAAAAAATTAAAGGAGCAAGATTCCTCCTTCTCAGGCATCATTTGATGATTATTAAGAGGAAGAAAAAACTTTTCATTACTTTTCGTACAATTGGGAATTGAGTACGCATTAAATGCTGGAAAAAAACCCTGAAAATCATACTGACTAAAAAATTTCGAAAAAAAAAATTTTTCAATAAAAAAATCAATTTTGATTATTTTTTAAATGTTGACGTTTTTTCAAATCAACATTGTACCGCCAGCATTAGAATTACCCAATGCGTACCACGTGGAGGTACGCTTTGGGTAATTCTAATGCTGGCGGTACAATGTTGATTTGAGAAGAAATGGCAACATTAAAAAAAAATCGAAATTGATTTTTTTATTTAAAAAAAATCGAAATTGATTTTTTTTTTTTAATCGAAATTGATTTTTTTATTTAAAAAACCATTTTAATAAAGGATTTTTTTTACTAAAAATTTTTTTTTTGGAAATGTTTAGTCAATTTTGGCGCGACAGAAATGTATAGTGACCTCAACCATATTTCAACCATATTTTATATTACCCTGAGGAGACGATAATATGTTATAGTCATGGTTACTACCGAAAATATAGTACTGCTTATGATATTTAGCAGTTGTGTTAACTATGATCATATGTTAACCGCAACCAATAGGTTTTCATAAAATAGATGATTCCTTACACTATCAAACAATAGTGGTTTTTACTATATTGAATGGTATGTCTACTAAATGTATATGATAATTCATAAATTCAAAAATGTTCAATTTAGAGTAGTACCTGTATGATTGTTTTTCATGATTCGTTATTCCCTGACCTCCTGAAATGATTCCTATCGAAGGAAATATTTCACCTACATGGGGATTCGAACCTACGACCTACCTATCTATATTCAGGCACGCTGCCACTATGCTACCGGGTACTTATGGTATTTCGATTGTAGATTTTGCATAACGAATAAAAGTAATTCCAACTGCATTTCCGAATAGCTGCTACCTCTGATATTGGTGGAATTATGCACAGATTGCTTTTTTCATAATATATGTCACTGCTTAAATGGATTTTTAGCGCGGCCCAATACTTTTCGAAATATCGGATTCTAAAAACTTATAAATGAATGCGCTAATATATCTATATCGATTATAGCGTGCCACCGCTGTCTCTACTTTATTGACAAATGATTTACGTCTTCACTATACGATTACCATAATGTTCTTCGTATAGTCACTTTTCGTAAGATCTTGTAACAGTTTATACTCAACAAGTGTTAATGTCAACCATATGAATAGTACAAACTCGCACTGAGAAAAATGTCCATAGTATTTATAATATAAAAAAAACGGCCATGGTAAAAGTCGGCATAGTAAAATTCATATACACGGAGAGAATTAAATGTTAAAAATTACCGTGCAGTAACGGTAACCAGATGACAACCCTGAAACTTCGCTTATTATTGTTGGGTAGAACACAGATTTTCACGAAAATAAAATAAAATTTCTTCTTCAGATAGAAAATTTTACCAGATTTTCTAGTAAATTTCGATGTGTAACAAAATACGCAAAACTTAAATTTGAAAAATATATAATATCAGCGAAATTTTACTGTGCATTTTAGTATTTTATGCCTTTCAGAAATGTCTATAAAAAAGTATCGTCTTTATAAAAGTTATTTTAAGATTTATTATAAAATTCAATGAATGTTACAGGAAAATGTGTTGTGCTCTCGGTAAAAATTATCGTGCGCGCTTGGTTCAAATTATCGTGCGGTACGGTACGGGAATTTTGAGGCGCTGCATTGTAAAAATTCCCCTTCATTCCTTTTACTTCAGAATGGTATGGTGGTGGGGGTAAGTAGGGGAGCGCGATTTCTTTATGGCACGATGGGACTTCCCAAAAAAATTTCGTCTAAACTGCGTACATCGCCGGTTCAGTTTAGCCTGAAGCCTCAGTCGCATGCAGTGTCTCGTTGCGAGAAAGTGACACGTAGCGATCGTGTTAAATGATGACGAAGTAATATGTGCGCAAATTAGTCACATCACTCGAGCCTACGATGGTACAAAATGTATTATAAATAAATGTTAGTATTAAACGAAAAATAAATTCTAATGATTAAATTTGTCTCCTTATCCGTTTGTTGACTATACCAATTTATATGGAAGAAAAAAATGTTCCCAACAAAAAACAAACAGCATTAATTTGTACCAATTTTTCAATAGTAAATAATATTCATTATTATTATTATTATGGTTATTGTTATTTCGGCTATTATTATGATTATTATAGCACCAGTTTTTGAAGAAAAAATACATTTTACTAAGGATTCCTTCAATCGAAGAATTAAAATTTTACCAGCCTTATACAGAATTGTTTTTGAGGATTCGGCTTCGATCCGGCAAGTGAAGGTTATTCCAAAGTCAACAGTGGAATTAGAAAATGTTTACGTTTCGGCCCTCTGGTTCGGGTCCTCTTCAGAAATTTTATTTTTCTGTATATAATATGATACACATTTTGTCATAATAATGTTTTTACATTATTATGACAAAACAAACATTATTATAACAAAATGTGTATCATATTATATACAGAAAAATAAAATTTCTGAAGAGGACCCGAACCAGAGGGCCGAAACGCAAACATCTTCTAATTCCACTGTTGACTTTGGAATAACCTTCTCTGGCCGGATCGAAGCCGAATCCTTAAAGGCTATCTCGTCATCTACACGGCCGCACACATCTCTGACTCACTTATAGGGAATTTTTCTTCGGAGGTTGAGGCAGGTAAATTTTACTGTGCAGCACCGTAAAAATAACGTACGGCGCGGTTGGTAATTTTTAACCGACAGTAGGTAAATTTTCGAACATACATGCTAAATTTTACTGTCTCCAATTTTTACCCTTCTTGTATAGTAAAATTTGAACTACGTATTTGAAATTTTCTGCAACGTGAGTTAAAAAAAACTTGACGCATACGAATTATTATGTTTTTCTCACTTGTCACCACATTCAAATATATCACGGTAATTTTTACCGTGAAATTCACCACAAAAATTACTTTTTAATTCTCTCCGTGTAGTATTCATAGTAAAATTCATCATTGCTACCGCAATAATATGGTTAACACAACTAAAATCATGCCGTTTTGGTAGTGTTTTTTATCTAGTATCCCTGAAATGACTATTAACTATTGTGAAATACTTTACAATATAGATATAGTTATAATTCAGTTAATATTTTTACAATAGTTAGTAGTTGTTTCCGGGATAATAGATAGTCGAGCACGCCACCAAAGTTGCATGTTTAGATATATATATTTCGCTTATAGATGTGTTAACGATATTATGATTACGGTGCCAATAAACTATATAGCATTTTACGATCCCCTCTTTTGACGTGGGCGTCTCTCGTAAATACTATGTACTTTGCTCTCAGTGCAACATTCGTATTTGTGCGCCGATTTTGTGATATAGCTGAATTAACCATATCGATATTGTAAAGTCTTTTACAATAATCTATAGTAATTTCGGAGATACTAGATAGTCAAACACGCCACTAAAGACGCATGTTTACCTATACTTTCCGCTTATAGTTGCGTTAACCATATTATGATTGCGGGGACAATAAACTATAAGGAATTCGACTATACTCTCTTTTACCATGCGCGTTTGTTGTAAATACCATGCACTTTTCTCTCAGTGTATGACGCACGGGTGTTTATTACAATAGCGCAGCTGGTTCTCCTGCTTTTCAGCAAAAAAAAATCGCTTTACCCCCGAAAGCGATTAGAATTCATATAAAATGTTTGTCGCAAATGAAACTCAAAATTCGAGGCTATAAAAAAATCCTAAAAATTCGAAATTGATATTTTTTTTCAACTTCAAGCATACTGCTTAAGAAGGTCGATCATTACTACGAATCCAACTTTCGGATTAGACATTTTTATATGATTTTGACGAATACTTTGTGCGCCTATTGCCGAAATTTGAACTAATTTGACTGTTTAGTTTTTTCGCAATAGAACTGCAAAGTCGAGCACTTTGATTTACCGAAGCACGTCGTCTTATGGAGACGGTCAACCGGAAGTGCGGTGATCGTTGTCTTTTTGCTCACGTATCCAATTATACCCGTTCAAAAACTGAAATTCGATAGACTAGATGTAATAGGTATTGTAAAAAATAAGAAAATTAATCTTCACCGTGTAGTTAAGGAGTAAGGCCACTGTAACGGCCCAAAAAAAAAGGTTTTTTCACTAATTTTTTGCTCCCGAAATTGAAGGTATTTGAAAAAAAACTTTTAATGGTGTTATCGGCCATACATTAAACTTTATTATAAAATTTTTTTACAGTAAAAAAAAAACAAAATGGCGGTTCCACAGCTATCTTCCCGGGACATGTTTTGCTTCCAGGGCTCCGCGGCACGCAGCACCACTGGTGCACTTTTGAATCTAGAACAAAAAAAAAAACCATTAATCTAGAGGGCTATAGCTAGAGAATGTCGATCGGATTTTAAAAAGTATCAATTTTTGTGGATTTGGCGTGCGTTTGAAAAAAAAATTGATTTTTGACGAAAAAAACGGCAAGTTTTTTGTTAATAAAAAATCAATAAATAAAGTTCTTGAAAATTCCGATCGACATTCTCAAGATAATGTAAATGTTCACATCGGGTTAAAATTTCAAGTAAAAAAAATGAAAATTGTTCGAGTTATGCTGCGTGCCATTTTGAAAAACCATGTTTCGAGAAAAACGCGTTTAAAGTTTTGCGAATAGTTTTTTATTGGAAAAAATTAAAAAAAGAAGTTAAAAAAAATTTTTACCGTTAGTCTGCAATCCCAGCACCATACATTTGTCCTTCGATAGCCAAATTTTCGTCTTCTTCGTCTTTCCTGGTTGATTTTTGGAGCGCGCGCGCACTTTTGGCCGCGTCGCTCAGAGATGTCTCCGCGTGCGTGATGCGTTTGGCGTCGGCTTCGATGCAGAAATTATATAACTGTACACCAATTTCCACCTCCAACATCTTGAATATTTGCAAGACGTTGGTAAGGCCGCCATTGAATATGCAAACAGCGATATCCGTCGCAATATCTAGTACAGTTTTTCCGCTTGAGGATGATTTGGGGGCCAAACTCCAAACGGTAGCGTTGAAACTTTCGTTATTGTTTAGAGTATAGGCCCCCAAGCAACGGTCCAGCAACTCGTCCCGGCTCAATTCCATGTAGATGGGTTTGATGGCTTGATAAACCTCCTCACTCATTGGCTGATTGTGATGATACGCATCCAAGGCATTTTCTGCTTTCGCTTTCTTCCAACTGCACCAATTCTCCGAACATTTTTCGTGCTGAGGCTTTTCATCCGTTGACATTTTGTGAAAAAGGGTTGCCCAGATCTCATTTTTCATATTTTTTATGGAATCGGAATTTCGACGGATTGCTAAGCCGTAATAAATGCTTAGTTCGTCAATCAATTTGGCAGTGAGTTTTCCTCTTCCCCCGAGACCTTTTGTTCCTTTTTTTAAGTTTCTCAATCGAGTGCCCATTCTTTTTTGCACGTGATCTATGCACTCTTTTTTTTTAACATCAACATTTTCATAAGGCTTCGAATCCACGATGCCTTTGAAAGTTTTGGAATCGCCATCTCCGATAAAATTGCAGCCGTTTCGGAGCAAGTTTTGACACGCTTGGCGGCGACCTTCATTTCCTAAGGACAACAAATTTTTTTTCGCACAGGACCTTTTTTTCTTATTCTAGAGGGTTTAAACTATTTTTTAAGCCAATAAAAAAAATCGATTTTTCAAAAAATTTACAGTGGCCTTACCCCTTAAAGCACTATACATTACAAGAAATTTTCAATTTCCGGTTGAAAATGGTCAGAACGACGAAATAACACTGACAGACTTACGAACGTCGCGAGTAACAGCTGATGCGTTTGGCGAACATAACCCAGCTTTGTTTTGAAATTAATTTGAATAGAAGCCGCCACAAAATATGCATACAATAATTTATAGAGTTTTGTCATTCATCACGTTTCAATAAAATGAATAATCATATTCTGCCTATCGTGTTAATTCCGCTCAGGTAATTCAAGCCTATTTTAATAGGTTTCCGGCTGATTTTATTAAGCCTTTTTAGTCCGTTTTTATGGTGGATATGTTAATGTTGTTACGAAGATTACTACCGAGTCGATGACAATCTAATTTTTCAGTATTTATTTGTTCACGTACAATAAATTCATCATTTACCACAACATTTGGCACACCATAATCGATAATACGAATAATCAACATAAGTAAACATCAATCAGAGCAGCTGTGGGTAAAATAAATTTAGACTCTTTTTTGACCCCGTGGAAGTGATCGTACCTCCTTAAGATTCTCGAGTTTGCCGAATGCGGGCGACAGGCTGTAAAAGTTGAGGCCCAACGCATCGCAATCTGTTTAATCCCGCTGCCACATTGTACTCCGCTCGAAATGAACAGATAAGAGGAGCTACTGCCCCGATGTATATGGTTAGAAATGAGCGAGCGAGTGCGGAGGAGAATCTCGCTGCTGTATATTTCCGATAAAGATAAAGGCCTAGCGAGGGAGAACTGACGAAGAGTGTGGGATAGAGAGGTGGAATTTCGGGACTGTATAGATTGCACATCATTCAAGATCTCTCCAGTTCTCGTTCTCACCCGTCAGTCGAGCAGCACAAAGTTTTCAAAACTCAAACATGTATCGATGTCTGAGGAGTGTTATACCGAAAAATGAGAGGGTAAAAAACTCGCATTGGAATGGAATGTTGCCGAGAAAAACGAGAACAACGAACGAGCTGTGTTATCACAGTGAGAGCGGCGTTTATGGATACAGAATTAAAAAACCGAGCACTTACGACGGTGAGGCGTGCAACGAAAAATCGCACAGTTTTCGTGCTTCCCTCTTTTGCCGTTAATTAGTGGGAATATTTGTAAAAAATTGTTTCTTTTTACAGTGCCTCGAGAACATCTAAATTTACGAGCTAAGTACAGTAATTTTTACAGGCTCGTAACGGCCTACAGGGAACACGCTCACAAGCAGGCGAATACGAATCCCTTAGAGATGAAGAAACCAAACTCTCTGCCCGAACTCGACCCCAGCAGATACGGTCTCGATCTAAATGAAATTGTCTCCTTTGACGGCATTTTAGTGAGCAAAAAGTCAAAGGGTACCGTTGGTGAGGCTGTTGCTATTCTGAATTCCATTTACGGTGGCAACGTTGGGGCTGAATTTACGCATCTCGAGGTAAAAAAGTCTACAGATGAAATTCCTAGGTGAATCTTAAAAAAATTCTAGCCCGTCAGTTGCTGCTTTGCGGTCTTATTCCGGTATTTGAAAAATGTCCCTATGGGCAGGTCGTTTTTGCAATTGCGGCTTTTTCTTGGGGTAAACTTTGCGAGCAGAATTATATGGTAGGAAAGCAGCTGCAGGGTGCTTCCAATGTCCACGATTTATTCTCCTAGCCCAACCCAGCGTAATGCTAACTTGAAAAAAAAAGGAATTCCAAAGAGGCACAACGTTTTTAGAATTTTACAAAAATTCTATGTAAAGAAATTCAAGGCCTTTGAATGATCCCACCCAAATTCGATATCAACCTCATCGATGATACTCGACTTGTGTTAAAATTAATTTAAGCTTATATCTCAAACTTTCGGCAATTGAAGCACTCACGGAATTTTTAGAATTTGGAAATATCAGCGTTTTGAAATAAAATCTGACTTCTTTTGCCGATGCTCGCCAAATTCAAACGATAGGACCTTCGGTGGTACTTTAGGTTTAAAAAAACATTGAATCCGATATCTCAAAATGTTTATAAAGTTAGGGCGTTTGCTGAATTTCGATATTTTACAAAGTCCGAACTAGTTCTCCGAACCAATTCTCGCCAGTTCCAATGGCGATAAAGTGCTGTTGACGAGAAATCAAAAGTAAAATATATGTCGATAGAATATCTAAATGTAATTTCACTTAGCTTCAAGTCATCAATGATCGTAATGGATTTTTTCATTATCTTCCGAACCAGAGCCTCGAAGAACGGGAGTGGTTTGCCGAGAACTTCGAAAGAACGTGCTGCGAGCTTGTCAGCGAGGATACGAGACGAGCTATCGCTATGGAAATGTTAAAGAGTCAAGCATTCGACAACTTCTTGGCTTTGAAATTCGCGAGTGTCAAAAGATACGGTTGCGAAGGCGCTGAATCGATGATGGCATTTTTTCACGAATTTTTCCAACTGGCAGCAAAAGGTGAAAAGTAAAGCTTGATAGATTAATCTGCTGTTTCATTCTGTAATGATCCTTAGTATTGACTTGGTGCTTGACATAGGAGATCGACGAAACCCTACACTGACTGCGTGTACACTATAGTCCACTTTATCAATAATATCATTCGAAATATTCTGCGTTTCAAAAAAATGTTCCCCTAATGCAGCGGTTCCCAAACTTTGTCGGTCTGCGTTCCGAAATCTTTCGGACAGCGTCGCGACGCTCATTTTGGGAATCTCTGGGCTAACGAATAATCAGTTTTGACGTGTGCACCGGTCGAATAAAACGGAAAAGTCCTTTTTTACTTTTTTTTATTAAGTGTACAACTTAGTTCGGTCCGTTTTCAAAAGATGGCTCCAGGTGCTATAAATGGTTGACGGCAACAGCTGATTTTGGCTGTATCGTGAAGTATGAACATCTCTTGACCAAATATCGTTTATAGACCTTTGAGTTTTGCGCATCAAGTCTAATTTTTACTGCGGTGAAAATGTCGAATTTCGTCCCAAATAAGCACCATTTACGGGAAGTGTTGATTTTCTGTTTCAATTGGAAGAAAAGTGCAGCTGAAGCCCACCGAATGCTTGTGGAAGTTTATGATGAATGTGCACCGTTGGATAAATTTTGCAGAGAACGGTTTCGACGGTTTCGAAGTGGTGATTTTATTGTTAGTGTTAAAGACAAAGAGCGTTCGGGTCAACTGAAAAAGTTTGAAGATAAAGAATTAGATACATTACCCGATGAAGATTCGTGTCAAACGCAAAAAGAGCTCGCACAAACAATAGAAGTTACGCAACAATCTATTTCGAAACGACTCAGAGCCGCGGGATACATCCAAAAACAAGGAAATTGGGTCCCATACGAATTGAAACCGAGAGATATCGGACAACGATTTTGCATATCCGAAATGTTGCTGGAACGTTACAAAACAAAATCTTTTCTGCATCGAATCATTACCGGAGACGAAAAATGGATTTAATATGATAACCCGAAACGGAAAAAATCGTATGTACAGCTCGGTCAACCTGGAACATCACCCCTAAGCCGAATATCCATGGTGCCAAGGTTATGCTCTGTATTAAGTGGGATCAGAAGGGTGTGATCCGCTATCAGATACTAAAACGTGGTCAAACCATTACGGGAGACTTGTACAGGCAACAATTGATCCGTTTGAAGCAAGCTATAGCCGAAAAACGTCCAGAATATGCGACCAGACACGAGTCCATAATCTTTCAGCATGACAACGCTCGGCCTCACGTTGCTATTATGGTTAAAAACTATTTGAAAAATAGCAGGTGGAAAATTCTGGCGTACCCTCCTTATAGCCCAGACCTTGCCCCTTTCTACTACCATTTGTTTCGATCGATGCGGAATGCTTTGACTGGAATACGCTTCACGTCACAACAGGGTATCAAAAATTGGCTCGATTTATTCTTGGCTTCAAAAGACGAACGCTTCTTCCCCAACGGAATTCATAAATTACCAGAAAGACAGGGAAAAGTAGTGGCTAGCGATGGACAATATTTTGATTAATGTATTAATTCATTTTATCATTCAAATAAGTGCGTATTTTAAGCAAAAAAACGGACCGAATTAAGTTGTACACCCAATATATTTACCATTATGATGAATCTTTTCACTATATATAGATTTTTAATCTCGTGCAAGGATCTTAAAGAACAATTTTACTGATTTTAGTCGCTTTAGTCGTCCATAAAATAACAGGGGAACGCAAAAAAAAATTCCACTGTGTTCCAAGACATGAAAAACTGTGGCTGAAGATGCCAAAAAATAGTGATCATTTAATGCGGGAGTATAAAGGTGATCTGTTGAATTATCATTTTAGATGATTTGAAGCACATAGTTCTTTGCATGCCGCATCGTGGTCGTTTGAATTTTCTTACCGGGATGCTCAAATTTCCACCTGAAAAATTGTTTCGAAAGCTTCGCGGTCTCTCGGAATTTCCCGAGGATGCGAAGGCGACCGGAGACGTGGCCAGTCATTTCGTGTCCTCGGTCGATCTCAGCGTTGCAAACAAGTGTCTCAGAGTCAGTATGCTGTACAATCCCTCGCATCTCGAGGCTGTAAATCCAGTTTCAATGGGCAAGACACGCGGCACTATGCAAATCGTCCGAGATGGGGCATACGACGAGCGTGAAATGTCACAATGGAGCGACAAAGTTCTCAATGTACAGGTAAAATATTACTTATCAGCTTGTACGTTTACCCAAATTCGGCGTTGGTTTAAATTTGGAATGTGAATAAATACTTTTACGTAGACGGATAAAAGTGAGAATAGCATATGTATAATATTGATGTACAGCTCGGTTGTTCTATTTCATCGCAATATCTCATCAGGTACACGGTGATGGAGCTCTAGCCGGTCAAGGAGTGAACCAAGAATCCTTGGCGTTAAGCTCGGCTCCCCACTTCGAAATTGGTGGCTCAATTCATTTGGTCGTTAATAATCAATTGGGCTTCACGACGCCAGCATCCAGAGGAAGATCTTCGAGATACTGCACGGACATAGGAAAGTCAATAGGCGCTCCTGTGATTCACGTGAACGCCGATGCACCCGAGGACGTTGTACGCGCTACACGGATCGCCTTCTTCTATCAGAGAAAATTTCGCAAAGACTTCTTCATCGATCTCAACTGTTTTCGACGCTGGGGACACAACGAATTGGATGATCCCACTTTTACGAATCCTCTTTTGTACAATATCATCCGGAATCGGAAGTGAGCGCTGAATAATTTTTTTTCTCGTATACTCGGCCTTTGTGCACTTTAATTGCTATTTACGCTATAAACATTTTCGGGAAATGTTTATTATTGGCTCCATTAATAATACGAAATATGTAAAGCAATTTTTTTATTTTCTTCAGTACAGTCGAACCTCGATATAACAAATATGTGTCCATTCTCTTCCGATACACTGAGAGAAAAGTGCATATATCGAAAAAAAGCAACGATACTGACATTGGCGAAGATATTAAATTTTAAAAACTTACAGTGTTCAAGTTGCAGAATTATAAAGCAAACGTTAATTTTATATGAAAATCATCCCATCAGATATAATCATAATTTTATTTATTCATCATTAAAATCATCAATTGATTCTGCAAGAATTTTATAACTACACAATTACATATTTTATCATTTTCTTCCTGGAACTTACACAGCTACGTGATATTACGGATATTTAGACATTACAGCTGTTTCCAAGCGGTGTAATGTTATTAAAAAATAGTTCGGAGAATTATGAACGAGCATAAATAATGAAGGATTAAAAAGACGATAGATCAAAATAAAGGAAACGGCAATAATCATTGTTATTATAAATTCGTCATAAGTTTATTTAAGTTTATATGCATTTCTAACGATACTTTCGAACCGTATAGATCGATACCAGACATCTATCGAGAGCATCTCGAGACGAGTGGTATCCTGAAGAAAGAAGAGAGCGAACGACTGATCGAAAAACACACGAATTGTTTGGCAAGTTCATTGAGACAGGTGGATGATTATGTTCCTGAACCGACGTACTTTACCCATCGTTGGACGGGAATGCAACAAGCGCCGGCGGCAATGACTACTTGGGATACTGGCGTGGATCTTGATCTGTTTAGATTCGTGGCTAGTAAAAGCGTCAACCTGAAAGACGATCTGGTGAGTGGAAAAACCGACAAAATACATTTTTGTACTACAAATGGCGTTTTAGCAAGCGACTATAGTAAAAGCGCAGTTTGTGTGAAGCTGCAGAGTGGTGCCTGTTCAGCCGTGCACTGACTTGCGCGCCGACTACCGAGCGGTTGGTAGTTTTATTGAGTTTCCGAAGTAACGCACAACCAAAAGTCAGTAAGACTCGATCGCGTGTAAGGAAACAGATTTTCCGCAGTGTGCCCCCGTGCACAAGTGCAACGCAATGGCATTAGGAAAGACTATATGCTGGCAACCCTCTGGGGCAAACTCTAAAGAACGACTCGTAGTGAAATGACTACCCGAGTAAAAATGATTGGATATACTTAGATACAATTATATAAAAATTATATACAATCATATGTATTTACGTATAGGTTTATATATAATTGTATATAACTCTATACATTCGTATATATAATCCGATATAAATGTACTTCCATCAAATTTGATTTGATAAAATTATACATAGTTCTGTATATAATGATATATGGAGATACTATTTTTATAGGGAGTTTATACAATTAGATATAATATCATATACAGTTATATATAATTCAATATAGTGTTGTATATAATTATATATATATATACGTGAAAATTTTATTTACGGTATATAAAATTGTATATGAGTACTTTATGTTCTTTTGAAATACATATAATTGTCCGAGTAAAAATGAATATATATAAACATATATAATTGCATATTAATTGATCATATACAATTGTATACAAAAATTGGCCCGATAGAATTTTATATATTTATATATAAACGTATAGAATTGTATATATTCATATACTATCGTACATAGCTGTATATTAGTATGTACAATTGTGTACGTTTATATACAAATATATAAAATTATATCGGGCCAATTTTTGTATACAATTGTATATGATCAATTAATATACAATTATATATGTTTGTATATATTTATTTTTACTCGGGTATTGTAGGGTATCAAAGGTCAAAGGCATAGATAAGAGAGTTAAAAAAACCGAACGGGCATACGAAGACGAGCGTCCAGGCTAAAAGAGAACTTCTGTTTTCAAAAATACGTAACGAGGAATTACTCGCAATCATAAAAAACAACATTATTATGAAGATGTAGAACATTTTTCAAATCTTTCCACTGGAAACGTCTGAAAGTTATTCCTTGTTTCAATTCACTTTACTCTATTCTATTGTTCTACTCCGTAATAATAATAACAGCGTTTTCAATTAACGATTTATGAGGACTTTGCGATTTTGCACAGATTTAAGGATTGTCCATGATTCAATATGTTCAATATTGCAAATTACATTTACACACATCAGTGTGAACAATAATAGTGAGAGAAGAAAAAAAGAAATTCCCAGTAACCTCGCATGCAGACGCGACAAAGTTGTCGCTTTCCTCGTGCCAATCGATTGACAATTCATAATCGCCGACGATTGTTGGTCAGATAATTCATCCTCAATTGATGAAGAGCCACGTCCAACCGAGGCTGAGTAAAGTGGCCGCGGGTGAGAGTGTCGATTGGTCGACCGCTGAAACAGCAGCCTTCGGTACTCTCCTTTATCAGGGGTACAACGTGAGAGTGAGCGGCCAGGACGTCGGACGAGGAACGTTTTCCCATCGCCATGCTATGTTGGTTGATCAGGCGACTGGCGGTAAAATAAAACACACAATTGCAATACGTTCTTCGTTTAATAAGTAATCTACAACGTTTTCCTCCTCGTTCAAATGTTAACAATTCAACACTTTACTTCAATCGATCTGACTTTGTTTTACATCACACCGAATGTTGGAAAAAGCTTTATTGGAGACGTACTGACTCAGCTGGATTTCGCAGAATGTAAAAATTAAATGGACATTTGAGTAAAATACGTTGACAACAACTGCAATTAACTTGTTTGTAAGTACTATGAATTCTAATATAACAAAAAAGGGAATCGATCAACGATACGTAGCGAATATCAAGACTAGCCCGACTTTCTTGACGTTCAAACCAGAGAAGTATCTGCAAACTATGCTCATAATTGAAGTAGGGATGTTTTGCTTCCTCATTCATATTTCATCAATGTTCAACTTAATCTTTTCAATATTTTTATAAAGCAACACTTCTTTGCTTTCACAAATTCTGCTGATATGAAAACATGCGAGAAAAAGCTTTAAGATTTATCAAGATATTTTGTCTGTCTCAGAATCCGCGCATCGTATATTCACAATTGTACTCAAGTTCCTTGGCTTGAAACATCGTTCGATTTTACATGCCAAAAAGAAATTCGCAAATGACTCAAAATAGCGCGATAAATAGCCCACCGAATCGCGAGAAACGTTTGAGTTTCCGCAACAACGGAACGCGAGTGAAGATTAATTTTCAAATATTTCCAGAAATGTATATTCCCCTGAATTACATGGCCGAGGGTCAGACAGGGAAGATCGAGCTTGCGAACAGTATTCTCTCGGAAGAAGCGGTGCTCGGCTACGAGTACGGTGTCAGTATAACGTCACCGACAACACTGGCTATCTGGGAGGCACAATTCGGCGATTTTTTCAACGGCGCTCAAATAATTATCGACACTTTCGTGACAAGCGGCGAAGCCAAGTGGATGATCAGCAGTGGCCTTGTACTTCTTTTGCCCCATGGTTACGACGGCGCAGGTCCGGAGCACAGTTCTTGCCGAATGGAGAGATTTTTGCAATTGACCGATAGCCGAGAGAACAGCCCCGATGGCGACGACGTCAATATTCAAGTGGTCAATCCCACAACACCGGCACAGTATTTTCATCTCCTGAGAAGACAGGTATGATGTTCATTATTTCGTACATTGATACGAATTTAGAAATTCAAAAACTTCTCACGTTTACATATTTGGGTTGAATATCTCCAATGTGTTTCGTTGGAAGTTTTTGAGTGACGCTTTACAATGTGAAACTTTGAAAAAAAAAACAAGAGTTATTGCACTCCAATGATGCACCCTTTACCCAATTTACTTCGGAATTTTGCAATCACTCCGAAAAAACACGAGGTACTTTGCTATCATCAAAAATTTTACCAGAGTGTTGGAATGTTGTAAAGAAGCGTTCTTCTTAACTTTGCCCAGCGACTTTTCGTACTGGAATAATCGTACTTTTGTGGAGAATACGACTTCAATACGATTCATTTTAATTCAACATACGTGTTTTTACCAATATGTATTGCAAATTTTTCTTTGTTTTTCATATTGTAGTCATTTTAGTACAAGATTGAAATTCTGCTCATTTTCAAAGTAAACTGCTAACTAATTTGCATATGTATTGAATTTGTTATCAAGTATGAAAGAACTAACACTTACTCGTTCACCACAGATGGTGCGGAACTTTAGGAAACCGTTGATCGTCGTGGCACCGAAAATTCTTCTGCGTCACGCATCAGCGACCTCATCGCTCTCGGAAATGGCCCCGAGCACGAGTTTCCAAAACGTTATAGGCGACAATACGAACGTTCCCGAACAAGTCACCAGAGTCATAATTGTCAGTGGAAAGCATTACTACGGACTGGTGAAACAGAAACAGCTATTGGATGCCAGAGACGTCGCGATTGTCAGATTAGAGAGTCTCTGCCCATTTCCGGTTAGCGATCTGAACAACGAGATTCGACGTTATCCGCACGCTAAAAGTAAGAAATTCTTCGTCGGCTTTAAACTTTGTTTCAATTTGCTTGCCGCCGAGTCGTTAACTCCTTCAACGTGTTTTAAAAAATGCAGTTTTTATCTGGAGCCAAGAGGAGCCCCGCAATATGGGAGCGTGGAGTTTCGTGAAGCCACGATTCGAGAATTTGTGCGGTCGCAAGGTATTTACGCTTACGGCACTTATCTCCCCAATAAGTATAATGCTAGAAAGTGCAATTGCGTCCGATAAAATTTTTTGATTTATCGTGAGAACCATTGCGACCGGTAAAACTTGTTTTCTTTTTTCTGTAGCTAAAATATTCCGGACGCGAAGCTCTACCCGCACCAGCTCTCGGAATCGCTCAAGCTCATCAACGTGAAGCACAGGAAGTTATCGCCAAGCCGTTTGCCATAAAATAAATCATAGCCAACAATTCGAACCAAGACGCTTATGTAAATATAAATAAATTAGGTCGACAGGGCTCCCATTTCAGAAAGATTTGCAAGATTCCTGGGGAAAAGGTCGTAACGAAATGAATTTACGCCCAACTACGACAAAATACGAATAAATATTTTGGAAAAGAAAACAGAATCCCGATTCGTTCGTTTCGAAAATTGGTAATTAATTTACTGGAATTATATCCTAAAATGCGGACCGCGCTCTCAATAAGAATCGAAAACTAGATTAGATGCTATATTTACGAATCAAACATAACATAATTTGTCTCCAATAATTCAATTGCTAGCGGAATATTCAGCTTGCAGTCTTTCGTGTTCTTTCGCAACCAAAGCTCTCAACTCGTCCTGAAAAAGAAGTTGAACACAAAGCAATGAAGTTCATTGCAATCTTTCTCGAATAGTTAACCATCGAAAATAAAATGGTGATGCACTTTTACAAGTCAATTTTTTCGTTCGATAGTCTAATTGAGATACGATTATTTCAATTGTTATTCTCATTAATCTCTAATATTTTGTTGTTTCAATATTGCTCCGAGCGAGGCGATTTTTTACGGTTTATGCATATACAATGTGTACAAAACAATTTTATTTTGATGATTCTTTGTCTACACTCTCGAATTACTCACCCCCCAATTGAGTTTGTCAGCCAGCAATTGACAACCCGTATCACAATCACCGATCCAAGCAACGTCGCGGCCCAATTCCGAGCTCTTGGGATCGAAAACGAATCCTTGTTTCAGTCCCAAAAATCTCGTCAGTCTATTCTGTATCCCGACCTTTTCTTTGTTTATCAAAAGCCTCGGACACGTTGAATCGACTCTTCGAAAAGCAATAGAAAAAAAACTGTTATTCGGTGAACGAAAATGGTGAGGATTTTTTTTTGGAAATAAATTATCACCGATCGACGAGCGAAGCGAATGGTTGAACTACGAGACTGGAACCCATAATGATCAGAAGATCAGCCTGGCGAAAGTCTCGCGAGACAAGGGTGTGGAAGCGCTCAGGTAACATTTCCCCAAAGAATACGATGTCGGGTTTAACGATTCCATCCTCGCATTCGTCGCACTTTGGTATCAAACCATCAACAATTTTCTCTGTAAATAAAACGTAGTTTCTGTTTTTTCATGACTCGACTAACTTTGTTTTAAATAATAATATTCATAATAATAAATACCTTTCATCCACTCAAGGGTATAAGGAGCCCGACAACTCAGACAATGACCGGTATGGAATGTTCCATGAGCTTCTACGAGTTTCTCACCGGGCAATCCTGCGACTCTCTCTAGAGTGTCCACGTTCTGGGTATAGTGCCTGAGCAGCAAGCCTTTTTCCCACAATAAACGGACGAAATAATGACTCGGTGTGGGCTTAAAACCCTCCGGCAACAATTCTTTGGCCAGCACGAAAAACGGTTCAGGATTTTCCGTGAAAAAGTCAATTTCAAATATCGCTTGAGGGTGAGGCAGGTTGTATTTGCTCAGATTGTTATAAAGACCGCTGGACGGTGAACGAAAATCTGGAATTCCAGCAGCTGCAAATTTATAAAAAAAGCTGATAATCCGCAAACATTTTAACAAAATAGGCTATTAGATTTATAGGATTAAAAGAAGGAATACCTAAGCAATAATTCCATTTAATATATAAATGAGTAAATGAGTAATCGACAGTAGTAAAGGCACAGTTGCAGCGCAGCTTTGGCAATCTCTTATGTCAAGCTATTTTGGCTTGGACCAATGCTGGAATGAGCAGCCAATTAGCTGTGCCTTTTACTCCAACTAATGAGCAAGTGACTGTTTTACAGAGTTTATGATTGTAACACAACTGCAACTCAGTAGTATATAACTGCTTGTTTCGGCAATGTTTTTACAAAGTTTGTCCGTGTAATTGTGCTATTAAGACATAATAGTGCATTAGGACCGAATAGCTGTGGATAATACTTGCAGAGAACTCTAAGAAACTATAAATTGTAAAAGAACAGGTATGAAGGTTAAAACAATGGAATTAGAAATGCTCACAAGGGTACACGTAGATACTTTTGAAATAATAAATAATGAGTACGCGAACAATTGTATAAAAAAGTAAATCGAACTAGCCCTGCTGCTCTTACACGTCGAAATTCCAGCGCCGGCCATTGTAATGATCTTTTGGCAGTTCTGTTGCTTTATATATTCTACTATTCCATCCAGATCCAGAGAAGCCAAGAGTTTCTTTTCCTTCAGCTCAGGCTTCGGAGCATCCGAACAATCGTACAATTTGAGCTTTTCGCCCAAGTACTTTCTGATCTTTTCCATGCCCGAGTCTTCGGTCTCCTGTCTGTCCGAGGAGGGTCCTGCGGTAGTCTCACCGAGGTCAGTGTCAGAATCGCTCTCCACTAAACCGGGCCATTAACCCAAAACATATATTCCAAAGTGTGCACAAATTAACGAAAAACAGCCAAACGGAAATTCAATGCCGTGAACTAAAAACTTGAGCCTTGTAAATGTTTTATACCGCTACAAGTATACATCTGCAGTTAATACAACTGAAAAGGCGTGTAACAGACATGGAAAAGAGAAGAGAAATTCCTCTACCTTGGTCGTTGGTTTCTTTTTCCTTTGGTTTTTCCATACTATACGATCTTCTACGTACGGTTTTCAGGAATAACGACTTACTTTCCAAAACAACACGAAAAATTGCACTTTTCTGTTTGCATATTTCATTCGCGAATCATCACGCGGCGTGTGCGACGTAGATGTGGCGATGATAACCGTCAAATCTGTTGATCGGTACGTCTGTCATTACCGTTTCGTGCAAGATCGATTGATTTATTATATTCGGCGGTCACAAATTTTCGGCCTTGTGAAATAATTCAAAAGAATTTATCGCTAAAATAAGATAATAGCCGTTACAGCAACACACCAAGCGCACTTGCCAATTTGATTTATCGGTAAGAAGCTTGAACCTTGACCGTCGATAATAGTGATACAGGACTTTTACTTTTCGTCAGCTGACTCCCATATATGCATGTATATTTATTTACGCGTGCCCGTATACCAAACGGGTGTGCGCTTGGCTCAATGTAATAACGAAGAATTCACTTTAATGAACCCGAAAGACGTTCACGCGCGTAGATTCTCCACAGGCGATAGAAATTGCGTGGTTGAACTGGAAAGTTCTTTCGTGACGGATAATCGATTCATTAGCGTCTTCGTTGGAACGTAATACACACACATGAACTGGAAAGTTCTTTCGTGACGGATAATCGATTCATTAGCGTCTTCGTTGGAACGTAATACACACACATGAACTGGAAAGTTCTTTCGTGACGGATAATCGATTCATTAGCGTCTTCGTTGGAACGTAATACACACACATGAACCTATTTTATGGGAAATGTGTTGAACGGCGGATTCGCACCAACTGAGCCGCTATAAGAGTCGCGAAAAATGCCTGTAATGCAAACGCCAAGCTCCCCGAGGCAAATGATGTTTCTATACACCTTCAGAAGAACCATGTCTACCTCTTCGTTCGCTCTAAATGTCATTCGTCTAGATGAAAATACGACCGCAACATTCTTATTACCAACCGGACGTGCGATACCTCAACTTAATTGTTGTTAACAAATTTGTCCTTGACGATCTCGTTCAGCAACTTATTGTGTCGAGATACAGTAAAAATATATCTTTATGAATGCGACAGAGATAGCAGAGAATAGGATTAATGTACAGCACGATATTTTCGAATCTCGAACAAAATACGATTTCCCAACACACACCCGAACGGCTTATATTATTTACGAAATAGCCACGGGAATTCTCAGTGATTCTGGGTTATCGGAGTGCTGTGACCCGTGAAAGAATAAAGAACAAGTTTTGAGAATACCGAAACGTACTATCTACGTTATCGTTACAGTGTGATACTTCGAATCGGGGAACATCTAATTGATGTACTACAAATGGTTCATGAACTCCTGTACGATCAACTTATTACTCTCTTTAGATGTTTGGGGGGGGGGGGGGCTTTTGAGTCAAATGATGTAATATTTGTGGTAATACGTATTAGGTATGTGACAAATGTTGGAAATAGTTTGTTCGGATATTGTACCTTTAAATGACCAATGATAAATTGTAATCTGTTTGAGATTGGAAATTTCTATATTATATTCACATATTGTTTGTTTTATTTGTTACATTGTATTGCTTATATAGCCCATGTCATATGGTCATTGGTTTCAATTTATAACTACAATCCCTTGTCTAATTTCATGTAAGCGCAACATGTGTTTTGCCGTTTTTTTCGAATATTAATTCTCTGCATATCATAACTAAAACTCTGGAATATTCTTTCATTTTGAACTAGTGCTATGGGCGTTTTATCTTTCAGAGTTTTATCTTTCGATCAAAAGTAAATATATCGATCGAAAATACCGACAAGAATAAACTTACATTGCTGCCACTAAATCCATATTATTGGAGACACTTGTTAAATTATTTCACGAATCAACGAATCTGGAACGTTTTTAAGAGGAATCTGGAAGCACACATCCCCTCCTTACTTTTCTGATCGAGGCAATACACCCGTTAGATTATGCTTGGCTGGCGATCTTGCCTGGCTTCCCCATACGTCTATAAAAAGCATACACAAAAGCAATTGGCGCTCATTGTCAGTTCGACGTCGAGAGTGTAGAGACCGTATCAAAGATATTCCGTGCGACCGCGAGGCGTGTTTCCACGTTGATATCGCCATACTTTTGCCGGGATCCACATAAGAGGCGAGGTATATAATAATCGCTTTACTGATAGAAATACAAATCTTTCTATTCACACTTACTTTATCATCCTCACACGATATTCAACATAAACTCAAATGGATTGAAAATTATTATATGGGTCCCAATTATCCAGCTCGTAAATATCCATGAATATGGAATTGGAACGTCCTAATCGACCATCCCATTGCACCTGGTCCATTAATGCTAAAGGATCACCGCATACTCAACGAAATGAGTGAGTATACTCGTTCACAAGAGAATATCCTTACCCGTTCATACCGTATATATGATCAATAGCGTCGAAAGTTTTTTTTTTTCTCATTACTCCGTGTTTCTTGGTATGAATTTTCGTCTCATAAAAAATGTATATGTAAGCACAAAATTTATATGAATGCGTTTTTCCCACTAGATTCAATGATAGGAGGAAAATTATGCCAGATATTTTACACGCCATTGGACAAACACCTATGGTCCGTTTGAATAATATTACAAAATTACATAATATCAAATGCGAAATGTGTAAGTATTATCTTTTTTTGGAAATATATATACTTAGTTTTAATGTGCACTGTACAGTCTTATATGCTTTCACGTCTCCAACCGGTTCACCTCTATGCCACCCTTAGCTATTTCTAGTTCTTGGGAAACCACCAGAGTTTTATCCTTAGCTATTCTTCCCTACTGCGCTACTGTATTGCATTTACACAAGAGGACAGAAAGACTAGAAAATAACTTGTGCCGATACAAGTTGATATAGCAATAAGTTTCTATTGTTAGTATTGCAGTCTCCGTCAAACCGTCTGCCTCTCGGTAGCTGCCCAAGTTGGTCCACAACCAAGAATTTACAACCATCATTTCGTTCCAAATAATTACATTTTTTCATACAAATACACACACACACACGCACGCACGCACGCTCACACACACACACACACACACACACACACACACACACACACACACACACACACAGAAATATATATCTTAAGGGACTCTCATCAGTAGTATGTTTGTAATACACACACAGTGTACACTTGCCTTGCATGATCCCCGCCTTGGTGTAATGGTTCATGGTACCCTTATTCTAACAATAAGGAAGCTCTCCGTTAAGTACTCAATGTGAAATAGGTTCATGAGCTTTAATTTTTATGTTTTTATGCTCGTGCTATGATTGTAGGTATTACACTATATAAAAAACGTGTATTTCTCGAATCTATAGAAGACAAGTTTTTTAACAAAATTTCTTATATGTATACGAGCGAAGATACGTCCAAAAGCTGTTATATATTTTTTCCTTTGCTTATTGTCAAAAATTGAAAATGATCATGTAATTTCATTTGTGACAGATGCAAAATGTGAATTTCTGAACCCGGGCGGTTCGGTGAAGGACAGAATCGGGTATAGAATGGTTCTGGATGCTGAGGAGAAAGGAATATTGAAGCCTGGTTGCACTATTATAGAACCGACCAGTGGTAACACTGGTATAGGATTGGCAATGGCCGCTGCTGTCAAAGGCTACAGGTGTATCATAGTAATGCCGGAGAAAATGTCCAATGAAAAGCTTTACACCCTAAAGGCTCTTGGAGCGGAGATTGTGAGAACACCGACGGAAGCAGCTTGGGACAGCGAAGAGGGTCACATAAGCACTTCGCAGAAGCTTAGAAATCAAATTCCCAACAGCGTCATACTCGATCAGGTGCGCAACAGGGAATGCCAAATGTTCTTTCTATAAGGAAGCCAGCTTTTGTACACTTATTTTTCTTCGTGTGGGAACATTTTTCGATAGAGAAAGTTCCAAAGAAACAACGTTGAAATTCGAATTTATTTGGTCTTTCCTTTCTCTTTTTTGCGATCTTTCGTGTGCTTCAGGACTCATTTATTCTGTGTTTTTTAAACGAATATATTTTCCTTTAGTACACAAATCCTGCGAACCCTCTGGCGCACTACGATCAAACAGCAAGTGAAATTTTAGAACAGTGCGACGGAAAAATCGATTATTTCGTCGGTGGTGCCGGTACGGGCGGTACGATTAGCGGTATAGGTCGCAAACTCAAAGAATCCTCGCCTCAAACAGAAATCGTTGGCGTCGATCCAGAAGGCAGTATTTTGGCGGATGTTGATGAGTCCGAGTCGACGACGAATTTGGTTACATTTTACGAGGTTGAAGGCATCGGGTGAGAACAAATTGTATCTATTTCATCGGTATATGGATAGCATTCCAATCGACAGTTTTTTCCGCAATAATATAGCTGCTTAAAGATACAAGCCAATGGCTTACGCAATCGGTTTGAACAAGACCGTTGAAAGACATTAAAAATAAAACAAGAGCCCAAGCATCAATTAAACGACTCCAAACTATGTGCATAACTTTTCAAAGAAATGTTCGTGATGTGCTCAAAAGTATGTAATTGCACTAATGGAGAGAAAAAATTAAGCTAATCGAAGACCGATATGATAGAGGCGATAATAACGCAACAATAATTGTTGACAATTATTTTTGGTGACGAATCTCTATGTATTTATATCATCAAGAACACAACACGTCCCATTTTTGCTTATCGCGTTAGCTCTTTCGCCCCACTGATCTACATCTCGTTTAAATACTTGATAAGAGAAATAATAATTTTCCGAAAATTACTGATTTTGTAATCGATAATCTGTTCGTTTTTAATTTGTTATTCTCTGCCGTATGACTGTTGAGTGACGAGGTATAAATCAATAACTTACGAATGTAAGGGCCCTCAATTTTACGGTTAACTGCTTCCGGTTACTCAGAGACGTCAGAGAATAATGCACTACTGTATCGCATTTGCACAAAGCCACAGGTAAACTGTGCAAAAATCGGAAACTCAGTAAAATTGCCTCGCGCCGTTGTCCGTTGGTCCGTTGTCAATCGAACATTCACGGTACAGCAATTATTTCATTCACGCAGGTACGATTTTGTTCCAACGGTTCTCGATCGGAGCGTTGTCGATTCTTGGATAAAGAGCAACGACCACGAATCTTTTACCGCTGCTCGGGAGCTCATCAAGCACGAGGGTCTCTTATGCGGTGGTAGCAGCGGCGCGTCACTGTCGGTAGCTCTCAAAGTCGCCAAGGATCTTCCGGCCGACAAACGGATCGTCGTGATTTTGCCCGATGGCATAAGAAATTATATGACCAAATTTGTTTCCGATCACTGGATGGAAGCGAGAGGATTTTTGGTAAGCGGTTCACCGACGGAGTCTCGAATTCGGACAGAAATAAAAAGTCCCCAAATTAGATTTTAGCCACAGTACGGATCAATCACTATTGTAATTATTCCATGACATTAGCAGGGCATTTAATTTCTGTTTAAGTCAACAAATGCTTTTACGACTATTGTTGGACAAATTTAATTGATTAGATTACTTTTATAATGTTATAGAGGTTTTGAAGGACGTGCAGTTAAAGTATGGAGACATTTAAATATATATATATTATTGGCATAATTAATCATTCAAATAGAATTTCACTGAATTTTGAGTCATATATTGAGTCTTCTGTAAGTAACAGAAAAATCTCTCAGCGTTTAATATTGCCGCACTGTCTTCTCGGATGATTGGAACAGAGGAAATTTTTAAAATATGGAATACCCCAAAGTTTTTTCTTTGAAAGGACAACCGTACAGCCGAAAGAAAAGTAAATTTCGCATTTGTTATTTTTTCCCAAGTTTCGTTATGGTGATATTAAGGGGGAAAAGCAGAAGCCAGCAATGTACTAATTTTGGTAAATGTTTCGATGAATTATTCCAGGAGCTACCGCAACCCGTAGAATCAAACAAATGGTGGTGGAATTTGCACATCGCGAGTCTTAAAATGGCGAAACCCTTGACTGTGCCCCAAACTGCAACCTGCCAAGAAGTTTTCACGCTGCTAGAGAACGAGAAACTCGAGAGAATTCCTGTGACGAACGAGCAGGGCTTGGTCCAGGGTCTCGTCGTTTTGCACGACCTGATGAATCGTTTGATAGCTGGAACGATAAAGCGAACTGATTCGGTAGTCAATGCAATGCAGCGGCAATACTTAAAAGTTTGCCGGATGACGATCCTTGGCAGACTGTCGAGAATTCTGGAAACTGATTCTTTCGTAGCCGTCGTGGACGAACACAATGCGAGCAATCTAATCGGAATCGTGACGCAAAAGGATCTTTTAAACTTCATCAGCAACGGCTCCGCACCGCGGGCCAACGGAAACGTTTGAAATTTCGCGTGAAGAATATAAATGGAACGAACCCAGTTCCTTCCGCAATTTTACTTTACTACGTCCAAAAGTTATGCCGATGATAATAGTAATTCCAACATGAAGGAGACTCTTCCATAAAAACGGCCCCATATGCCTGGTTTTTCCGATTTTTCTTTCTCGAAATCTATGCTGAATTTCGGAAACAGCCGTATCGCGTGTATTTCTAGGGATCAGTTGACAAATCCAATTGGGTGAATTGGGACTTCGAACCCAATTCACCAAATTGGATTTGTCAATTATTTGTCAACTTGAGTCGTAAGTTGATAATCGTAATACACGTGATAGCGACAAAAACTAGGAACTAACACCACGGAGAAATATCTTTTCGGAGCCGATCAATAATTGCAGCAGTTATCATGTCCACAGTTTTATAAGTAATTTCGAAGAAAACACGTTTAAAGGTCTCTCTGCATGTTTTCACATCGATAATATGAAGACAGCGCTACGTGTCTGTAAAATCTAGAATGTTCGAAATTCCGACTTGAAATCTGGACAACATGCTTGAATTATTGTGGCACGAAAACACGAAGAAAAAACGATTTATAAAATGTTTTTATGGGAGCGCACCATTAAAGATTACTTGAGCCAGGAGCATTTTCCTCACGTGAACCGAATATCAGCCAGTAATATTACAGTATATTTCCCAACTCACAGGAAAGTGATATTTTTATCTTTCGGTGACGTGAATCAAATGTTCGTGGACCTCACATTAACATTGCAAGGTGCACTATCCTTTGAGGTGCTTATTGAAAATGATTGAAAAATTTGTTTTATTCGTACGAATTTTATCGAGTGTTAATCTAATGCATGCAACACAAAGTTGGAATGGCCAGGCTAATCGTTCAATTCCACTATTTACATCACAGATCTTGTGTGCGTTCCCTGGAAATTTGGAGATGTTGCACGGGCCTATATCGATTTTTTGTCAATTCTGAAACTCTTACATCACTCGTAGACCTTTGGTGTTTCACCGTTATACACGTTTTGTACCGATGTTTTTTTTACTTCACCCGCATCGAGAGTTTCACAAATGGAGCCATGATTGGCGTTTTGTCAACGAAAAATATACATATACATTTTGTAATGACTCGTTTTTTTGCATAATAAATAGTATACATTTCTCAAAATTATGTACAGCGAAGTGATGGGAAACGAGAGGAGTATCAGATCCGTTGGACTTTAACGTGAAATTTGCAGGCTGGCAGGGACATTATTTCTGCAGTGACTTCACTAACGATTCCCAAATTTGCAAGACTACCTCTCAGAAGTCCACAGGTGAAGATCAACAGGCGCGGTGTCTCGCAAAGGTACTGCTTGCTCTCACCCGAACCTAGCTTCGACAACAGCCTAAACTCGTAATCTTGAAGTACATAAACACCGTGATGATTGGTCTTGAGATTGTCGATCTGCTTCTGATAGAGGCTGGACCAAAAGTCGGTGCAAATGAATTTTATTGTATCTAGTTCTTCCTTGAAGCGCGGCCACTCTCTCGTCAGTCGTTCTATCACTCTATAACCGATGCCGAATCCCATCCATTCCAGTTTCGAGAGATCCTCCTCGCCTTCCTTTTGCTTGATATTAAATCATTATCAAATCTATTGAATTGTATTAAATATGGACGGGGCCGAGGGCCTCGAATTATCCGTCAAGACTTGTTTTTGGTTTACATATACGTACTTTATTGCTCGACGGCGTGGACAGAACGTAATTAACCATTTCAGCGTGTAAATACTCGAAGAGAGACTCGTCAGCCTCGCCGAATCCAGTCGGCGGACTCACTTTAGCATCCGCTAATTGCGGTTTCATTTTCCTTATAGTATTCGTGATTTTAATGTTTATATCCTCGCGCACTCACTGTATCTTATCAGTTGTCTTTTAACAATACAGCGACGTGTTGGCTTTTTTTCTCACATTGGTGTGGCGTTTTTACACAGTACCCACAACTGGGTGCGTTGGTGCGTATGTACGGTGCGCGCGAATCGTTGTCCAACTCAATCATAGAGCCTAGAGGGAAGGAGACCGAACGGGCATAGGAGAATCGTTAAGGTGCGGCCGCATGCAGTCGCTCGTCGCTCGATTGCAGCGATAAATCTGGTCACGTGACCGTATTTTGAATTTCCCGCGACTCAAAAAAGTAGCGACAACCCAGGTACCCAGGCAGCATAAATGTCCAATTGATGTCGATAAGTTGCCGTTCCCAGGTTACCTTTAAGACATGACCGTAAGTTAATCATGCGACATTTCAAATGACATCCCGTATAATGCTGCCGTAAAGTTATCTTTTTTATGGTATCTTTCGGCGATGAAAATGGATGTCTCAAAGGCATCTTAAAATATTATCCAATTGATGACTTTTTTAAGTTATCGAAAAGTTATCTATTTACTGTTATCTATTGTATCTAGTTCAACGTTGTCCAAAGGATATCATAAAGACGAATTACATAAGACGTCTTGTTCATGATATCTTTCAGATATCGATAATATGATGTCTTTTAAGATACTCAGTATTGGCGGCAAATAGTAAAACGTCATCCAAATGTTGTCCTAAAGATGACATCCAACGGATCACTTTTATCATAGTGCGAATGTAGCATGTCATATTTCATTTCACCGGCAAAAAATTGTGTGTAACAACAAGTAGTTGAAAACATAAAGGTGTTGAAATATATATATACGTTCCGTGCCTTTTAGCCCACTATTCTTTTCGCCTTTGTGAGTACATATATGTATTTAATGTACTGTCTTTTTATTCTAAAAGCGGACGTCTGCTTTTGAGGTTATCCAAGTGATCGTTTGAAGTATGGCAACCACCAGAAGACGTGACCGTATCAGGAGAGAAGTCTAATAACGACTGCACCGTTTTTATAATATTAAATTATATTTCACTTATAATGAATTAATTGATGTTTTATTTATAATGACCTAGCCCACTTCGAAATCGACGTAACAATATCTTATCAATTTCTTCATTATAAAAATTAACTTATCAACAGTCGAGAATATTGAGCTATATTAAATATTCTAGACTATTAATAGGTTAATTTTTATAAAGTGGATATGATATTATGTATATATATATATATACATACATAATATCATATATATATATCATATATACATAATATATAACATGCAGATTATATAACAGAATATATAACACCAGATTCGTTGCTGCAAACGAGAGTCGAGCGACTGCATGAGGCAACATCGATTGTGAGTCGTTTGTGGTTAATTGTGGTAACAATTAATATGTTTGTGAGATGAGCCTTTAGTTGGAAAATGAGCGTTAAAAATGACCGGTAAGTTATACGTGAACTTTGCGATTCGACTTTGGATTCTTGCATTTTTTTGCGTTAATTGTTTATGAGTCGTTTGTGGTTGATTGTGGTAACAATTAAAATGTTTGTGAGATGAGTCTTTAATTGGAAAATGAGCGTTAAAAATTACTGGTAAGTTAGCGACTTGACTTTGACTTTCCGATTTTTTTTTCTCAATCGTTTGTGGATGATTGTGAGAACTATTAAAACATTTGTGAGATCGTTCTTCAGTTGAAAAATGAGAGTTAAAAATGACCGGTAAATTACCGGCTTGACTCTTCGATTTATATATATTTTTAATCGCGTGTGGGTCGTTTGTGGTTGATTGTGCGCTTCATTAAAACGTTTGTGAGATCAATCTCGGTGGTGAAAAAAAGACATGTAAACAACGGAAAAGTTAACGATTCGAGTACCAGTTTTGCACTTTGCACTTTTTTGTATAAGTTGTTGGTCGTTTGTGGTTCGTTGCGCGAACAATTCGAAGACTTGTACGATTAGCGTTGTCGAAGTAAAACGTCAAAACATATGTGGAAAAATTATCGATGAACGGTTATATTACCCAAACAAGTCAGCACCGAACCATTCATTTTTATTATATTTGTATATCACGAAGAAGTTAATCGATGTCAAACTATGGATGAGTACTTTAATTAAAACATTTTGTGAGATCAGTCATTTAGTTGATAACTAATAGTCAAAGATTTCCGCAAAACTAACGAGTCTACTTTGACTTTTCGATTAAAAAAAAATCGTTTGTGGAATTGTAAAATCAATCGAAACGTTTCTGCAAAACCTCTTTGCAAACGGTCATATAACCCAAACACACAGGCTAACACAAAAAAAATGCTATTTTTGCGTTATTTATATATGGCGAAGAGGTTAATTGACGTCAAATTGTTAACGAACATTTTAATTAGAACCCTTATAAGGTCACTGTTTATGATACAGCAGACAAAAATGACCAGAGGTGAACTGGAAAACTGAACTGCGATTTTTCCAAATCTAATCATTTGTGGTTTCCTGTACGTGTAATTAACACAGTTTTTGTCGTTGACGAAGATTCCAATTAGAATGTTAGGGGCCTATTTTCCTGAAAATAAAAAACAAAAAACAAATGATTCAACTGTTTTGATTTTCCTAGTCTATTTCAAATTATGCTTAATGAAATATAAATTAAAACACTTTTCGGACCAGCGGCTCAATGTGGATAGTTTGCTTAGTGGTTTGCTTAGTGGACGGATAGTTTTGATTAAATAATTAAAAAATAATGAACTACTATTTTCATCAAAATTCTTGTGGGAAAGTTATTTATCCGTCTAATGGCCTCTGCACACTGCGCGCGATGAGCTACGAGCGATGCGGTACGAGCGATGAGCGATATCCAATGGGAGCTCAGATATTCCGGAAACCCCCTGGGAGAGTGCAGCTCCCATTGGATATCGCTCATCGCGCGCAGTGTGCAGAAGCCATAAGAGAGTCTGCACACTACGCGCGATTTGCGACGAGCGATGAGCGATATCCAATCGGAGCTATGATATTAAAGAAAACCCCTAGGAGAGTGAAGCTCCCATTGAGTATCGCTCATCCCTAATCGCGTGCAGTATGTCGGTACCATTAGCCTTTGATCTGGCATGAGCGAAAAACTACAGGGTGAATAACGAAGTTTACACATATTCGGAAATGGTTCAGGTACGACTTATTTATTTATTTACGTTTCTAATCTGAAAATAATACATAACCGTTTTCATACATTATTGCCTCTTCATAGAGGAACAATTGTTTCGAGGAATGTCGTTTTTGTGTATTTTTACCGGACTCTGGAAATAGGATCAGGATGTCAAGGGAGCTTTCCAACTACGACACAGTGCGACACAGTGCACATATTTCTGGTGTATTTCTTTGCCCGGATTGGCTGGCGATGCCAGAAATATGTACACTGTGTCGCACAGTGTCGTTGTTGGAAAGCTCCCCAAGTTAGAAAGCTTAATAAATTAACATGGAAGCAATGTGCACCGTCCTTACTCAATTTTCCAAGATTATTTACTGATATCACATTAAAAAATAAAATTCGAATTAATGAATAATTTTACAATAATTTACTCCTTTCGATGAAATTCGAGTCCCATTGATGTATTGAGGACGAATACCTGAGAAAAGGGCGCATACCAATCGAGTCGACCATGACTGCGAGGAAGATAGCTATGTCGTAAATTACAGGTGTTCTCGTTAACCAATCTGAAAGAAGAAACATCAATACTTGTAGGTCTGTAAATGTAAGAACAAAGTGATTCTCCTCGTTTGCTTGTAATGTAATCCGTTTGCGAGAAATCTGTCTTGTAAGGTTATGGTCGGCCCAACCTTAGATACATTACCTTAAGGTAGTACGAGCGCGCAATCTTGATTTCTATAGATTTTGTTCAAATTTTAACTAGACATTGTTCATATCATTATGCATGATTGAGTGAAATTTCAGAACAGTTAACCATTTAGATTGGGAGATAGAGGGTTTTAATATTGCAACTTTTAACACTGCAGGGCTTGCATTGAAATTTAGACCGAATAATTTTTCGTAAAGGATATTTGTCCCTTAAAAGAAGAAAAAATATGGCAACACCGCACAATAGTATTGTTCAATATTTCGAGAAAAAAATAATTATCGTGTTCCTAAAGTTAAACATTTTGTCATAAAACATATTTGCATTTTAAATATTAATATTTTATATCGTTTATGTTATCTTTATTAACAAATAAAAGTGTTGGTTTTTTCATAACTAATTAGAAACTTTGTTCGATTAAAAATTACTTCCGAATGAAAATTTGTGTTGCAGTATTATTTTAAATATACCGCGCGAACTCACGTCATTGGATACGTGGGACGATGCGGTGTTATATGTTTTCTTATTTTAGGGGACAAATATTTTTTACGGAAAATTAATCTGCCGAAATTTCAATGCAGACCCTGCAGTGTTAAAAGTTGCAATTTTAAAACCCAGTACCTCCCAATCTAAATAGTCGACTGTTCCGAAATTTCACTCAAACATGCATGATGATATGAACAAAGTCTGGTTAAAAATTTTGCAACTAAAGACTCATCTCACAAACGTTTTAATTGTTACCACAATCAACCACAAACGACTCACAAACAATTAACGCAAAAAAATGCAAGAATCCAAAGTCGAATCGGCAAGTTCACGTATAACTTACCGGTCATTTTTAACGCCCATTTTCCAACTAAAGGCTCATCTCACAAACATATTAATTGTTACCACAATTAACCACAAACGACTCACAATCGATTTAAAAAGCAAAAAAAATCGAAAAGTCAAAGTCAACTCGCTAACGTACCAGTAATTTTTAACGCTTATTTTCCAACTGAAGACTCTCCTCACAACCATTTTAATTGTTACCACAATCAACCACAAACGACTCACAATCGATCAAAAAAAATCGAAACGTGAAAGTCAAGTCGCTAACTTACCAGTAATTTTGAACGCTCATTTTCCAACTAAAGACTCATCTCACAAACATTTCAATTGTTACCACAGTCAACCACAAACGACTAACGATCGAATTTAAAAAAAATCGAAAAGTCAAAGTCAAGTCGCTATCTTACCAGTAATTTTTAACGCTCATTTTCTAACTAAAGACTCATCTCACAAACATTTTAATTGTTACCACAATCAACCACAAACGATGCACAATCGATTAAAATTTTAAAAAATCGAAAAGTCAAAGTCAATTCGCTAATTTACCACTAATTTTCAACGCTCATTTTCCAACTAAAGACTCACCTCACAAACATTTTAATTGTTACCACAATTAACCACAAACGACTCATAATCGATGTAAAAAAAAAATCGAAAAGTGCAAGTCAAGTCGCTAATTTACCAGTAATTGTGAACGCTCATTTTCGAACTAACGACTCATCTTACAAACATTTTTATTGTTACCACGATGTTCCGTCGCATGGGACATGTTTGTAGTTTTTAATTGTTAGACGATAATTTATTTAAGCTCACCTATAGCTAGATAATACACCGTTCTTTCGGACACGACGAACTCGCTAGCCTAAGGACCAATAAAGAAGGGAATTTCTCGAATTACAAGCGGGTCCGCGGGCAGCGTCGTACGTGACGATCCGTTTGAGTCGAACAATCGCTATTTGGCCAGCCGACGCGACGATTTTTTAATCTCTTTACAGTGTAAGCCGTATCGTCTTTATTGCCGTAAAGAAATACTTCGAGATTTGTGAACAATAATGCATACGTGCAAAACAGCATGGACTATCCTCGAGGACTATCCGACCAGCATAGTCGCACACCCTAATGAAGAAATTAACCTCCGCGCTCACTCGACGCACGACTCAAGCGCGGAAAACTTTTTATTATGGCGACTAGCGCGTCACGGAAATTTCCCTGTGATGAAGCTTGGGTCCGACAGCGATGTCCACGTTGTAGCCTTCATTCCCACCAAAAACTCCCTTTCGTGATTGGTAATGAGAAAAAATCCTCCCACTCTTATTTTGCACCAATGATAACTTCATGAAAGGAAGAGTCTTACCCTTCTCCTTTTTTGAGGACTTCTCGTCACCAACTCCGAATCGACAGTTTAGAAACTCACCTCGACCGAGACGCATCAAGAACTACTGGACAACAGTTGAGATTGTCTCGTGGCCAAAAAACCTCACACTGTGCCTTGAGAATACACTCAAGCACAATACCTAAAACTCGTTACCATAGCAACAAGTAAACCTTAAGTGATTAGTTGTAAAGCGTTGAATTTTCAAATAAATAACATTTGTTCTGGTCTTCGTCTTCAACAACTAACTTCACTTCCTAAACAAAAATCAAGTCGTTGGTGATTAATTTCCCTGACAACGATACCAAGGGACTACGTCACCGCCAGAGTGTAAATCGGGCCTTACAACCCCGACAGGTCGAAGTGTTACCGCGCAGTCCCGACGTATAGCACATTTTTGGTCTTTCGAGCCGGATCACACGTGATCCGGGCTTAATCGTTACGGTCTACGGACTATCTAACAAAACATTCATGACAGTGCTACTGTGGTGATAGTGACAGTGTGCTACTGTGGTGATAGTGACAGTGAAGAAACAAGGACAATCGAATCCATGGTCGACATCGCCAGACGATAAGCTCGTACCAATTCGTTGTCAATTCGGTTCACTCCTCATCGTTCACACCCTTCAAACTCGCTTCGAACTGCACGACCATGTCTCTTTCGGATGAACAGCAGAGAATGAAGGACAGACTCGTCCGCAAACGAGCCGACATCAAGGGACAGCTCACGTCCTACAAAAGGCATTCAGACGCGCAAACAGTAAAACCTGAACCCGCGATACTCAAGGTTTACAATGAGCGTTTCACGAACAATTTCGCAGAACTAAATGGTCTCACAGACGATTTAGAAGAGCTCGGTCCCATGGGTGACCACTCGGAAACTCGCGCCGTCATGGAAGAAGAATATTGTCGTCTCATAGGAACCGGACGAGATATGGAAAGCAGAATGTCTGCACCGGCGCACTCCAACACAAGCAGTGCACCTAGCGAACAGCGATCGTCACCAAATCCATTCGGCATCGCAGCAGCCACAACGCGCCTCCCGGAGAAGGCTCTACCAAGTTTCAGTGGCAATTACGAGGACTGGCTGAGTTTCAAGGAAGACTTCCAATCGTCTATTGGCCTACGTTTGGATCTTGCGGACACACAGAAGCTAAAATACTTTCGGTCGTGTCTCCGCGGGGAACCCGAACGTCTGGTGCGAAGTTTCGACACGACAAACGAGAGCTACCAAGAGGCCTGGAATCTGCTGAAGGAAACGTTCGAACATAAGGGAAAAATTGTCGATCGTCACCTCTCCGCTATTTTCAGCATCCCGGGCATGCAAAGGGACTCGTCAGCAGAACTCAGTGCAATGATAAGCATGGCACAGCTACATCTGTCAGCACTGAAAGCTCTCGGCGTCAACGAACGAGACTGCATCCTAGTGCATATCTTGCTCCAAAAGCTCGACAAAACGACGCGCCGGGACTGGAAACGAACCCAAAGGGGAAATAAGCTCGCTACCTTCGACGAGCTAATCTCGTTCCTACGTGAGACCGTTCTATCGTCGGACGATACTGCTCTTGCTCGTTCAACAAGGGACGACAAAGCGAACGAGCCCAAGAAGGGCAGGGGCAAGGGCGGTGATCATGTTACGAGGGGTCAAGAACACCCAAAAACTCAGTGCTTCACAACAATTGCTACAACAGAATGCCCGATCTGCAAAGGGGCGCAACATCCGGCCTTACGCTGTCAACAGTTCAAGGATCTGCCTCCAAAGGAACGGCGAGACGTAGCAGTGAAGACGCGACTGTGTCTCAACTGTCTCAGATCTGGGCACAGCACAAAGGAATACGGTTCAAGGTACGCGTGTATGGTCTGTAAACAGAGACATCACACATGGCTTCACGACTTAGAAGCACCGAAGAACACTCCTCCACCGCTAAGTACCAGTCAGGCATGACTAGGACGTCCTGGAGTCCCCATAGAGAACTCCGATATGACGACACTTGTCGCCAAGGTCATATCGAAGGACTTATTGGTAACCACCATTGTCAAGGTCACCGACGTTCAGGGATCAGACGAGCTGCATCGAGTGCTACTGGATACATGCTCGAATACAAATTTCATGACCGACAGGCTAGCCGCTCCTCTCGCTCTCCCCAAGGAAAGATGCAGCATCCCCATCAGCGCGATGAACAAAACCCAGAGCACCACCAATTTTCTGGTTAAGGCGACCATAACGTCGAGGCTCAACGACTTCACAAGAACGTTGAGCTTTCTGACAGTAAAGGATATCGCTGGCCTGATACCAGATGAAAGGATATCGCGGAAACTCCTCAATCTCCCACGCAATAAACCATTGGCGGATCCACAGTTCGACCGGCCTGGAGAGATAGACATGCTGATCGGATCTGGGACGACTCTCTCAACATTGTGCGTGGGACAAATCAAACTCTCCAAACCATCGGAACCTGACTTGTATTTGCAGAACACTCGTTTGGGATGGATCATTGGCAGGAGCATCTTGGGGGGAGACACGCCCAAGGAATGTCGAAGCGAACGTCAATGCTTTCTCGCGAATTTGGAGAGAGTAATGATGCGATTTTGGGAAATCGAAGAGCCGGTTCGGCAACACCACCCGGTCGAAACTGATTGTGAGGAGCACTTCCGATAGCACATCAGGCGCGACAACAACGGGCGATACATTGTCGCGCTCCCGTTCAGCGACAAGAAATCGGAGCTGGGACAAACGCGAGCAATGGCACAAAAACGGCTCGCGTCAATTGAGAGGAAGCTGCGTCGCGATTCGAACCTTCATACACAGTACACCGCTGTAATTGAAGAATACCTTGCCCTTGAGCACATGACAAGGATTCCATGTGAGCCAACGGCCCAGGGATATTATCTGCCGCACCACGCCGTCATTAAGGAATCCAGCCAAACTACCAAGGTGAGAGTAGTATTCGACGGATCGGCCAAATCCACAACAGGAATATCCCTGAACGAGACTCTGCTAGTTGGACCTACAATCCAGGACGACACTTTCTCACTCCTTTTGAGATTTCGTACACACAATTACGTGCTTACCGGAGATATCGAGAAAATGTATCGACAATTCCTGGTGCGTGAAGAGGATCGAGCGTATCAATGAATCCTCTGGCGCGACACTGACGGTCAAATAGCCACGTATGAGCTAAACACCATCACATTCGGCTTATCGCCAGCACCTTACTTAGCTATCCGCTGTTTCCAACAGCTAGCTGAGGACGAGGGTCACGAGTTTCCACGAGCCGCGACGGTGATAAAAAACGATCTCTACGTTGACGACCTTTTGACCGGAGCAACTACGTTCGACGAAGCGCTCACTCTGCGCAACGAAATCGACGCACTACTCCGACGAGGGAATCTCAACTTGAGACAATGGGCATCCAACGACACGAAGCTCCTCGAAGGTCTGCCATCCAGCCATGTCAACCTGAAGCTTCAGTCCAAGGAGGACAACGCCAACAAAACATTGGGAGTACACTGGAACTCGGAGCAAGATTCGATAATCTACACGGTTCACCCTACACAGCTAAACGGTCGTGTCACGAAAAGAATCATCTTGTCGGACATTGCACGAGTATTCGATCCCCTCGGACTACTGGGACCAGTCATCACACATGCGAAGCTTATCATGCAACGCCTCTGGTTGGAGAAATTAGATTGGGATGATGCCATACTACTGTCAATTTATACCGAATGGTTGAATTACATGTCACATCTTCCAAGGCTAAATGATCTCTCGTTCACGCGCAGAATCACCACAGATGAAACCAGGGATATCCAGCTGCGCGAATTTTGCGACGCCAGCGAAAAGGCTTACGGAGCGTGCTTCTACGTCAGAGCAACCGATACTCACGGGGGAGTGACTTCCAAATTATTATGTGCAAAAAACCGAGTCGCACTGCTGAAAGGGGTAGCCCCGAACAAGACCACAGGAGGCCAGGAGGATCGAAGAAACATCGATCGCGTAACCATTCCACGCCTGGAATTATGCGCAGCTCAACTCTTGGTCAAACTATACACAACATGCAATTTTTGTCAAGCGACAAAAATAGAGCCAAACAAGGTAATCCTTTGGAGCGACTCTACTATTGCACTTCATTGGATCAAAACAGTACCGCATCAACTTCAGCCTTTCGTCACCAATCGCCACATCGACATACAGAAGCATACCGACGCCAGTGACTGGAGACAGGTCCGGTCCGGAGATAACCCCGCTGATCTGATCTCACGTGGTCAGACTAGATCGGAATTTACATCCCCTTCCATTTGGAAACATGGACCCGTCTGGCTACTGGAAACTGAAGAAGACTGGCCACAACACGGATTAGCCAGTCTGGAACGGGTACCAGAGTTGCGAAACGTGAAGGGCTTGACGACACCTATTCGCAACGATATTATCACACGGTACTCATCAATCATAAAACTGCGACGAGTAATCGCCTACTGCCGACGATTCAGATCAAAGGGGAAGGGGCCTCTATCCAGCGAGGAACTTCAGGAAGCAGACAACGGCATCATCAAATCGGTACAAGCTTCTTGTTTTTCTGAAGAACTACACGAGCTCCACAAGAAGAAATGTGTAGACAAGAAGAGTAAATTAAAATCGTTCAACCCGTTCGTCGACGATCATGGCCTCGTACGAGTCGGAGGACGACTGAGACACGCTCCAGCATCCTTCAATCAAAAACATCCGATCATACTGCCGCGGCGACATCACGTCACGGAGCTTCTGATAAGGTATGAACATCTTCGCAACTACCATTCCGGAGCCCAAGCCCCATTGTATGCGCTGCGACAAAGGTACTGGATACTCGACGGTCGGAACTAGGTCCGACGAATCATCCGAGCCTGCATACCCTGCCATCATGTAGATCCACGAATGACGAGCTCCCGAATGGGTGATCTACCAAGGGTTCGCGTGACCGAAGCACGACCGTTTCTCAACGTGGGTATCGACTACTGCGGTCCGTTCTTCATCAAGGAGAAGTTCAGAAACCGAGGTCGAATTAAGGTCTACGTCGCTGTCTTTGTCTGTCTCGCAGTCAAGGCAGTGCACTTAGAATTGGTCAGTGATATGACAACTGATGGATTCATCGCGGCACTGAAACGATTTATCGCTCGAAGAGGACTCTGCCGAAACATATACTCGGATAACGGTACAAATTTCGTCGGAGCGAATACCGAGCTGAAGGAAATTAAGCAGCTTCTCCAATCAACGGGACACCAAGAGACAATGTTCAGGCACCTCGCAGATCAGAGTATAGATTGGTATTTTATGCCACCACAATCTCCAAATTTCGGGGGAGTCTGGGAGGCAGCAGTGAAGTCGTTCAAACGCCAGATGAAACGGGTTGTCGGTGATCAACTGTTCACGTTCGAGGAACTTAACACGTTCATCACTGAAGTCGAGGCAATTGTGAACTCACGTCCGCTCACTCCAATTTCATCGGACCCTAACGATCTTTTGGTCCTTACTCCGGGACATTTTCTGATTGGCAATCTATTGATGAGCGCGCCTGAGCAGGATGTAAAACAAACACCAACCAACCGTCTGTCAACCTGGCAGCATATTCAGAAGGTCAAACAAGACTTCTGGAAACGGTGGCATACAGAGTACTTGACAGAACTCAATACTCGCCACAAATGGACGCACGGATCCCACAACATCAAACCAGGCACGCTGGTGCTCATCAAGGACGACAACCAGCCTCCTCTACGGTGGCCCAAGGGTCGAGTCATCGAGACCACGCCAGCGACAGACGGGATAATCAGGGTTGTGCGAGTAAAGACGGCCAAGGGCATCTTCACACGAAACGTCCGTAGTCTTGCGCCGCTACCCATGAATAACACCAGCAGTAACAGCGATCTGCGCAATTAATAATTGATCGGTACCCTCTCAAGGAGGGAGTATGTTCCATCGCATGGGACATGTTTGTAGTTTTTAATTGTTAGACGATAATTTATTTAAGCTCACCTATGGCCAGATAATACCGCTCTTTCGGACACGACGAACTCGCTAGCCTAAGGACCAATAAAGAAGGGAATTTCCCGAACCGCAAGCGGGTCCGCGGGCAGCGTCGTACGTGACGATCCGCTTGAGTCGAACAATTGCTATTTGGCCAGCCGACGCAACGATTTTTTAATCTCTTTACATTGTAAGTCGTATCGTCTTTATTGCCGTAAAGAAATACTTCGAGATTTGTGAACAATAATGCATACGTGCAAAACAGCATGGACTATCCTCGAGGACTATCCGACCAGCATAGTCGCACACCCTAATGAAGGGATTAACCTCCGCGCTCACTCGGCGCACGACCCAAGCGCGGAAAACTTTTTATTATGGCGACTAGCGCGTCACGGGGATTTCCCTGTGGTGAAGCTTGGGTCCGAAGGCGATGTCACGTTGTAGCCTTCATTCCCACCAAAAACTCCCTTTCGTGATTGGTAATGAGAAAAAATCCTCCCACTCTTAATTTTGCACCAATGATAACTTCATGAAAGGCAGCGTCTTACCCTTCTCCTTTTTTGAGGACTTCTCGTCACCAACTCCGAATCGACAGTTTAGAAACTCACCACGACCGAGACGCATCAAGAACTACTGGACAACAGTTGAGATCGTCTCGTGGCCAAAAAACCTCACACTGTGCCTTGAGAATACACTCAAGCACAATACCTAAAACTCGTTACCACAGCAACAAGTAAACCTTAAGTGATTAGTTGTAAAGCGTTGAATTTTCAAATAAATAACATTTGTTCTGGTCTTCGTCTTCAACAACTAACTTCACTTCCTAAACAAAAATCAAGTCGTTGGTGATTAATATCCCTGACGACGATACCAAGGGACTACGTCACCGCCAGAGTGTAAATCGGGCCTTACAACCCCGACCGGTCGAAGTGTTACCACGCGGTCCTGACGTATAGCACACCACGATCAACCACAAACGACTCACAACCGATTAACGCAAAAAAAATGCAAGAATCCAAAGTCGAATCGCCAAGTTCACGTAGCTTGAGGCCGCACCTTAATAAATTTGGACCCTGAAAGCGACGAAAAAGATATATGTTAGTTGCAGTTCGAAATTCAGCCACGAGGCGCTTGTGTTGTCGGTATTGGATATGAAGTAAGGTATTGGTGATGCCATGAAGTGAGGAGTATTCGTTATCGACCCTCGGTCATTGCTGAAATAAGGATATATTGTCTTTTAGTGTTTACACGCCGACACATTATTTCCATTTTCTTACGTGCGAAAAAGTGTAGTGAGCTGATTGTTCGACATTTCATAACGAACAGGTAAGAAAACGGTATTTTTGTTAATAGTACATAGAATTTTCAGTGCAATTAATAATTTTTTAAACGTATTGCGATTGTAATTCGGAAATTGTGTAAAGTGAGGTTAGCGTTCATACTGTCACACGCGAGCACAAAACTTACAATAAGTTAATTTTTATGAGGCGGATATAAACACAATGAGGATTATACCTCGAACGTAATACTTTGGTTGGTTTGAGACATAATTTAATTTTTATTGAGTTTGGAAATCAAATATAAAATTACCTGTATATCTTTCTCGTCGGTTTTAGGGTTCACGTTCATGGTACAGCGTTCGGGCTCCTTTACTCTAGGCCACGGTCTTACATACAGGCCTGGACACTCGTCACAAAATTAAGTGGTGGAGGTAGAACGCTTATGGAAGCACTGAAGTAGTTCGCAATCCCGTCACTACGTGTCTCTGCGATCTATCTGCCTACTGTGTTTTCTCGAACCTAACCTCGAAATCCCCGTGTCGGATATTGTGCTCTCATGAGAAAAGAAAAGATTTTTTTTTAATTGGCAAAAATGCCAAGACGGTGGCGGTTCCTTATTGCAATACCGGCCGCAAAGCCGATAATGAGTCCTTTTTCCGGGTGCCTAATGACAATGTTTTGCACGAGAAGTGGGAACACGCAATTCCAGGTGTCATAAAGTCCGAACGGTCGCAAATGATATGTGAAAAACATTTCAACGAAAGTGACATAACTCATGAATGGATAAAGCGCGATTCAAATGGGCAGATCATTGTACGAGTAAGTTATTCATTTAAATAAAAAGATTATTCATTTTGTATCGTAAATAATGTATTTTTTATGTATAGGTAACGTACGAGCGTGCACGTCTCTACGATTTCGCTGTACCGTCGAAATTCGACCGTGATACAGTGAAAAAAGAAAATGTGGTTCCCTCGCATGAATATAGCAGATCCACTAGACAAGGCAATCTTCCGCTAACCTTCTTCCGAGGCTCTTCCGCTAACAGAACAAAGTGCCAATCTGTTAATTGGAGATCAACCCGGGACCTACGTTGAGTCTACTACATTCATGAAACCATCAGTGCAAGTCCTTAGCACTTTGTTCGAGGAGTTTCCTGAAACCAAATGTAATATTCATAATAAAGTATTATTATGCAAAAATGTAAAAGTAAATGTGAATTAAAATGTAAATGTTTTTTATTTTGTTTGCATTACAGATATCTCATCGTGTGTAGCTTCACCAGCTGTAGATGCTGGAACGCTCATTCTTCAGAAGCAGCTTTATCAGCTTTTCAGATGCCTTTCAAGGTGCTTTCACCCGTTGGCATCAGCATGAGTATTAGAATATTCTTCTGTTCGTAACAGAAAATTGATAATATGCACAACTGATCAAATTGAGTCACATCGGAAACCCAAAAAAGCGTACTTAAACCCATTAACGAGGTTACTAGTGTATATAAAGTAATAATTAGTAATAAAAGTGTATACAAAGCAATGGCAAAATCATCAGTTACAACTTTCCCAAGATAATTTTTTTGAAATTTTGCGTCTCGAGCGTCGTATTATAATGTGTAAAAAATTTGAAATGGTTTCACAGTCTGGTAATCGAGATATTCAGTGCTTAAAATCGCAACATTAACATGATGTCTTATAGGAAGTTACGAAGAAAGACGATTTTTTACAACAAATAACTCGATTTCTAGACGGGTTTTTTAGTGTGCTCTTTCGAATGGTGATGGTTAAAATTGCGCCAGAAAAAATGTGTTACACCCGTATATTATTTTTCCATAATTCTCCTTCACATTCCCTCTAATAGATTTTCACATACGTTATAGCGATTTGTGTCCTTCAGAATTGAGGTCATTTGAACTTTATATTGCAAAGTCATGCATTCTCCGAACATACGACACCTCGCATTGAGAAACCAAAATTGATCCGCTTAGTTTCAACCCCGATTTCTTCACAATGCGTCTTCATCAGCAACTTGCAAAGCGAATGAACTTCAATGAGGACTCGGAAAAAGCCACAGCCGCTCAGCCTATACGTATTTCGAATTTCGTCACTTAGAGGCAAGCAAAATTGCTGATTGGCACCGAAATTTAGAGGCAACCCACCATCGAGTTGCAATAATTTACGGCAGTCTTTCGCGAATCTAAGGACTAAGCGGAGCTCAACAGGGGCCGAGGCTCTCTGTACCCTGAGTCTTTTTCCGTGCCCTTAGAAGTTAGTTCTGAGTACGCGTCTTCGATTCTTAGCGATCAAGCATCACTACCCGAGGGTTAAGTGAGGCACTGAGGTGCAGCGTCTCATCACGCTTCGCAGGCTAAAAAGAACTCATTACTGTGTAGAAATAATTATTCGTTCAACCAATCGCTCAAATAATAAACCCTAACCCGCAATTTGCGTACGTGAGTGCCATACCAATGCACTGTCTTTGAGGAGACCCGAACGTCCAGCGTCAGCACGGTATCAAATTACAAGCTCATCAAATCGTAAGTTCAATCAACCCGTGTTTAATATAATAATTTCCAACTTTGTCAAACCGATTTGACCAATGAAAGGAAACTGCGATAATAAGCTTAATTGTCAATAATAATTATCTGTATCAAAATTGTAACCTCCATTTCCAATTGCTCAAACCTTGATAACGAAATATATACATATATTTCGAAAGAGCATACTTGTCTCTTTATTCAATTGGCCCAAGACCCTTATATTAATCGACTAGATAGGTGCGCCAAGCGCTTTAATAGCTAACCCGAAAAATATATTGAGATAGATCGGAAGACTCCGACTCTAGAGTCATTTCAAAATAAATCTCAGCCCGCTCAGTAACACGAGCGAGCATAACAAATGTAACCATAGAAAAATCGAAAATACGCAAAAAAGACGTGATTTTGTAGATGACGTTTGTAGTGTATGCGCACGCCGAGTGGCGCCGCTAGCGGTAAGACGGCGAGCGCGGGATGCTGGGATGTGTGTGTCATGGCGAGAAGCGAGCAGCGGCAAGACGTGTGCTAACCAAGTTGTAAAACAAGACGAATAAAGACATTGGATAAACAAGGAAATATATGGTGTTTCGTAGACAGTAAATTACATTGGCGACGAGGAAAACGGAATCAAGGTGGATTGTGAATCTGCGGACTCAGATTACGAGGATGCAAGAGACGACGTGAACGGGTACGAGGACACCACGAGTGACAACATGGCCGAGCAAGAGGCGGGAGGAGGAATTCCACCGTTTAACCCGAACGAAGATCAGCCAGGAGTGTATCAAAGATGGGAACGATGGCTTCGCGGTCTGGAACTGTTGTTAGTGAGTAAAAACATAACAGCGACAGAGCAGAAAAAGGCGATGTTGCTGCACTACGGCGGATTTGCGTTGCAGGACGTGTTTTACGCAATTCCGGACGCCGATACGGTCGGCGCAGAAGAGGACGCATATGTCAAAACAAAGACCGCGTTGATAGTCTATTTCAAGCCGAAACTGAATACGACATATGAGAGACACATTTTCCGGGGTATGAGCCAAGGGGCCAGTGAATCTATCGGACAATTCACGACTCGAATCCGACAACAAGCAAAATATTGTGCGTTCACCCAAGAAGAAGAGGAAATTCGAGACCAAATAATCGAAAAGTGTTATTCGTCGGAAGTTCGGAAGCGAATTTTAGAAAAGAACACGGTGACGCAGGCAGACGTGCTAAAAATCGCGCAAGCATTCGAGGCAATGACAGTGCAGGTGAAGCAGATGGAGGGGGAATCGGTGGCGAAGATATCCAACAGCAGTCACACAACGAAATCAACCTCAAAAAACACCGACGCGAAGTGCTTTCGATGCGGCTATAAGGGTCATTCGCACACGGACGAGAGATGCCCTGCTCGGGAGAAACAGTGTAATCGCTGTAAGAAGACCGGTCATTTTGCCTCCGTATGCAAAAGCAACAGACGTTCATCGGAGGAGGGTAACGCAAATAACCCGCGACAGCAGCAAAACCGGAATCGACAGAACGACGTCAGAGGAATTGACGATACAGATACTGAAGGCGATGACACCGACGCGCATTATGCGTTCAGCTTGACAGCGAGGGACTCGATAAACGCAATCAAGGAAAAAGGTGTCACAGCTGAAGTAGGCGGCGTTACAGTGAAGTTCATCATCGATTCAGGGGCAACATGCAACATAATCGACGAAGGAACTTGGCGAAACTGCAAAAGGAAAGGTATCGATTGTAGATCAAGAGCTGAAACGAACAAGAAAGTATTTGCGTACGGTCAGGAATCGAACTTAGAATTATTGGGTGAGTTTGATTGTAAAATCGAGGTAGGAAAAAAAACAGCGGAGGCTACTGTTGTCGTCATGAAAGGGAAAGGTCGACCTCTTCTGGGATTTGAGACGGCAACGACGTTGGGGGTGCTGCGAGTGGGAGAGGAGCTACAGGTCGATAGAATCGAGGCAAAAGAAATAGACGACAAGTTGTTTTCAGGGATCGGGAAATTAAGAGATTTTCAATTAGAACTGCCTATCGATTTGAGCTATCCTCCGGTAGCGCAACCCGTTCGTAGAACGCCTCTCACATTGCAGAAGAAGTTAGACATGCAAATTGCGAAACTCATTGAACAGGCCATCCTGGAAGAAGTCGAAGGATCGACACCATGGGTGTCGCCGGTTGTCCCGATCGTTAAACGAAATGGAGATATACGTCTCTGCGTGGACATGAGACAAGCGAACAAAGCGGTAAAAAGAGAAAGCTACCCGTTACCCGTAGTAGAAGATTTAATTACAAAACTTGCGGAGGCGGAAGTGTTTAGCACGCTCGACATAAAAAGTGCGTACCACCAAATCGAATTGACCGAGAATTCGAGGGAAATCACGACGTTCGTGACAGATTCGGGTTTATATAGATATAAGCGTTTGATGTTTGGGATAAATTGTGCGCCGGAGATGTTCCAGCGAATATTAAAGGGAGTGCTGAAAGGAATACCCGGGGTTATAAATTTCCTCGATGATATCCTAGTTTTCGGTGAATCCCAAGAACAACACGACCAGCGCTTAAGAGCAGTTTTTCAAAGACTTAAAGAAAAAGGCCTAACGCTCAATAAGGACAAATGTCATTTCGGAGAAAAAGAGGTCAAGTTCTTGGGGTTCAAGATTTCTGGAAAGGGGGTACGACCGTTAGAATCGAAAGTAGAGGCGGTTGAGAAATTCCGGGCACCAACTACGGCGGAAGAGGTGAGAAGTTTCCTCGAAGTAGTGAATTTTAACGCAGCGTTCATACCCGACTTAGCCACTATCAGCGAACCTCTTAGGAAACTAACACGAAAGAATACGCGATTTGTGTGGAAAAAAGAACAGGAACAGGCATTTGCAATTTTAAAACAGAGATTGTCCGACTCAGGCACTCTGAGGGTTTTCAAAGTTGAGGCAAAAACTCGAGTGATAGCTGACGCGAGTCCGGTAGCCCTAAGCGCTGTTTTAACACAGCTGGGACCGGAGGGGTGGAAAGTCATTCACTACGCGAGTCGAGGTTTGTCTGATTGTGAACGGAGATACTCTCAAACAGAGAAAGAAGCATTGGCGTTGGTCTGGGCATGCGAGAGGTTCCATTTTTGGATATACGGTTGCGATTTTGATTTAGTGACCGACCACAGAGCTCTCGAGTGTATTTTCGGGACTCGCTTGAAACCATGTGCACGGATCGAACGCTGGGTGTTGCGCTTACAGAACTACCGATACAGAGTTATATATGAAAAAGGGTCGAGTAATATCGCGGACCCATTGTCAAGATTGGTTAAAAACAAAACGAATATTGAGCAGAGTACACTCGAAGATGAATTCTATATTCGGACTATAGTTACAGAAACTATGCCGAGAGCTCTGTGTAGAGCGGAAATAGAACTCGAGTCAGAAAAAGATCCTCAATTACAGGAAGTTCGAAAAGCACTGTCAACAGGGAACTGGAATGCGTTGTCAAGTTCGAAGTTCAGATTGCTAAAAGACGAACTTTGCACCTGCGAGAATATGGTACTTCGTGGAACAAGGCTGGTAATCCCTAGGAGCCTGCAAAACAGGACGCTAAGCATTGCTCATGAAGGTCATCCGGGGATCGTATCAATGAAGGCGAGACTAAGATCAAAAGTTTGGTGGGATGGTATCGACGGGGATGTGGAACGTTTTGTCAGGGCTTGTAGGGGTTGTCAGCTCGTTCAGCAGGGTGTCAACGTCGCGCCTATTGTTCGAAATGCACTCCCTGACAAGCCATGGAGTTCTCTGGCGATGGATCTGTTAGGACCGCTACCAACGGGAGAGAGTCTATTGGTACTAGTCGATTATTACAGTCGATTTTACGAAATCGAAGTACTACATAGCACAACAGTCGAGGTCATAATCGCTAGGTAGAAAGTTATATTCGCAAGATTTGGATATCCCGACGTGATCGTGTGTGATAACGGCCCGCAATTTGCAACCGAACGATTGGACAGTTATGCGCGAGAAAACGGCTTTCGAATTGCTCACACTACACCGTATTGGCCTCAAGGAAATGGGGAAGTCGAGCGACAAAACAGGAGTATTTTAAAAAGATTAAAAATCGCGCACGCGGAAAAGAAAAATTGGCGAGACGAGTTGCATCAGTACTTATTAATGTACCGATCGACACCACACACGGTCACTGGGAAGTCGCCAGGAGAGCTCATGTTCGGTAGGAAGATCAAAACAAAAATGCCGGAGCTGTCAGAGGAGGTGCAATTCGACGACGATGTTCGCGAAAAAGACGGTTGGCATAAACTAAAAGGAAAAGAGTATTATGATTCTAAGTTTAGAACTAAGGAGTCGGGAATTCAACCCGGGGATACGATTTTAGTCAGACAGCCTAAAGAGCATAAGTTAAGTACCGAGTACAACCCGACGCCTTTCCGGGTGACGGATAGTCATAACGGTGCGGTAACTATCACATCCCCGGAAGGGGTATCATATAAAAGAAATACGAGCATTGTAAAAAGATTCAACGACGAAACACCGAAGGATCCGGAAACAGAAACCGAGAGTATGTACTTAAAGAAAAACATTATCGACCAAAGCAGGGGAGAGAAGGGTCCAGTAGGCAAAGAAGTAACTATCGAAAACTCTGTCGATCGGGGCGAGCCACATCGTTCGGGCAGAGAACGAAAGGCACCAAACCGGTACAAAGATTTCGAAATGTAAAGAGAGACTACTGGTTAAGGAACGTGATTTAGAATTAAGGATGGCACTGTGTAATCTCGCATAAGCGGGAGGAAATAATATTTATTGTTGTTACCATTAAAAGAAAGAAAAAAGAAAAAAATGAATGATACAAATATTCGATAAGAGAAAACAGATGTAGTGTATGCGCACGCCGAGTGGCGCCGCTAGCGGTAAGACGGCGAGCGCGGGATGCTGGGATGTGTGTGTCATGGCGAGAAGCGAGCAGCGGCAAGACGTGTGCTAACCAAGTTGTAAAACAAGACGAATAAAGACATTGGATAAACAAGGAAATATATGGTGTTTCGTAGACAGTAAATTACAACGTTTTTTTTAAATCGAGTTTTCGTTCCCTTTCAATTTCTTTTTCATGCCTAAGACCAATCAATATTGCGACCTGGATGTCTAAACTAAAAATACATGAGGTTTTTTTTTCTTTTAACGCTTTGATTAGCCAAAATGGCGGGCAGAATGAAAAATGTTTTCCCGAAACGTGACGAATTTTTTTCACGAAAATTTTTCACAAAAACTTGAGCACAATTTGTTCACGAATGAAAATGTCTTAAAATTAGTCAAAAAACACTCTTAAATTTTTTCAGAAGGATCAGATGTAATTTTTTATTTTCTTTTTTAGAAATTGACGAAATTGAAGTTTCAACCGTCGTCGAACAATCTGAAAAAATTGTGTAGCGTTCTTTGACTAATTTTGAGACATTTTTATTCGAAAATAAATTTTGCTCAAGTCTATAGTTTTTCTGAAAAAAATTCGTCAAGTTTCGGGAAAACATTTTTCATTCTGCCCGCCATTTTGGCTTACCAAAGCGTTAAGAGAAAAAAAAACCTCATGTATTTTTAGTTCAGAGATCGCGGTCACCATATTGATTGGTTTTAGGCATTAAAAAAAATTGTAAGGGAACGAAAACTCGAGTTAAAAAGGAACGTCATCGAAAAATCACGTCTTTTTGGCGTACTGTCGATTTTTCTATGATTAATTTTTTTCTGGCGCCATTTTAACCATCACCATTCGAAAGAACACACTCAAAAACATAGGGAACATTGGTTCCCGATTTTTTTTTTGTTCGAATTCATCACATGGCGACAGCTCCAACTCAGATGTCAAAATTGCGTCCTCTGAGCGTTAATGGGTTAAAATAATGCATGCCGGTTCGAACCATAATCATATTTAGCTTTTCTACTTACATTCTGCTAATTGGATAAGTGTATTGAGTAGAAAGAACAGTGAAGTTATCTGTCTTATTTTAGTACTTTTATACTTACTGCTGTCTTTTTTAAAAAAATATTTTTTACAACTGTTCTTTTTTACTTGATGAATGCTTACCATTATAAAAGTAAGCTGCAGTGTCTAAAGGGATTGTTCTGATTTTTTGTAGGCAGAAAATTCACGATTTTTAGCCGCAAAACATAAACTTACCATTTCATATAAATAATATCTAATTTAATCGTTTCAGGAACTTGGTAATACGGTGCGAGTAGTTGTATGGATGGGACGGTTCAATTACCGGAGTCGTGGAGTATCGCCGAGCTATCGACTCCAAAGGGGAAATGCATGATTTTCTCATACGATGTAACGAAACTCGAGAACGACGTGCATCGTCCTTTGACGGAGAGGTACGTCACACTCGACGCCAACCGAAGCCTCAACTACTTTATTTATGGACGTCACGTCAAACATCATGTCTTCAATTTCGATCCGTCTTTAAAAACGATCGAAATGATGCCGGACACATTGACGAGGTTCAGGAGGGCAACCATTTGCAACGATTTGGGCGACATCAGCATTCATTTCATGCCTATCGGTGCGTCGTATCCCGACTGCATAGGAAAATGGATAGGTGAAGGCTGTCGTCTCATGTGCAAGAAAACGAGGTGTGATGCATGCGCGAAAATGAGGAAACTCGCATTACAACGAAGAGTACGGCAACAAAATCGTCTGACAATGCAACGGATTCGTGATGTTTTTAATCCCCACGATCGAGTAAAGCTAATTGCAATGCGGATTAGAAACGGGCGTGAAAAACGGCAAAAACTCCAAGCCAGCAGACGCGTGGACCAACTTGTGTCGTCGCTAAAAGAGCAAGCAGCACAAATAGCTACTTATTACAAAATGAAATACCGCAGCTGATTTTCTTTACCCTGCTGCGCATTCCAGTCGTACATACAAATTCCTCGTTTTTGGATTCAGAACACCTACAAAAAAACCAACATCATGGAATCGTGGACCGTTTCTCGTACTTATCATCTTCTTACAAACCTTGAAAACGTGCAAGACAACAAAATATAATAATATTAAGAAGAAAAACACGTGCACATTTTATTCCTTATTTCGACTTACGTTAATTTAAAAAACCTCGAACCTCTGCTAAAAGAAAAGAAAAATTACGAATAAACTTACATATTTATTTTTATTGTTTAAAATTACCAATACACTTACATATTTATTTTCATTAGCACGTGTTTCAACAACTGACATAGTTAGCAACCGTATTTATATGTAAAAAAACGACAAGTGAATTTGAACCCAAAATGCTACGGTAATACGCCAAGAACTTTGCCACTGAGCCAAATTCGATACGTTGTTCAAGTACGAGGTGCCCAATTACGTGCCCGGGTTTCACACAGGGAAGGCGCTAGCGACACATGTAGTCGGCATACAGGTCTGAAATTGGGTGTCTTTATAGCTTGGACATCTGTTAAGAGTGCCCAGTCGTAATATAAACAAATATCGCAACACAACGACCTTTTTCTAGCCTCGAAAATGTCAAAGTTTGTGCCAAATAAACAGCATTTGCGAGAAATGGGAAGCCACCTCCGAAATTTTGCTTTTGCGGCAGAACAGAAAGAGTTCTCTGAATCGAATTGTTACTGGCGATGAAAAATTAATATATTTCGAGAATTCCAAACGCAGGAAAATCGTGGCTTTCACTTGGCGAAGCGTCAACATCGACGGCACGGCAGAATCGCTTCGGAAAAAAGACAATGCTCTGCGTTTGGTGGGACCAGAAAGGAATCGTGTACTATGAGCTGCTGAAACCGGGAAATACTGTCAATGGGCATCGCTGCTAACAACTAATGAATTTGAACCATGCATTGCTCGAAAAACGGCCAGAATGGACCACGAGACACGAACGTGTGATATTGCGGCACAACGCTCCGTGCCATCGCAGTTCCATCGTCCAGGACACCATACAAACACTGAAATGAGATCTGCTACCGCACCCGCCGTATTCGCCAGACGTGGCCTCTTCAGACTATCACTTGCTCCGGTCGATGGCGCATAGCTTGGGTGGGCTACACTTGGCCAATTACAATGCAGTACAAAATTGGTTGGACGAATGGTTTCAATCCAAAGACGCGTCTTTTTATCGTCGCGGTATTTATGTATTACCGGAGAGATGGCAAAAATGTGTAAATAGCGAGGGACAATACTTCGAATGAACCGTTTTTTGTATTTGTCTTGAAATTGTCGTTTTTTCATTGGTAAAAAAAAACCCGGGTACTTAGTTGCGCACCTAGTAACTCAAAATCGATCATGTTTTTGGCACTCGCTTGAGGTCGGAGGGTTGGAGTCAGAGGTTTTGTAAAATAAGAATTTGCGTTTTACTGGGTGTTACAATGGACTCCAATAAACTTAGCTACCGTATTTACATATTTTAAAAAAATGACAAGTGGATTGGAACGGTAATACGGCAAAAACTTTGCCACTGAGCCAAATTCGATATCTCGTTCAAATAAGTCAAAATCGCTCATGTTTTTCGCACATGGTTGCGGTCAGAGGTTTTGTAAAATTAGCATTTGCGTCTTACTGCGTGTGATAATAGTCTACAATAATATTAAAAACGAGTAATATACATTGAGGTGAGACAGAGATTGAAAAGCTAGTGCTGTCTCTATCTCACTTCCCTCGCGCCGGAGTTTAGATCGCAGCGATCACAGTGGGCAATATATGAACTACACGTATGACATCCATAAGCAAACTACCCACCCGACGGGAGTTTCCCGACCTGTATGCATGGAGACTAGAGTGAAGGTCCGCTGTACTGCGGACGTGGGCTATGAAAGCAGCGAAAATTTTTACTGATATCCGTTGGCGCTGCTGTACTCAAGATAGGATGACAGAGACGGAATGAGAAAAGAGAGAGAAGAGAATATTCAAAGCGGAGTTATACGCAAAATAGATGAGAAAAACAGTAAATTTGTGCGTTCGTCGATTAATTCTGTCATCATGCATTTGTTAATTAGAGAATATTTTTGGGCAAAATTCAAAGCCAAGTCAACCTAAACCCTAGAAAGAATGATTAATAAATTATTTTTATACAATGCGCGATCAAAACCAAACGAATTAAAAAAACAACAACGAAATGTGCGCATATTTATTATTTAATGCACTCCACAGCACTGATGTTTATCGCAATAAAAAAAATCCTTGTAAATCTTGTTGGTGTGTTCAAAGGCGAAAAGCCAAGAACCAAGAATGACGGAATAAATGCAAACCAGGATAACCAAGTATCCTCCAGTTTGTATATACACTCAATTTATAGCGTCACTGATGACATACTTCATATCCTATCCTCCCTGCACTAGCGCTTGTTGTGGGTGAGTTTAAAACCACAACTTTTCGTCACTTTCAGGGTTCACGTTTATAAGGCTTTTCCTATACGCGTTCGGGCCACGGTCTTACATACAGGTCTTGACACGAGGCGTATTCCAGTGGTGGGGGAAGGTACCCTTAATCCTCGCGTTTTTAGAGCCTAATGTAGCCACCATGCGGTGCCTGCGATAAGTGGGGCAGAAAGAGACAGACTGTATTCCCGTATTCAACTGTAAACAACTGTATGTAAATTTTATTAATCGAACCATGACAAAGCGGTGTGCGGTTCCAGAGTGCAAAACGAGACACACCATATTAATCGCAGCAGAACCGAATCGTCTTATCACATCAATACGGAGAATGTCCACGTGGATGCAATGTTTATTGAGAACAATTATTGCTCTTCGAACAGATCACCCCCGATGGAGGCTGATAATGTGCCGGTAGATGATCCTAGCGTTGACGCCGAGTGTATGAATACCCCAAACCATGTCATTTCAGTTGGGACAGGAATTTTGTAAATGAAAGACGATCGTGCCTCATACCAATGCACAAATACAAACGGGTATGATTTAATAATGCGCACGCGCAGTGCGCGGTTTCCGCCAACCACTCCTAGCTGTGGCGCCGTCCTTGCGGCTACAGGTCGCAATAATTTTTGGGGCGCTAAGCGAACATCCCCCACCACCGTCGTGTCAAGATCTGTATGTAAGACCGTGGTTCGGGCTCCTTTACTTTAGTCTCCATGCCTGTATGCATGGAGACTAGATACCCGGAGACCAATCTCCCGTGCAAAGCCACTGAAAAAAGCTTCCCCGAAAATGGCTCCAACATAGACGGCGCTGGGGTGCTGCGGACGCTATGTATAGTAATCAGCCCCCGGACACAGCCGCCTAGAAACGGTTCACGGATTGCCCGCCATTGTTATTGTCGAATTGCGTCACATGCGGCGCTAGTAGTCGTCTGGCCTGATACTATAGATTGCAGTGCAAGCAATATACACGATATACTGAGCACACAACATGCGGATTTTTATTTCGCGAATTATTACTGTTGATTATTTACATGCTCAGTAATTATGGAGTGGGAATTTATCGTGAGTGGTTTCGACATAGATTTAAATTATTGCCGGATGCACATGTACATCAAAATAAAAACCAAACACGGATTTTTCCAAAAATATTTATTTCCGTTGGAGATAAATATCTAAAAGTTATATTTAAAAATATACATATATATACACGTGAACTTTTTAAATCCATTTATCATGTTTTCTATTTTTTGTCATGTTGTACAGAATTTTGCCGTTTTTTTTATGCAGATTATTTTTCACCTGCTCAGTGTTCATGCGCGTACAATACTGCTGCATTCGCGTCGTTAAAAAAACCTGGATGATTTGGTACAGAATATCGTGAGCATGCAGGCTGCATGGAAATGACAATTCGTTAAATGAATAGACGTCTTGAAGAACGTCGTCAAATACATCTGGGGATTGACAATGTTTTTGGAATGATTTTTCCAAAAACAGAACAAATTTGTATAAGCGCGTATTCGGATGAACCCAAGTGCCGCGTTGTTGCCAAATACCGAAAACAGCTTTCGGGAGAACTACCCTGTCTGTGCCAGAGTGTAGATAAGCATTCTTGCATTGCGAACATCGCACTGTATTGAAAATTCGTTTTTTGTCTGCCGTATAGCAATACGTAACGCAACCAACGACTGCTGGCATGACATATGTTGTAACGATGGATCGTTGACAGCAAATTTCCAAATTCTTGAACGCTGGTTATGCGGCGAGGCATGTCAAAGTCATTTAAACTCAGCAGCAGGCCGAAAATTCTTATATTAATGGACATGGCTTCTTTTATCATAATATTTTTCAATGAAAACATTTGAAAAGAATTATCAATTTCCATTGTCTCGTTAATAAAGAAATATAGCCGTCTTGCCCCTGCACAACCAGACTCGTATTTTATCCACCCCGGAGGGAGACAAACGTCGCTTTTCTGGAGTTCAGGAAAATCCAGCATGCCTGTTCTATGCGAAATCTTTGCTGCAGCTGCAGGAATGATATTTTCTTCATCAACTAACTCTTGACGCATGTGTTCCGCGTCAGATAGTGGAGAAGCATATTCAATATTAAAAGGACTTTGTGCCCTGTCGTTATGCTGTAGAACCAGAGTTTCGCATGGTGGCGGAAGAGACTCGGCTGCACGACTCAAGATTCCGCTCGATGAGTAAATTTTTTCTGCTGCAGAATCAATATTTTCTTTTGGCTCATTTTGGCTTCTATCGAAATTACTCTTTTGGCTTTTGGATACATTTTGGCTCTCATCGAAATTGGTCTCGCCTGCAGGAACAATATTTTTGCCATTCATCGATTCCTTAACCCATGGAAATATTGTTGCCACGCAGCCGTTCTTCAACCGAGGCACTTTGTATTTCCCCTGAAATTGTTCCATTGATTTTGAATACACCCGTAAAGAAATTGGCCATCAAATTATTAAATAAACAGTCATCATAACATAAAACTAAAAAACTTACCACTCCGATTACTTTTCCATTAGAATCCAAATATTCGCGTTGCCAAAGAATTTCGTTGCTCCGAAAATGTTTTTCGCAAACTGCTGCTCCAGCTTTCACGGAGCCGTCCTCTCGCCTCACAGCTCTATTCCACAGTTTTTCACTGTCTACATTCTTCGGAATAGTAAAAAAGTGTACTTTTTGCGGGTTCGACGTGTACCCTGAGGTACAATCCAGTACGATGCACTTCGGCATATTTAACCCTGAACACTGTTCACAGTTTACAGCTCTCTCGGTTAAGTAATATGTGAAAGTTGAAAAAAGAGATCACTCTCGAACCACTAAATTGACATTTTTCATTTACAGATACCCCAAATTTAAAAAAAATACGCTCACCAAAATATCGTAAATAAATCGTGGTTACGTGTTTTGGGCGCGCATGCGTAAAGCAAGCCGTGCAGCCGACTACTAGAGCCACGAAGCGACCGATAGTGGAATTAAAAAACCCGGATAAAACGCGAAACATTTATCGCAATTGGAATAGTATCCAGGTCAGGGGGCTGATAGTAATATATTGGTCAACGAGGTGAAAGTGATCGGATGAGACTAACCTTACGACAGACCGAGCGTGCCAGCAAACGTCGAAATTTCGGGCGATCACGGCTCGGTAATTACCCCATGTCCATTTGAAGAAAAACTTTTTTGAAAGCGAGAAAAGTTGAGTCTTTTGTTTAAGTATACTAAATATTCTGACTGAAAACTTTGTCGCCCGTACAGTAATTTATTCAATAATTGATGACAAAATAAATTTCCTTGTTCACTGAGAGTCTGAATAGAAATTAGTATTTTTTTCATGATAAATGTTACGAATATTATACCCTATTTGATAATTGAAAAATATTATCAGTTTTTTATTCTTGTAATACAATTTCAGTGCGTGCAATATGGTGAAAGTGTGCACTCTCCTTTGGTCGTACATACTCATGTTGTACTCTGAAAAATGACACAAGAATTAAAAACTAAAGTGTTTGATTTTAAAAACTATGCTTCATCTGTAATGTATGCATATTAATCAAATACCGTATCACTGTGTTTTAATTTTATTACTCTGACAGAGGGGGTTGACACTGGTAGATAAATACCGTTCGCAAAATGACATTGCCGCACTGCGGCGCTTGTAGTCATGTGAGCGGCATGCATATATATGTATTTTGCACCGGTGTTCAAATATTTTTCATAAATAAAAGTTTGTTGTAGATAACTTTAGGAAAATCATTATTCGGGTGTATGATGGATTTGAATTATAATTTCTGTGCGTTTCACAGCGATTTTCCATTGTTTTGCAGTATCAAATCGTTCAGCTGATCAGGGTATTTAGAGCCCGTGGCGGTCACGTAACAGCCAACGCTAGGCAGTGGCCATTTCAAGAACTAAAAAGCCGGGACAAAACGCGTTTTCGTTTAGCGTATAGGAATAGTAGGCCCGTGTCAGCCCCTTGGTTTAGCGCACGGTCCTACATACAGGTCTGGACACTCGTCACAAAATCAAGTGGTGGGGGTAGGACGCTTATTGAAGCACTGGATTAGTTCGTAATCCCGTCACTACTCGTCCCTGCGATCTATCCGCTTACTGCGTTTCCTCAAACCTAACCTCAAAATGCCCGTGTCGGATATTGTGCTCTCATAAAACAAGACAAGTGAATTTGAACCCAAAATGCTACGGTAATACGCCAAGAACTTCGCCACGGACTGAGCGAAATTCGGTATGTCGTTCAAGTAACTCAAAATCGATCATGTTTTTCGCACTCGCTTGAGGTCAGAGAGTTACAGTCAAAGGTTATGTAACATAAGAATTTTCGTTTTACTGCGTGATACAATGGTCTCCAATAAACTTAACTACCGTATTTATATATTTAAAAAAAAGACAAGTGGATTTGAACACAAAATGCTACGGTAATACGACAAGAGATTTGCCACTGAGCCAAATTCGAAAGCTCGTTCAAATAACTCAAAATCGCTCATGTTTTTCACACTCGCTTGCGGGCAGAGGGTTGGGGTCATAGGTTTTGTAAAATAAGCATTTGCGTTTTACCGCGTGTTATAATAGTCTACAATGAATGAAGGTTAGGTACATCAGCTGTGAACCGTCTTCATCGGACCCATGTTTTGCATATATCTATTCATGAGCTCCATAAACTTAGCCGCCGACTATGGAAATATCGAACTTTTTTTAACGCCAATCGATTGTTAGTCGTTTGTTAGTGTTTGTTAGTGTTTGTTAGACAAAACCCAGCGTTTCTTAGACGTTATTTATTGAATAAAACAAAAAACAAAGTTATGCCAAAGTTGGCCGCAGAAAATTGTTTTTCTAGTGATTTCGAACTTTTTTTCGTGACCAATCGATTGGTAGTCGTTTGTTAGTGATTGTTAGGCGGTTTAAATCGTTTGTTAGAGCTCAATTATTATTAAATTAATGAAAAACTTTTCGGGCCGAGAGCGCGCTGCGAGCGACGTGAAGTTGTCAGCATCATTTGAGGATGTGGACATGTAACTCGTCAATTTCAGCAGAACCAGATTCTTATAATTCTATTCGATTGCTAGACGAATGATAGTAATTGTTAATGCATTTTCATCGATTGTTAGAGTTCCATTTTTATTTAATCGCTGAAAAACTTTTCGGCATTAGGACGCACTGCATGTCGAGGCGGTTGGCAGCATCGCCGCGACAGGTGCTGACGGGTTTGCACATGTCGCTCATCAATTTCCGCCAAACGTTGATTCTTGTCATTCTATTACATTGTTAGACAATCGCCAGTGACTGATACATAATTTGCATCGTTTGTTAGAGCTCGCTTTTTATTTAATCGCCGAAAAACTTTTCAGCGCTAGAGCGCGCTGCAGGTCGCGAAGGTTAGCTGCATCGCCGCGACAGCGGCTTGCGGGTTTGCACATGTAAGACGTAAATTTCCACAAAACGTTGATTCTTGTCATTCTATTACATTGTCAGACGAATGTTATTGGTTGTTAGAGAATTTTCATCGTTTGGTAGAGCTCCATTTTTATTTAATCGCCGAAAAACTTTTCGGTGCTAGAGCACGCTTCATGACGCGGAGGATGGCAGCATCGCCGCGATAGTTACTTACGGGTTTGCAAATGAACCGCGTCAATTTCTGCAAAACGTGGACTCTTATCATTCTATTAGATTGTTAGACGATCGCTAGTGATTGTTAGTTAATTTTCATCGTTTGTTAGAGCATCATTTTTATTTAATCGCTGAAACACTTTTCGGCCCTAGAGCGCGCTGCATGTCGCGGAGGTTAGCAGCATCGTCGCGACAGCTGCGCATGCAACTCGTAAATTTGAGCGAAACGTTGATTCTTATCATTCTATTCGATTGTTAGACTATCGCTAGTGATTGTTAGTTAATTTCTTTCGTTTGTTAGAGCTCCATTTTTATTTAATCGCTAAGAAACTCTTCGGCGCTAGAGCACGCTGCAGGTCGCGGAGCTTGGCAGCATCGTCGCGGCTTTGCGCATGCAGATCGTTAATTTGAGCAAAACGTTGATTCTTATCATTATTTTAGATTATTAGACTATCGCTAATGATTGTTAGTTAATTTCTATCGTTTGTTAGAGCTCCATTTTTATTTAATAGCTGAAAAAGTTCTCGACGCTAGAACGCGCTGCTGGTCGCGAAGGTTGGCTGCATTGCCGCGACAGCGGCGTACGGGTTTGCACATATAAATCGTCAATTTCCACAAAACGTTGATTCTTGTCATTCTATTACATTGTCAGACGAATGTTAGTGATTGTTAGAGAATTTTCATAGTTTGTTAGAGCTCCATTTTTATTTAATCGCCGAAAAACTTTTCGGTGCTTGAACACGCTTCATGTCGCGGAGGTTGGCAGCATCGCCGCGACAGCTGCTTTCGGGTTTGCGCATTTAACTCGTCAATTTCCGCAAAACGTTGACTCTTATCATTCTATTAGATTCTTAGATGATCGCTAGTGATTGTTAGTTAATTGTCATCGTTCGTTAGAGCGTCATTTTTATTTAATCGCTGAAACACTCTTCGGCCGTAGAGCGCGCTGCATGTCGCGGAAGTTGGCAGCATCGTCGCGACAGATGCTTACGGCTTTGCGCATGTAACTGGTTATTTTGAGCAAGACGTTGATTCGTATCATTCTATTAGATTATTTGACGATCACTAGTGATTGTTAGTGAATTTCTTTCGTTTGTTAGAGCTCCATTTTTATTTAATCGCTGAGAAACTTTTCGGCGCTAGAGCGCGCTGCAGGTCGCGAAGGTTGGCACATCGCCGCGACGCCGGCTTACGGGATTGCACATGTGACAAGTAAATTTCCTCAAAAGGTTGATTCTTGTCATTCAATTACATTGTCAGACGAATGTTATGGGTTGTTAGAGAATTTTCATCGTTTGTTAGAGCTCCATTTTTATTTAATCGCCGAAAAACTTTTCGGTGCTGGAGCACGCTTCATGTCGCGGAGGTTGGCAGCATCGCCGCGATAGTTACTTACGGGTTTGCACATGAACCGCGTCAATTTCTGCAAAACGTTGACTCTTATCATTCTATTATATTGTTCGACGATCGCTAGTGATTGATAGTTCATTTTCATCGTTTGTTAGAGCATCATTTTTATTTAATCGCTGAAACACTTATCAGCCCTAGAGCGCGCTGCATGTCGCGGAGGTTGGCAGCATCGTCGCGACAGCTGCTTACGGCTTTGCACATGCAACTCGTTAATTTGAGCAAAACGTTGATTCTTATCATTCTATTAGGTTGTTAGACTATCGCTAGTGATTGTTAGTTAATTCGTTTCGTTTGTTAGAGCTCCATTTTAATTTAATCGCTGAGAAACTTTTCGGCGCTAGAGCGCGCTGCAGGTCGCGGAGGTTGGCAGCGACGTCGCGTGAGCTGCTTACGGCTTTGCGCATGCAACTCGTTAATTTGAGCAAAACGTTGATTCCTATAATTCTTTTAGATAGTTAGACTATCGCTAGTGATTGTTAGTTAATTTCTATCGTTTGTTAGAGCTCCATATTTATTTAATCGCTGGAAAACTTTTCGACTTGAATCGTCAATTTCCACAAAACGTTGATTCTTGTCATTCTATTACATTGTCAGACGAATGTTAGTGATTGTTAGACGATGTTAGTGATTGTTAGATTGTTAGACGATCGCTAGTGATTGTTAGTTAAATTTCATCGTTTGTTAGAGCATCATTTTTATTTAATCGCTGACACACTTTTCGGCCCTAGAGCGCGCTGCATGTCGCGGAGGTTGGCAGCATCGCCGCGATAGCGACGTACGGGTTTGCACATATAAATCGTAAATTTCCACAGAACGTTGATTCATATCATTCTATTACATTGTCAGACGAATGTTCGTGATTGTTAGAGAATTTTCATCGTTTGTTAGAGCTCCATTTTTATTTAATCGCCGAAAAACTTTTCGGTGCTAGAGCACGCTTCATGACGCGGAGGTTGGCAGCATCGCCGCGACAGCTGCTTTCGGGTTTACACATGTAAAACGTCAATTTCCACAAAACGTTCATTCATGTCATTCTATTACATTGTCAGACGAATGTTAGTGATTGTTAGAGAATTTTCATCGTTTGTTAGAGCTCCATTTTTATTTAATCACCGAAAAACTTTTCGGTGCTTGAACACGCTTCATGTCGCGGAGGTTGGCAGCATCGCCGCGACAGCTGCTTTCGGGTTGGCGCATTTAACTCGTCAATTTCCGCAAAACGTTGACTCTTATCATTCTATTAGGTTGTTAGACAATCGCTAGTGATTGTTAGTTAATTTTTATCGTTTGTTAGAGCATCATTTTTATTTAATTGCTGACACACTTTTTGGCCCTAGAGCGCGCTGCATGTCGCGGAGGTTGGCAGCATCGTCGCGACAGATGCTTACGGCTTTGCGCATGTAACTGGTTATTTTGAGCAAAACGTTGATTCTTATCATTCTATTAGATTGTTTGACGATCGCTAGTGATTGTTGGTCAATTTCTTTCGTTTGTTAGAGCTCCATTTTTATTTAATCGCTGAGAAACTTTTCGGCGCTAGAGCGCGCTGCAGGTCGCGAAGGTTGGCTGCATCGCCGCGACAGCGGCTGACGGGATTGCACATGTAACCCGTAAATTTCCACAAAACGTTTATTCTTGTCATTCTATTACATTATCAGAATTATGTTAGTGATTGTTAGAGAATTTTCATCGTTTGTTAGAGCTCCATTTTTATTTAATCGCCGAAAAACTTTTCGGCACTAGAGCACGCGTGATGTCGCGGAGGTTGGCAGCATCGCCGCGACAGCTGCTTACAGGTTTGCGCATTTAACTCGTCAATTTCCGCAAAACGTTGATTCTTATCATTCCATTAGATTGTTAGACGATCGCTAGTGATTGTTAGTTAATTTTCATCGTTCGTTAGAGCATAATTTTTAATTAATCTAATAGAATGATAAGAATCAACGTTTTACTCAAAATAACCTGTCACATGGGCAAAGCCGTAAGCATCTGTCGCGGCAATGCAGCCAACCTGCGCGACCTGCAGCGCGCTCTAGTGTCGAAAAGTTTTTCAGCGATTAAATAAAAATGGACCTCTAACAAACGATAGAAATTAACTAACAATCACTAACATTCGTCTGACAATGTAATAGAATGACAAGAATCCACGTTTTGTGGAAATTTACGTGCTACATGTGCAATCCCGTAAGCCGCTGTCGCGGCGATGCAGCCAACCTTCGCGACCTACAGCGCGCTCTAGCGCCGAAAAGTTTCTCAGCGATCAACTAAAAATGGAGCTCTAACAAACGAAAGAAATTAACTAACAATCACTAGCGATCGTCAAACAATCTAATAGAATGATAAGAATCAACGTTTTGCTCAAAATAACCAGTTACATGCGCAAAGCCGGAAGCATCTGTCGTGACGATGCTGCCAGCCTCCGCGACATACAGCGCGCTCTAGGGCCAAAAAGTGTGTCAGCGATTAAATAAAAATGATGCTCTAACAAACGATAAAAATTAACTAACAATCACTAGCGATTGTCTAACAATCTAATAGAATGATAAGAGTCAACGTTTTGCGGAAATTGACGAGTTAAATGCGCAAACCCGAAAGCAGCTGTCGCGGCGATGCTGCCAACCTCCGAGACATGAAGCGTGTTCAAGCACCGAAAAGTTTTTCGGCGATTAAGGGGTAAGGCCACTGTAAATTTTTTGAAAAATCGATTTTTTTTTTATTGGCTTAAAAAATAGTTTAAACCCTCTAGAATAAGAAAAAAAAGGTCCTGTGCGAAAAAAAATTTGTTGTCCTTAGGAAATGAAGGTCGCCGCAAAGCGTGTCAAAACTTGCTCCGAAACGACTGCAATTATATCGGAGATGGCGATTCCAAAACTTTCAAAGGCATCGTGGATTCGAAGCCTTATGAAAATGTTGATGTTAAAAAAAAAGAGTGCATAGATCACGTGCAAAAAAGAATGGGCACTCGATTGAGAAACTTAAAAAAAGGAACAAAAGGTCTCGGGGGAAGAGGAAAACTCACTGCCAAATTGATTGACGAACTAAGCATTTATTACGGCTTAGCAATCCGTCGAAATTCCGATTCCATCAAAAATATGAAAAATGAGATCTGGCCAACCCTTTTTCACAAAATGTCAACGGATGAAAAGCCTCAGCACGAAAAATGTTCGGAGAATTGGTGCAGTTGTAAGAAAGCGAAAGCAGAAAATGCCTTGGATGCGTATCATCACAATCAGCCAATGAGTGAGGAGGTTTATCAAGCCATCAAACCCATCTACATGGAATTGAGCCGGGACGAGTTGCTGGAGCGTTGCTTGGGGGCTTATACTCAAAACAATAACGAAAGTTTCAACGCTACCGTTTGGAGTTTGGCCCCCGAATCATCCTCAAGCGGAAAAACTGTACTAGATATTGCGACGGATATCGCTGTTTGCATATTCAATGGCGGCCTTACCAACGTCTTGCAAATATTCAAGATGTTGGAGGTGGAAATTGGTGTACAGTTATATAATTTCTGCATCGAAGCCGACGCCAAACGCATCACGCACGCGGAGACATCTCTGAGCGACGCGGCCAAAAGTGCGCGCGCGCTCCAAAAATCAACCAGGAAAGACGAAGAAGACGAAAATTTGGCTATCGAAGGACAAATGTATGGTGCTGGGATTGCAGACTAACGGTAAAAAATTTTTTTAACTTCTTTTTCTAATTTTTTCCAATAAAAAACTATTCGCAAAACTTTAAACGCGTTTTTCTCGAAACATGGTTTTTCAAAATGGCACGCAGCATAACTCGAACAATTTTCATTTTTTTTACTTGAAATTTTAACCAGATGTGAACATTTACATTATCTTGAGAATGTCGATCGTAATTTTCAAGAACTTTATTTATTGATTTTTTATTAACAAAAAACTTGCCGTTTTTTTCGTCAAAAATCAATTTTTTTTTCAAACGCACGCCAAATCCACAAAAATTGATACTTTTTAAAATCCGATCGACATTCTCTAGCTATAGCCCTCTAGATTAATGGTTTTTTTTTTTTCTTCTAGATTCAAAAGTGCACCAGTGGTACTGCGTGCCGCGGAGCCCTGGAAGCAAAACATGTCCCGGGAAGATAGCTGTGGAACCGCCATTTTGTTTTTTTTTTTACTGTAAAAAAATTTTATAATAAAGTTTAATGTATGCCCGATAACACCATTAAAAGTTTTTTTTCAAATACCTTCAATTTCGGGAGCAAAAAATTAGTGAAAAAACCTTTTTTTTTGGGCCGTTACAGTGGCCTTACTCGTTAAATAAAAATGGAGCTCTAACAAACGATGAAAATTCTCTAACAATCACTAACATTCGTCTGACAATGTAATAGAATGACAAGAATCAACATTTTGTGGAAATTGACGTTTTACATGTGTAAACCCGTAAGCCGCTATCGCGGCGATGCAGCCAACCTTCGCGACCTGCAGCGCGCTCTAGCGCCGAAAAGTTTTTCAGCGATTAAATAAAAATGGACCTGTAACAAACGAAAGAAATTAACTAACAATCACTAGCGATCGTCAAACAATCTAATAGAATGATAAGAATCAACGTTTTGCTCACAATAACCAGTTACATGCGCAAAGCCGTAAGCATCTGTCGCGACGATGCTGCCAACCTTCGCGACATACAGCGCGCTCTAGGGCCGAAAAGTGTTTCAGCGATTAAATAAAAATGACGCTCTAACAACCGATGAAAATTAACTAACAATCACTAATGATCGTCTAAGAATCTAATAGAATGATAAGAGTCAACGTTTTGCGGAAATTGACGAGTTAAATGCGCAAACCCGAAAGCAGCTGTCGCGGCGATGCTGCCAACCTCCGCGACATGAAGCGTGCTCTAGCACCGAAAAGTTTTTCGGCGATTAAATAAAAATGGAGCTCTAACAAACGATGAAAATTCTCTAACAATCACGAACATTCGTCTGACAATGTAATAGAATGATATGAATCAACGTTCTGTGGAAATTTACGATTTATATGTGCAAACCCGTACGCCGCTATCGCGGCAATGCAGCCAACCTTCGTGACCTGCAGCGCGCTCTAGCGTCTAAAAGTTTTGCAGCGATTAAATAAAAATGGAGCTCTAACAAACGCTAGAAATTAACTAACAATCACTAACATTCGTCTGACAATGTAATAGAATGACAAGAATCAACGTTTTGTGGAAATTGACGTCTTACATGTGTAAGCCCGTAAGCCGCTGTCGTGACGATGCAGCCAACCTTCGCGACCTGCAGCGCGCTCTAGCGCCGAAAAGTTTCTCAGCGATTAAATAAAAATGGACCTGTAACAAACGAAAGAAATTAACTAACAATCACTAGCGATCGTCAAACAATCTAATAGAATGATAAGAATCAACGTTTTGCTCACAATAACCAGTTACATGCGCAAAGCCGTAAGCATCTGTCGCGACGATGCTGCCAACCTTCGCGACATACAGCGCGCTCTAGGGCCGAAAAGTGTTTCAGCGATTAAATAAAAATGACGCTCTAACAACCGATGAAAATTAACTAACAATCACTAATGATCGTCTAAGAATCTAATAGAATGATAAGAGTCAACGTTTTGCGGAAATTGACGAGTTAAATGCGCAAACCCGAAAGCAGCTGTCGCGGCGATGCTGCCAACCTCCGCGACATGAAGCGTGTTCTAGCACCGAAAAGTTTTTCGGCGATTAAATAAAAATGGAGCTCTAACAAACGATGAGAATTCTCTAACAATCACTAACATTCGCCTGACAATGTAATAGAATGACATGAATCAACGTTTTGTGGAAATTGACGATTTATATGTGCAAACCCGTAAGCCGCTGTCGCGGCAATGCAGCCAACCTTCGCGACCAGCAGCGCGCTCTAGCGTCGAAAAGTTTTTCAGCGATTAAATAAAAATGGAGCTCTAACAAACGATAGAAATTAACTAACAATCACTAGCGATCGTCTAACAATCTAATAGAATGATAAGAGTCAACGTTTGGCGGAAATTGACGTGGTTCATGCGCAAAGCCGTAAGCATCTGTCGCGGCAATGCAGCCAACCTTCGCGACCTGGAGCGCGCTCTAGAGCCGAAAAGTTTTTCAGCGATAAAATAAAATTAACGCTCTAACAAACGATGAAAATTTACTAACAATCACTAGCGATCGCCGAACAATCTAATGGAATGATAAGAATCAACGTTTCGCGGAAATTGATGAGTGAAATGCGCAAACCCGTAATCAGGTGTCGCGGCGCTGCTGCCAGCCTCCGCGACATGAAGCGCGCCCTTGCGCCGAAAAGTTTTTCGGCAATTAAATAAAAATGGAGCTCTAACAAACGATGCAAATTAAGTAACAATCACTAGCGATCGTCTAACAATGTACTAAAAGGGCAAGAATCAACGTTTGGCGGAAATTGATGAGCGACATGTGCAAACCCTTCAGCAGCTGTCGCGGCGATGCTGCCAACCGCCGCGACATGCAGTGCGTCCTAGTGCCGAAAAGTTTTTCAGCGATTAAATAAAAATGGAACTCTAACAAACGATGAAAATTCACTAACAATTACTAACATTCGTCTAGCAATCGAATAGAATTATAAGAATCATCGTTTTGCTGAAATTGACGAGTTACATGTCCACAGTCTCAAGTGTTCGTTGCGGTGATGCTGACAACTTCACGTCGCTCGCGGCGCGCTCTAGGGCCGAAAAGTTTTTCATTAATTTAATAATAATTGAGCTCTAACAAACGATTTAAACCGACTATCAATCACTAACAAACGACTAACAATCGATTGGTCACGAAAAAAAGTTCGAAATCACTAGAAAACCATTTTCTGCGGCTAACTTTGGCATAAATTTGTTTTTTGTTTTATTCAATAAATAAAGTCTAACAAACGCTGGGTTTTGTCTAACAAACACTAACAAACGAGTAACAATCGATTGGCGTAAAAAAAAATTCGATATTTCCATAGTCGGCGGCCAAGTTTATGGAGCTCTATTCATGTACTCCGGAGCACCCCAGCGCCGTCTATCTCGGTTACCGTTTTGGGGACGAGTTGAAAGGCCGAGTGTGGCCTCCTGTATGTAGGACCGTGCTCTAGGCTCAACGAATTTCCGATTCATGGAGACTAGAGTAAAGAAGCCCGAACGCATATGGCGGAATCGTCGAAAAGTGGATCGCGAAAGTGATGAAAGATCTTGTAGTTCGAAAAATATCCGCAAGCGATACTAGTTCCAGGGACCAAATAGGATAGGTCCGTGAGGACCGGCTCAGCAGTTTTGTGACATACATACAATGACGTTTTACTGTCAGTTACTACGTATGTGAGCAGTACATATATGTCGGTTACATACAGTTTACGCAGTTTACGGTGTTACGCATCGTTGACTGATATTTCGGTATTAAACGTATTTTTACAATCAAAACAGAAAAAGACCATCCAATAAAGGTAAGAACTGAACCTTAATATTATGTTTATGCAATTAATTCGCAAATTAGCCAAAATATTGACAAGTATTAGGATCGGCATGTGCAACCACATCTTGATTCATTTTGTCAAATCGTTTGTATTTTTTTAATTGCATGCTATCGTCGCCGAATTTAATTATAATTGCCATTAATTTTAATGCTGTTAGAGATTTCTTTGATATACAGCAAAAATGTAATACATGATGCTTGGACAAAAAAAACGTTTTTTAGGTTAAATATGCGAATCCTTTAATATAAATACCCCTCGCTCCCATTTCGTTGTAATGTACGATTTGAAAAAAATATTTTTCTTGGAAATCCAGTATGCAATATTCACATTATGGCTGTTTAATCGTACATGTCACCGTATAAAAATGAAACATTCACAGTATAGATCACCTCCAAGTCAAAAAATTACTGAAATATTGTCATTTCATAATTTAAACAAAAGGAGATCAATATTACTCTTCAGTATTGCACACTGCGCTAATAAGAAAGAAATATACGACAAATTGCGGATCGACGATTCAAAATCACCGCGCAGACGGAGCCCGCAGTGGTAGCGCCGCCAGGCGGGTACAATCCGCGGATCGTTCATCGTTTTCACAACCATCTTGCCAGCATTGCGTTTGGGCTCCTTTACTCTAGTCTCCATGTTCCGATTAGCACGTCGAAATCAGTCGCGCATGCGCGGTGCGATACGAATTGCGATTAAGATCGCGAGAGAGGGCGGATAAATCCACGCTCCTTGTCGCGAGAGCGAAAACAAAAAATAGACACACGGTGTCGTTGCGTCAACGGTTGTCAACCTCTCGGCCAGATCTAATCGATAAACAATGGCAAGTATAAAACGGAGCTAAGAGAACGGCGAGTTAAAAGAAAACTCACGCATTGCTAGCCTGCACAACTCTGACTATTGTTTTTATCACCTCGAACGATTCGAATCGACACAACAGCGATACTAATTATAAGAAATAAAAAATAGGAACGAAAATACCACATAGTAATCGCTCGCTTTCATCTATAGAAAAAATGGCTGTAAAAATAATAGGCTGGTTGCGTTATGACTTTTTTAAGATACGTTTCATTCTCATACAAAATCGTGCCGGCAAGACGAGACTGGCTAAATGGTACATGAATTTTGACGACGACGAAAAACAAAAACTGATAGAGGAGGTTCATGCGGTCGTTACTGTCCGGGATGCTAAACATACCAATTTCGTTGAGGTTAGCTATACACCGTAGACTATTTTCTCTTTTTACAACCCCGTGATATGATATACAACCTAAGTGAATATTCGATTGAACAGTATGATCTTGACGTTTCTGTTCGTGCTTACAGTTTCGAAACTTCAAGATAGTCTACCGACGTTACGCCGGCCTCTACTTTTGCATCTGCGTGGATGTAAACGACAATAACCTATGTTATCTAGAGGCAATTCACAACTTCGTGGAAGTGCTTAACGAGTACTTCCATAATGTCTGTGAACTGGATCTAGTTTTTAACTTTTACAAGGTGAGTACAGGGCTTCCCAGAATTCTCTGCATTTACTCGTTAAATTCACGGGATTTTGTGAAGTTCAATGCTTTTTATCGGTCATTCTGGGATATGCTTTGTGTGTATAGAGTCAGTTAAAAGTTGGATTCAATGAGAATTCGGTTGCATTGAGTCAAGACCAACAAGATACATCAAAAGGAACCCTGACCCTGAATCAATAATTATATCAAAAGGAATATAGTTACAAAACTGTGCCCATTAAGTTGAGCATCGTCAGTCTGAGCTATAATGACCACTGAGTTTACAATGGTAGCACAACTGAAATGAAAAGAAATAAAGCTGCCGGAAGCCTTGTGCAAATGCAAGATATCGATACATTCCATTAGAGTGATTGTGGATAAGAATCTTGTGAGATCTTTGAGAAACTGGAAGTGGCGATACGACAAATATGCAAGTAGTTTCGGAGAAAAATAAATACGGGCGTGACTTAGCACCAGTTCTACACAGATGTCGCACACGGACTGGTACGCGTGTGTGTCATGCGTGCTTGACTGTAGCCTGCGATTTATTTTTCGACGCAATGCGACTAGCTCCGATATGGAGAAGCGAACTCGGGACTGGCTGTATTGGTATAGGTTTTCCATAGTTTCCCTATAACCATGGCAGAAAATGTCATGGTGAATGTGATACAGAGGGGGAAGTCGGCTGCGGCCGCAAGGTGGGGCGACCGTATGGGGATGTGAAGTGAAGAAAATGGTGGGAAATGTAATAAGGAGATAGTACCCTGTACATGGAAGCTACAATAAGCAAAGCGTTCGCCGTAGCAGAGACAATAAAAAATAGTTACAAAACTTAGAAACACTTTACTCCCCACTCTTTTCTGAGTCATTTCTTCTGATTGAATTTGATTCTCTGCAGATCCTGTCGAATGGGGATAAAGATTCCAAAAACATAATAAACCATCTGCTTTCCATAGGGTTTCTATCTACTTTGGTGAAATATCAATTTTCCTATTTAGTCATTAAATGTGATTCCTATTTAGTCATTCAATGCATTACTACGGCACAATACATTTTTGAGCTGAAATTGGTCACTATGTTTGAAACAACATTGTCGGCTAAAGCATTGTCTTGGAAGCGATTTTTTGGATGGAATAACTAAAGAAGTAACCAAAATAGTAACTAAAAAATACATATGTTTTTTGATCTTATAATAAGCAAAAAGTTTTTGACCTTTTTATTGTGTACGTTTGTTTACAAGGGATTAGCAACCAGTGTTGTGGGGGTTGTATGAATTATTTTAAAAAACCAAACATTCTTAATCTGTATAAGTGTTGATGTTTGGTATCAGATTTAGCAAAAAAAAATGACAGATGGCGCCACGCTAAACTTTGATTATCTATTTTTCCTATTTTTCTGATCATTCTATAAGTTATATAGGAGAAAAAATGTGATGTCGACTCAGTTCTCCTACCAATGTGAACAAGCAGTCTACTGAAGGTGTAGCCAAATCAGACCTCAATCGGCCAATTGCCTATCGGGATGTTGTTGCCGATTTAAAAAGGATAGTTGCGAGAATAACACGTTCAAAGTTGTGATATCACAAAAGTGCTCCCCGAGTGTAGTCCTTATAATTTCTATAACTCGGCTACTTTAATGAGTATCATTAAACCGTTATCACAGACGTATTCAAAATAGTCTGTAGAATAAACAAAAACGATTACTTCGAATTTCTGAACAACAATACTACCTCAAAGAAATAAAAAAAACAATATGCTTTAGAATCTTCTTGGTAAGACACGTCCAAAATGTGCAGCTGTCTTTGTTCTCATGGAATCCAACTTTTGGATGAGAGTGTACACACACAGCATTCTCGAACGACCCATGGAACTTTTTTTTGTGTATTTTCTATTACAGGTGTACACCGTGGTTGACGAGATGTTTCTAGCCGGTGAGATCAGGGAAACCAGTCAAACCAAAGTACTGAAACAACTGCTAATGTTAAACTCCCTTGAGTAACATTCGTATCGTAAATAAATATAATTTTGCCTATACTGAAAAAAATCCACTCTTTGGCTTCATTTTTTTTAATGTAGAAAAACTTGCATAAGCATGCAAATGTATAAACAATTGTAATGTACAAGAACCGTTAGAAACTCTTGTAGCGTAAGAATTATCGCGAGAAACAAATCACAATGTTGAACGACTAACTCATAAGATATCACAATTGAAATAAGCCTTACAGATTTTCGAGTGTCGCAAGATAAGTTATAAAATATCGTTGGTACTTTTTATTGAAATTTTTCTTGTCCAAATGTCAATTATGATTTATATGTACGCACCGTGTTTATATGTATACATCTCTGTACCCGGCTTGGATAAATAAGATTGTAAATATGGGAAGATATGTCGAATGCAATCGATAATTCATGAAAAACTAATAAATTTGACACGACATATATTTCAACAAATCTTTTCACTCTAAACTCTCGACGCCATCATTCTGTACCATTGGAGATCGCGATTTAAGGTAGTACTAGCGGATTGACTAATCAACAGAAAATCTATAAATGATCGAATCTGAAAACGGTAAAATATAATATATTTGGGTATAATAATGAACATGATAAAGAAAATAATTATTTGAGAAGTGTATGTGATAACTGTATATCATATTATAAAAATAAAGTATTAAAATAGCATTCAGATTTGACATGAGTTGTCACAGGCCGCCATTTCATAATTCTGGCAATATCCGTGGCAACGATGTATTCAGGTGCTTTCGATAAATGCCAAGTGTGGGTTCGTTTACCGTATGTGCAAGCGTGTGTTTGTAGTGTGTGTGAAATATGCATATAGTAGAGGGAGAGCTGACAGACGCGGATAGCGAGCGCAAGAATTAGTCGATTCAATCGATAATATCTGCTAGAAATGTCCCGTAACCTATATTTTCCATGGAACATACGTGACCGCGACAGTTTTCTTGTTATTTATCGCTTTTCGCATAGCTCCGATCTAATCGCGAACTATTATTATTTCCGTTCCAATGTTTGATCCGCACGGATTCTCTATAAGTTGCCGATTGATTGCATTGATTTCGTGAATTAATTACTATTGTATTTAACCGGTAAGGCATGCAGAGTTTTCGCGGACGTCAGTCTATATGTCTATACTACAGCATATACAAAAATCAATTTTCTTTCTAATGAGGAGGTTCGTGCGCATACTACCTTAAGAAAACCACATTGAATATCCATATCGAATCCAGCGAAAAATCGTTTCGAACAGATTTGAGGGTATGTCACGTGACTTGGATGGCCGATTCAAAGCATTGAACGTCAATTGTCACTTATACTCAAAAACACATTTTTATTGGATCAAAATACGCGTTTCGGTATTTTGGCAAATTTTTGTAATAGCACTGCTTGCTCGCAGACAGACTCATAAATATTGATAAAACGAACTACGAGAAACGTCAAGTTTCGAAAAGTATGCTTGAAGATTCGCGGGACGAAACGGGGTTTGGCGATTGGCACGGCCATACCGCAATGCTATCTCGTCCACGCTCGTATACACACCTGGGCATTACGTCCAAAAATCTGACCTCTATTAAGAGAGGCCATTTTTTTCTTCAATTTCCGCCCCGCCGCTAGTGGAGAGGCCCGTTTACAGCCGATTACACACACTTCTGCATAGCATAGCTTGACGTAGCATAAGCAACATTATGCCGTGACTCAAGCAAACAAGCGCATAGCATAGAACATTTGCTTAGCGATCACGCGCATTACTTCCATGTTCAACGCTAGTAAGGTCATGTCCGTTTATTTCCAAAATAAACCGAGTCAATAGGCAAGCCGCCTATTGAAGCCGAATTGGTGTCGCTAGTATCGAGGGGGGATGTTTTGATGACGGGTTAGGCCCGTTAGGCCCACGGTCTTAGCATACAAGACCATGGGTCTTACACCCAGGTCCGACACCATGGATACTAGATACAGGAGGCTACACTCGGCCTTTCAACTCGTCCCCAAAACGGTATCACGATAGATGGCGCTGGGGTGCTCCGGACCACATGTATAGATATATGCAAACACGGGTGCGATCAGACAGCCTGGCCTCCATGATATTACTATACATAGGGCCCGCGGCACCCCAGCGGCATCTATGCTGGAACCATTTTTGTGGACGCTTTTTTCGGCGGCTTTGCACGGTAGTTCGGTCGCCTGGTATCTAGTCTCCATGCCGAGAACGACGATAGTGAGGATAGGCCACGGTCTTGCATACAGGCATGGAGACTAGATACAGGAGGCCACACTCGGCCTTTCAAATCGTCCCCAAAACGGTATCCGAGATAGACGGCGCTGGGGTGCTCCGGAGTACATGTATAGATATACGCAAAATATGGTTCCGATGAGGACCAGCCCCCTGGCACTGCTGGGTCTACCGTGTCCCCGTTATTGTCGCCACGGAAACTAACCCATCATGCGGCGCTAGTAGTCGCCCGCATGACCCCCTCACCAGTCGCGCAGCGTCTGCATAATTTGCATTCGACGCGTTTAGATAATTCATTATTTAGATTAGAATTTAAAAGTATATGTGTATATGGGGAGGGTTGCAATATTTACACTTGTTGAAATATGATGTATTATAAAAATATTTATTTAACGAAATAAACAGTTAACATTATTTTTTTTTTAATAATGGACTAGTCACGGTGTACAATGTTTTGCAATTTTTTTCTTGTCGAGATTGCTTTTTTTTCTTCTGCGTTGAGACGTGCAGAATATTGCTGCATCTGTTTCTGGATCTTTTTGTACATTGAAAAAATGCCATTTTTCCTCGTTTGATTGATAACTTGACGTGCAGCCAAGGACTACGCACGCAGGCATTATTAAATATAAGCACAACAACCACAAAAATTGTTTTTTATTTTATCCCTACACTAAAATTGTTTATTATTTTATCACTTTGTAGCACCAGACTACGATTTTTTTATTCGAGAACGACAGATCGAGAAAACGAAAAAAAAAACATCCACTTGGTCCATGCGACGAAAAAGATGACGAAATAATACGGAGAGGCGCTTTGCGGAGTGGGGGTCATGCGGGCGACTACTAGCGCCGCATGGTGGGTTAGTTTACGTGGCGACAATAACAGGGACACGTTACGTTAAGAGAATTTATCCCAGTGTCAGCCCCCTGATGAAGACGGTTCACAACTGATGTACCTAACCTTCATTCATCCTTAAGTGTCAGAGTAATAAAATTTAAGACAAAGTGATACGGTATTTGATTAATACGCATACAGTACAGATAAAGCATAGTTTTCAATATCAAACACTTTAGTTTTTAATTCTTGTGTCATTTTTCAGAGTACAAAACGAGTATGTACGACCAAAGTAGAGTGCACACTTTCACCATATTGCAAACACGGAAATTGAATTACAAGAATGAAAAACTAATAATATTTTTCAATTATCGAATACGGTTTAATATTCGTAACATTTATCATGAAAAAAATACTAATTTCTATTCAGACTCTCAGTGAACAAGGAAATTTATTTTGTCATCAATTATTGAATAAATTACTGTACGGGCGACAAAGTTTTCAGTCGGAATATTTAGTATACTTAAACAAAAGACGTACCATTTCTCGCTTTCAAAAAAGTTTTTCTTCAAATGGACATGGGGAAATTACCAAGCCGTGATCGCCCGAAATTTTGACGTTTGCTGTCACGCTCGGTCTGTCGTAAGGTTAGTCTCATCCGATCACTTTCACCTCGTCGACCAATATATTACTATACATAGCGTCCGCAGTACCCCAGCGCCGTCTATGGTGGAGCCATTTTCGGGTACGCTTTTTTCAGTGGCTTTGCACGGGAGTTTGGTCTCCTGGTATCTAGTCTCCATGCATACAGGTCTGGAAACTCCAGTGGAAGGGGCAGGTAGCTTATCGAAGAGAGTTGGTAGTTCACTAGTCGTCACTAGGCTCGTTCCAATCATAATACCCGCGACGCGGTTGGGGGGCGGGGTCAGACAGAAACAGCACGTTGAGCGTGCTTCTATCTCTTTATCTCTGTCCCGCCTTCAAGTTCACTACACGGATCTTTATCATGAGTTTGAAACACTTTTAAAAGGGCCAGGAAAAGGCGTTAGTCCGGTCAGTTTCGATTTATACAATTAAAAAAAAATATGATCCTAATCGTAATCAGGGGGCTGACACTGGGATAAATTCTCTTAAGACGGAATGACACCCGACGCGAAACTTCGATGCGGCCCCGGCTTCCGACCGGTAGGGCAGAACTCAATCGAGCTTCTGCGCCCCACCGACGGATGTCACCGCGCGCGTTCGTCGCCGCGCGCGCGGAGACATTGCGTCTCGCCTTCCGCGGGCCACAACACGCTACGCAACGCATGTGTGCGTGCGTGTCGGTGCACGTCTACACCACGGTGTGGAGAGACGTTATTGGCGCTGCCACGGGCTTCGATGCGCGTCGCTGCAGACCACGAGGCGAGCGCCGCGCGCGGAATTCTCGTGAACTGAGCACGCCGAAGTTCGGGCGACATTTGCTCGCAATTATCAACAATTACACGACAAATCTAGATTACCACTTTTCTCCTAAGATATGCAACGAAGTGCAGTGATTGAGAGCTCAAATTGTTCGTTTTTTATGTGGCTACGCCGTCTAGCTTTTCTCTAAGTCGTGACATTAGCCAAACATCTGATTTTTCATCTTTTCGGTCTCGAATTCCGCATGATAAGCCAGTCTACGTTTTTTTTCTCAAATTCAAAAAATTTGAGGGGCTGGAAGCTGTTCGTCTATCTATTTGACGTCGTTTGGCAAAGTTTCGACGGGATCTGAAGAGCCGTTTCAGAGATTTTTGGGTATCTATAATTCTGTTCTACCATACCGACCGCGATGAGGTGTCATTCCGTCTTAAGACTTCCAGCCCCTCAAATTTTTTGAATTTGAGAAAAAAAACGTAGACTGGCTTATCATGCGGAATTCGAGACCGAAAAGATGAAAAATCAGATGTTTGGCTAATGTCACGACTTAGAGAAAAGCTAGACGGCGTAGCCACATAAAAAACGAACAATTTGAGCTCTCAATCACTGCACTTCGTTGCATATCTTAGGAGAAAAGTGGTAATCTAGATTTGTCGTGTAATTGTTGATAATTGCGAGCAAATGTCGCCCGAACTTCGACGTGCTCAGTTCACGAGAATTCCGCGCGCGGCGCTCGCCTCGTGGTCTGCAGACGACGCGCATCGAGGTCCGTGGCAGCGCCAATAACGTCTCTCCACACCGTGGTGTAGACGCGCACCGACACGCACGCACACATGCGTTGCGTAGCGTGTCGAGGCCCGTGGAAGGCGAGACGCAATGTCTCCGCGCGCACGGCGACGAACGCTCGCGGTGACATCCGTCGGTGGGGCGCAGAAGCTCGATTGAGTTCTGCCCTACCGGTCGGAAGCCGGGGCCGCATCGAAGTTTCGCGTCGGGTGTCATTCCGTCTTAACAGTAACGTGTCCTCGTTATTGTCGCCACGTAACTAACCCACCATGCGGTGCTAGTAGTCACCCGCATGACCCCCACTCCGCAAAGCACCTCTCCGTATTATTTTGTCATATTTTTCGTCGCGTGAACCAAGTGAATATGTCTTTTCGTTTTTTCGATCTGTCATTGTTCTCGAATAAAAAAATCGTAGCGTGGTGTTACAAAGTGATAAAATAATAAACAATTTTAGTGTAGCGATAAAATAAAACACCATTTTTGTAGTTTTTCTGCTCATATTTGAGAATGCCTGCATGCGTGGTGCTTGGCTGCACGTCAGGTTATCTATCAAACAAGGAAAAATCGCATTTTTTCAATGTACCAAAAGATCCAGAAGCCCTGGAATTATGGAGAAAAACCATCGGACCCACAGACAAATCCATTAAGTCGGTCAATCAATGGGCGACAAGCATTTTCGAGAAAAAGAAATATTGTGGAAACGGGAACTGCGAGGTCCCGACTTTAATTGGTGTGGTGAGTATTATTATTGAGATGAAAATTATTTTTTTATTCGCACATTCTCATTTATAATGCTTTTTATCTTCTTATAGTTTATTGACTAAAGTGAGGGTCATGCGGGTGACTGCTAGCGCTGCATGGTGGGTTAGTTTACGTGGCGACAATAACGGGGACACGGTAGACCCAGCAGTGCCAGGGGGCTCATCGTAATCAAACAAACTTTCTAAATCGAAGCGAGCGTGATAAGCATATGCATACGGTTTTGAAGCTGTCACATTGCACGTGAACTTTCAAAGCTACTTATCGGAATGTTTTTTCTTCCATCCTTGGTTCCCTTGTTTTTTATGCAATTTAATAAAAAAGCAAATGCAAAAAGGTCTTTCAGTCTCGGACGTTTGTATGTGGCCTACAAAACACACGTTTTCAATCGCTCAGTCCGTTGTTCGCCGTATTGAGGTTATGTATGTCCGGGTTTCATAACCGCAGCTACAACTAGTGGCGGCGGTGGAACTGAAATTTGCCACCAAGGAGACTAGAGTAAAGGAGTCCAAACTCTCTATCCTAGCCTGTATGTACGGAGTTCCTTCAAGCAATCGCAGAGGTGTAGCACTCAGTTTCGCCGCAGGTGTCGCTAGTGTTCTTGGGAAACGATAATATATAGTAATACAAAACTGCATAAGGTCCGAGCTCTGCCTCAACGACCAATCACAAAACTGGGGTGATCGTGTTTCTCTCTCGTACTCACTTGGAACAGCATGGTGCGTTCTCTCTCGCACACTCGAACGATAATACACCCAAGTGGGGATTCCTTCCATTATAATAATATTGTGTACATATATATAATAAATAAAATATAAATTGTGGGCATATTTTGATTTCAAAATTTCGCGCGGAGCGAACGAAGGAAACGAGTGCGAATGGAGGGAGAATGAGCGACGTGTGAGCGGGGAGAAGAGAAAGGAAATCGAACGAAATGGGCAGAAGATCAGAGATCGTCGTCCGATAAGCGAGTACTTCCATCATGTGTTGAATAAAAGTTATTCGTGTTAAATTATAATCCTGACTAGATTATTTATTCCAACAACTTCAGAAGTGGGATCACCGGCGTGCAATGGCACAGTGTCGCGAAAATCATGAGTGATCCTTTCGACTCTTTTTTTAAGGGTAAAGCCCGATGAATAACGGCGTAGTAATACACGTGCGCGGCAATAGGCTCGAGGCGTAGAAACGTGTGAACAATAAAAAGGGTAAGCGGTGCGTTGTGGATACTCTTAGTGTCGTAAAGCGCATTTTGAGGGCTAGTCATCACGCAAAGTGCCAGTGGGGCGATTTTTCTTTGTGTGTGAACGCAAGAAGCCGAATACTCAAGATGGTTGACGACCCGCAAGATCCACCGAGGACGCAGAACTACCGCCATTTTCCCAACGTGGCAAATGTTTTGCCCGAGTTCGATCCGATTGATAATAAACTCGAAATCAATCAGTGGATCGACAAGATTGAAGAGTACGGGGATCTGTACGACTGGGACGATATAGCCATCAGACACTACGCACTCTCGAAACTCTCCGGAGTCGCGCGAAAATGGCGCGACAGTTTGCTGCGACAAGTGCGTACGTGGAACGAATGGAAAAATTTGTTAACAGAAAATTTTCTGTGTGAAAAATCTTCAAGATCTGCGCGTTTAGATGCCCAAAATTATCGGAAAAAACCTAATCAACACGTGGCGGAGTACTACTATGAAAAATTGGCGCTATGCAATACAGCCAAGATGGACGAATCTGAAACGATAGAGTGGATCGTCGACGGACTGGGAAATTTACGATTTCGCGATTATTTGGGGCCATTGAGCCGGTATCGTAGGCCAAGCGAACTCTTACCGGATCTGAAAACTGGCGCCTCCTATATTCGATCGGCGTCAACAGGAATAGACACGTACAAGTTAACAGGGGCAACCTCGGCAAGCTCGTCGACCGGAAGGGATGGTAACATCATGTGTTTTTATTGTAAGGACGATGGACACACTGCGAAAAGTTGCTCTAAGAAGCAGAAAAGTGCAAGGTGCTTCAAATGTAATAGACCCGGACATTATTCACGTGATTGGACGAACAGTGGTGTGGCGGGGAACCACGAAAAACCTATTAAAAAAGAGACAGTTACGATGCACGTCGACGGTAGTACGCACCGCAAGTATTTCATAGACGCTTTTGTTAACGGTCAACCCATCAAGAGCTACATTGATCTTGGCAGTGGCGCGATCACGATGCGCAGCGACGCCGTCGGTAATATTGGTCTAACATACGAAGAGAAACAGCTTGATCCGCTCGCCGGTTATGGAGGGGGCTTTGTTCGGCCATTGGGCGTCTTGATTGCGAGAATTGCTATCGACGGAGTAGAAATTGAAGCAGAGGTACAGGTTGTGCCAGACAAATGTCAAGAAATACCCCTCCTAGTCGGTCACCCATATACCGAGCATACGAGCGTCATCATCTTGAGTACTTCCGAAGAACTTCGCATCGCATCAACCTTACATGAACTCATCGATTTACATCCGAGGACTCCTGAGAAGACGACGTTGTGGGCCAACGAGGCGCGCGTGGTGCCAAACAACTTTTTGGGCCATATTGCTGTTCGAGGTACATTGGCAAACAAAGAATTGTGCGTTGAAGGTGGGATACGAGAGGTAGGTCCCATTATTCCTAGATGCGTCATCACCACTGACGACACAGGCCAAGCGATAATACCTGTATTAAATATTACCGGTCAAATGCTGAGAAGTAGTCAAGGAGAGACGCTAACTCGAGGTGAAACTTGTGAAGGTCGTGATTGTCCGCGACAGGCGAATGAACAAGAAATACAACCAGACGAGGTCGATACTGATTTGAAGGATTCCGATCAAGAGCGCCTGCTCGATCTCGTGAACGAGTACAAAGATCTACTGGCCAAGAACGTGCACCAGGTCGGACATACCGACAGAGCCGAATTGCGCATCGATCTTCTGGACGAGAAGCCAATTTACTACAGGCCATATCGCTTGTCGTATCATGAGCGACAACAGGTACGAGACATGGTCGATGAGCTAAAGGCAGTGGACATAGTCGAAGACAGCGTATCGGCGCTTGCGAGTCCGATTCTTCTCGTTCGTAAGAGAAATGGTGAGGTCCGTATCTGCGTTGATTATCGTGCGATCAATAAGATTACCGTCCGAGATAGTTATCCATTACCACTAATAGACGACCAGATTGATAGATCGCACGGCCAAAAATATTTTACCAGTCTTGATTTGTTTAGCGGTTATTACCAGGTGCCGGTAGAGAAAAAGTCACGCGAGAAAACTGCATTTGTAACGCCAGACGGACATTACCAATTCAAGCGTATGCCATTTGGCCTTTGTAATGCTCCTTCAGTGTTTCAGAGAATGATGAATGTGGTTTTAGGGAGTTTGAGATTCACCGTAGCCATGGCATACCTCGACGATATAATAATCCCTTCGGCGTCGGTCGAACAAGGCATGTATCGGGTGCGGCAAGTTTTCGATGCGTTAAGAGACGCTGCACTCACTATCAAACTCGGAAAATGTCACTTTTTCAAACAGCGAATCGAGTACTTGGGATTTGAGGTCTCGGAATCAGGAATAGAACCAGGCAGATGTAAGTTGCGCAGCGTCGACGAGTTCCCTGTACCGCATGACGTAAGGACCTTGAGAAGATTCCTCGGTCTGGCCAGTTATTTCAGACGATTTGTAAAGCTTTTTGCTGTTATTGCCTCGCCGTTAACGGAACTGTTAGCGAAGGACGCAAAATTCACATGGGGCGAGCGTCAACAGGAGTCCTTCCTCGAAATAAAGAAGAGACTCTTAACGAAACCGATTCCTGCTGTGTATGATCCGACGGCACGGACAGAAGTACATACCGATGCCAGTGCCACGGGTTTTGGTGCAGTTTTACTCCAAGAACAACAAGATGGGAGGTTGCACCCGGTATGCTACTACAGTAGGAAGACGACGGTGCACGAATCAAAGTACCATTCATACGAGCTCGAGGCACTGGCAATCGTGTGTGCTTTGGAGCGATTTCGAGTCTACTTATTGGGGATCCCTTTTATAATTCGTACCGATTGTAATAGCTTAAAACTACTCGAGGGGAAGCGCGATCTCAGTCCACGCGTTGGTCGATGGTTTGTCCGATTGTCCGAGTTTAATTATAAAATAGAGTACCACAAGGGCGTTAACAATCCAGTTGCCGACGCGCTAAGTAGAAACGCCGTAGAGCCAGCGGTCGAGACGGAAGTGGTTGGTTTGCCAGTATTGGGGATTCAAGTGACGACTGATTGGGTAGCTGCATTGCAAAGAAGTAGTGCTGAAATTATCAGTGTTCGAGACAGGTTGGAACAGGGAGACAAAGAAACGCACGCTAAATTCACGATGAGAGACGCGAGGGTTTATCGCGTCAAGGAGGGAAAGTGGAGGCTGTATGTCCCGGAAGATATGCGATATGACGTAGTGACAGACACACATCGGTCCATGGCTCACTTAGGAATCGATAAGACCCTTGCGAAGGTAAAGGAGAATTATTATTTTCCAAGAATGCGCGAGTTTGTGACCCGGTATATAAATCGCTGTATAAACTGCTTGTATTTTAAATCCATGCCAGGGAGACGCCCAGGATTTTTACATCCACTCGAGAAGGGTAACACTCCGTTCCAAAGTGTGCATATAGACCACTTAGGCCCATTTAAAAGGACTGAGGCGGATGCGAGGTATGTAATCGCAATTGTTTGCGGATTCAGCAAATACGTCGTTTTAAAAGCGGTGAATGGCACAACGACTGAAGAAACGTTAGTCTTCGTTAGAGAATATTTGTCTCACTATGGGAGACCTGAGCGAATCATTAGCGATAGAGGAACCGCGTATACGTCGGATGTTTTCGAGCAATTCTGCTCCGAATACAATATACAGCACGTTAAAATTGCGGCAGCCGCGGCGCGAGCGAATGGTCAGGTCGAGAAAATCAATAGTGTAATATTGAGTTGTTTGTCAACAATAGCGAATGAGGATTGTGATGATTGGGATTTGCGACTATACGACGTTCAATGGGCGATCAATAACAGCATACATAAGGTTACAAAAAGAACGCCGTTCGAGCTAGTGTTTCGATATAGAGGATGCGGACCGAACGATAATCCTCTAACAAAGGAAATTCAAAATATGAATGCTGAAGTAAGCGTGGATGAAGATAGTTGCGACCACGGTCTTACATACAGGTCTGGAAACTCCCGTGGTGGGGGTAGGTCGTTTAATGAAGCCATCATTCTTAGAGTTTAGCGGTGGCGCTGCGGTCGCGTCCTAATCTTAGACGAGGGGCGGTGGTTGCGGAGGAGGGTTCTCCGTCTCAGTCTCACCCACGGATTTTCGCCGTTATTCCACCTGCATACGTTGACATACCTATGTATTATAGTGACGAAATTATAGTATATGGAAAAAGGAATTCCGAAATGAACACATGAATGAATATACACAGAAAAATATGTTATTAACAGCGACTAAAGTTTTATCGAAATGTGAGCAAGCTCGACAAAAAATGAACGATTTTAAACATTTTACTTTCACCTCAGATTTGGCAAGTTTGTTTGGCTTATTGTATAAGTATTGTATATATTGTATTGTATACGTATTGTAATTAAGATTATTATGATCCTAATTCTATTGTACTATGTGTTGCAAATTTCACTATATTGCAGATTGTAGTTAAGTACAAACTCAAAGAAACCCTATTTAATGAGCTATTGAATGCGACACTTGTATATCTGGGCAATGAATTTTCGTCGCTTTGTATCTAAGAACGCGTAAGAATAGAAAAAAACCTGTTAGCATAATTTCAAGGAAATCGCATCCATTTTTATTTATATAGGTTTCTCAGTCTTAAAAATACAGGTAAGTATGAATAAAAATATCGGTTCCATTTTCTCGTTTTTTTATTCAAATTTATTCATTCAAAATTAAGAAATATTCGTAAATATATTTATAAACACACACACACACACGCGCGCGTGGAATTCGTTTCGTGTTTCGACAAGCTCCTGAGGAGCCAACGATGCTACCGCTAGAGATTCTGACTTCGTTGCTCCAACGGGAGGGATCGATAGCTCATCACTCATGCCAGTGGCCGAGGTTGGTGAAGAGATATCTGCAATGCGAAAACATGAGATAGAAAAATGCAGAAGAGCAGAAATATAATTTTTTGGAACGTCTACGGTTCTCACAACGTGCAATACTATCTTTATACCGCGACGACACATTAAAATTTTTCCAAATGATTGCAGCCTATATGACTACCACCAGAAGAAACTCACCAACAGAACTACCGACTGCTTGAATCGATGAAGTTGCCTGATTTGTAGGATGGGCCAAAACGTCATGCTCACTCGCCACATCTGGACGTTTGCCCTCAAAAACTCTGTTGAATCTTGTCTCACCCGTGCAATTACTCGGCCAGTTGTGTTGACTTTAATCCACTCACGGGAAATGTCTTCCTCGTTAAAATGTCACCACATCGGTTTTGCGTAGATACACGATTCCGGGAATAGCATTTTCCCACTTTTTCCACGTTTCTATATCTTTTGGGATACGAAATACCGACTGGTTTTTCCGCGTATTATTACCTGTTCTGCAGTTCGGTACCACACACCACTTTCCCATTTTTTTTTACACAGAGACACGATATTTGTACTCCAATTTTTCGGGTTTTACGGTTGGCTTGATTCGCGAATTTGATGACAGCTGCAATTGTGCGAGAGTAAGACTGAGACAGAGAACCCGCCCCTGCAACCACCGTCCCTCATCCAAGATTAGGACACTACCGCAGCGCCACCGCTAAAAGTCGTAGAATATGGCTTCACTAAGCGACCTACCCCCACCACTAAAAAACGCCGGAGTTTCCAGACCTGTATGTAAGACCGTGGTTGCGACAAAGTAGCACAGCTCCTCGAAGATAATCGAGAAAAGCTCAGTACTCAATTCAATAAGACTGGGAAACCGGCGAGACGATACGAACCTGGAGATATCGTTTTAATTCGTTGCGAAGCTCCGTCTACGGGCGAAAGTCGTAAATTATCTCCTAAATTCCGGGGACCGTACGAAATCAAAAAGGTTGTTGGGAATGACCGTTATTATGTGGAAGATATCGAAGGTGAGCGTCAAAGTTAGAAACCTTATCAGGGCATCGTTGCGGCCGATCGTTTGAAATACGTACCCACCGAAAAGGATTATAAGGGACCCACTACGAGATCCCGAACCCAAAAGGAAACCAAAGATGACGAGACCTTGGTTACCTGCGGCGTGTAGTTTAGTAATGGGAAACGCGATTTTCCCTTGACGACTTATGAAAAATGTAAAGACTATAATTTTAATGTAAAAGAAAAAAAAGTATATCTAGTTACGCCTAGGCGAAATGTTTGTCGTCATTACTGTCGAGGACGACGAATTGCAGGACGGCCAAACTGTGGGCATATTTTGATTTGAAAATTTCGCGCGGAGAGAACGAAGGAAACGAGTGCGAATGGAGGGAGAATCAGTGACGTGTGAGCGGGGAGAAGAGAAAGGAAAGCGAACGAAATGGGCAGAAGATCAGAGATCGTCGTCCGATAAGCGAGTACTCCCATCATGTGTTGAATTCGTTATTCGTGTTAAATTATAAGTTAAATTATAATCCTGACTAGATTATTTATTCCAACAAAATAATATTAATAAAGCACATATTAATGAAGCTTCTCGTGTCGTTGCTTATTATATAATAAGCACATCAGATATAATAATTATATAATAAGTACAACACGAGTAATTGAACAGTAAATTTTGAAATACTCCCTGCTCCTTCTTTGCTGTTGCCGTTGCAAATAAATCATTAAATTCGCTGAAAGAGAATTCGCTCGGGAAGGTTTTATATAGCTGCTGTGCTGGTGTACACGACAGATATATTTGTGTTTGACATGCGCAATTTTGCCGCCATAACACGGTCAGTTTCACCTTATGCAGTTTTGTATTACTATACACTGCCGGCCAAAAGTATGGATACACCTAGAAAAATATCGCGCCGCACTAAAAGTTTGATAGCTCTGTGAAAAAAAAGATATTCGGATTTCCAAGGCGGCATTTTACAAGGGACAAATGAAGCGTCACTTTGCGTTTTGGAAAAAAAAATTTCGATTTTTTTAGACCCGGGGCGCCATTTTGGAAATGGCCGTTTTTAGGCTGTTTAAAATCGGCTGCACGTCTTCAGGACATTTTTTTAGGCCTTTTTTTTAAAGAACCATAAAAGATAGAGCAATAGCTATAGTTTCGTTTTTTAGAATGTTTCGTACGATTTTTTTTCACCGAGTTATCGCATTTTTTTCTCAAAAAGACAATTTTGAAAAGATACTGCTGAAATGAGAAACTTTGAGGTTTAGAGAAAGTTGCCAAAAGAAAAACAAGTTGCGTTACATCGTATTGAATCGAGCAGAATTTTTTTTAAATTTTCATTCAAAGATTTTTTTTCAAAATTTTTTGCTCTAACATTGAATAAAAAAAAAATTCATTTTTTTTCTCTCAATTTTTAGCCGCACAAAACATCTACATTTTTCGCTGGTAACGACGATATTTTGATCGTCTGAGGACGTTGTCACTTTGGGTCGCCCCGGACGATTGCGATTGAAATACGTCTCGGACTTCTTAAATCTCCCGATGGTCGGCTGCCCTCCTTTCAAAGACACGAGAGTTTGTCTGGCAATTTCTCTGTACGATAATCCCTTATCGCGCAACGCGACAATAGCCTCTCTTTTATGCAGTGGAATTTCTTTTTTCCGTACCATTTTGATCTGTTAAGGATGTTGAGTCCCTATGAAACATGTTAATGTTAATTGTTTAATAAACAGCTTCTTAATCGTCATGAAATTTTTACACGACCTCCTGAATACTTCATGTAAAAACATACAACATTTTCAGAATTCTGTCATCATTACTTCAACCTCCTTAAGGGTTAAAGTAAAAAATGATAAGAAAATTCGGAAAATTTGGTATGTTTTTGTATGAAGTATTTAAGAGGTCGTGTTAAAATGTCACGACGACTAGGAAGCTCGTTATTAAAAAATAAACTTTGTTGGGAAAAATTTTTAACAGAAATAAAAAAAAATTTATCAATAAACTTCGTTTTGTTTTCGTTTCTTTCAGTATATTGTAGATATCACAAAATTGAGAGGTCAAAAAAAAACGTATTGCAAAGTTACATCAGTTTCCATAAGACAGCATTTAATTTGTGAATGTTAATTGGTCATTAACTTGTTCAATAACGAGCTTCCTAATTGTTGTGAAATTTTTACACGACCTCTGAAATACTTCATACAAAACCATACCCAATTTTCAGAATTTTATCATCATTTGCGATTTGGGACTCAACATCCTTAAGAACAAAAAATTTGCGTAAAAACTTGTCGATTGTAGACCACACGTGTTCGCGTTCGAAGTTTTCGCACAACTAACTGGCTTTGTCAGCGCGACACTCGTCACATTATTCCAAAGAATCAAAAATGTAAACAAAAACGACGAGCGAAAAAGAGACCGAGGAAAAGACCACGAGAGAAATAGAATATCGACTCGCGAGAAATAGAATCTTTTTTACGCTCCACAATGGTAAAATGTAAACAAAGACAAGAAGTTTATTTCCGCTCCTTGTGTTTAGATGTGGTAAGAGATAAGAGGTGGATGTTTTGTGCGGCTAAAAATTGAGAATTTTTTTTTTTTTGTTCAATGTTGGAGCAACAAATTTTGAAAAAAAAGTTATGAAAAAATTCTGTTCGATTTAATACGAAGTAACGCAACTTTTTTTCCTTTTGGCAATTTTCTCTAAACCTCAAAGTTTCTCATTTCAGCAGCATTTTTTCAAAATTGTCTTTTTGAGAAAAAAATACGATAACTCGGTGAAAAAAAATTGTACGAAACTTTCTAAAAAAGGAAACTATAGCTATTGCTCTATCTTTTAAGGTTATTTGAAAAAAAAATGTCGTGAAGACGTGCAGCCGATTTTAAACAGTAAAAAAAAGCCAAAGAATTGCCATTTTCAAAATGGCGCCTCGGGTCTAAAAAAAATAGAAATTTTTTTTTCCAAAACGCCAAGTGAAGCTTCATTTGTCCATTTTAAAATACCACCTTGGAAATCCGGATATCTTTTTTTTTTACAGAGATATCAAACTTTTAGTGCAGCGCGAAATTTTTCTAGGTGTATCCATACTTTTGGCCGGCAGTGTATATTATTGGTCCCCAAGAACACTAGTGACGCTGGCGGCGGAACTGATCACTTCACCTCTGCGGCCGATTGAAAGAACTGTTTGAGTAGGGAGTGTCGACTCCTTCTCTCTAGTCCACGGTCTTACACACAGGTCTGGAAACGAAGCCAGATTTCAATGGAGTCGTGAGGCAGCGTTACGAGCTTCACCTTTCATTCCGCTCGCCGCCACCGCCGTCGCTACTATCGGCGAGTACCTCCCACCCACGGTCTTCTGTGATCTCTCCCTTCGCCCCTCACCATGTCGTCGAATGTGCACCGTACCATTTATTACTCCATTTTTTATTACAACGTTCTCGATAACCTCTATTCGCGTCAACGAGCATTTGTAGGTTTAAAAATATTTATAAAGCTGGCGAAGGTGGACCGTTGTTTCAGGGTATTACTGAAAACTCATCGACATGCCGAACGTGTGTGCGGTACGCACGTGTCACACCGGGTGATGGACGACGAATAATAATTTTTTGACTTCGAGTACCGAGAGATGTCGAACAATTTCGAAAGTGGTTTGCGGTAATTCCCGGGTTGAAACAATCACAGTTTGTGTGCGAGAAACATTTCGAAAAACGTTTCGTGTTGTTGTTCAAAAAAGCTTTCTAAACTGACGAACCAATAAAGGCATTTGTATATTCAACATTCCATGTGTTGCGTATTTTTTTCCTTTCGTCATCGAAAGAAACTCTAACTAAAATTCGGATAAAAATCCATTTGACTCGAAAAAGGTAAGTATTGAAAAAAAAAATTTATATTGGTCTCCCAGCTTCTATTCTCTTCCCCACTTCTATTCTCTTCCACAAACCCCCGTCCTTATTCCACAATTCTTTCTCATCTACCTCTATTCTACCTTCGCCCCCCGCCCTCCACAAAAAAGGTAATGTTTATTTCAAATCATCGAGAAGAGTGAGAGAGACGGACGGAAGCTGTTCTGTCCTTGTCACACACGTACTCGCCGATAGCAATGCCACGTAGTGGCGAAAATTGGAAAAAAACGTGAATTCGTTAACAGTGCCACCCCCATCACGGTCGTTTCCAGACCTGTATGTAAGACCGTGCTCTAGTCTCCTTGGGAGACGTATGAAAAATATGACCGCAAAATCGTTTGATATAATGAGGCGTAGCTATCGCGCTATTACCATGAAGTTAGTTGCGTGTGAGAGAGACAGAATAAGGAAATCCTGAGAAGTGAGTTGCATGTGATAGAGATGGAAGACGTCAAAGCATATATATAAGAAAATTGATCGCATTCATATAATTATTTATATTATTGTTAAAACTAAGTAGAGATCATTCATACAGCAATAATAGTGTGAATATCCTTGCAGCTCTGATGCTAATCCTAAGCACAGCCGCAACTGAAATACAACAGTTGTAACATTGAATTGTGATTGACAAGGTAGCCTCGGGGATAACGCTCCGGCTACGAACACGTGGTCGTGAGTTCAAATCCTCCTCGGCGATTTTTTTTTTGCCAAATGGACCGTACGAACGGGTTGACAATGTTCAATTCTTATTGCAAATCAAAGTGTCATAATATGCACAATAAAATTTTTAATAACAAATTTTCATTGCAAAGTGCTGTGAACCCTCGCATGTGCCCAAATGAAACAGTGTAAGAAATGACCAAATGAAACAGAGTAAGAAAGATTTGAAAAATCAAATAAAAAAGAGTGACATATGATGAAGGTGTAACTGGACTATAAGAGGAAATATGCGATTTAAGTGAAAAGTACGAATAATAATCAGAAAATGGCAACGACTGTGTAAGGAAGATGAATGAAAAAGATTGATCTATGAAAATCTATGAAAAATGAGAGAAATTGAGGAAGAACAGAGATGAAACAGAATATAATAATGCAGTACCTTTGGCACCTTAAACAATGTCAATTGTCGTACTGAACGCATATCTCTATCAGCTTTGTCAGCATTGCTACCGCCGTTATAGCCTGCGACATCACAAACTTTCCATCCTGTTTCAGAATTAAAATCATTACTGACATAATAACTTTATTAAGGCGGTCCTCTAGTTTCTCGGGTTGAAAAAATCGATTTGTTTTTTTTCATAAATCACATCTACAACATGTGTAGAAAATGTGTGCCAAAGGATTTTTCGATATTGGAAGTGGTTCACAAGTTACGGCCCTGGAACGGAGCAGGTATACGGAGCGCGCAGCCTCTCCGGAGTTTCTCGGAGAGGCTGAGCAATTCAAACACAATAAACCGCCTCTTTCTGAAGCAGTTCAAAAAGTTATAAAGCCAATTTATGAGGATTTATCCAAAGAAGAATTGTTAAGCAGATGCCTGGGAGCGGAAACTCAAAATAATAACGAGTCGCTCAATTCGTTAATCTGGACTTTTGCTCCAAAGCACCTCCATTCTGGGCCAGAAGTGGTTGAAATCGCCACATTTTCGCTGTCATAATCTTCAACGAAGGATTCAAATCTGTCCTGAAGACCTTGGAAACCATGGGAGTGAAAATCGGCCCACAAGCTAAAGGATATGTTCAACAGCGTGATAGCTCTCGGATCGACCGTTCAGAAAGGCGCACGAGTGATGTTGTAAAACAGCCCCGAATCGCGAAAAGGGAAAACGGAGCAGCTCTGCGTGACTTCCAAGAAGAAGAGAAAGGCCTATTGTATAGTTCAGGCATAGCAGATTGACGGTGAGATGTAATTTTTAGTATAAATCACATGCGCGAACTTTCAGACGCGTTTTTCTCAAAACACCATTTTTCGAAACGATGACCACGATATTTCAGAAACTACTGCACCGATCTTGTTCAAATTTATACAGCATCTTTAATATGTTATAAGCCAGCGATTGAACTAGGATTATCATGATTGCTTCGATAGTTTTTTTTGTACGAGCGAAAAACTTAAGAAAAAATGAGTAAAAAAATAGAATGTAATTTTCAAAACTGTATAAAAAAGTCAATTTTTTAAATTTAGAATTCACTCTAGTTCAATCGCTAGTCTTCAATATGAAGATTAAAATGCCGTTTGGTTTTTTGATTTCAGATAAGCAGAACAGCCGCAATCTTGGTCACCGTCAAGCACCTCTTTTACTTGATGTCTTCCTGTCGGCCACTATAACTTTTATTCTATTATATATTTTGACTTCAAAAAATTTGTAAAGCTTATTTAAATGTTAATAAAGATTATGCAAAAACAATGAGATTGATTATTTCGATGCTTTGCCCGTAAAAAATTATTGAAAAAGCCGTAAAAAAACAGACGAGAAACTAGAGGACCGCGTTAAACTTGAAAAATGTATAGTAGCGTAACTTATTACTATGTAAACACACAAACAACCATTAGTCGCGAGGAACCCATGTGTAAGGTTACGAAAATTGCAAACAATAGAATTAGAGATTAAATTAATTATGCATAGCTCACGATACTGACCTTGATATCGATGCGAAAAAACGTTTAATCTGATATAAAAAGAACACTCAATTCTTTTCACTTCACGATTAAAAATCTAGTTTATAAATCACTAGTGCTGCACTTTGTCGTCACTGTTCTCTTTTTTGTTTGGGAATATAGCACATGAAAGATTAATTATTGCGTACTTCTGATGCGTCTTTCATCTCTCTCACATGCAACTAACTTCATGATAACAACGCGATCACTGCGCCTCACTATATCAAATGATTTTGTTGCCACTTTTTAAGACACAGTTCGGACTCCTTTATATAGCCTCCATGCTTACGGTGATTACGATCCAAAAGTGTCCACAAAAATCCAGTTATTAGTAGTTCGTGGTTGTACCGCGGCATCACTAGTACATCACCGAACCGAAATGGACTGAGCGATAAGCATGCAACCGACGCTATCCACCATCGATGATTGCCGCTTGTCATCCATGATCAGCCCCCTGGCACTGCTGGGTCTACCGTGTCTCGTTATTGTCGCCACGTAAACTAACCCACCATGCGGCGCTAGTAGTCACCAGCATGACCCCCACTTCAGTCGCGCGGCGTCGCATTATTTTGCATTCGACGCGTCTGGAAAATTCATTGTTTAGAATAGAATTTAAAAGTTTATGTGTATATAGGAAGGGATGCAATATTTACACTTGTTGCAATATTATGTATTTAAAAATATTTATTGAACGAAATAAACAGATAACATTAATATTTTTTTAATAATGGATTAGTCACGTTGTACAATGCTTTGCGATTTTTTTCTTGTCGAGATTGCTTTTTTTTGTTCTGCGTTGAGACGTGCAGAATATTGCTGCATCCGCATCAATACCTAATATTGTATTATGTGTAAAAGAACACTATCGGCGTGTTCTATACAGGGAAAAGAGAGCTTTTCATAGTTATACACGTCGTCCAATATAGACTCGAAAACACGTGTTGAATTGCGATGAGCCACAAATCGCTCTTCTAATGTGATAAAATAATTACGATTTTACCACACTACGATTTTTTTTTATTCGAGAACAATGACAGATCGAGAAAAAATGACGAAAAAAATGACGAAATAATACGGCGAGGTGCTTTGCGGAGTGGGGGTCATGCGGGTGACTACTAGTGCCGCATGGTGGGTTAGTTACGTGGCGACAATACGGGGACACGTTACTGTTAAGAGAATTTATCCCAGTGTCAGCCCCCTGTCCATGATGGAATAAAGCGTGTGCGGACCGTGCGGACTTACAAATGTGAATTGTCTTAGATTTAATGAAAAATATTTGTGTCTCGGTATAAAATATATTTATCCTGATCTGCGGCGAAAACGGTTATCCGAGTGTTATGTATTTCCTCGTGTTTATAAATAAATTTTGTTTGTTACTGCTTCCGCAACGAAAAGAAAACATTGACTTAATTTCTGTATTTCGTTATTATTCTTCATCTGTGCAGCGTATCATAATATGTGAATATGATGCGTGATAATTTGTAAAGCGTTTGTCTGGATTGAAAATCCTTATGAAGTTTCTTGTGTGTATAAATAAATTTTGTGTTACTGCTTCTGCAACGAAAAAAAAATATTGTCTTAATTTTCGTATTTCGTTACTATTCTCTATCTATACAGCGTATCATCAGTGCGAATATGGTGTGTGATAATGTGTAAAACTTTTGTCGAGATTCAGAAGTGTTATCAATTTTTTTGTATCTAGAAATAAATTTTGTTTGTTGCTACTTCCGGAACGAAAAAAAAGCTGAATTAATTTCTGTATTTCGTTATTGTTTTTTATCTGTACAGCGTATCATAATGGGTGATAATTTGTAGATGTTTTGTCTAGATTCGAAGTTCTTATGAATTTTGTGAGAGTGATAAACTATTATCTCGTCATGAGAGGACATTTTCTAGCGCGATCGATCAACGAAAATAATAATGCAAGGAAAATTAAAACGAAAGACAATAGGAAAAAATCAGAACTGTAAGACCGATTTATCTGTACAGTGCATCATACCATGTAAATATGATGCGTGATTATTGGTAAAAGTTCTGACTGGATTCCAAATTCTTATAATTTTCTTGTGTCTAGAAATAAATTTCGTTTGTTACTTCCTCCGCAACGAAAAAAAAAACATATTGACTAAATTTCCGTATTTCGTTATAACTCTCCAAAACAAGCTATATTATCTATATCGAAATTCTATCTGTATAAAAATTTCCTTCACCAACTGGTTTCTCAATTAATTTGATCAAATTACCGCCGCACATGAAGAAGCAACGGGTACTTTTTGTATATCGCACGGCACTGGTTTAGTAGAAGTAGCAAAGGGTGCTTTCAGCATATTGTACCGCACTGGTTTGTTGCTGACTTCAATTCGGTTCGGTATGAGAGCAGCGCACCTCTTTCGTCTGGTTTTCCGTGGTCATTTCTTTAACTGCGTTCGGACTCCTTACCTCTAGTCTTCTTGTTCGTGCTTTTAAGGACATGGGTCACACGTCCGGTCGGCGAAAATCCTAGTGCCAAGTTTCCTCTCAGACGAATCACATTCCGGGCAAACGAAGAGAAACCCGTTGTTCGTCATTCAATAGGGTGGAAGGTGTTTCTTTTCTTTTTCCGAAAAATCAACCATTTAGGAGAACACTGGGAATCTGAAAATCAGCTATCTCTCTCTCTCACTCTTCTTTCTTTCTTCTTTATTTCCTTTGGGCTGGCTCCGGTCTACGCTCTAGAGCGATTTGACCATACGGCCATGTCATTGGCGGGTAGATGGTGGCGAAGTATGGATGAATAAATCTGAAAAGTGGTATAGAAACGGGCCTGCAAGCCCGACGCGTGCGCCCCCCGCCGTGGTAGCGGTGGCTGAGCGGGAAGCGCGCGCGTCGTGCCATCCTTTTGAACTATGAGGTGGCGACATGCGCCGGGGCGTGAACTGGTATATGTTAAATGCGGAAGATGTGGAATCATATGGACATTTTTGTGGAGTTAATGAATTTCATGATGGTAGTGATAATTCGTGAGCTGGGGGTTGCTACTAGGGAGTCAATATTGAATGGAGGAAAATTTTTTGCTATGGCTAGAGAATGAATGAGGATAGAACGATGTAGGTGATGCCCAGGGCAGGTCCAGAAAACGTGATTTAAGTCCTGTGATTCGTAACCGCATGAGCAGACCGAAGACTGAGGGAGGCGTTTTCTAAAGAGGCTGGCTTGAAGACTGTAATGATTCGATCTCATTCTGGAGAATGTTACGATAGATTTTCGATTTAGACGTTTGAATTTAGTAAACCACGTTTTAGAAGAGACTGTGTAGTAATTTTGGAAGTAGCGGGTGCCCTTGTAGGTACCCTCGAATCGTAGACGACGGTCGGTAGAGTCAAGGCACTTTTTCCGTGCAATGGGGAAAAGATCTGAGGGCGGAAGAGAGGTGAAAAAGGTTTCGCCGACCGAAATGGCTGATTTTGCAAGGGAATCCGCGACTTCGTTGCCCGGAATTCCGTGATGGCCTGGGATCCAAACTAGGTTGATGCGTATACTTTGATTGATTGCTTCGAGAAGGGCTTTGAGGATGGCGATGGTGAATGGGCAACAAGTTCGCGAAGTCGAGAAGGAGCGGAGAGATTGAAGACAACTGAGAGAGTCCGTGAATATGAATGCACTAGGAATGTTGTTGGTCATCATTAATTTGATAGTGTGGAGAATAGCGAGAGCTTCGGCTTAGAAGATTGAGGCAAAAGACGATATACGGTATTTAAGGGATATAGAGAGGGAAGGATAGTAGACTGCCAGACCAACGTAGGTGCCTGGGTCAGATTTAGAGCCGTCTGTGTAAAAGAATGGGGTCTCATTCGCGTTGTTGAAATGTGCTAAGAATTCAGATTTGGGGTCAACCGATGCTTGTATCAGGAAACCTGTTTTAATACCAATCGAAAGGTCAGATAAATCAGTAGAGGGAGAGATGTCGTAGTATGGAAGGAAATGTTGGGGTTCTATGAGGCCTTTGTGGTGTACATGATTGTTGTAGGCTTTGAGCAAGGGAATCTAGAAAAGTGTCTGGTGAGTGTTAGAGGATCTGAGTGAAACCGAGCGTGTCGGTAAAGAGGTAAGAAGAGGGTGATCAGAGGATGAAAAGGTTTTGAGAATAAATGTGTCACTGAGGAATTGAATACGAGAGAGAAGAAGAGGTTCGCGCGTTTCCGCGAGAACCACGTTGCTTGGGGTAGAGCTGCGAAGGCCGAGGGCGAGTCTCAAGGCTTTCCGCTGGATTATTTCTATTTTGTTCAGTGAAGGGTGATGTTTGAATGGTATAACCAACGAACTGTATTCAATTATGCTACGTAATAGCAGTGCAGCCAGATCGCGCGCAAAAGTTACCCCCTCTCTAGTCCCTTGCGCGCCCATCACACAATCATAGTAGCGCGTGTCCGTGAGCGAGCGACGCTCGGATATCTTCGGAAAGAGCCGAGTGCGGTCGAACTGTCCCGACCGCGCCTTCGGCAGCTACACCACAAATAGACACGCTGAGCACGTTCATGTGCGGCCAAGCCGAACGAAGGCTTCGAGGGAAAAAGCAATCTGAGCACGGCCCGCGCGTGACGTCACGCGACGGCACGCGCGAGGCTTTTAGATGATTTCAATGCTTATTTAGCTCTTGATTCTCTGCGTTATTAATGTATACAAAAAAATGTATCGCGCACTCTGAACGCTTATTTTTTTAGTTTATACGTTAATTTAAATATAATAATAAATCTAAATTACAACTTATTTATCTTCTAAAAAATTGTTTACGCTTTACTCACACCCGTCCTTATGCCAAATAAATGATAATTCAGAAAAGTAAGTGAAAATATATTTACATTCGTATTATTATATTAATTCTCATACTTTCATCAAGCGATAAAGTATTATCTGCAAAAACAAGTCAATCATCCATCCGGCCGCCAATCGTAAGTGCCAGAAAGTGCATCTTTAACGCAAGCGATAGGATGGTCTCGTTGGTAGCGTTCCTGGCTTCGGTCCGTACAGGCGCAGGGTCGTTCCTCACGCTCAGCGCTTTTTTTTTTAAATCATGGTTACTATTAATTGGTATTTGATTAGTTATTTTTATTAGTTATCATATTTATTTTAATTAGTTATCTTTTAGTACCGAAAAATTTATCGCGCACTCTGACCGCTTATTTTATTAGTTTTTACGTTAATTTAAATATAATATATCTAAAATACAACTTATTTATCTTCTAGCAAAATGTTTGCGCTTTACTCACACCCGACCCTATGCCAAATAAATTGTAATTCATAAAAGCAAGCGGAAATATATTTATCTTCGTATTATTATATTCATTCTCATATACTTTCATGAAGCGATAAAGTATTATCCCCAAAAACAACCACCCATCCGACCGCGAATCGTAAGTACCAGAAAGTGAACATACATTGGCACAAAAAATTAAAGGAGCAAGAAAAGTTGAACTTCGTCAAAAGTGGTCGTACAAAAAAAAAGAATGCTAAAGCTTCAAGTTTCTAGTTTTAGTTCCGACAATGATTTTTTTTTGAGAATCATTGATTGCGCGGTCGGAAGAAATATCACGGCAAAAAAAATTTTGCAAATTTTTACGTTTTTCAAACTTCTGCACGTGTTTTGGAGATTTTTTTCAGACTTGACCAATATCAAGGTCATTGAGCCCATTCAATTCAGTTCAATTTGCTTTTTTTTTTATCTCCTTACGACCATTTTTCGCTGAGATATCGGCCTATGAATGAAAAAACGGCCTTTTGTCTTCAGTCATCGATATCTCGGGAACTAATGGTCGTACGGGAATTCGACCGGCAATTTTGGAAACGTGAATATATACTCTACAAGCTCTGATTATTATTGTAGGTTTAAAAAAATTATTTTTGCCATCAGTTTTAAAAAAGTACAAAAAAACGATGTTTTCTTGGCTTTTATAAAATCCACCGCTACTTTGCAAATATTGCGATAAACACTAATGTTTATGGATGGTCATTCGGCTCAATATGTCCCCAAGAGCTATGCAAAATTCCAAATTGATCCGTTCATCGGTCTTTCTTGCCCGATTGACCAAAATATGAAAAAAAATTAAAGGAACAAGTTTCCTCCTTCTCAGACATCATTTCATGATTATTAAGAGGAAAAACAACTTTTCACTACTTTTCGTACAATTGGGTATTGAATACGCATTAAATGTTGGAAAATAACCCTGACAATCATATTGACTAAAAATTTTCGATTTTTTTTTTTTAATAACAAAAATGTTGAAATTTTTTTGTTTATAAAAAAATCTATTTCGATTTTTTTAATTTTTTTAATGTTGACATTTTTTTTCGATTCAACATTGTACCGCCAGCATTAGAATTACCAAAAGCGTACGTAGAATTACCCAAAGCGTACCTCCCCGTGGTATGCTTTGGGTAATTCTAATGCTAGCGGTACAATGTTGATTTGAAAAAAATTTCAAGATTAAAAAAAAAAAATTCGAAATGGATTTTTTTATAAAAAAAAAAATTTTCAATATTTTTTTTATTAACAAAATTTTTTTTCGAAAATTTTTAGTCAATATGATGTTCACGGTTTTTTTCCAACATTTAATGCGTACTCAATACCCAATTGTACGAAAAGTAATGAAAAGTTTTTTTTCCTCTTAATAATCATGAAATGATGTCTGAAAAGGAGGAAACTTGCTCCTTTAATTTTTTTTCAAATTTTGGTTAATCGGGCAAGGAAGACCGATAATCGGATCAACTTGGAATTTTGCATGGTTCTTGGAGACATATTGAGCTGAATGACCGTTCATAAACATTAGTCTTTATCGTAATATTTGCAAAGTAGCGGTGGATTTCATAAAAACCAAGAAGACATAGTTTTTTTGTACTTTTCTAAAACTAATGGCAAAAATAAAAAATAAAAGTTTCACTACAATAATAATTGGAGCTTGTAGAGTATTCACGTTTCCAAAACTACCGATCGAATTCCCGTACGAACATTAGTTCCTGAGATATCTCAGCGAAAAATGGTCGTACGGAGAAAAAAAAAGCAAATTGAAGTGAATTGAATGGGCTCAATGACCTTGATATTGGTCAAGTCAGAAAAAAATCTCCAAAACACGTGCAGAACTTTGAAAAACGTAAAAATTTGCAAAATTTTTTTTGCCGTGATATTTCTTCCGACCGCGCAATCAGTGATTCTCAAAAAAAAAATCATTGTCGGAATTAAAACTAGAAACTTGAAGCTTTAAAATCCTTTTTTTTTTGTACGACCACTTTTGACGAAGTTCAACTTTTCTTGCTCCTTTAATTTTTTGTGTCAATGTTTGTACACTTTCTGGTACTTACGATTCGCGGTCGGATGGATGATTGTTTTTGGGGATAATACTTTATCGCTTGATGAAAGTATATGAGAATGAATATAATAATACGAAGATAAATATATTTCCGCTTACTTTTATGAATTACAATTTATTTGGCATAGGGTCGGGTGTGAGTAAAGCGCAAACATTTTGCTAGAAGATAAATAAGTTGTATTTTAGATTTATTACATTCAAATTAACGTAAAAACTAATAAAATAAGCGGTCAGAGTGCGCGATAAATTTTTCGGTACTAAAAGATAACTAATTAAAATAAATATGATAACTAATAAAAATAACTAATCAAATAAACATTAATAGTAACCATGATTAATAAAAAAAACGCTGAGCGTGAGGAACGATCCTGCGCCCCTGCGGGCCGAAGCCAGAAACGCTACCAACGGGACTATCCTATCGCTTGTGTTAATGTTGCACTTTCTGGCACTTACGATTGGCGGCCGGATGGATGATTGACTTGTTTTTGGAGATAATACTTTATCGCTTGATGAAAGTATGAGAATTAATATAATAATACGAATATAAATATATTTTCACTTACCTTTCTGAATTATAATTTATTTGGCATAAGGACGGGTGTGAGTAAAGCGCAAACAATTTTTTAGAAGATAAATAAGTTGTAATCTAGATTTATTATTATATTTAAATTAACGTATAAACTAAAAAAATAAACGTTCAGAGTACTGTAAGAAGTATTTAAGTTTCGCGCGTCATCCCCTCCACGATGACCAAGACCTACCGAAAATTCGAGTACGTCTCGCTCCAATTTTCGGTAGCTAGACACTTCTCACCGGGACCCGTCGCGGAGCAGTCGCCTTATTGATCCGCTCAATCGACGGTTGAGAGCTCAATCATCATGAATCATCTATAGTCTAAATACAATAATATCACATCTTCTACGAGTGCCGCGGCGTGACGACGCCTGAGCAGACATCCGAACGTGATAGGGGAAACTCGGAAGAACGCACGTTATTCAAGATAAGTGTCCGAGAAATAACTATCGATGAGAAAAGCTCTGTTTGGTGGCGGGAGAAAATTCGTGTTGTAAATGTATACATCGTCTCGAAATCCGTCACATATATATATGTATATAATTCGCTCATGTTCTTTCCTTTTTTTTATATTTAGTATGTGATGTCATAAATGATCCTGTCTTAAACCTATAAAGGAAGAATGTAATAAAAAATGTAAAGAAACATTACATTTGGCGCCCAACTCGTAGGCACGATATTCCACGTAGCCGTGATATTTCATATATAGATATATCTATTGCTATCTCATATGCCTGAAAGAAATTATACATGTCCATCACGCGTAACTCGATCGAGGCAACGATCCATGAGTGAGTCATCCGTGTCAGCACCTTTACCAAAACAAAGGAAACGAAAAGGATTATCTCCAAAGGTAATAAAAAAAAGGAGAAATATTGAAACTCTTTCGCAAATCAACAGGAAAACTCACACGAATGAAATGGACGAAAGCATCGAGAGAGAAACAAATATCGAGGAAGAGTGGCAGCAATTGAGAGAGGAACGACAACGTTTAATCGAAGAACGATGTGAACTTGAGAGACTACGAGCCCTTCCTCGGCTCAACACTGAACCACCGCGACACGAAATAGAACATCACCTGCCAACCCAACCACAAAATATCAACAATCCAATGGAGGGTGAACTGGTAAATGGGCTCGTTACACATTTACAGAACTTGCAGATAAACATAAGTATGCCGAAATTTAATGAAAATAATAATCCTCTAGAATACCTTGAAGATCTAGATCGATACTTTAAAGTAAAAAACGTCCGCATTGATCAAAGGCTCGTAGTAATTGAAAATATCATAGAGGGTAGAGTTAGAACGTGGTATGAGGCAAAGAAAAACACGATTCCCACTTTCGAAGCGTTTCGACAGTCTTTCAAAGAAGAATTTTATTCGATTCCGAATAAAGTTCGATTTAAAAACCAATGGGCTCTTCGCAAATATAAAACTAGCGATGGTAACATGCATACCTACTTCTATGAACAAATGAAAGAAACACGATATTTCGAGCCTCCGTTGACTCCGTACGAAATAAATTTCACCATCATTCAACAATTTCCGCCTCGTGTTCGTGCGAGTCTAGCAACTATAAATTACGAAGATACGAATCTAGTCGCTCAAGCACTCGCACAATTAGATCTCGCACAAGAGGAATTTGTCCGACAGAAAGACACAAGAAATCATTACAAACCACAAAATAATTACGTCAATACCATACGATGCGGCCGTACAGAGTTATCCAAACAAGGCAATGCAAACATCTCGCAAAAACGTTCATATAGCTACAATGAAAGAAATTCACATCAATATAATGCTTGGCCAATTAATCGGGATTCACGGAATTACGGACCGTATCGAAGACCCTATAATCCCCAGTCAAATCGAAATTATTCCAACGATGTAAATAATATTAATACCGTATCTAAGACCGTGAGATTACCTGATTTTCGGTTTCCACCACCAAACATCCGGCATATAGAATATGGAAACAATCGATCGGAACAATATAATTCACAACAACGTGACGGATCAGGAAATATAAGAAACCCTTTAAACTAGCTACTGACACGACGAGCTCGGGTCCAACGACGTGTCATAAATATTTCGATTTTATTGAGGACCTGAAAGAAGAAATTGAGGGAAAACATTTACAGTCGGTTCAAACAAGAGTATTAATACAGCCTTGTCCACATGTAACCATCCAGATGGGGGGTGAGGATGTTCGAGTGCTAATTGATACAGGAAGTCAGATCACCTGTATATCCGAAGAATTTTATATGAAATTAAGCCAAAGTTACATATTGAGCGAACTACCAGTGACAAATATATCAGTATCAACAGCTGTCGGAAAGAAATCCAGTACGGTAAAACGACAAATTTGGCTACAGGCTAATATTGGCAGAAATCAATTCGAACATGTAGTGTTAGTCATCCCCTATCTGACGTCGGAATGCATACTAGGCAGTGATTGGTTACACAAAAATAGGGGGATCATAAATTATGATGATAAAACAATCTCTATCCAAGGCCGCCCGCTTGATCCCGCTTTCGTGTCGTTTGACGGAGACTGCTCAGAGAAACTCGAGATTACTCGAACCCAAGGAAATACGCATATAGACATTATAAAATTGCAGCAGCCAAGTGCCTCTGGAAAGATACGTAATGTAGCACGGAGAAACTCTATTGACAGTAAACTTAATAATTGTCATGCTCGCGATCAGGATGTCGATGCACAAGCAAGTCGAAGCGAAAAATGTACAGATCCCGTTCGTGATACAAATTTTGGAAATAATGGGTCAAGCCCCGGAGAAATTAATCGGAATTTAGAAAACAAAAGTGATATTAGTCGCGATAAACAAAACGGAAGTGTGACAAAATCAACCCGAGCTATTGAACCTATGTATAGCGATGATGATCAGGAAAGTGCTTTGACCATACAGAATCAATACAAGGATATTGTCGAACCTATAGGTAATGAATTGTTAGGCGTGGAAGAATTATTTGGAGTTGATAGTGCTACTAAAAGTAACGAACATTATGATTGTTTGTCCGCGAGTTCAGCGGTGAAGAAATTTACATTGTCTAGCGCAAGGATAAATGAAATAAAATGTAGCAATGTCGAACAAATAAAAGAGGTGAAAGAATGCGGTGATAGCGACGACGAAATAGGTTGCGAATATTTACATCGGGAAGAATTCCCCATAGGAACAGATGACATATTGCCAGAGGAAAGACATTATGAACAAATGTTCAACGAGGATTTCCAATCTTTCGCGCACAAGCTTGCGGCGTTGGATGGAGGGCGTGCGGAGGCTATATTGAGTTTGGTCTGGCGACATAAAGCGATATTTTCAGAAAAACCTGGTTTGACCTCGATCTATGAGCATGAAATAAAATTAACGGACAAGAAGCCGATCTCTTATCATTCATATCCGGTGCCCATTCATATGCGTGAATCCGTCAGGAAGGAGATAAAAAATATGTTGGAATTAGGAATTATCGAACGGGGTGGTAGTCCGTACTGCAATCCGCTTCGAATTGTAAAAAAGAGGGACGGTCGCGTCCGGGTGTGTCTCGATGCGCGATATCTTAATGCCATAATCGAAGGCGATAATGAATCTCCACCCATTATTAACGAAGTAATGCAAAAACACAATGGGAAAACTTGCCTCTCAACTTTCGATTTAACGCACGGATACTGGCAAATTCCTCTTGCAAAGGAATCTCGTAAATATACCTCATTCTTATTTGATGGAAATATGTATCAATTCAAGGTCGTCCCTTTCGGATTAAAAACATCTGGGAGTGGCTTTATACGAGCCCTAAGTCTCGCCTTTGGTGATGATTTTTCGGATTTTTTAACATACTATGTCGACGACTTATTAATTGCTTCACAAGATTTCGGGCAACACTTGGTCCATTTGGAAAGGTTATTCAACCGGTTAGCCCAACATAACTTCACGTTGCGGTTAAGCAAGGCAAAATTTTGTCAAAACGCGGTTCTTTTTTTGGGATTCGTTCTTTCATCCAGTGGGATAATCCCTGATCCGCAGAAGATCGATATTATAGTCAATTTTGAAGAACCAAAAAATAAACTACAACTGCAAAAATTTTTAGGAATATGCAACTACTATCGACAATTTAATTGGAAACATGCGGAATATGTTGATCCTCTAAGAGAGTTGTTAAAAAAGGATTCTCGTTGGGTCTGGGAAGATAGGCATTCGAGGGCGTATCAAGACCTAAAGCATAATTTCAAACACACCGTCGAACTTGCACATTATCGAATGGACAAAACATTTTATTTGCAAACGGATGCGTCGGATAAGGGTATTAGCGGTATTCTGTTTCAAATGGATGAGAATGACAACCACAGAATTATATCTTTGGTTAGTAGGGGACTTATGACGGCTGAAATAAAGTATACAACCACCGAAAAGGAGCTCCTCGCGATTGTATACTCTATGATCAAGTTTCGCATATATCTTCTTGGACATCCATTCGTGGTTGTCACCGATCATCAGGCGCTTACCTTTCTTAATAGAACACCTTTCCAAACGGCTAGAATTTGTAGGTGGATCTTATTGATTCAGGAGTACTCGTTTACGGTGAAATATTGTAAGGGTCGAGATAACATCGTCGCTGATTTCTTTAGTAGGAACCCGCGTGGAAGATTTGAAGTAGAGGATCCAACGAGGATGATCATATCAAACCTCATGCTAGCCGAAGTCGATGATTCGGATGACATAGTTAATGATGCTTTGATTATGGTTACCCAACTTGAATTAGATCCAGTTTTTAAAAAGGAATTAAGAAATTTAGGTAAAATGCAATGTGAAGATGAGCTGGTCATGGAATGTGTTCGCAGATTAAGGAGGGATCGCAACGATGATGTACAAAATTATAATGGAATATGGTTTTGTCGGGCATCGAAGTCTTTAGCTTGGTGTATACTCGTTCCTCTCAAATTGAGACATCTAGTGTTCCGGGCAGAACACGATAGAATGGGGCATGTCGGAGTGTGCAAGACCGTGGCCCATTTGAAAAGATTCTTTTATTGGAGAGGAATGCAGAAAGACATCAAGCGATATGTCATTGGATGTGACCTATGCCAAAGAGTGAAACACCTACAGCGAACCATGGAGGGCGAATATTGTCCAGTAGAATCTGATCGACCAGGGGATCTAGTGACTGTTGATTTTTATGGGCCGTTGCCAAAATCGGTAGGAGGAGTTCAGTATATTTTTGTCGTCATGGATGCGTTTTCTAAATTGGTCAAGCTCTATGCCCTCAAGAGAGCGACCGCTCAAATAGTTACAAAGAAGATTTTAGAAGACTACTGCGAGAGGATTGGAAAGCCAAAGCGCATTCTGTCGGATAACGGATCTCAGTTTACAGCAAAAATTTGGAGAGATGAATTAGTTAAGAATAATATTAAAGTCGTATTTTCTTCCATACGTCATCCACAGTCAAATCCAACCGAACGGGTGATGCGAGAGCTGGGGAAACTGTTTCGTGTTTTTTGTTCAGACCAGCATACACGATGGGCTAAACATCTACCCCGAGTGGAAATTCTTCTGAATCATACCACGCATAGTAGTACAGGGTTCGTGCCAGCGGAGTTGCATTGGGGCTCGAAACCGGGGGATAAAATCATTGAGATGTTTAAATTCCCAGAATCTGTAGACCATTCGCATGAGTATAAAATTATGTTAGCCCAACAGAGGTTGTCAAAAAGCTTTGAGAATCGTAAGAAATGGCAACGAACGGTGTCGAAAGTTCAGTTATCTATAGGGGATTTGGTATTGCTCAGGGTGCCACATATTTCCAATAATGAGGATCGTGTCACTCATAAATTCTTCCATCTGTTCGAGGGCCCCTTTAAAATAATTGCGGCGAGAGGGCTCAATGCGTTCGTTTTAGCCAATGTAAATGATGACAAAGTCAAAGGGACTTATAATCGAGCCAGTTTGAGAAGGTATAACGAGCCCATTAAGGAATGAAATCAGTTCCATTATGTATATATGTATATATGTATATGACGAAGCGATTAAGCGAATAGCGACATCGACCCTGATCCCCGAAGACCAATAACCAAATGATATTTATACAAACTGCAGGGATAGATAAATTTATCATAACCATGGATGTGCCTGGGATGCTTGTATAAAATAATTGTTAGGACGAGACCCTTCGAGGGGTGGAGTCGAATGAATGAATTGTAGTATGCAGTGTGAGTGGTAATTTTATAATCGGCCCTTTACACCGATATATATAAAATTAGGGGGATAATGTAAGAAGTATTTAAGTTTCGCGCGTCATCCCGTCCACGATGACCAAGACCTACCGAAAATTCGAGTACGTCTCGCTTCAATTTTCGGTAGCTAGACACTTCTCACCGGGACCCGTCGCGGAGCAGTCGCCTTATTGATCCGCTCAATCGACGGTTGAGAGCTCGATCATCATGAATCATCTATAGTCTAAATACAATAATATCACATCTTCTACGAGTGCCGCGGCGTGACGACGCCTGAACAGACATCCGAACGTGATAGGGGAAACTCGGAAGAACGCACGTTATTCAAGATAAGTGTTCGAGAAATAACTATCGATGAGAAAAGCTCTGTTTGGTCGCGGGAGAAAATTCGTGTTGTAAATGTATACATCGTCTCGAAATCCGTCACATATATATATGTATATAATTCGCTCATGTTCTTTCCTTTTTTTTTATATTTATTATGTGATGTCATAAATGATCCTGTATTAAACCTATAAAGGAAGAATGTAATAAAAAATGTAAAGAAACATTACAGTACGTGATACATTTTTTTGTATACATTAATAACGCAGAGAATCAACAGCTAAATAAGCATTGAAATCATCTAAAAGCCTCGCGCGTGCCGTCGCGTGACGTCACGCGCGAGCCGTGCTCAGATTGCTTTTTCCCTCGAAGCCTTCGTTCGGCTTGGCCGCACATGAACGTGCTCAGCGTGTCCATGTGTTGGTGTAGCTGCCGAAGGCGCGGTCGGGACAGTTCGACCGCACTCGGCTCTTTCCGAAGATGTCCGAGCGTCGCTCGCTCACGGACACGCGCTACTATGACTGTGTGATTGGCGCGCAAGGGACTAGAGAGGGGGTAACTGGCTGCACTGTGTAAGAGAGCTCTGTAGATGTGGATGAGGGAAGAAGGATCAGCACCCCGCCAGATGTCGCGAAGGCATTTAATAATGTTTAATAGGTTGTTGCATTTTGAGATAAGTTGGTTAAAGTGTGGGTTCCATGATAAGCGGTTGTCAAGGATAAGTCCGAGGAATTTGGCTTGAAGGCAGCCTGATACCGGAGAAGAATCTATAATAACCGAGGGTTGAAGAGGGTCAAGTTTGTTGCGTGTGAAAACTACTAATTTAGATTTGGATGGTTCGATTGAGAGGCCTCTCGAGTTTAAGTATTCTGAGACTTGGTCCAGAGAGGTTTGTAGAGAAGAGGCGGAGTTGACGAGCTGGCGAGATGTAGAAAAGATGGCTATGCCATCGGCAAATTGAAGGCAGGAGCTTTGCGGGTGAAGGTGTTGTTCTAATTCGTTTGTATATAGAATATATAGCAAAGGGCTTAGAATGCAGCTTTGAGGAACACCTTTAAGGGTTTCGAAAGGACCGTGAGTCACATCAGCTACCTTAAAGTGGAGAGAACGAGAAGAAGTGAGATTGTAGATGAATCTACAGTAGGACCGTGGGAGGCCGATGTGTTTGAGGTAGTCGGTAAGAATCCCCGGGACGACATTGTCAAAGGCATTGGACACGTCCAAAAAAATACATGCCGTAAGGCTGCGGGTCGAGAAACTTTTCTAGATCTCGGCTGTGAGAATGGAGAGATTGTCGAGACAGGATTTAGATTTACGAAATCCAAATTGCGATGAGGATAGCAAGAGGTTGCTCTCTAGCCATTGTATAAGACGAGGATGGAGGAGTCATTCCATAAGCTTAAGAAAGCAAGAGGCTAGGGAGATGGGACGAAATTTGCCGGGTGTAGATTTGGGGATGAAGAAAACGAGGAAGTCGTGCCATGATTCCGGGAACAGATGAGATCGAAGAAGGTTGTTGAAGGTATCAAGAAGAATTACGAGAATAGAGTGGGGTAATTTGGAGATGATATGGAAATCAATTTTGTCTAAGCCTGGAGCGGATTTGGTGTTACACATTGAAATTGCTGAATTGAGTTCTTTAAGCGAGAAGGGGGAATCGAGAATTGGGTTTTCTAAAAAAGGGCTATCCTCTGTTGGGAAGTTGGGATAGAAACAAGAAGGTTGACAGATAGAAGGGATGAGGGACAGCATTTTTTCTCGGGCCGTGGTGTTGGAAGGGACAGAATTGGGATCGAAAAGGTTCCTGTTTCGGAGACTCTTAACTTTAGCCCAGACTTTGTTAGCTGAAACGCGAAAATCAATAGTTTGGGTAAATTCTGTCCACGAGTTTTTTTTAGCTTTTTTAAAGGTTTTTTTGGCTATGGCATCTAGTTTTTTTACTTGAATGAGGTTATCCAAGTCACCTAGGCGCCTGAAGGAGGCCCAGGCCTCCTGGCGTGCGGCGTTGGAGGCGTCACATTCCGAATTCCACCATATGGCGGGTCGGGACTTGAATGTGGGAGCTCTATCAGCTGTTGGTAAACTCGATCAAGAGTGGAGGATGGAATAATTTATGGCTTGCGTTACTTTGTTGTATTGAATTAATGGAGAAGGGTCGGCAATAGTGGGAGCCACCGAATTCAGGGATTCCTTAAAAACGGACCAATCAATTTTTTTAATAGGGTGGCGGTGCGCGGAGAATTTGTAGGTCGGTAAAGAGATACCGATTGTGATAGTGATAGGAAGGTGGTCGCTGAGGAGTGAGTCTTCTTCGACTTGCCATTCGCAGAAAGGGAACAGCTTGGGGGAGACTAGGGAGAGATCGATGGCTGACGCGGCGTTATTGAGATTAGAAGGATTTGTAGTGAGAGATCCATTGTTAAGCAGAGCGACGTTATTGTCGATAAGAGAGTGTAATAGGGAGGAGCCGGAAGGGCTGTTAGCTGCACAACGCCACGCGGTGTGGTGGTGGTTGAAGTCGCCAGCGAGAAGGACGTTCCCATTGGGAGGGAGGGAATCGAAGAGGTTTTGCCATACATTAGTATGGCGATAGATTGCGAGCCATAGCATTAGTATGCCATACATTGTGCGAGCAGTAGGGTCGCGATAGAGAAATACAATGGTGAGCGGACCCAGGGAGGTCGAGATGAAGATCGCTAGGGTGTCTAGTTGGTCTGTAATATTGAGAGTGTTATTGATTTGTTTAAAAGGAATGTCTTTTTTGAGGGCGATGGCCAGGCCGCCGCCTCTTTGGTTAGATCAGTTTTTGGTGAGAAGGTGGAAACCCTTAAGTTTAGGGATAGAAGAGTCAGTGAGCCAAGTTTCACATAGAATAATGATGTCATATGCATGGGCGATGTTTAGTAAGAGACCGATTTTATTGAGAAGACTACGGCAGTTCCATTGCAAGATTTTTAGCTTATTATTGGGAGCCATGTTGAGATTGCGGAGAAAGGGAAGCGAGAGAACTAAGGAGTGTTGTGAAGAAGGGAGATACCGTATCCATTAATCCAAGAGAAATCAGCGTCGGGATGAGCTGTTGCGTGATGATGTTGACAAGGGTAGAGATTAAGTCGCTGTTTTGCGCCGTCTGAGAGGGCTCGATTGTTGAGGAAGAAGGGTGGGATGGCCCAGGAGTTGGACCAGGATGGGGAGGGTGTTTGGTGCTTTGTTGAAGGGCGAATCCGTTTTGAGAGAAAGGGTCAAGGCGTCCGTTTGGAGCCATGAGAAGGTTGTTGCGGGCTGTACGTGCGGCAAGCGTCGATTGATGAGCGACGTTCCGATTGTTGAGCGTTTTTCGCTGAGGGGCCGCGCGAAGCAAAGCAATATTTGCATTAGATGTCCGTTCGGCGGATGGTGAGGATGGGGGGTGTTGCAGCGGTTGAGGTGGGCGTGAGGGACCTCACCGTACGAAATCAGTGGTAGCTTGAGATGGGTCGACGAAGGTGGGACGAGAAAGTGTGCCGAGGAGAGAGACGGGAAGTGCGCGGATGAACGCATAACCGGTTCGCGAGACGCGGTGGATCGGCCCCCAAGAAGCTGTCTGGCCGCGAACAGAGGGATGCCTCTCTCTGCCGCCGTTATTTTTATATTTTTTTGATGGAGAAAGGCAGGACATTGCCTGCTGATGGGAAGGTGATTTCCTTTACAATTGGCGCAGGAAGGCGGACCGTCCCTATTCGGGCACTCATCAATCCCCTCGTACTTCCGGCAGCCGCAGCGAATGCATTTGGGGCGACTCTTGCACTGTTGAGAGACGTGGTTGAACTGGAAGCATGAGAAGTAAATCTTCACCGGAGAATGCCAAGGATCCACCGCGTGACGCGCCTGAAAGAGTGAGACGTGATCGGGGCGAGAGCGGCCCTCGAATTTCAGGTGAAAGGATTGAGTAGGGAGAAGCTTGGATTCGTTGTTGATGGTGACTTCACGGTTTTGCCTACGAGCATCTATGACTGTGACGGAACAGTCGATGTTTTCGAGGAGCTCCTCTCTCGAGATGTCCAGGGGGACACCCCGGATGAGACCCTCGCAGTTTATGGAGGAGCCTGGCAGAAAGGCAACCAGGTTTGCGGATGCGAGTATGGAGTGCGAGAGGATGCTGTTAGCCGCCTGAGCATCTGAGAATACGACTGAGCATTGTTGTCGGCCGGAATTGAAGACGCCCAATATTTGCCGTTTGAATAGCACGCTGAGGAGGATTCTGCCTACCTTAGTTGCGTTCAGTCGAGGTGATTTAGGATCGATTGACTTGTCTTGGATCAGGACAACAAAAGGGCCGGAACTCTTAGCGCCATACTTATTGGCTCGAAGATGGTTCGGGACGGAGGATGCTTCGTCAGCTTGCGTTGAACGCGCTTACGTTATATTATTATTCTTCCGGGACTCTGCATCAGGCGCGAGGTGTTTCGGCTTGACGTTTTTTTCCCTGACTGGTCATCGGTCGGCTCATGCGGGCGTTTACGTGAATCTGGAAATGATTCGTTATGCAGGTCCTCGACTTGTTTTTGAAGGTTAGGTGGATGAGTGGAGTCAAAATCAGAGTACTCGTCCACAGGGTTCTCGCCCTGGGTAGTGAAAGAGTCAGCCATGTCTCACCCGAAGGAGAGATAGGTGAGCCTGAAGGAGACAGCGGTTAGAGAGAGGTTAGGAGAGATGGTGAAAGGTTAATGAAAGTATGTAAGGTGAAAAATGGCGAGAGATAGTGTCGAATGAGATGCGTGGGCTCTGAAAGAATTAGGAGCATAGACTGTGAGAGAAACTCGGAATGTTCGGTTTTCACTCTTAAATGTATCGAAGCGTTAAACTCCGAAGGTTCGCACGTGCTATCACGACGATGGTTCGCGTTCGTCTCCTCTCTCTCACTCGTGGCCGCTCGGTCGGTGTGCCACATGGCCTTAAGACAGAATGATACCTCATCGCGGTCGGTATGGTAGAACAATTATAGATACCCAACAATCTCTGAAACGGCTCTTCAGATCCCGTCAAAACTTTGCCAAACGACGTCAAATAGATAGACGAACCGCTGTCTGCCCCTCAAATTTTCTGAATTTGAGAGAAAAAACGCAGATCAGCTGATGATAAGCCAATCTGCGTTTTTTTTCTCAAATTCAGAAAATTTGAGGGGCAGACAGCTGTTCGTCTATCTATTTGACGTCGTTTGGCAAAGTTTTGACGGGATCTGAAGGGCCGTTTCAGAGATCGTTGGGTATCTATAATGGTTCTACCATACCGACCGCGATGAGGTATCATTCCGTCTTAAGAGGGAATGATACCTTAGCGCGGTCGGTATGGTAGAACGATTATAGATTCCCACGAATCTCTGAAACGGCTCTTCAGATCCCGTCGAAACTTTGCCAAACGACGTCAAATAGATAGACGAACGGCTGTCTTCTCCACAAATTTTCCGAATTTGAGAAAAAAAATGTAGATTGGGTTATCATAAGCCAATCTACATTCTTTTTCTCAAATTCGGAAATTTTGAGGAGAAGACAGCCGTTCGTCTATCTATTTGACGTCGTTTGGCAAAGTTTCGACGGGATCTGAAAAGCCGTTTCAGAGATCCGTGGGAATCTATAATCGTTCTACCATACCGACAGCGATAAGGTATCATTCCCTCTTAAGAGGATATCTTTTGGATATATCGATTTGGTGACTTTATGCTAACTTACCGACAACCAATAAGAGCTAAGACGGAATGACACCCGACGCGAAACTTCGATGCGGCCCCGGCTTCCGACCGGTAGGGCAGAACTCAATCGAGCTTCTGCGCCCCACCGACGGATGTCACCGCGCGCGTTCGTCGCCGCGCGCGCGGAGACATTGCGTCTCGCCTTCCACGGGCCTCGACACGCTACGCAACGCATGTGTGCGTGCGTGTCGGTGCGCGTCTACACCACGGTGTGGAGAGACGTTATTGGCGCTGCCACGGGCCTCGATGCGCGTCGTCTGCAGACCACGAGGCGAGCGCCGCGCGCGGAATTCTCGTGAACTGAGCACGTCGAAGTTCGGGCGACATTTACTCGCAATTATCAACAATTACACGACAAATCTAGATTACCACTTTTCTCCTAAGATATGCAACGAGGTGCAGTGATTGAGAGCTCAAATTGTTCGTTTTTTATGTGGCTACCCGGTCTAGCTTTTCTCTAAGTCGTGACATTAGCCAAACATCTGATTTTTCATCTTTTCGGTCTCGAGTTCCGCATGATAAGCCAGTCTACGTTTTTTTTTCTCAAATTCAAAAAATTTGAGGGGCTGGAAGCTGTTCGTCTATCTATTTGACGTCGTTTGGCAAAGTTTCGACGGGATCTGAAGAGCCGTTTCAGAGATTTTTGGGTATCTATAATTCTGTTCTACCATACCGACCGCGATGAGGTGTCATTCCGTCTTAACTAGCGGACACGAATAAGTTATCTGCCAAGCTGACATAAGTGATACGTTTTGTAATACAAAACGGGGTTTTTTTGGACAACCAAAAACTTGTCCGAATCCGTTTCGCATATCTTTCGGATGACATATAGATAACATTTTGCGACCTGGGCAGAAAAGGACATAGCGATTCCCGTGAAAATTTTGATCGCTTCTAGAAAATGAATATAAACTTCATAATGATTTATTTCAAGTGTCGTCAATGTCTACCGAAGGCTGTTTCATTTAGAAATATGGGTAAGTGTCATTGTAAACATTCGATTGCGAGCGAAAGCGTATTATTGTAATATTCTAACCTCACAAAACCTATTCAAGATCTGTTGTGCTTGATCCACTGCTTAAATTCATTTAAGCTACGACCAAAAGGTTTTATCGGAGGACGAATATTCTCGCCAGTGGCGATAAATTCGAGATAACCCTGGATCAAAGAAAGCTCAAAACCCCAAAGGGCAAAGTGCTCGAGGTGCCCAGCAAGCCTCTTGCTCTGGCAATAGCATTGGAATGGGATAGTCAAGAAGACACTATCAACAGAAGTAATATGCATTTGGTAATTTGTTTTTAATCAATCTAATCGTTCTAATAGCTGTTTCATCCACTTAAAAGTACCAAATACTTCGTCAGTGTAGGGCTGTGGTAATGATCCATCATAAGCTCTATTTGACTGATCTGATCCCTAGTTGGATGACTGCATAGCTGTGCAGGAGCTTGGATAATGACTCCTGAGTGGGAGGCCGGGTAACTGCTCTTCTGATGGCAACAGAACTAAAATCTAGTAGAACAAAGTCTATCAGCTGTGGGTTTCCACTGTTTTTCTGTCTTAAGGCAAATATGATACAGTAGTATATGGGAAAACAGTAGCTCTGGGCCAAACTGGGGGGGAGGGGGAGTCTAAGAAAGTGTGAATGTAAAGTTACGCGGGTGGAGTAAAAGTGAAAGGAATGAAGTCGTAAGAATCTACCGGGGCATAGAATGGAATGTGAAAAATGTAAAAACTGTATAATTTGTTTTATGCAGTGTAACACTTTTATACATTTCATACAGCAGTACATTATTAGTATTAATCATAGCGGCAATCACAATTGTTTAATAAGGAATATCTCTCAAATGTCCGCCTTCGATATTGTTGAAACTTATGCATTTGATAAGGCATTGAAAACTATTAGACACGTATTTTTCTTTATCGTCGGAGGAACACCTTTGAGGAGGGAAACAACCCCTCAAAGAAAAGCGTGTCACCATTTAATTAAATTTTTTTTCAATACTCCTATAGTGGCCTTTTCAGCACTTTATATTAGGAGAGAATTTGTATTTGGTTCATTCAGATCGGTGGACTGCTTGTGGGTGAAACTGCAATATTACCCCTCAACACGCTTTTCTCTGAGGGGTGGTTGCCCGTCTTGACAATGTTTTTCCACAGATAAAAAACATCTTGTGCAATAGTTTTCAATGCATTATCACATATGTGAGTTTCAACAAAATTCGAACGCAGACACTCAAGTGATGTTCCTTGTAAGAGAACCCACAATCTGATGTTGAGAATCTGAAAGTGCAGCTTCATTCATCTGCCATGCTGAGATAAAAAAAACTTTCCGTTTAACGCGAGATTGGTGCTATTTTGAGGAGAGCAAATAGGGGAGTCAGATGTCGATGTCTAATAATGATTAAATATGTTTCAGACTGCCCTTTGCAGCACCTTCCTGGACAATCCACATCAGCATACCCGAGTGGACATCGCAAACTATATAGCGAATTATCTGGAAACAGACACAGTACTTTTTCATTCCAGTGTAAGAATTACAAAGAAAGAAAAGCATAATCGAAATCATTGACAAAAAGATTCGATGATAATAAGTCGATATTTTTTAGGAAACGGACGAGCTTTATAAAATTCAAGCCGAAAAGTGGGATCCCATAATCCAATGGTTCTGCAACCGTTATCAAGTCGACATTGCCAAAACTCAAAGTATAAATCCTCCCGACGTACCACTTCAGACGAAAGCTAGTATTATAAGGCACATGTCCTCTTACAGCGAGGCTTCTCTTCAAGGTACGCTATACAACACTATACTTCCAACGTTCGAGTAGACGCTCTTGCAGACTCTCCAATCTCATCGTTTTCACAGTGCAGAATTAAATGCACTTATCACGTTACTATGTCGAGTTCCATAGAGAGCTCTGCGGAGTGTTGCGTTCGATCACTTCTCCTCAATGCACTGATGCTTTGCATCTGCACAAAAGCACAGGGAAACTGAAAAGCTGCATCGATGCAGGCGGTTATAAATTACTGGGTTTCATTTGTCTGTTGGCGGGCAAGCGAGCGGGTAGCTATGAGCGATCACTCATCCGAGCAATGGCTCAGGCCAACGCTCTTTGGCGTGAGTGATGGCGAAAGCTGCATCCTCGCGGCTGTCGATTCCAATATAAAATATTTTACTACAAAGACAAAAATAATTAGACGGTTCCAAAAAGTGCAATCGCACGTTTGATAAATTTTCCACAAATAAGTCGATAATGTTTGGTTGTCTATCAGGTTTCCTGTACAGCGTCGATACCCTGAAATCCGTGATTCTTACACTGGCAATTAGCGAGAGGAAAATAAGCGTCGAAGAAGCCGTAAGTCTGTCGCGCCTGGAGGAAGAGTTTCAGGTAATGAGCACAATGCGCGGTCGTGTCTAAATATCTCCACAATGACGTTTTCAAACTGAGCCTTGATGTTTTCAGATATCGCATTGGGGTAACGTCGAGTGGTCACACGAATTGAGCAAGCACGATTTACAAGCTCGTTTAGCAGCTGCAACACTGTTTATTCATCTGAATTCTTACACGGCCACATCGCAACAGAGAAAGGAGCGTAGTACGAGCAGCAACGTTTAGTCGGAATAACTGATCAATCTAAACAATACGAAATACATAAATCACATATAAATCTATACATAAAAAAAACTCCAGTGAACAATGTATATATGAAGCTAGAAACTCAACAGAAACTGTCGCGAGCCGAACAAAAGCTTCGACAATTGAAAACAGTCTTTGTCCGAATCTTTGTAGAGACAAGTCAAACATTTATTTTTCTACGTTTTGTATCGCTCGAACGCGACCTAAGATCAATGCGATCATGTATCAGCATTCTGGCACTTGTACGGGGTCGACGATGAACACGTTACGGCCGGCACTGAACAGTCGGCTCCCTCCCATTCTTTCATGCAGACGCAACTGCGAACAAAAATCTCTTTGAGCGCGAAAGAGAAAACACGTGATTGAAATTAACGCGAAAAGAATTTGTACCTATACGTGGGTCCGTGGTTGAGACAAAGAGCGCCGTTTTTGCAGGCATTGTGAGAACACTCGTTTCTGTGACACTCGCCAACGCCGCGTCCCGTTGCCGGGCTTGATCTCGTTATCGGAAACACGGTTTCGTCGGTTCGTAGCTCGACGTCGAATATGCAACCGTAGAAGCCCGTGTGAAGCGGCAAATCGTGCGGCAACGCTTCAAAGTTTCGGGACTTGTGGCCACCGATGTAAAGGATCGGCGACACGTCGAGCTGCGTCATCATCCCGGCGGCTTGACCGGTTACGTTATCGAGGCCGTCCACTGAGAGCCAAGCGTCTCTGCCACGACGACCAACCCGGAGAATATGTGGCCTGTGAGCTCGCGTCCTCAGCGGAGTCTTCGTAAATATCCTTCGTACACCTGAGATTGCGTTTTTATTTATTTATTAGTGTTTTAAATTCCCCATATTCATTCGTGGATCCTTGCAGGTTTTTACAATCAAAACCCCTTTTATTTTCACCCTCTTTGATTTGATCTTTTACTTTTTCCACTTTCTCAGGGAATCCCCGAGAGTGTTGTAGACAGGCACGTTTTGTGCACAGGCACTGTTGTGCGACCACCTGAGCTGACGAAGGCGGCTGTATTTGACTGACTTCCTGTCGCGTTATCGTCAGAAACTCAGTAAAACTGCCTTCCATTGCATCCTCGACGCAATGCTGTTATGAAATTTCGCCCAAGCAATTGGCAATATGGTTATGGGGGTCAATTTAATTAAATACTCAGCTCTCTGTACACTCAGTACCAGGAAGATCGAGCGATAGTCGCAAAAGGCAGCCAATGACATTAAAAATGTATTTCTTGCTATGTTTCGAAATATTGCGATACCAAATCGAAATCATCAAGATCGACAACGTGAGACGAAACAGAGACAAATTTGTTATATTGTCATTACATAAGTAGCTCGTAGGAGTCGCTCTATTCGTCTAACCCCCTTAATGAATTTCCCCACTGGCGAGGCTTCATTGCTTTCGGGCATTCCAAAGCGGCAGATTTTGAAGGTAACCTTTACACATTCACAAATATTCATCTATTACGCTTTGACCAATGGTATAGAAGATTCAAGAAGAATTCAAGAGAAAAATAGGCCGGTCGCACGTAAAGTACTTTTACAAAACAGTAGCTTATAACCGATAGCATTGTACGCACGCGATCGGTGTGCTGCTACGGCGATCTGCTATGTTAAGCAGCGTTAGTTGGAGCTAGCTAAATTGGATGGGTGACCGCATAGCGGTGCACTGGTTGCGTGTCCACTACCGAGTGTCAGGCAATTCTACTGAGTTTCGGATGGTAACAACTGCCAGGCGTTCACGACACCCGTTTTCTTTAAAGGGCCAGTGCACTTTGTACGGTGCAGGAATTGCCGATTGAGTTTAGGTAAGAGTTTTTCATAGTATAAACTTCAAACGCGTTTTTCTCGAAACAATGTTTTGAAAATCTAGCTCCATCGTATCTCTAAAACTAATAAACCGATTCTCTTGAAATTTGAACCACATATTGTAAACATGATTCGCAACAAGATTACCCTCGATGGTTTTAAAATTTTTATTTTTACTCTTTTTTTTGCGAAAAACTGCGAAAAAACGCGTTTTTAAAATACTTTTCGTTTTTCATCTGGCATTTTTTAATTTTTTGATAAAACTTTATATCCGAGGGTCATTTCGTAGCTGGTGTCATACTGAATCTAATGGACTTTGATTTTTTTGTTTCAGACAAGCCGTTGCCGAGTTGTGATGGAGCTACCAAGCCCACTTATTTTTGAAGCGTTACGTTAAACTATAGTATTTGTACTTAAAAATGAATAAAAATGAATTAAATTTTTTTAAATGTATTTCAAGAATTTATTTATCAAGCCCAACAATTTTTATATTCATATCTCTTATAAAATCCTCCAAAAAAATCGCGAAAATAGCCTTTTTTCGTGGCTCCAAAGTGGACTGGCCCCTTAAACTTCACACAGTTATAGGTGCCCATTAAGGAAGTTCATATGATGATCGAATTAACAAACAGATATTGATAAAGAAATTCGAGTTCACTCATGAGTATCTAAAAAGTCACCTGTTCAAATTTCAAACTCTCCGGGTACCTTGTTTGTGAGCAATTAATAAGTAAAATTTTTCTAAATTAACATGGTCTCTTATGGATTGTCGTGTTTTTCCCGTCTATAAACGTGAAATTTGCAAGCATTGACAAACAGTTTCGAAAGAAACTTTTATAATGGAGAAAAAAATATGTGAAGAACGTTTGGACAGCTTTCTAAAATCCATTAGATACTTGTGAACTTCAGAATAAATTAATTTTTCTCGAAAAATGCTGATTTTTTGGAGGTTAACCTCAATATTACTCCAGTCGCATATTATGATGGCAACGTCGCAACCGCGCGCTTTTCGAAATAACACTAATACTTTCCGAACAACGCAATGTTCACTATACTTCTACAGCAAATTATCCAAAAGTGACGGGAAATGTAATGACTAAATCGGCTTAAAGAATAAAATCAAATAAATTAATCGCAAATAAAATCATTGTAGTTATAAAAAAACGATACGAAATAATAACACATAAAAATTGATTTCGAGATTGATTGAGAAAAAAATTGATTCTCGAACATTGATTTTCTTTGCCTTTCCAGAAAAACGCTTTCTTTTTTGAATTTTCTTCCATGGTCGAAAAAGAGATCGACGATGAACCATGGACGCGAGTGAAACATTTCTCGCACATGGCAGCTGTACAGGATACGCGGTCGCGCTCGGTTGCACCGTTGCCAAACTTATTGAACGGACTACGGTAGTCGTAATAATTTTTCTTTTGACTAACTCGGCACCAGATGAACTTTTTTAAAATGTGTACATATTCTCTCAGGACCAATCAACATGCGTATTTATTTTTTTTACTTATTTTCGTAGCGTCTCTATTCGAAAAAGCACCTCCGAAACAGCACTCTAGATAACAATACTACCTCAATAACGGAGAGTTACCAAGCGGGATTCCACATGGAAGGTAATAATGAGGACTTCGAGAACGGAGCCCAAATATTCTGGACTTGTAGTACCTCATATTAAATACGATAACAATAATAAAATGTCTTTCTGCTTAGGGATTTCCTATTATTGATATTTTGCCTATACATTATTCAAAAGAATACAACGATTTTACGAATAACAAGTAGTGAACGTCAACGATTGTAATTACGTCATTAGAGCGTTATTAGGAAATAAGTAACGGTGCGAAATACTCTAAGAAACTGGAAAAAAGTATATAACGTGCCCCAGGTGAGCTAAAAAGTGGAAAGGATGGGATCGCAAACGTTCAAAATGGCATACGGAGGAACATTGGCAAAATAAAAGTAAATTATAAAATAGCAGTACCTTTATAAACATGGAAATAAATTTTCTAGTGCAACACAATCTTTTAACATAATATCCATCGTTGGTTGAAATTTTTTTTTTTTTAATCGTCGGTGTACTTCGATTTTGCAATTGTACGTTTACCTGAACCCAAATCCCAGGTGAGCATTACGTAGCCACGGACATAAGTCAGAGAAAAATGGTCTGAGACTTCGCGGCTCGATCCACTCTGTCCCATGAATGCGATAAGGGATATTTGGTCAACAGATTGAGGCATCAGACGCAATTTCAATTCCATCGCGTCTTTTATTGCACTCGTTAGGCCGTAAGCAGCGTACGACGAAAAACCAGGAATAAAGACGGAAAAAGACGGCTGCACGATCGAAGATTCTGAAAACAAATGTAAAGTTTTTTGTTTCCCAACAATGGGCATTGACATTTCGTTCAATCCTAAAGGTCATAAAGGTCATACCCTCTTCACAGAGAAGACCGTGCATCCCTAGGGGACACACACAAATAAATCCCGTCCCGGGTGAACTGATGCACGTTGCGCCGAGATAACACGGATTATCGTCGCAGGCTGATCTCTCGCACACAGCTCCGCTGTACCTGGAGGACATTTTTTTGCGAAATTTGCGCAATTAAAATTAAAATGATACAATTCAGCATTGAGCTGATTGACTAATTCTTTTTGATTCAAAATATACTTTTTGAATGATCGGTGGAAACTGTTATTTTTTTATAGTAGTGGTATATGTTGTGCGACCAATCCTAAAATTTTAGCCCTTAATATTGAAAAATGGCGGAGTAATGAATTTTCTTTCTGAAAAAAGCCATTTTTGATGAATTTTCACATATATGACCAGTTTTTAGAACGCCATCTATATTAATCACTCTATATCTATAATTGACGAATAAAAATCATTAGAAATGTTGAAGAACTCTTTAACAAACATGAAACAATCGGTTAGAAGTCTTAAAACACCCATATGTCTTGTACAATTAGGTTTTTCCGCGTGGGGTAATGAGTTACCCCATGTGGCCGCTAGTGTGTCACTAAGGGTTAAAAATAATTAATATGAAGTAAGAAATTACTCCAACATTTGCGTATGCAATAATCTTTCCTAAGTACCACACCGGAAACTCACCCCGCGATACATTTGCAATAAACGTGTCCATCAATGTCGTGGCAAGAGCCAAAATTTCTACAGGGATTCAGCAAGCACAAGAAAGACGTGCACTCTTCGATCTGGAAGGTCTCCGTCGAATCGTGAATAAAGTGACGAGGTGCGTTATTCACTTTCAACAAACTCATGCACCCGATAAAGCCCATTGCTATCCGTGGAAAGTAGTGAGAGAAGGCTTGTGGTATACCGCCAAGGTGTATTCTCACTTGACGTGGAATATTCTCGTGAGATGATAGTATTTGCTCCCCACTCATCGCCATCGTGTCGTTCACGAGTAATCTAGCGGAACACTTGCCAACGTCGTCGGTATCGATGACATATTGAAATCTGAAAACCAAATTAACCTCATCTTTTGAACGACATTTTTAAATCCAATCCTCGCTCCTAAGTTCCAGAGTCCCATTACCGCTAATCGAATCCGTACCCAATGTAGCCTAGGCCAAATAAAATGATAATCATTTTTCTCCTCACCCATTAATTGACAAAATGAAATTTAGGAAACGCGCTAATTCGATACGTGCGCGTTGCTACCTCGTTATTTTGCTCGTTGCTTAAGGGGCCAGTCAACTTTGGAAATTTCGAATTTTCAATTTGAAAATTTCACTTGAAGGAATCGACCATGACGAGCAATCAGAAGGGATTTTGTACGGTGCAGGCATTGCCGATTGAGTTTAAGTAAGAGTTTTTCATAGTATAAACTTCAAACGCGTTTTTCTCGAAACAACGTTTACAAAATCTAACTTCATCGTATCTCCAAAACTAATGAACCGATTCTCTTGAAATTTGAACCACATATTGTAAACATGATTCGCAAGAAGATGACCCTCGATGGTTTTAAAATTTTGATTTTTACTCTTTTTCTTTGCGAAAAACTGCGCAAAACGCGTTTTTAATACGTTTTTAGTTTTTCATCTGCAATTTTTTTATTTTTTGATAAAACTTTATATCCGACGGTCATTTTGTAGCTGGTGTCATACTGAATCTAATGGACTTTGATTTTTTTGTTTCAGACAAGCCGTCGCCAGTTGTAATGGAGCTACCTAGCCCACCTATTTTTGAGGCGTTACGTTAAACAATAGTTTTTGTACTTAAAAATGAATTAAATTTAGAAAAAAATGTATTTCAAGACTTTATTTATCAAGCCCAACAACTTTTATATTCATATCTTTTATAAAATCGTCAAAAAACAATCGCGAAAATAGCTTTTTTATCGTGCGTCCAACGTGGCCTGGCCCCTTCAGCAGTACTCTACACGTGCCAAATCTTTCCCAAGGATATCTCAAAATTTGAAGAAAAAAAAATAAAAACGCAACGTATGCTGAAATTTCGAACAAAAATCCACATTTTATAAAATGTGAAGCATACAAGTGATTCTTGCCGCATTCGAAGCACGCAGCCACACGTGAATTTGGAAATTTTCTATAAACCTCATTTTTCGATGTTTTCGAACATACTTAACCCATTTCCATTAAAACCTGGACAAGAGTATTTTGCCAAAGCAAAGCCTCCTCTATGAATCATCAAGAGAGCAGAATGATTTTTCGAACATGCACAAATTTTGAAACACGCGAACCCGTCGAAATGAACGAAGAAAGAGCTAAGGACGAATGATAAATACGAATACTCTCCGCGGAGAATAACAGGGCATTGAAAAAAAAGTCGTTCAGTCGTTTTCGCATGACTATCTTTCAGGGCGACCTTTCTTTACCTCATCTCAACGTCGACGTCATAGCCGTTGTTGATCGGCGAGTCGATTTCACCGAGGAGCATGGTCTGAAGTCCGCAAGAGAATTGAAACTTGAGCTGCCCACCTTCCATATAGAGAAGAACGTATCGCTCGTCGTCGAAGAAGGCGTGGACTAGGACGCCATTCTTCGATTTGGTTTTCAGCCTTGCGAATATACGCAACGAGCCATCGCCGTCAATGTTCACCTGTTGTCTCAGGTAAGATTTTCCGTTGAATGCGGCGTTCTCGATGCCAGGACCGTCTCGGCACTTGGCCTGACTGTCGCAGTCGCATCGCGACGAATTTTTCTCACAATTGCTCGCGAGGCATTCCTCACGACTGCAATTGTAGCGGGGTGATTCGGTGCTCGCAACCGGACGATGAGTGATCTCGCTCGTCTCTTCTCGCCTCGCGTCATCCGGATCTGCAGTGACACGTGGCAACGGGGCAGTAACGCCCGTGAAGTTTCGTGTCGAAAGATCCTCAACGGTTTTGGTCGAAAGATCGATCATCTCCATGGTCGTAGATTCGATTCTTCTTCCGATCGCCCCGGGCGTGTCTCCGTCGACACTCGTTGCGGTCGGCGGGTTTCTAGATGTTGCAACGGACTCATTTGCGGAACTATCAATTTCCGTTGATATATCGTTGTTTGGCGAGTACGTGAAGGTCTCTTCCGCGCGAGACTCCGGACTTTTCGGACTCGTCTCCTCGGCAACCATCGGTGTAGTTTCGCTCGATATTCCGCTCGTCGACGGCGGTGCCATCGAGTAATCCGCGGTGGTGATCGATGTTTCGCGTTTCTCGGAAACGGCTTGGAAGACCGTTGAACCGTATTGGGCTGACGTTGCCTCCAACGTGATCGATGAGCTTTTGGTACTATCCTCAAGGTGTGCAATCGTGGAATAGGAAATGTCGAGTTCGTAGGGAACCGTGGTATCTTCCGCAAGGCTTGTTTCAGCGAGGTCCAGATCAAAGTCAGAAGTAACACTCGTCAACGTCGTCAGATGGAATTTCGAGCTCGACATCGACCAGGGTACACGATCGATCGAGAGTGTGGTCGTCGCTGGTGAAAACGTTCTCGAAGCGCTGTCGATTTCCGAACGATTGCCGCTGTCCATCGAAATTGCGTTCCTCAAGCTCGGATGCAATGTGCTCTCTAGGTGATGACTCGTCGTTGGATATTCTTCCGTGACACCGCTCGTGCCAATAATATCGCCGTCGATATACGACGATGTCGCAGTCGTTGTCTCTCGGGAAGATAAGTAAATCATCGTAGGCAGTGGAACAGTCTTGATCGTCGAAATTGTTGCGTCGATGCTTGCAACGGTCGTATTTGTCGTTGGATTGTAATCGTGGCACATTTCTCCCGAATAATCCGATGCACAGGAGCAAGTAAAATGATTTATTCCGTCTATGCAGATGCCACCATTTTCGCATTTGGCAAATTTCGACTCGCAGTCGTCGTAACGTTGCTCGCACAATTGCCCGTGATAGTCCGGGACGCAGTAGCATACGGGCTGTAGATCCTCGAGCAAGCACATCGCCTCGTTCCTGCAGGGATTCTCCTCGCAGGGTACTATCTCTTTGTCGCAATCCTTCCCGGTGAAGCCTTTTGGTTTTCCAAGAACAACGGTAATCTCGTTTTAACGATGAACTTGATGTACTGTTATACTTTGAAAGGTCACACGATTGTCTTACAGATTTCGCTACTGCGTTCATTGACTTAGGAGAAGAAAAAATCCAGTTACAAGACTAAAGTAAAGAGTAGAGGGTTGAGGCGTGAAAGGAAACACTCTGACAAGGAACATCCCTCAGGTGACACCCTTCGATTTTGTTGGAATTTGGATATGTTGTAAAGCACCGAAAAGTAAGCGATACGTTTTTTTTTTATGGGCGGAAAAACAATTTTAAGGGGTGAAACCACCCCTTGAAAAAAGGCATCTCTGGGGGTAATATAATGGTGTTGAAGTTTGCATCGTTGGAACGCAACGATAACTCTTGTTTACATTTTATTTTCCATATTTTTATTGTCATAGAAAATCTTCTTTTTTTTAAAGATTTATATTGTAGATCGCTGAATAAATATCTTGAAAAATGGTTGGAGCATTTTTGTAAGCAAAGTTTGTCAGAATAAATTAAAGGAATTAGCAAATATTAATTTTCGTTGGGTTCCAACGATGCATACTTCAACCTCATGTCATATAGCAGTTTCACACACAAAGAGTCCACCGATTTTAATGAAACGAAAATGAATATTCTTCTAATCCGAAGCAATGAAAAATCCACCATCGTAACATTGCAAAAAAAAATTAAGGGTTGAACCACCCTAGAGATGCCTTTTTCCGAGGGGTGCTTTCACCCCTCAAAACTGTTTTTCCGGCGATAAAAAAATACGTATCGCTTATTTTTCGGTGCTTTATAACATATCCAAATTTCAACAAAATCGAAGGGTGTCACCTGAGGGATGTTCCTTGTAACAATGAATGAAGAATGGAGCGACGAAAAGACGAATTGTTAACTTGACAGATTTCAACGTCACGAAGGGAATCATGTATAAGCACTTTATTAGGGGCCAGTCCACTTTGAAAATTTCAAAAAATCGATTTTTTAAAACTGTTTCCGAAAGTACATGCACTCAGAAATATTGTGTCAAAATTTTATGAAAATCCGTTCTTAAAATCTAGCTCCATCGTATATCTAAAAATAATAAACCGATTCTCTTGAAATTTGAACCACATATTGTAAACATGATTCGCAACAAGATTACCCTCGATGGTTTTAAATTTTTTATTTTTACTCTTTTTTTTGCGAAAAAACGCGTTTTTAAAATACTTTTCGTTTTTTATCTGGCATTTTTTAATTTTTTGATAAAACTTTATATCCGAGGGTCATTTCGTAGCTGGTGTCATACTGAATCTAATGGACTTTGATTTTTTTGTTTCAGACAAGCCGTTGCCGAGTTGTGATGGAGCTACCTAGCCCGCCTATTTTTGAAGCGTTATGTTAAACTATAGTATTTGTACTTAAAAATGAATAAAAATGAATTAAATTTTTGTTGAATGTATTTCAAGAATTTATTTATCAAGCCCAACAACTTTTATATTCATATCTTTTATAAAATCCTCAAAAAAAAATCGCGAAAATAGCCTTTTTCGTGGCTCCAAAGTGGACTGGCCCCTAAAGTGGAAAGTGTATAGAAGCGAGAGTGAACGTGGGCTAGGTGGTAAGAAATGGATTTGTAGGAAGCGAAGAATCTCATACTTTGTTAATGCAATATATTGCAGTATAAAAAATTATATAATATGAAATTTAAATATATCTTACCCGAGTTATTAATTTACAAAAAAGGTTAGCATAGTCTTTCGCAAATAATTCAACGATAATAATATTCTTCAATGTACACTTGAACTGTACGAAAAAATCAACCCAATTTGCCAAATGCTATTAAGGGGAGGGTAGGGGTTTGCACTCTTGAATAATCGATTTTTTGTTGTCTTTTCTTATAGTTAAACATTTCAAGAATATAATCCCAAAATTTCAAATCAATCACAGCAAAACTCTCGAAGTTATTGACTATTTAGTTCCGCTCCTCTAACACTGTAGCTCGCGTTTCAAACTGCAGCTAACACTTCAAACGCGTTTTTCTCGAAACCACTTTTTCAAAGTCCGTGGTCACTGCCATTTGAAAACTACATGACCAATTTATTTCAAACTTGGTACACACGTTCTTCATATAAAATACCTCCCCCAACGGTTAGTATGACATTTTTTTTTACATTGAGGGGATTTTCCAGTCCCAAAATGGCGGAATTTTTGGTGAAAAATAGCACTTTTTACTTTACATGAGCACCAAAAATTTAGAAATGAAAAAAAAATTATCAAAGACCGTTGGGGGGAGGATTTGATGATACTTTGAGTAAATTTTAATGATACTTGAGTTCAGATAATTTCTAGCTGAGATACAGTGAACACCGCAAATCATGTTTTTCCAAAGGCGTTCTTGGAAAAGCTTTGTCACCGGCTTGTTTGTGGATATTTACGCGTACAAATTGCACGGGATGTTCTTGAAATGACACTAAACAATGTACAAAAGGTTTCAAAAAAACTTACTCGATCCATATAGATGAAAAAAATTCGCAAAAAAGTGTGTTTTTCTCACGCTGAAACCCCTACCCTCCCCTTAAATGTGAATTCTTGCATATTTCGAACCTTTCTAAATGACGAAATTTATATCAACAGACGAATAATCTGCTAGCAATAAAATGAATTTGCCTCTGATTCGAGTCGAATTATTGATATCTATGATTTTGACTCGGTACTACAATTTTGGGAAAAAACAGCAACGTACAAAAAATGGTGTGCCCTCAGCCCGTCGTTACCTCACTTGATGTATCTTGCAACTTTTACAATTTGTAAAAAAACGTAACTCTTCTGAGAAATATCCGCGAGAAATGGGCTTGAGTTACCGAATAAACAGGCGCAGGTATAAGTGGCAGGAACGTTGAGGCACAATCCGCCATTTTGGCAGGGCGAAGTGACACACTCGTCGATGTCATCGTCGCAGAACGAACCAGTCCATCCCTCTGTGCATCTGCAGTAAAAGGAAAAGCCCGGCCCTTCCACGCATTCTCCTGCGTTTTTGCATATTGTATTGTTGCACACGGAGGCGTCGATTTCGCAATATTCGCCTGAACACAAAAGGGCCAACAAATATTATAGCCTATTTCTCATTTCCTTCGGTGTAACGTGAAAAAAAAGAAGTTTTGCCCACCCGAGTATCCCTCGGGACATTGGCACATAAAACCATTGTAATCGATGCAAGTTCCATTGTTGAGGCATGGTTGATTCATACACTCGCTGTACTTTTGCTCGCAGTTGAATCCTGCAATTTGAGCAAAAACAAACATCTATGCAAAATTGAATTTTACGGTTTCATAGAATTAAGGTGCAGCTTTGTTTATACCCTTACCTATGAAACCATCGGAACAGGTGCAATTATAGGACGCAACGGCATCGTTGCATGTACCGCCGTTGAGACACGGGTTCGACCAACAGTCGTCCCAATTTATCTCGCAATTTATTCCCGTATAACCATCGATGCAGTAACACGAATAGGAACTGCGATTTAACAACGTCGATAGACAAGTTTAATCGTAAACTTTTGCAACATCGCTGAATATTCATTGTAAGGGAGGAAATATAATTTCACATTTGAAACGCTTGATACGATTTTTGCTGTTGTTCAATGAAACCGGAGGACGACTTCGGCGAGATATAAAAACTTACTGTCGATCCTCGACTCATTAAATCAAATGCCTGGTTTTCTTGGTTGGATTTCAATAATAATAAAATACGCTCGGCGAGATATAAAAACTTACTGTCGATCCTCGACTCATTAAATCAAATGCCTGGTTTTCTTGGTTGGATTTCAATAATAATAAAATACGCTCAGTTTGCCTATCCATGGGTGCAATTCATCCAATATACAAATGGAACAATAAACCACTGAATCACTTTCCGAAAAATATCTCCGTGGGCCTTACAACTACATCGTTCCAGAATTCACAATGATGGCTATACTATGAGAAGAAAAAAGGATGCCTTTGAATATTACCCGTTTGCGCCATTCATACAAATTCCATACATGCACGGCTCGCCAATGCAATTTTGCAAGCCCGACGACAGGTGAATCGCTACAGTCACGATAACAACAATGAGGCCTGGTTGCCGCCAGTACAAGAACTTGTACGATCTGTCGAGTAGAAAAACACACCCATTGAAATTTTTTTCTCCTCGCATATCATCCGCCGTTTGTTCGAAATTTGTCTCAATTTTTTTCGACAATCCAGACTTTCGAATTCTGTCCATCGCACCCGCGCGTTTTCTCCCTCAAATTGATCATTCCGAAATTCGGAAATTTCGAATAATCGATATGTCCGATATAAATTAAGACATTACCTCGTCATGTTCAATGTTGTTAGCGCGTGTGTGGTAAATTAAAAACAAAAACAACAACTTGCTTACTATACAAGGGTGCCTAGTAGCTATCGTGACGTCCTCCACCGCACAGTATATATTATATATTTCCGCTTCAAGGCCCTTTCGGATTGTATCCATAGCGACGTGTAAACAACACAGCTGTGTACCTTGCACGCTTGCGTTGAAAAATATAGCTCGATATTTTAATTAAGCCTGAATCTCGGTTGATCAATTGTACATACAATGTATTTTCGACCATCTGATCAAAGCTTCAAAACCCTTTGCTTTCCCAAATCGTAAATTAATGAGATTAAGAATCGTAAATTCTTTTGGATTCTATCATTCCAACATACCCATTGATACCAAAATTTCTGGAGCAGCAATTTTATTGATTGAATAATAAAAATGATATCGCTAGTTGTCCACGGACGCCATACATACACGTGTGTATACATATAAAAGGGAAAAGGTGATTTTTAAGACATTTGACTTCAAGATCATAATATTTACTGTCCTCATAGACCGCATACACTCATCGGTGTGTACGGCAATTTCCGGGGGGGGGGGGGGGGGCATGACCAAAAAACTGCTTTTTTTCACAATTATTTTTATAGTTAAATATACATAATAGACCATAATCACGGAACAAACATAAGATATGACACTCACTTTAATAACACGTTTATGTTATCGTTAATATAAAACTCTGGGAATATTTTTAAAAATAATCAACTAATTTTCCATAATTTTTTAATTCAGTTACCAGTTTTTAAGCTTCACTTTCAGAAGGTATTCAATGAGTCTTAGTTTTCTATTACTTTCTGCAAACTGGCCCTACACTTGTTCAACTGGATTTTTTTAAAACAATGCCATCCTTCATTTTCAGCAGTGACGTATGAGCGAATCGTTCCTAAAGCATTCTGCTTCTAAGTCACGTTTTTATCCGCCTCGTGGCAAAAAACTTCTCTCACAGCCGGCGGTCCTTACTGGGAGTAGTATCACCGCGTTAAGAAGTGTATATAACTACTTGGCGCAGTACTCCTTTCGAATATGCTTTTTTCAATTTTCAGCATTTATTTCATCATTTTTTAGTTAAAGTATGTTTTTCATTGCCATCGCCTTGCCTTTCAAGGCTGATATATAAATTATCAAGATTTTTTTATTGATGAAATGGAAAGATGGAATTATTGATCGAATCCTGTCAGTTTTACATATCCAATTTAAAAAATGTGTCAACTGCAGGAGCTAACGGTAGATTCTCAACTCGGCGTTTTATATTCACGATCATATTATAAATGTTGACCTTCCAGTATTCTTCTGGTCTTGCTTTTGCCCACTGTTGACTGAAAGGGGTAGGCAACTGGTACAATAACGAACACTCGTTCGTCACTTAACGAGTAAGGCCACTGTAACGGCCCAAAAAAAAAGGTTTTTTCCCTAATTTTTTGCTCCCGAAATTGAAGGTATTTGAAAAAAAACTTTTAATGGTGTTATCGGGCATACATTAAACTTTATTATAAAACTTTTTTACAGTAAAAAAAAACAAAATGGCGGTTCCACAGCTATCTTCCCGGGACATGTTTTGCTTCCAGGGCTCCGCGGCACGCAGCACCACTGGTGCACTTTTGAATCTAGAACAAAAAAAAAAAAAACCATTAATCTAGAGGGCTATAGCTAGAGAATGTCGATCGGATTTTAAAAAGTATCAATTTTTGTGGATTTGGCGTGCGTTTGAAAAAAAAATTGATTTTTGACGAAAAAAACGGCGTTTTTTGTTAATAAAAAATCAATAAATAAAGTTCTTGAAAATTCCGATCGACATTCTCAAGATAATGTAAATGTTCACATCTGGTTAAAATTTCAAGTAAAAAAAATGAAAATTGTTCGAGTTATACTGCGTGCCATTTTGAAAAACCATGTTTCGAGAAAAACGCGTTTAAAGTTTTGCGAATAGTTTTTTATTGGAAAAAATTAAAAAAAGAAGCTAAAAAAAAATTTTACCGTTAGTCTGCAATCCCAGCACCATACATTTGTCCTTCGATAGCCAAATTTTCGTCTTCTTCGTCTTTCCTGGTTGATTTTTGGAGCGCGCGCGCACTTTTGGCCGCGTCGCTCAGAGATGTCTCCGCGTGCGTGATGCGTTTGGCGTCGGCTTCGATGCAGAAATTATATAACTGTACACCAATTTCCACCTCCAACATCTTGAATATTTGCAAGACGTTGGTAAGGCCGCCATTGAATATGCAAACAGCGATATCCGTCGCAATATCTAGTACAGTTTTTCCGCTTGAGGATGATTTGGGGGCCAAACTCCAAACGGTAGCGTTGAAACTTTCGTTATTGTTTTGAGTATAGGCCCCCAAGCAACGCTCCAGCAACTCGTCCCGGCTCAATTCCATGTAGATGGGTTTGATGGCTTGATAAACCTCCTCACTCATTGGCTGATTGTGATGATACGCATCCAAGGCATTTTCTGCTTTCGCTTTCTTCCAACTGCACCAATTCTCCGAACATTTTTCGTGCTGAGGCTTTTCATCCGTTGACATTTTGTGAAAAAGGGTTGCCCAGATCTCATTTTTCATATTTTTTATGGAATCGGAATTTCGACGGATTGCTAAGCCGTAATAAATGCTTAGTTCGTCAATCAATTTGGCAGTGAGTTTTCCTCTTCCCCCGAGACCTTTTGTTCCTTTTTTTAAGTTTCTCAATCGAGTGCCCATTCTTTTTTGCACGTGATCTATGCACTCTTTTTTTTTAACATCAACATTTTCATAAGGCTTCGAATCCACGATGCCTTTGAAAGTTTTGGAATCGCCATCTCCGATATAATTGCAGTCGTTTCGGAGCAAGTTTTGACACGCTTGGCGGCGACCTTCATTTCCTAAGGACAACAAATTTTTTTTCGCACAGGACCTTTTTTTTCTTATTCTAGAGGGTTTAAACTATTTTTTAAGCCAATAAAAAAAAATCGATTTTTCAAAAAATTTACAGTGGCCTTACCCCTTAAGGCAACTCAAATTGAAGAGGAAGGTCCAACATATGGTGCAGGAGTGTAGGGTGCCCACTCCTGCCTCCTCCTGGCTAAACCAATGCAAACATCCCATTTTCCCATACTCAACATTATATTAAACATTTTAAATAATGTTAAGAAGCGTCCACCAAATTTCCATCAATGCTGATAGCGAACATTACCTACATAGATATGACAGGATGCCAAATGTTTTGCGATAATATATAGTTTGCTCCATTTCCCACCAGGTCCATGAGTAATTTATGCTGTCAAATGAAATGGATATGCCCGACTGTGTGTGTGTGTGTGTGTGTGTGTGTGTGTGTGTGTGTGTGTGTGTGTGTGTGTGTGTGTGTGTGTGTGTGTGTGTGTGTGTGTGTGTCTGTGTCTGTGCGTGTGTTTGCGTGTGTGTATAGTAGTCATTAATTTCGTTTTTTAACACGACGGGCCGTTTGCCAAACTTTTTGCAAGAATACAGTTTTGTCTATTTAGCACCAGTTCCGCAAGTCGTCTGCCGTCAAATAAAATACATCGTGGTAATGACACACACACACACACACACACACACACACGCACGCACGCACGCACGCACGCACGCACGCACGCACGCACGCACACACACACACACACAAACGCACACACACACACACACAGGCAGACAGAGAGAGAGAGGTACATATAGGTACATGTAGGTACATATACGTATGCGGTGATGTATCGCTACAGCATCCGGGCAACGGCACCTGGCGCCGTTATATACGAGCTCTTAACTCTCTCGAATTTATCCCACTCAAGAGACGTGGAGCTGATGATACGAGAGACTATGTTCTATTTTAGAACCCCATCCTGACATAGCTTCTCTGAAATAATTGGGCGAAGCGCTCGAGTAACAATGTTCACGATACAGCTCGGATATCCCAGTCTATTTCCTAGAGTCTGCGCGGAAGCATTGTTTGAGAATTGAAGTTTTGGAAGATAAGGCCTTCCGCAGTTTGCTCAGGATTGTTGCATTTTAAAAAACGAATCGAAGCCCTCAGCGGTATCAGAGGAAGCGAATCGAAATCCTTAGCGGTATCAGAGGTGGTAATTTTGAGGAGCAGATTTTAAGGAATGTGGTCAGTTGATCGGAATATGTCCTTAGGAATTGAAAAATCGCGGTAGTTTATTAACGGACTGGCTATATTGATTTATGGCAAATTTAATTGAGAAAAAAATAATGAATGGTTCTAGAGGAGATTTGTTAAAATTTTTATTTGAATTGTAATTCGTTAATTTTGACGATCCTGATGATTTGAATGATTCCCTTTAAGTTTGGGGTGCTATCGTGCATGGACAATTCAAGAGTCGACGTGAAATATTTCCGGTACAATAGGCTACTCCGGATTCTAAACGATATGATCGGTCAGGATATTCCATATTAGTGAACTTTCCGACCCTCATATTTCACCCTCGGCTGCGAACATTTTCGTTTTAGTTACAAAAACGTTCATTAACAAGAAATCAAAATTGTTTATATGTACATCGGTTACGGGGATATTTTCCGACAAGCAAAAGAAACCAGCAACGAACTAACTGCACTGGCAGTGCGAAATACACGTGTACATTTTTTTAAAATTGCAGTAGCCCAATGAATATGCAAATTATCATGCTGTTGGATAAATTTCATATTGCGAAGAAAATCGTTTCGCGAAGACGTAGCCAGATGAATACCTTCGAACTATTGTTTCACAGTGTAATGATTTTGATTCGTCCGTTACTGGTTGTGTCGTTAAGACGTAGGATCGAGAATGATAGAACCAGAAATTGTAAGCGCGCTGTTACATCGTCATTTGGCTGATCACGATCTTTTATCCCACGACGCCGTGGATGTCTGCTGGAAGATCGAAAATTCGAGACTCGGTGGTCGGGGGATGTTCGCCACGCGGGACATAGAGCGCGGGGAACTCATATACGTCGACCCTCCTCTCGTCATAGGTCCGCGTTGTTACGACAAGTATCTTCCGATGTGCATTAATTGTTACAAGTCCGGTTGTCCGCTGTTTCCGTGTGATCGGGGCTGTGGACTTCCAATCTGTTCCAACGATTGCGAAAAGTCTTTAAGCCACGCCAACAACGAATGCGAACGACTTCGTAATTGGAGACCGACATGTGGCTCGATGTGGTCGATGGAATTGTTGCAAGCAGTTGTACCGATAAGGAGCTTGTCTCTGACCAACGATCAACGAGATCTCGTCGCAGCTCTGGAGTGTCATCCGCGCAATTCTCGTGAGGTAATTTTGCTTGTCCGCGTCGCGTTCCTACTCCTCTGGATGAATAATAAGGCTTCATCACATGTACACAGAGAGAAATGTATAGTAACCTCAACCATATTTTATATTACCCTGAGGGGACGATAATATTTTATTGCCATGGTTACTGCCGAAAATATAGTACTGCTTATGATATTTTAGCAGTTGTGTTAACTATGATCATACGTTAACTGCAACCAACAATCTTTTAAGCATACGTTGTTTGTCAATGCTATATAATATGGTAGGTTTTCATAAAATAGATGATTCCTCACATTATCAAACAATAGTGGTTTTTTACCATATTGAATGGTAGGTCTACTAAACGCATATGATATTTCATAAATTCGAAAATTTAAAAATTTTCAATTGTGAGTACTACCTGAATGATTTGTTTATCATGATTTATTATTCCCTGACATTCTGAAATGATTCCTATCGAAGAAAATATTTCACCTACATGGAGATTCGAACCTACGACCTACCTATCTATATTCAGGCACGCTGCCACAATGCTACCGGGTACTTATGGTATTTCGATCGTAGATTTGGCATAACGGATAAAAGTAATTCCAACTGCATTTCCGAATAGCTGCTACCTCTGATATAGGTGGAATTATGCACAGATTGCTTTTTTGATAATATATGTCATTGCTTAAATGGATTTTTAGCGCGGCCCAATACTTTTCGAAATATCGGATTCTAAAAATTTATAAATGAATGCGCTAATATATCTATATCGATCATAGCGTGCCACCGCTGTCTCTACTTTATTGACAAATGATTTACGTCTTCACTATACGATTACCATAATGTTGTTCGTATAGTCACTTTTCGTAAGATCTTGTAACAGTTTATACTCAACAAGTGTTAATGTCAACCATATAAATAATATAAACTTGCACTGAGAAAAATGTCCATAGTATTTAGAATATAAAAAAAACGCCCATGGTCAAAAGTCGGCATACTAAAATTCATATAGCTTATTGCTACCGCAATAATATGGTTAACACAACTAAAAGCGTCTATCTAATCATGCCGTTATGGTAGTGTTTTTTTTTATCTAGTGTCCCTGAAATAACTATTAACTACTGTGAAAGACTTTACGATATCGATATAGTTAATTCAGTTAACATTTTTACAGTAGTTAGTCGTTTTTTTCCGGGATAATAGATAGTCGAGCACGCCACCAAAGTTGCATGTTTAGATATATTTTTCGCTTATAGATGTGTTAACCATATTATAATTGCGTTGACAATAAACTATAGGGAATTCGACTATACTCTCTTTTACCATGCGCGTTTGTTGTAAATACCATGCACTTTTCTCTCAGTGTACATTTCCAGCCAAAAGGTTCGTTTGATCGGGATGTTTGTAATTGGATTCGACAAAAATGTTCAAAAGTGAAAACGCATTACTTGCGGATAATAATAATGCCGAAAAGTTCTTCGTATGCAATGGCTTCGATAATTTTTCTGACCAATTATGGTCGTTTATTTATAATTTTATCCTTAACATTTTTTTTCTATTCACTCTGAAAACTAGATTAAGCTTCGCGAATCTTTTAATTTTCTTGTACAAAGGTTCTCCCTAAGCAATTCCCAAAACATCGAACGAACAGTTTCGAAAATACAACTCCCAAAGAAAATTCGAGAAAAGTCACTTCAAGTGAGAAAATTCTGAAAAAATGGAAAAATTCGGAAACATCGAGGAAGTCATGAAACACGAAGAAAAAGATTTCACTAATGTATGGTGCAGCGTTTAAAGATTTGGTTGAACATTTTTCGGCATTACCATTATTTGAAATCTCTATTCATGATGACTTGAAAACATCTCATGTCTCTATATTTCTATCGAATCGCAAAGTATCGAAAATGTGATCACATAAAACTTTTGGCGAAACGTGTGTGTGTGCCGTGGAGGAAAAAATAGTTCGTCACCATTATTGTCCAAATGGAGCGAAGATCAGTATGTCTATTCACAAAAAATGAAAAAGCTCATTTTTACAGAAATAGGGTATTTTTTTTAACGTTGAAGAGTACGGAAAATTCCACGCACATGGTGTGGAAGATTTGTCGTCGTTGCTCTAACATACTTTATACTGACTTCTCTTTATGTCAACGGAACGCATAGCTCTATCTTCTGAACAAAAATATTCAAAATGAGATAAGCAAAGATGACGAGGAATTGATGTTACGCGTTTGTCGAGTTCTCGACACCGGTGCCTTTGAAACAGCTGCTATTGTCGACGAAAAAATGTCTATTAGCCTGAGAGGTCTCTATCCACTGGGTGCACTGCAAAATCACTGTTGCACTCCCAATACGAGGCATCATTTCGATCGTCGACAATATTTGTACACCAGGGCTGCCATTCCCATAAAAAAGGGAGACGAACTCACGATGACTTACACCGATCTCTTATGGGATACGATCATGCGAAGGCAATATCTAAAAATGTCTAAACACTTTGATTGCCGCTGCGAACGATGCTCGGATCCTAAGGTAATTCTACACCCAATATTGCCATTCAGTAAGCTTTTTTCTAATGACAAATGTTATCGATTACAGTCGATTGAAGAATTTATTGTGTTTATCTATAAACGTTTATCCGTAAATATGGATACGTATTATAACCCAAACATCAGTCGAACCGAACAAAACTCTGTCAGTAGTGTGAAATCAACTAAAATGAAATGTATAACAAACCGCTTCATTCTGTTTTGATGGTAAAAAAAAACTCGTTCCAGGAATTTGGCACCCTTCTCGGAGCTCTAAGATGCGCAAATATAAGATGTTTTGGCAATATGTTTGCGAATGATCCTTTGAACATGGGAAGTGCCTGGACCTGTGAAGATTGTGGTCAAAGTGTTTCCGGAAGGCAAGTACGTAACTTTTGTCATTCGACTCCCAGATAATATCGTAATTTTCAGGTATAAATTACCAGGGCTTTTTTCATCAGTTTCTAAATAATATCCTTTTTGGTGCACAGAAGGACATTGCGGGAATGCGGAAAGAGTGATTTTAAATCGATGAGACAAACAATTTTCACTATTGATTTTCCGACTGTCCGAGAAAAAATGCATGGATCTAAAAAAATCGAAGTCCTGAATATTATCTAGAAAATATTTGAACTTTCTCAATCATAAAAATATTGTTACGTATTCAAAAAACCAAAGACGAGAATAATTTCTGAAGCCGTAATCGTCATACTTAAGGATGTTGAGTCCCAAATGGCAAATGATAATAACGTTCTGAAAATTTTGTACGTTTTTGTATGAAGTATTTCAGAGGTCGTGTAACAATTTCACGACAATTAGGAAGCTCGTTATTGAACAATTAACATTCACAAATTAAATGTTGTCTTATGGAAACTGATAAATTTTTTTTTATTTCTTTTAAAAATTGTTCTTAACAAAATGTTAATTTTTTAATAACGAGCTTCCTAATCGTCGTGGAATTTTAACACGACCTCTCAAATACTTCATACAAAAACATACCAAATTTTCAGAATTTTTTAAATTATTTTTTATTCAACCCCTAAGGAGGTTGAAGTAATGATGATAGAATTCTGAAAATTTGGTATGTTTTACATGAAGTAATCAGGAGGTCGTGTAAAAATTTCATGACGATTAAGAAGGTATTTATTGAACAATTAACATTAACATGTTTCATAGGGACTCACCATCCTTAATGCACAGAATTATTCGAAAAAATGTTCCTATATCAAAGGTTATATCGATAGGTTATATCAAAGGTTATATCTTAGGTTAAATCGATCCGATCCGGACTGGCATCAATCGTTAGAGAGGTGCTGTACAAAGCGCCACGAGAAATTTTAAAATTCCTCCAAGGCGAATTGGCGATAGTGGTGCCGACTACTAGTTCTGTGATAATGGACATGAAATTTCGAATAATTTCATACCTCGGCAGGGCCGAGAGTTTACCTTGGGAAAGTACGAGTACAATACAGTAGAATAGAAAGCACATTTATCTCACTTTATAAAGCGTACGCAGCGGGTTCGGCAATAGTAGCGCGTTTTTATTTATTACTTTGCGTCTAGACGCTGCCGCGTCTCTTGATGCAGTGAACTAATTTATACGCGTGAAAATCGTGCACGAACTCTGTTATCGATGATTGTTAATATATATTAAAGACTTATTATATCTCATTCTCTATTGTGCTCCAAATTGATTGACAGATTTATCGAACGACGAGCTATCTACCAAGGCAAAGTACTGCGCGGATCTGATATACCTGTTGGATACTCTCGGCTGCGGAGATTGTCAGAAAAAAGGTCATTTAACTGGGAATTTTCGATAACAAAAATGCATTTTTCCATTAATTCTCGTTTAATTGGCTCTACGTCCACACCTTCCAAACAATAATAATTCATCGACGATAAACATACGCAGGTCTCATATTGTACGAGTGGTATTGCACAAATGTGGAAATAGCAAGACGAGGGGACAACTACGAACGCAAAGATTCCGAATCGAGATCGGACATCTGTGAGGTATAGTTCTTTAAATTAGCGATTTGTTGTTACTACGAACAACAATACGAATATCGATTGTTTTGCTTTCACATAAACATATTTTACAGGGATATTATAGAAGCGATTCGTCTATTTTGAAAAAGGCTGTTGAGATTTTGAGGAACGACATTGCGGCACCCGACGATCTTTCCCTCATTGAAATCGAGGCTTGAACTGTTTATCGACAGTCCAGAACAAGTGTACAGCGATTTCACCCCGTCTGACGGAGGGGAGAACGAGAAAGTGAGAATTTTCCATAATCGTAGAGCTGCGAGTATTGATCAAACAGCTGCGAGCTCTACCCATGAAATATTATCCAATTAATATTTTCTCGTAGCTCAAATCATCAGCAACCTTTGCGATCATTTTTTTTCAACGCATGGAGAATGAAGAATCGGGGCGATCTGTAACGAGTGGCTTGTCGGCCACTACGTTTTTACACTCTTCATCTCCTCCAAGTACAGGCGCGTTACACAATCTGGAAATCGCGTGAATTGGTATACGTAACGTACCATGAATCCCCATATATATATATAGGCGTGTGTGTGTAGATACTAGCTATCTCAAGAATGACGATAATACATTTATCCAGTAATCATTTTAAATTCTACGCTGACTCGTTTGTTTCTATATCCATTTTTAAAAAACCGTGTGTTTGTAGATAAGATTACCTATCAAAGTTTTGCACAAGAAAAAGCGTAACATAGTATGTATACAATTTTAACAGTACAACTGACAATTGTCACATTCGTTCACGGTTGATTACCAACAGCAAGACATTCACGGAATATCCTCACTGCCGCGTGAAAGTGATTTTTATTTTTTAACTGTCAAGTATATCACTGAAATTGAGAGTATTTGTGTGACATAAGGAAGGACTTAAAGATACACGTGTATGTTGGAAATCCAATTGAACTTTAGTCGAAGTCCCGAAGTTACCCAAGAAAAAAGGAGAGGCTCATTTTTTTAATCCCATCAGAGCACGCTTCTATCTCACCTTAAATTTACGGGTTCTACTCGAAAGGTCGTTGACCGTAAATTAAGTCGCAAGTTCCATCAACGTTTTCGCCTCGTCGTACAAACTGGTGAAGGGCTCGAAAACCTCAGGATCGTCGTCTTCATATTTTTCCGTGCGGTTGATTCTGTAATTTCGATTGTATTCTCATTATTATAGATTTGCCATAATTGGGGTAGAAATGCGTTCACGGCTAAAATATAATAGGAAACTTACCTGTACAAACTATCGTCATTCGAGAATATCTCATCGGTTGAATCTTGCATTAATTTTTGTCGAACGAGAGCAGTGTGAATCATTGCAATATCGTTGAGAAACAATTGGTCAGAGTGATCGTTCTCCTCTCCATACTTCTTCGCCAATTTCGCGGTCAATTCTGGACCAGCATATTTGGCGGATATTCCGATTCGCTGAAAGATCGCTTTACACTGCCATCTTCGCTGAGCGGTCACTTGGCTCGGTGCGATCGGTCGTCTCGGTTGCGATTCCTTCACGAGACTCTCCCAATCGACTCCCAAAGCATCACCGAGACCCTTACCACTGGTCTTTATGTCCTCTTCCAGCTCACCGTCTGAAATCTCTTCAAAATCCATCGTTTCCATATTCTCGTCCTCCATATTCCTGCAACGTCGGTCAACCATTGAATCAGATCACGAGAAAAGCTTAAGGGAGCATTGGCTGACTCATTAAAGAAAGGTGTTTTAGCCTCTTTATTTAACGTGCGTCATTAAAGAGACAATCTTACGTTTCGTTTTCATCCTTGTCTTTTGCAAACGGAGATGCTACAGCAGGATCTACGGGTGTTGAGGGCTGCGCGGGCTCTTGCCGTTCGGTCGATGCTCCATGGGCCTCTTTTTCTGTTTCAATAGACTTTTTCGATGGTTGCTTGTCTTCCTCCATTTCCTAAAAGAATGAATAACTAGTACGGTACAAATCGTTGTTATCCGGACAGCGGAAACGAGGGTAGAACTGGAATAATATGCATCGTAGGGTGTGTAAAAAAAATCGCCTAAATCGCAGTAGTAGCGTTCGATAATTTTTGTCCCTATTTGGTTTATCCCCATTTGGTTTACCCGGTTTGCACTTTACGTTCGAACTCAAATAACTCAACAATTGAGTAATGGTCGTCAAATCTGGGTGGAGGTGCTTAGAGATGTGTTTATAGCTTTAAAAACCTTTTGAAAAATTTCGATGCAGCTATATGAACACAAATGCCAATTATTAAAAAAAAAAATGTTCGTTTTCGAAATAAATACCTGCATTATTCAAATATTTTCGTTTGTTTAAGACCAATAATATCGTTTTCTTTGCAACACTTGATGAAGCTGCATGTGAAGAGCATGTTGAGTGTAAATCAGATGAGAAACCAAATTATCGACCGCAACGAATCGAACTGAGCTTTAAGGGATCAAAATTGGCATCAATTTGTGTTATACTGAATAATAATACTTAAAGGGGTAAGAGGTGAATTTTGTTCGTCACACTCTCATAGATCTATCGCATTGAGAAAGCGTGGTGTTAATTTTCATTCAAATACATCGTAACTTTGGGCATTGCCAAGGGTTCCGAAGATCGAGTGTCAGGAATTTGTTATTTAACCGGTTAACTGGTAGTAATGCAAATATATGCCGAAAAGATTCATGATGAGACTGATAATGATATCCACACATCGAATAACTCCGATGGACTTTAATGGTTCTAGATGAATCTTGGTATCCTGAAGTTTTTATGGTCGCTGAATCGGAATCTAAGTTGGGGGGCTGTGAATTTGTCATTGTTCAGGTAACGTGACGCCCGAAAAGGCTTTATTGAACGGTTTTTCAGGAAGTGAGCCGGACCGGAAAGCGGATAGAATACCCCAGTTATTCGCTGGTAACAGAAATCACAATCCTACAGTGTGCCATGTGCAATTCCAATGTGGGACACTTCAAATTCAAAGATCAGCAACTATTTACTATCTGCTTTTGTCATCAATTAGTGTATGAGAAGGGAAAATCGCTATCGGGTAGTGTTTTTTTTTGTTGGTAATATTGGATCTAGAAAGAGCGTTGTCCATTTGGCGGGTATTCAATAATACAAGTTATTACGAAATTATGGAAACTGTTCACCCCATTTGGACGAAAACATTTGTCTCGGTAAGTTTGGGGCTATCGGAATTGGTGTATGCACGCTTTTAGTATATACCGTTGACGTGTTGCCGCTGCACGCGTTTGCCGACAGGCGTAGTTTAAAAAATTTTAACAGATGTTGCGAAAGGTTACGTTCTTGTTATACATATAGTTTCAGGAATATGCGTTGTGCCAATTGGGAATACACAATAAAGGACCATCAGTTAACTGTTTACAGAAAACGAATTAGATTAGAAAGTGTCTAAATTAAACATTGCAGAAGGCAGAATGTTTAATCATTCTCGCTTGCATAACGGACAGTATTTCTTTTTGTGGACCAACCTCATCCTCCATATTGAGAATATCGTCCGGGTCGTCGCTGATGTCGCTGAGATCGCTCTCGGTATGGACACTCTGCAACGATTCGTCCAAGCACGGTCTCTTCGGCTCGAGAATTGTTGGAGATTCTTTGGGCTCGACCGCGGGAGCCGCAACTTTTTCCTTTTTTTGCTGAAGTTGCTGTTGTTCCTGTCGTTGTTGCTGTTGCTGCTGTTGTTGTTGCTGCTGCTGTTGTTGTTGCTGCAGCTCCTGGCGTTGCTGATGCTGCTGATGTTGATGCTGCTGGTGTTGATGCGGTTGATGATGATGAAGCTGCTGCTGCTGCTGCTGCTGCTGCTGCTGCTGCTGATGGATAACTTTCTTTTGAAAACTATCCGCCGACTTTTCTCGGCTCCTTCGGGGTCTTCCTTCGGCAAGTTCCATTAGTTTCTTATTGATCGGCTCTTCCTTCATACTCCCGTGGAGGGAACTCTGCTTTGCCCCGTGAGTCGAGCACTCGTCTCGCAATTCTGGAGTATTGAAAGGTCTGCGCTTACTGGAACGGCGAATAAAAATAATCTTAAGGGGCATGTACAAGGTCAACATAACCTCACGAATTTTAGAACAGAGTTTTTATATAGATGCTTACGTTTTTGAGGACAAACAAAAGCATCCGGCTCAACAGAAATCACCGCCGCAAAGCGTGACGATTTTCTTTTGCCCTAAATATTATTCATTTGTGAGAAAACTCTGTTCGAAAATTTCAGCTAACTCTCTCGCACTCATTTGTCACGTGATACATACAGCTTCTACTTTCCCTAAGGCGGTCCTCTAGTTTCTCGGGTCGAAAAAATCGATTTTTTTTCTTTTCATAAATCACATCTACAACATGTGTAGAAAATGTGTGCCAAAGGATTTTTCGATATTCGAAGTGGTTCACAAGTTACGGCCGGTGCAAATGGCGCAGAGCTGAATTTCTCGGAGAGGCTGAGCAATACAAACACAATAAACCGCCTCTTTCTGAAGCAGTTCACAAAGTTATAAAGCCAATTTATGAGGATTTATCCAAAGAAGAATTGTTAAGCAGATGCCTGGGAGCGGAAACTCAAAATAATAACGAGTCGCTCAATTCGTTAATCTGGACTTTTGCTCCGAAGCACCTCCATTCTGGGCCAAAAGTGGTTGAAATCGCCACGTTTCTCGCTGTCATAATCTTCAACGAAGGATTCAAATCTATCCTGAAGGCCTTGGAAACCATGGGAGTGAAAATCGGCCCACAAGCTAAAGGATATGTTCAACAGCGTGATAGCTCTCGGATCGACCGTTCAGAAAGGCGCACGAGTGATGTTGTAAAACAGGCCCGAATCGCGAAAAGGGAAGACGGAGCAGCTCTGCGTGGCTTCCAAGAAGAAGAGGAAGGCCTATTGTATGGTCCAGGCATAGCAGATTGACGGTGAGATGTAATTTTTAGTATAAATCACATGCGCGGACTTTCAAACGCGTTTTTCCCAAAACACCATTTTTCGAAACGGTGACCGCGATATTTCAGAAACTACTGCACCGATCTTGTTCAAATTTATACAGCATCTTTAATATGTTATAAGCCAGCGATTGAACTAGGATTATCATGATTGCTTCGATAGATTTTTTTGTACGAGCGAAAAACTTAAGAAAAAATGAGTAAAAAATAGAATGTAATTTTCAAAAGTGTATAAAAGTCAATTTTTGTAATTTAGATTTCACTCTAGTTCAATCGCTAGTCTTAAATATGAAGATTAAAATGCCATTTGGTTTTTTGATTTCAGATAAGCAGAACAACCGCAATCTTGGTCACCGTCAAGCACCTCTTTTACTTGATGTCTTCCTGTCGGCCACTATAACTTTTATTCTATTATATATTTTGACTTAAAAAAATTTGTAAAGCTTATTTAAATGTTAATAAAGATTATGCAAAAACAATGAGATTGATTATTTCGATGCTTTGCCCGTAAAAAATTATTGAAAAAGCCGTAAAAAAACAGCCGAGAAACTAGAGGACCCCGTTAAGACCTGTTGCAATAAAAGGCTTCTCTTTTATTGCAAAAAGATGTTGGGAGGCTTTTTAAGGCCGTCTTCGAGTCAAGAATTTTGAGAATATCGATTTTTTTGTGCATATTTTCAATGTTTAGTCTTTCAAGAAAAGTCTTCAAGCAAAATAGACGTTCGTGCTCTGTGTAGAGATCCAAAACGATCTAGCTGTTTGCATCTTCAATGAAGGCTTTGGACCGATTTTGAAAATAATGGACGCCGAGGGGATTACTATTGGTCCTGAAAGTCATGCGTTCGCTATCAGACGCGATGAACAGCGGATTCACCGCTCTGAACTCCGTACTTCTGATGCTACCAAGGAAGCTCGAACTACTCGTCTAGCAGAAAGAACATCAGAAAACTTTGATTTTTATGAAAAAGAAGGGGCATTGTATGGACCAGGAATCGCCGATTAACGAAATGTAAGTATATATACCATTATATGACTTAGACTGCCTGAAACTTTACTCGAATCTTTAAACGCGTTTTTCTCGAAACTACTTTTTTCGATACGATTGACATGATATCTCAAGTTGTAATGAACCGATTTACTTGAAATTTTTCATGAACCTTCTCTATACACCCCTCTATCGCCCCTACCACATTTATCGCGAAATTTTGTTAATAACTATTTTTTTTAAATAAAAAATCGTGAGAAAAAACGGCAAAAAATGACCTTTTTTAAACAGCCGCCATTTTGCGAATTTTTTATTTTGCCTGAGGTAGGGGCTATAATGACATCCTTACTAATTAAGAATCTGTTTTCATTTTTTTTCAGATGACCAGGAGAGGCCGTTTTTTTTCCACCCCCACTTTACCAGCCTGTAACTATCGGAATAATGGATTTTTTATCAATTGTTTAATATAATGTTAAAGGAGGAAAAAATAGATACTAAAAATATTTTGTTAGTTTTCATCGCATCTCAAAAAACCCCCAAATTTTGGCCGTCTAGATCAGAAGACGGCCTCAAAATCCTTTGTTCCATCTCTCTTTGCATACAGATAGAGTGAGGATTTTTTTCTCTTTTCTTATAGTTGAACATTTCAAGAATATAATCCGAAAATTTCAAGTCAATCAGAGCAAAACTCTCGCAGTTACTGACAATTTAGTCCGGCTCCTCTAACACTGTAGCGCGCGTTTCAAACTGTAGCTAACACTTCAAACGCGTTTTGCTCGAGACCACTTTTTCAAAGTCCGTGTTCACTGCCATTTGAAAACTACATGACCGATTTATTTCAAACTTGGTACACACTTTCTACATACAAAATACCTCCCCCCAACAGTTAGTTTGAGATTTTTTTTACATTGAGGGGGTCTTCCGCCCCCAAAGTGGCAGAATTTTTCGTGAAAAATAGCACTTTACATGACCAGCAAAAATTTAGAAATGAAAAAAAAATTATCAAAGACCGTTGGGGGGAGGATTTGATGATACTTTGACTAAATTTTAATGGTACTTGATTTCAGATAATTTCTAGCTGAGATACAGTGAACACCGCAAATCGTGTTTTTCCAAAGGCGTTCTTGGAAAAGCTTTGTCACCGGCTTGTTTGTGGATATTATCGCGTACAAATTTCACGGAATGTTCTTGAAATGACACTTAACAATGTACAAAAGGTTTCGATGAATTTACTCCATCCATATAGATGAAAAAAATTCGCAAAAAAGTATTTTTTTCACGCTGAAACCCCTACCCTCCCCTGAATACTTTTCCAAATAGCTGAGTACAATCAGGAGAAAAAGGGGAATATATTTGGCTGACTATGAGAGAAATAGAGTATAAAAGGGGCAAATACGCATCGGCGTCTCTCGTGATATGAGACAATAGTAAAGATGAAAATTTGGTTGAAAAATGTTAAAGGAACATTGTTAGAGCAACTAGTATGAAGATGCGAATGATTATAAGATCATAGAGAAAAGGGATTCTTACGGGTGAGGCGGTTCACCAATTTCCATTTCCTTGATACGATCGTTTCTAAACTGCGCTCTCAGATGGAGCTGAGGATTCTCCCATTTTCGCGGATTGTCGTTGATCTTCCACTCAGTCATGGGACTGTCGTATCTCTGCGTGGGCCATTCTTCCTCGTGTACCTCCGAGCGAGGAAGACTCTCGCGATCCCAATGGGTGCGGGAACGCCAGTCGCGTTCCTCCCAATCGGCGGGCGGATAGTTTCTTTCTCGATTGCCATGCGGCTGTTGCTGCTGTTCGACCTCGTGATGAATCTCCCAGTTGTCGTTGCTACCCTCGTCCCGCATCGGAGCGCCGCGAATTTTTTCACTCCCGTAGATCGCGTGATGATGATCATCGAAGTTACGTTCCGGTTGGACCGCGTACCTCGACGGGGGAGGACCTCGCTCGTCGCGTCCGCGTCTTTCCGCGAATGGGCTGTTGTAACGTCTGGCGTCGAGTGGTTTGCGTCTTTCGTCCTCGCGAGGATGATGATGATGGTCGCGATAATCCAAATGAGGCTGGGGCTCCTCGTGTTCCTCCCAGTGCTCATGAGGCAAACGGCCGTAACCGCGATCGAAGTTTCTCTCGAGGTCGATACTGCGTCGCGGTGGAGGACTCGGATCCCGTCTCTCGGCCATACGATCAACCTTCATCGGTGGTATGTGGCCCGGTGGTTCCTTTCTCTCGTGTTCCACCGCGGGGTGGCGATCGAAGCGCGGATTAAATCTTCGAGGATGTCGATCGCGCTCATAGATAGATTCACGATCCATAAGATGATCGCGCGGCACAATCGGCGGGACGTTTTTCTCCGGTAGTCGGTCGAGGGAGCGGTCGCGCGGTGGAAAACGCTCGATTCTGTCGCGCTCGATGACTTTGTGACCGGTGGCGATCTCCTTGTCGATCGAACGATCGTAACGGGCCTCGAAAGCCCGCAACGATGTTCTATCGCGTTCAATCGGCTTCGGATCGGACCCACGGGGCTCGCGCTCGCGTTCGCGTTCGCCGCGACGATCTCTCAGACCGCTCTTGTCCATGACATTGGCGCTCTCCTTGAGACGTTCCTTGTCGCGACTGTAACGCGAACTCAACACCGGCGGTGGCGTGGTCGTTGTTGCCGATATACCAGCCGATCCCGCTGACGATCCCATTATTGGCGGCAAATCGCGCTCTCGAAGCTTGCCACCGATATCTTTGTCGCGTTCGCGCTCGCGCTGACGATCCCGGAAACGCTCCGACATCTCGTCCCGTTCTTTGTCACGCGGTGGGTCCCTACCGTCACGAGCTATCCGCGAGTGACCACGATCCTCGCGGATGCCGTGATCCTTCTCGATTCTACGCTCTTTGCTCCCGCGTCTCGCTCTGTCGTTGCCGTAACTCTTGTCCTCCAAATCACGGGGAAGATTTTTCCTGTGCGGAATCTCTTCCTGATTCACGATCGAGCGTGATTTGCCCGTCTCGGTCTTTCGTCCGTCCTCGCGATCCTTACCCCGTTCGGGCTTGTGAATCTCGCGGTCCTTCTTCTCGATATCTCGCAGTCTGCTCGAGGACACTTTCTCCTGATGTCGCGGTGGCGTAAGATCGCGCTTGGTTCTCGAGCCCTTCTCGGGCGTGCGACTTCGACGATTCGCCTTCGTCGTAACAACGTCCTTTAGCAATTGGTGTTTTGCACGGTCGATTGGCGGTGTCCGCGATCTTCTCTCTTTCTCCTTCATGCGCAGCTTTGTTCTCTCCTCGATTTTCGCTTTCTCCTCGACTCCACGATTTTTGTTGCTGTTACTGCTCGCGCTTGGCACTTTATCCGATTCTTTGCTCTTCTCACCCGCCTTGCTCTTCAAAATCTCCTTTGCAATTGTCGTCTCCTCGCCGTCCCGCTGCTGCTTCTTGTAATGACGTTCTTTCTCGGATTCTCGAACTTTTGACTTGGACGGTGATTCACTGCGGTTTCGATCCTTCGCTAATTTGCTCGAACCACCGCCGTGCGAAACTGAGGGTAAAGGCGACTTGGTTCTCACGCTCGCTGCAACAGGGTGCTTGCGAACCACTGGCGTTACGGCGGATATCGATTTCTTCGGGGTCTTTGTCGCAACATCCTTCTTACCGAGAGGGATTTCAATTTTTCGCTTCTTCTTCGTCAATACTTTGTCGTTCTTCGTCACCAAGCGCTTTATCTTGAGTTTCTTCTTTCTCTCCTTATCCTCGTCGTAGTCGGAGGATGCTGCGCTGTGATGTCTCTTGGACTTGATCTTCTTGACTTTTTTTCGCGAATCCGAGCCGGTCGAGCTGCTGGACGAGGAATCCTCGCTGCTCGAGCTGCTGCTACTACTGGACGAGCTAGATGTGTGCGAACTCGACGAAGAGCTCATCGCCTTTTTCTTGTGCTTGGTAGCCTTGTCCTTGCCGTGCACCTCCTTGTCCTTCTTCATCTGTATATCCAATTCTCTTTGCAACAATTGTCTTCTTCTCTCCAAAACCTTTTCGTCCTCGTATTCCAGATCCGTCTGATTCCACTCTTCTAAATTAAGATCCGGACTATGCGTCGTCGTCGTCGTCGTCACTGCTTTCTTCACAATTTTTGATGTTATTCTTTTGAAAGGATCCTCTTTGGGCTATAAAGTATTGTACAATTTTTTGTTTAATTCCACTCGGTCAAGCTTATGGTAAACAAAAAGACAAATGCTTCCATCGAGGTATTACTAATTGGCAAATAAATGACGCAGCTACATTGCGATTAAAATTTTTGGTCAAAACAAAAACAAAAATATTGAAAACAGATTTCGCGATGTTTGGACACAAAAACTGAAAATTATTAGGCTTACCCCTGCGGCATTGGCATTTGGATTATCCTTTTTCACTCGTTTGGAAGGACTTATGAGAGTGTGCGTGTTTGCATATCTAACGATACAAAATAATGAAATCAGTCGTGGCTAGGCAGGGGACAGGGTGTGGAAATGGGTTATTTAGAATTTATTTTCGTCGGAATTCGATAAATTCATAAGATACAAGCAAATCGCTGAGAACTAGCTGCAAAAGAGAAGAAAATAACAAAAATGGAAAGACGAGAACGAAACAAAAAGACGTAAAAATAGTTCGAACAGAAACACAACGCATAATCAGAAGAGGGACTTTGGGAGGGGAGGTCAATTTGTCTTACTTGCAATTTTTTCCATACGAACAATTTCCGTTCAGCGCCCAGTTTCTACAATAATCGGTTGTACTTTGTACGGCTGTAGGCGCAGCTGGTTTAGTGCCCAATCTTTCAAATACACTTGGCCGTCGCGAGTCTGCGTTACATTTCGTGGGGTCAACTGTTATTTTTCTTATGTTTGGTTTTGACATATTATCACCATAAAACAATTTTATTACGACAATGGAAGCACATAACTGCGGTATGCAAAATACTCTAGGTCCTGATAACGATTTTTAACGGCGAAAACCCAAGGACAACGGAAAAAAAAGAAAGGAAAAAAAAACAATTCGACCCTTCAAACGCTTGCCATTAAAACCGAGCACAGGGACTCGCTCGCCGCTTTCACCCGATCTTTCTCCAAGAACTAGAGAGATAATGCGGACTGCGAAAAAAACGAATAAAAGGGGGTACAAATTCAACGAATAAAATTGTACATCCCAACCTAGCAAGAAAAGCGAAAGAAGCTGAATCGCACGCGCGAGGATGCAAACGCCGGCTGAGTTGACAACTGCGAAACATGGAGGGCGCCCTACGCAATCGTACCAACTTGACCGACGGTCAAAGCAAATGCACAACGTTACAAATATAAGACGAGTGAAACACTCTTGGTCGATAACTAAAATAGTTAACTTTCTTTATGCGTCTATAAAACTGTTGATTTGTTCGGCTGTTTTTTTATAGTGTTGTGGCAAAATTTTTGTTTCGTCTATTGTTCAGAAGACGTTGATTTTTTACGAAGCCAAAAGTACGTATTGCGCACAGACCCTAAATCTTAGCTCTCTCAGCAAAAAATTCATTATCCTTTATTGTTATCGATTGAGCGCGTTCACTTTCATAGCAGCAGGGTGATGTAAATTTGTTCTCCGTGCATACGTGATAGCTACACTGGCTACGGAGCGAAAGAAATAAAGCATTCCACCAACACGTTCCGCTTTCGCAGGGTCTTAAGGCCATGTGTCACACCGACCGAGCGGCCACGAGAGCGAGAGAGATAGCTGATTTTCAGATTCCCAGTGTTCTCCTAACTGGTTGACTTTTTGAAAAAAAGAAAAGAAATACCTTCCGCTCTGTTGAACAACGAACAACGTCTTTCTCTTCGTTCGCCCGGAATGTGATTCGTCTGAGAGAGAACTTGCCACTAGGATTTTTACCGACCGGACGTGTGACCCATGTCCTTAAGACGGAATGACACCCCATCGCGGTCGGTATGGTAGAACAATTATAGATACCCAACAATCTCTGAAACGGCTCTTCAGATCCCGTCAAAACTTTGCCAAACGACGTCAAATAGATGGACGAACAGCTGTCTACCCCTCAAATTTTCTGAATATGAGAGAAAAAACGTAGATTGGCTTATCATCAGCTGATCTACGTTTTTTTTTCAAATTCAGAAAATTTGAGGGGAAGACAGCTGTTCGTCTATCTATTTGACGTCGTTTGGCAAAGTTTTGACGGGATCTGAAGAGCCGTTTCAGAGATTGTTGGGTATCTATAATTGTTCTACCATACCGACCGCGATGGGGTACCATTCCCTCTTAAGACGAGTTATCACACGTGCGGTCGGTAAAAATCATGTGGCCAACTTTTCTCTTAGGCGATTCCCATTTTGGGCAAGAGAAGAGACAGGCGCTGTTCGTCTTTTTTTCACAGAGTGGACCTTTTCTTTTGTCCGAAGAGTATCAGTCGTCTCGGGGTCTCTTAACAGTTGGCATCGGTAAAACAGCTATCTTTCTCGCATTCATAACAGCTTCATAGGCTCCCCCCTTAAGGGAGTTCTTACACGTTGGCTTAATTATATTTCATACGTCACTAAAACTTCCAGTTTGGGCATTGGATTGGATTTCTATTCATGTATATGATTATAGCACTGACACTAGGAGGCTAGGAGGAGGATGTGAAACTCGATTTTGGCAAACATTGAAAATTGTTGTGAATACTGCAAAATAATCAGAGAGTTTCCAATCGATCGGTGCATTTTGGAACAAGTTTCAGGGTCAATGGGAATTCGAAATCTTTTCGGAATGAATATCGCCAACCTACTACTTTATTTGGTGAATAAAAGACTAACAATCTTGTGAACAAAGTAATGATTAAACGAATCCGTTCCGCATTATTAAAGTAGGTCAATTTTTCAATGAAGCAGCTTGCGTCGGCTTGTTTTCGTGGTACAGTCCCTGCTAAAACAACGCCTTTGAGGCTCGACGACCGAGTTAACCGGAGTTTAAGTGGCGAATAGACCAATCAAAACCAGGTTTAACCCATTCAACTCCGGTTAATGAGAGTTTTAGAACTGGAACGAAAGAGGGATATTTTCCTAAAATATACGACAATAATATGGAAGACTAGTCAACCGTAAGTTGCCATTGCGGACTGACGTGTTTGAATTCGATAAAGATCTTCAACATATAGATACGACTATGTATACGAGCATTGCGTTGTCGATTCAAAAAATAACGGTCTTCTTTACCGATTGAGGATTCACTCCCCGATACTATCCGCAGGGAGCCAATGAGAAAGAAATTCGTACGAATATGTCTTTCATTGGACGTTAGCGAGAGTGACGAATCATCTAGAGCCAATGACATGCCATTGGCAACAGAGCGAGAGAGAAAGAGGAGCACGAGTGGGAGAGTAGATGAAGCACCAGCGCGCGGGAGGGGCGATGCGAGAGAGAGATGCAGCGAGCGGGAGAGAGCGAGAGAGAAAGAAGATAGTATTGTGAAGTCAGTAACAGCATATAGTCATCGGTGGATGTCAGTTGCGACTTGCAAGTGACGAGCTCCTCTCTGCGGTAAAATAAGGGACTGTACTTCTTCGTGTTATATGCGATGTATTGAAATACGACGTTTTTTGTTTCCTTCTTGTTCTTCTTCTCGAATATATCCGTAGAACCGCGCGGGCGATACTGACGAGAATTGTGGATTTTTGGAAGATACAATCTTTCGAATTTTCCGCAGCCAAACGAAAATCGAAAAAGGGGTGAATAGAATTTTATTTTTATTTTTTTGGTGTCCAGTAGAGTACAAAAGACTCCCTCCCCCTCCCGCGCGATCTTGCTACACACAATCAGTCCAGCGAAGTATGTGAGCGCGAGAAACAGAGAACGAGATTTTTGTAGGTAACACATTATTTATTTGTCATATACGTGTGTTGCTACATACTCGAGTATACAGGTATACGCGCATATCCTGTATGACATATGATACTCATGTACGTCGTTGCATTCGCCATACGAGCCTGTGTTCCCAAATGATCTGTTGAGTGGCAAAAATCTTATTGCCGCTCAAGTGACCCAACCATCCGAGACGAAAGAGAGACAGAGAAAAAAATCTTGGATTACGAATTTGATGGTAAGACCGTTTGTTTTTCGGACTTGAATCTGTAATTGTTGCGTAACCGGAATTGTCTACGTGCAATTAGGTTATAGGAGAATGATGTTTCGTGCTCTTCGAACCATTTAATTCATGTGGATAATAATCGTTCATCCCATTCTTTTCTCTGTTCCCCACTATTCACCGCCCCCTCCATCTATCAGCATATTCGACATTGCTCATGCTGTTTCCCCTTCCTCCGCCTCTCATACACCTCCCTCCCCCTATGTTTCTACTGGGAAACATTGTCTCTACCCTACCGTTCAGTTTTAATAATCACAATGAATTTAAAAAACGGTCCTCTTTGCCTCGAAAAAATGTTCCACAGATAAACTATATGGATTGTCATTGCATATGGCAGCTTCTTATCGAAATCCAACCCTCAACTCACGTTATAATCTCACCCGGCCTAACACTTATTCTCGTCCGTTTTTATTATTTGTCGTTTCCAATAATCTCGACAAAACTTTATGGGCATTATTGGCCCTTTCAGTCATTGTCAAAGGATACTCCAGAATCACCAATTGAAATGTCGTTTTTATCGTGATAGGATGGTACGAAGAATCATTTTTCTAAACAGATAATGCGTCCGAAATTCATCAGTAGAACGGCAGATATTTGTTTCTGGAGTGGCTTGCTTTAGCGATTTTGCGCAGAAGTACATTGAGCGAGTAGTAAAGGAATTGTTCCATGTACAGATTAAGAACCGGAGCATGTTAAGTTCTCATTACACTTGCGCCTCTCGCGGAACTTAGAGGACATTCCGTCGAGCCTTGCTACGCAGGTTTTTACAGCCCCAAGGTATGCTTTATTCGATTGTGGACTTTGTTCCACTATTTTTTTTCTTCTCGTCTACGAATATTTTCCTGACGAGAGTGGATTAACATAAAAATTTATGAAACTTTGCTGTAATTTTACTAAAAACATTTATGTCCCAGCAAGATTTTGGTAAATTTTTTCCTTCCCAGACATAGTACTGGAATGACCTGTATCAGAATTGTCTATGTAAATCAGCATTGTGTGTTTATGTGGCGATAGATTGGTACCAATAAGTATTTATTTTATAAAGTGGATAGACAGTACATCCTACTCTTCGAACTACCTCTCACATTATAAAATCCAACCAAGAAGGTTTTGGGGACTGCCGTTGTGTCATTGGACCAAGCAAATTCCAAAAAAATGGTTTGGATAAATACTTTAGGATTAAAAGGTTTGGACAAACCAGTTTGCAGATTTCTCTAATTCGCAGCACAAAAACATTGGTGAACAATATAGATTTACCGATAAGAGACCCCCTGAAAGAATTGTGCAGTAATACACGTGCGATGTGCACTGTATTGTATATACAATGAAAAAAAACGACTCTACAGCCAATTCTTATCAGCGGTGAATGAACTTTTTTAGAAGTAGTGCTCGATAAACTTGTAGCGCCAAAGCTGCCTTGACTATTGCGAAGTTGTAGTGTTACTTATGTTTCAAAACAGGATCATGTCATGTTATTTGCGAAATGGTTCTAACTTTTTCTCTTTGTTTTCTCGTTACGGAAGGTGTACTCGTGAAAAATCATGCCTCTGTTCGGAAAGTCACAAAAAAGTCCGGCGGAGGTGGTGAAAGCACTTAAAGAGGCGGTTAATGCGCTGGAGCGCGGCGACAAGAAGGTTGAAAAGGTACGTAAGTTCCGAGAAGGGACTAAGAAAATATTTGTTAGCCTATTGAAATGTAATTCTTTCTTTCTTGCAGGCACAAGAGGATGTGAGCAAAAATCTAGTACACATAAAAAATATGCTGTACGGCACGGCCGAGTCAGAGCCGCAAGCCGATATTGTGGTTGCCCAGCTTGCTCAGGAGCTTTATAATAGTAATTTATTACTTTTACTCGTACAGAACCTTAGTCGCATCGATTTCGAGGTAAGGGTCAAATGAATGATCGGTTGTTGAAAAAAAAAGACGATTTTTTGATAGATAATCGACAGGGGCGAGGATGAAAATGCGTAAATAAATTTTCGTTGCTTTTTGCCGCAACAGGGCAAGAAGGATGTTGCTCAAGTTTTCAACAATATTTTACGAAGACAAATTGGCACAAGATCACCAACGGTCGAATATATCTGCACAAAACCCGAAATACTATTCACACTCATGTCGGGGTAGGTTGTTTATATTGATCAGATGGACGGTTCACGTCAATTCGCGCTATACAAACAAAGATCTGTACGGTAATATTCCCTCCGTGATCGCTCATTGCAATAAAGATATTTTTGAATTTTCAGCTACGAGCACCAGGACATCGCTTTAAATTGCGGTACAATGCTACGCGAGTGCGCGAGATACGAGGCACTCGCTAAAATAATGATTTATTCGGACGATTTTTATAATTTCTTCAGATACGTCGAAGTTTCGACGTTTGACATTGCTTCGGATGCCTTCTCTACCTTTAAGGTAGCCAGACAATCTCATCACCTATCTAAACTTGCTCGTGTTCCCGTAAACGTTACTTACGGCCTGTATAATTACAGGAATTGCTTACGAGGCACAAGATACTGAGTGCTGAATTCTTAGAAGTCAATTACGATAAGGTCTTCTCGCATTATCAGAGGTTACTGAATTCGGAAAATTACGTGACTCGGCGACAAAGTTTGAAGCTACTGGGTGAACTCCTCCTTGATAGACACAATTTTACTGCAAGTTTACATTTCCATTTATTTATTTATTCGTTGCGCGATCATGAGAAATTATATCGAAAGAATTTTCAGGTCATGACCCGGTACATATCGAATCCCGATAATTTGAAACTTATGATGAACATGCTGAAAGAAAAGTCACGCAACATACAATTCGAGGCCTTCCACGTATTCAAGGTACGTTTCTTTTACTGAATACATCATACTACTGTGATTTCACGCCGGAGGGCTAATATTGCGATATCGTAACTACTGCTTTTTATTTTCGACTTTTGCGGAACGAATTGTGCTAATAAGCATTCGAAAATAAATATGGCAACTAAAAGGTTAGCGTAACAATTACGTCTTCTTTGTGATTGCGGAAGTCGAATAAAAGAAAAAAATTACCTTGAAAAAACGCGGGTAAAGAGTAATTTGTTATTGAGCAGAATTAACGTCGGGCGATCGTGTGTACCTAGATTGGGAATACTGCCAAATTGGAAATTAATTGAGGAAAGGCGATGTGACTTTATGAAAATAAATTCTAAAATAGTGTAACTCCCTAATACAATTCTGGTGTACGATTGTATTTGAGTAATGAAATCTGTTTTGTGGCATTTGTGGCGTATAGGTATTTGTCGCTAACCCAAACAAACCAAAACCAATACTGGACATATTGCTTCGCAATCAAGAGAAATTGATTGAGTTCCTGACGCGCTTCCACACAGATCGATCAGAGGATGAACAATTTAACGACGAAAAGGCGTATCTCATCAAACAGATCAAAGAGCTCAAGTGCTCGCACGAGAACTAAGGACGAGGAATTATGTCTATTGTCTGTCTTTTTTCCTTTTTGTTTTGTTTTATTAAACATTTCCGAAGTAGGTGTGTAAATAAAATTCACATTCGCAATTTATCGTTATACCAGACAGACTTGAGACAACATTACAATACTCCACTACCGACAAAACGTCAATCAGTAATAACAGTGATAAAGATGACAGAAAAAAAATCAATCGGCTTTTCGAATCGGGATGAACAACTAAAAAAAAACGTCACGTATTCGAATTTCACTTGCGCCTACTCAACACGAGCACACCGGTATTCTCACGGGAATCATACGGTACTTTCTATGTTTCCACACTAATCAAATTAGCGTGGAAACGTAGGCATCGGTTGTATAAATGGTCGTACTTGAATTGGTCGAAAAACAATGAATGATCGCGCGCGGTCACCAACTTGAAAATATTTGCGGTAAGCGAGTCATTGAACGAAATCAGCTGGCGTTCGTCAAAGAAGAATGTAATACCCCGGAGCTAGTTTGCAGTACTGTCAGTCATTCGAGGATATTCTCATTCCTTCGGTTGCTGCGGAGCAGACACTCGAATGTCCCGAAATGCAAAAGTAACTTTCGGAATCTCGAGAATACACATTCGAAGCCTTGACGACCACGTAAGGTCGTTGTCGCAACCACGTATAATTCCGAGAAGAACTTCTCCTCGTTGCCCCCCCCCCCCCCCTCACATCGCCCTCAACCTGCGCTACTCGGGCTTGTTTTTTTTTACTCACTTCACTTTATTCTACACGCTACGGAATGTATTACTTATATCGATAGGCAACTTCCGCTTCGTTCTACGCTACAGAAAAAAGAAAATTATTGTAATCTCCTCAATATTATATGTATAGAATTGACTGTTGAAACAAGAAAAAAATAATGTAACGCCAAAACAATAATTATTGTTTATTATATTTATTGCAATAAAAGTATTATTAAAAAGCACGTGAATTTTTATGTAACATAGGTATTCTCATTTTATATGCTCCCTCGACGATACAGGCGTGCATGTGCTACGAGAACATTTTCTTACAGGAAATACGAAAATTATTCGTGTTACAAAAATAAAAAATGAGTCAAAGCATTTTGCTGTCTTGGATTAAAAAAAATTTCTTCACTCTCATGTACTGCATTTTTGGTCGATTCAACATAGTTTGATAAAGTTTGTTTGCACAATTTTAAATCTCCACTGGTCACTATCTCTTTTTCTCTTTCTTGCCTTCCTTGTCGTCGTATGCATTCGTTCATTCCTCCCACTGCGTGGGGGTAATTTTGTCCATTGAAGTCGTTACGTTGTCGGGTCTATTCTTAGTCTCTTCAGTAGACTCGAAATGGCGTGGTGTACAGTGGTAAACAAGCGCGGCCGTTTGTGCTTCAAACCCCAGTCCGGCTTGGAGTTTGGCAGCTGTGCTGTTTGTTCCTTTACCGTTGATTTATGAAGATGAGCCACCGGAACTTTCTTCTTCTTCTTGTTTATAGTAACGTATAAATTAGTCAATAGCCAAGAAATACGGGAACTCTCAGTCAATGCCTGCAAAGAAAATTGAAATACGTTAATTTTTTTCCGACTCCAGCCGCCCCTGAGCAACGTTTGCCCGATTTTTTTAACGATGTGAAAGCTAGAGATCTATGATTGAAACAGTCGGATTGAGCGTGCCAAAATTCAATTAATTGGAATCTGTTTTCTATCTCACCCAAAATTTGGCATGCAAGTATGATCATTATTTGCGAGGAAGATTGGCAAGATGTAAATAAAAATGATAGCAGGCGTAAAGCCAATTGTTTTATGTTTATGTACACACTCATTTAGTTAATCAAATATACGGTTGTACCCTAAAAATGTTCGCATACGACTTAATTATTGAACAAGTGGTAATTAAAAAAAAACTGTAATGTTATATTCGAAGACGCGATTACAACTGCATTTTATTCATTGCTCTATCTTTTGCTGACCTTATCCCCCTTTCGTTGCCAAAAGGATTAATTCAATTCTACGTAGATCAGCGCAGTGTGAAAATAACTTTCGTAGCCTCATCTTCCTTGATTAACTAATATTCAATATTTCATCGTCAACTTTTTCTTCCGTATAATAAACATCCGTGCGTACCTTTGCGTACTGCGGATTCTCCGTGAGTAACCAGAGCAACGTTGACAAATGAAGAAAAAGATCAACATGATGATCGATGGAGATTGTCATCAGCCTCACAAGAGTTTCCATGAATTCAACCTTCGATGTACGGGAAAAAAATCTTCAGTAATGAATGATAGAGCCCGAACGAAAGAGTCCGAAAGCGTAAAAGACTAACCCTGTACACGTATTTTCTCGTATCTGGCAACTTGGCGAGTGTGATCAGGATGCTTGTACACCGCACGCAGACATCCAGCCACGGTATAGATCTGTTTGACTTTGCGATTGTCCCGTATATCTTGTCGACAAGATTCAACTCGCAAAATAATATGCAACCTTTGAACGAGAGTCTAGTCAGGGTATCTAAAATTTCAAGATAATTAGAAGAGATGACGAGATAATTGACCGGAAGCATCGAGATCGAATTCGTTCAAGTTGATTTCGGATGAGAAACATAGATTTTACAATTTGTGACCAACGTTGCGTAGTCTTGGTTATCGAAGGTAATCATCGAATTTAATCTCATAAGACAATTTTTGAATCAAAAGACCAAGTTCATCTCGATGCTGAGACAAGAAGTTAACGAACCGATATTGGTTAGGCACATGGACAATTGTCCGATAGTATTGCAAACGAGCAATGTACCCATGGACTCCTTCAATTGAAAGGCCACCGTAGCCGAGGGTACAGCAGCTTTGGCAGCCCTCTCGGCGCGTTCTCGGAGTACCTTCATTTCCGAGCATTGACTCGTCCGTACGACGTGTCCTCTCCAAGCACTCTGTATCACCGTAGCAGCCACATGTTCCTTTCGCGACTGTGCCAATTTGGCCTCCCTCTCGCGTTTCTCCCGCATCGCAGCACGCCACCATTTCTCGATCACCGAAACAGCGGCTTTACATTTTTGCACCCAAGCTACGTGACGTCTCCTCGCCATCTCGTATCGCCAAGCTCGTTGAATCTTAACAATGGCATCAACGATTCGCTGATATTCAAGACGTGCCTTCACGCCACATTTGTACGCCCGATATCGTCTTTGCAAGTATACAGCAGCCTTCCTCTGTTTCTCGTAACATTCTTTGCAATACCTCATGGCGACGAGTGATTTCCACCAGGTTTGAATGCGTATGGATGCCTCGTCGCGCATTCGTTCATCCAATTTTTTACGCCACGACCTCTGCATCCATACTATCATAGATCTTGTCCTTGCGTAATTTTCCTGAGCGACCTTGCGCCACTTGTTCGCCCGATATCGTCGCTGCACGCACAAAACCGCTCGTCGCAGTGTCTCGTAAGTGTTTTGAGTTTTTCGAGCGATATTTACGGCTCGCCACCTGTGCTGTATTATCAGGACGGCTCCGCGGATATTGCGATAGGCTCTTCGCGTTAAGATCATCCGCCATTTTGACTGGATGACAATCACGGCTCGACGATAATTCGAGAAACGAGTCCTCTCTTCCTTCATGGATCTATTGGCACGCCATCTTCGTTGCACCTTTAAGGTCGACGAGCGAAGCTGCAAGTACGCGTGTCTAATCTGGAGACCCTCGCGCTTCGATCTGTAACGGAGCTGCATTTTTATCGTTGTCACTCGGAGAGCGAGAAAGCTCCTTCGAGCCACGATACACTCCGACCTTGCCCTCCATCTGGCTTGCAAGACGAGTGTAGCTTTGCGCCGCTCTTCGTATTGCCTCGAGGCTCTCAGCATTCTCCAATTCTTTTGGAGTACAACAGCTGCTGCACGCATTCTCAGATAACTGGCGCGCGCCTCGCGAGAGGCTCTGACCTCGCGATATCGATTCTGGATCACAACGCACGCCGATCGATACTGGATGTACGTTCTTCTCGCTTCCTTCGTTGCCACCGTTGCCCTCCATCGTTCTTGCAAAATTTGTGCGGCCTTATCCTTTTTCAAAAGGCTATGGTAGATACGCCTCTGGCGTACCATTCGCCAGGTAGCTTGGACATTTACAATCAGTCTCCTCGTGCCTAAATAATCCAGTCTTGTTCTTCTCGTGAGAATTATGGCTCGCCATTTTGTTTGAACGACGATTATCTTTCGCCTGTATTCGAGATACTCGGCGCGTTGTTTTCGGCTTGTTTGTAAACATCGCCACCAACTCTGGAGCTTGAAAGCAGCATTTCTCTTAGTTACGTAATCTCGACGTATCGATCTCGTCAATAGAGCGGTCTTGTATCGAGATTCGATCGTCGAAATGGCAGCTTTCATTCGAATGTATTGTTTTCGGGTTTTCTTCATTCGCCAAGTCTTCTGTACGACTATCGCGGCACTTCGGAGACTCTTGAACGAAGCTACGGCGATCTTTGTCAGGCGGATACCTCGCCACCAACGTTGAACAACCAGAGAGCTCTGTTTCTGAATTCTGTAAGATTTAGCAATTCGCACGGATCTCCACCAACGTTGAATAACTCGGCAGGCTCGCGTACTCTCGCGAAAGCGCTTTACGTGCTCTTTCGTCTGCAGATATCTCCGGAAGTTTCTCTGAATCGCAAGAACCCCTTTGCGCTTCGCCGTGAAACGATCTCTATGGATCTTCATGATCTTGCGACCGATCAACCAAGTCTCAATCGCACGTACGGCACTTTTCTTTATCAAATAATTGTTACGATCCGTCTTGAACCGAACTTGTCTGCGCCACCAGCATTGAATAGTTTTTACCGCGTGTAACTTTTCCTCGTAGGCTTTTCGGGCCGCGCGGGTCGATCGTAGTGCTCTCCATCTCGATTGGATGAGCACCGTGGCTCTTTTCAACGACCGAAATCGCTGCTGGTCTTTGCGCCCGGTTTGTCGAGCTCTCCACCACGTTTGAATCTTTCTACTGGCGCCCAAGAGGCACAAGTAATTCGCCTGCTCGATTCTGGCGATTTTGAGAGCTCTCCAGCGAGACTGTATCGTCCTGACGGCCCGTTGTGTAGCGCGAAGCTCATTGACGAACGGCGCTGTCTCGCGGCGACGTCGGAACCAAAGCTGAATGCGCACAGCTGCTTTTCTCGTAAAGATAAAATTTCGACGATCTCTCATCATGTGCATCCGTCGAATCCAATGCAGCTGTATCACCCTGATAGCCGCGTCCTTCTCGGCCCACACGCGGGTTCTCTCCTCGCGCAATTCATTCACGTGTCGTCTTGCTCTGTAACATTTCCAGGCCCGTTGAATCGTCGAGGCCGCCTCGTCCCGACGTTTCCTCAAATAATTGCGTATCCTGATGTACCAGAGCATCGACCGCCACCAACGTTGAATGGATTTTGCGGCTTTCTCGAATCTCGGAGCTTGATATTTATAAATTATTTGCCAAAGGAGTGACAGCGTTTTCTCGCGATGCCCGTCGGCGATGCTCTTCGCATCGATGTCACCGGTGATAGTGTAGCCGCAGCGGAGAAGCGCACCGATCGCCAGATCAACGTTATGCACTTTTTGGAGCCTCGAGATAGCCGGTACGCGACAACGACAAGTCAAATCTCTTTCTCCGGTTATCAATTCCATGACGCGACAGATGCGAACACCATCGCGCAAATCCGTCGCAATCTCCTTCACCGCGTAGTCGTACTCGTCGAGATAAGTTTGCTTGTGCGTTACCACGTAACCGTGAGTACGCAAGACCTTCGTGAGATCACCGACACCGCTGAGAACTTCGCGCGCGAACGTCAGTAGAATAGCCCGGCTCTCCTTGTGGGTGGCTCGTTTATGGAAGAGGCAAGGATCGTGACCTATCAGCTTGTTTCTTTTGGCGTAATCGAGAAAATAAACGATCAGTAGAAATTTCTTGAGTATGAATTTGTTCATGTGAAACGCGAACGTTGGAAGTTTCAGGCTCGACGTGCCGGCGTGTGAATGATTCTTGACGATGAACGGATCAGAGAAGAATCGCGATATGAGGAATCTCGTAAGACCCACCAGATCGCTGTTGGAATGTAACGGTATCGTCTCGCCGTACACCGTCTCAAGACCTATTCTCAACCAGAGCGGATTGTAGCTTAGGAATAATTCCAGGATTTCTTTTTGCAAGCCTATGTCACGGTGCAAATCGCGATCTTGACGAATCTGCAGCGTTCCGCGCTCAACACACACCGTCGCTTTCGACAGCGCGGCCGTTACTTCCTCCCGGCGGAACATCGCGCAGGCTGCTTTTCTCAGGGTGTTTAGTCGTCTGTTCGTGTGATATCTTGCCGAAACGGCTTCGCGTGTCTCAGCGAGCACGACGTCCTCTCGATTGCGACAAGACTGCCATACTTTGCCGACGTCAACGCGCAACGTATCAACATCGGCGTTCAAATGTTCAGGCGGCGTCAAGAGAGCGTTCAACCACTTTTTGAACTCCGTCTCCTGCTGATGCATCCACTTATCGTCGTAATAAAGAGTACTCGTTAGAAATGGATCGTGTGTCATCGCGGCGCCGAAGGGATCGGGGTTGCAGAATCTCGTAACAAAATCGTTAGGGTCGTGAAGCTTAATGCTTATCTCCTTCGGCTCGTTTTTCCCGGATTTTTCCTTGGTGATACTCCTGCTCAGTCCAGCCAACGAAAGATTCGCGATTCTAACGCCTGGTATCGAGACCTGACCGCGATTTATCGAACAATTCATCTGAATTTTTTTCCGAAAACTTGTAGCCGGCTCGGTAGAATTTTTCCCTTTACAGATTCTCGTGCCCTTCGTTGGTGATACTCGCCTCGTTGAATCCTGTTTCATACCGGAGTAATATCTTTTCGGCGGTGATATCTCGATGCGGCGAAACTTGGTAAACTTCTCGAGTTTTCCCGCAGGCAAAGTATTTGTTCGATTGAGATTGGTGAATAAAGTGGACTCGGGTGAGGCAACTTCCTCGTTGATCATATCCAGACTACTGTCACGTTTCTTCGCGGAGATCGCCGAGATCAAGGAGGAGGATTGCTCATCGGGACTTTTCACCCAGAGATCCGCCTCCAGGACTTCCTTGGCTGAGGAATCGTCGTAGTTTTTCTTGTACGAAGCACGCGAAATGCTCGTTCTCGTGGTGTATTCGGTACGAGAGGAAAAAACCTCGCCGCACACCGGCGTCGACGTGAACCCGGACAACTGGTTTTTCGACGTCTCGTCTCTGTTGATATTTGGATCAAGAAACGACGCCGCGTCGAAACTTCGAGCCAGTCGAGTCGGTTTCACAGAATCTAAATATCTCGAGGCCTTCGGCGATGCGGGTAACTCATATGTTCCATTGCCTTGCGAATTATTGGCAATCTTTGAGCTGCTAAGATCGAAAGTGCCGTTACCGGCAAGATTCGTCGGTGAACCACTCTGCGGTGACGATTTTCCTCCTATGGATCTTGTACGATTTCCCGTAGAACAGCCGTGCGGTGAAAAGCTCACGGCTTGCTCGGAGTTGTGACCCTTTGGAGTCAGAAAGTTCATTTCGTTTATAAGAACCGAAAATTCTGACGATTTCGGTTCCTCGGTATTTTCTTGCGTTTCTGGTCGTGGCGACAACGAATCCTCGAAATTCTCGCCCTCCCCTTCGTTCTCATCTTGTTCCGCGAAGCTTGTGTCTACCGATTTGGCACACTTCGCCGTAAGGTAGGTCTCACGACGAAGAATCGGTACTCTCACGATATCCGGTGAAACGATACCTATTTCCCGCGGTGAAAATTCAATCTTCCCATTATCTTTGCATTCCCCTTCCAGTTGTTTGACGTCGACCGAATTTCGAAGCTTGAGCGGTGTAAAATTGAAATTCGTCGAATTCATGATTACGGAAAATTCGTGCGATTGGTGTTGTTGGCAATCATATGTACCACGTATAGCTCCGGTGTTGTATGTTTCCCGCCGTATATTTTGAAAATTCGTCGTTTCCGGTGTAACGATGCCAAGTTTGCCAGTCAAAAAGTCACTTTCGCTCGCCGATGTGAATTTCAGAGTTGGCACACCTTCCCTTGCCTTCAATGGAGTCAGAGTGAATTTTGTAGAATCCATGATTGTCGAAAAATCGTGAGATGCTTGCGAGGTCGTATTTTTTTGCACTTTGCAATCTTGATACACCCAATTGATCTTCGAAACGTTCTCTTTATTGAACGTCTCAACGCTGTTCAACCGAGGGCGCTTGCTCGGCACGTTGGATTGAGTGACATTATTCGAGTGCATATTTTTCTTCGGCTCCCGCGCGACCGGTGGCGAGGCTCCATGCACGGCCCGGTTGGTGTTCGCAGGGCCAAGAATGCCGGACCTTGCTTTGCCAGGCTTCTTGACGCCACGAGCCTTTCCTATGATCGCAACATCGTACTTTATTCGCCGACTGTCCGTCAGTTGCAGAGTATCTCTCCATGATCCGACCTCTTGAGGCGTCCACGATATTTCAAGCTCGGCGTCACTTGCTGCCTGGACCAAGAGCTCCGATGCGCTTAGAACAATTGATCGCTCGGCAGGTGGAAGTTTGGTGATGGTCACCTTCGAACAGAATAATCGTTTAGAGATGGAGAATGCAGATGTAGTTCCAGAATTTGGACTTAAGTCTCTGATAAGTCATACAATTTCTGTCTATAATTTTGTATGTTGTACACTTGCGATAAGCTTCATAATGAATCTAATGATGTTAATGGCATTTTTTTTCAAAATAGTCCTTGACGCGGTGGTTTACTGTAAGGGGTGTAAGAAATGATCGGGAAGGAGGGACAAAAGCAAAAACTGTATGACCGTGTCTGGGGCACAATACATTATTTTTTTTCACATTTCCTTTTCTTTCATTTGCAATGTTTCTGAGTATAACCTTGGGTGTTTTTAAAAACGTATCGCTTGCCCTTTCATCTAGCACTTGTCGCTTTGCTGCATTCAGCTTCTCGTAAACATCCTACATTGCTATTACCCACTGTTTTCCAATGCACGTCTGTGTCATATTTGTACAAACATGGAAGGAAACTATCGAACACTGTGGCTATGTTTCACGGAATCCCAATCATCTTACATCAGAGGCTTGGTAAAACTGCCTCCTGTCGAGTAGGCGACGTCCAAATACCTGTACCACTAAACAGTCATTCATTCAAATATGGGCCCCAATCAATGCGGTTTCACTTGAGTTTAACTACTAGCCGTATATAGGATGTCCCAAGTGTCACACAATAATATGCATAAGCCGCGCTGTTAAACATTGCGTGACATTTGGAACACCCTGTAGATACCTGCTGTTGGCCCTCTTTTATATCACGCTCTTTCAGTAAGGACAAATCTTCATCCAGCAAGGCAAGAGTTTGCCTCGATAAGGTACAACAGACGACGGATGGCCACTAGAGAATGTTTTTATTTATTATGCTTAAAGAACAGCGTGCGCTACATTTCCTTAACGTTGCAAGTGTGATCAGTGTATCGAAGGACTGTTAAAATACTTTTAAAAAGATACACAAGTTATTTCAGAAAATCAAACATTGATAGCATGAAAAAAAAATAGTAGTTACATTGAGATTCCTGTTGCTGGGATTGCGAACTTTGAGACTGCATTTCACAGAATTATAAACAGCAGTATCAAGCTTTATGCGAGTCTGTGGCTGGAACGGCGCTAGTACGAGCTCAAAATTGTCCTCAGGTTGGAGCTGTCCTGCATCGTTCTTCGCTCTAGGTTCCGCAGGCTTTTTCTCCTTCGGTGTCACATTTATCTAAGAATGAGAGAACGATTCAACGAATTTTATTTGGCGATGTATTCTAATTCCATAATTCGAGAACTTGAGATAAAGGGAAAGACGTCAAAGATAGCATGATCCTTACTTGAAAAAACATTTTTCATCCTTCGAAGCGCAAGACTAAAGAATTCGCACTAATTGATAATATTAAATCAACGTTATTCGCCAAACACAAACACGATAACCTACTACGCGCCCGATACTGACGATTCCTGTGTTTTTTGTCACCTTCGGCTCGTTTTATTTTTCAACGGTCGTCTTCACGACACAATTCAAATTTTCCCTAAATATCCCACAACGCAGCACGAGGGTTCCCAAAGTGATCGACATGAGTGCATGAAAAAGATCCCTAGATTTAATGTACGGTTGTGCATGCTCGAACGACTGTCGCATGGAGACTAGACTAAAGGAGCCCGAACGCATATGGCGGAATCGTCGAAAAGTGGATCGCGAAAGTCATGAAGAATAGAGGCAGGGAGACTAGAGTAAAGGAGTGGACACTGTGTGCTAACGATGTGGCTCCAAAATCAAGGAAAATAAGAGTTTGTATAGGTGGCGTTGCAATCGGTTTTCCCTTATATATAGATATACTCTCTTGCTAGGCTTTCCGTCAGCTCCATGCGCATGCCTAGAACCTTTAGCTACAAGTATTACTATACATCGGGGAATCGCGATCGCAGCGCCTCTTGCGGTCGCTTATAAGTCGGGATTTTGGGGCCGTCTTTCGCTGCTTATCTCCTATGGAGTGTCCACTCCTTTACTCTAGACTCCCTGAATAGAGGCAAGGAGCCCGAACGCGTATGCTAAAAGCACCCCAAACGTGACCTCGCCAAAGTTAGCCCCCCCACTTTGACTAATCGAACTTTTTTTTTTACGAATCGTTTGGTGGTCGTTTGGTAGCGTTTGGTAGTCCCTTTAAATCGTTTGGTAGTTCTCCGTTTTTCGAAAAATCGATAATCAAAAATTGGGCAGTAAGTTAGCCCCCCCACTTTGACTAATCGAACTTTTTTTTTTACGAATCGTTTGGTAGTCGTTTGGTAGCGTTTGGTAGTCCATTCAAATCGTTTGGTAGTTTCCCGTTCTTTCGGAAAATCAAAAAGAAAATTTCTATCCATGAGATAGGACGATAGGTGGCGGAAAAAGACTCGATAACCAACGCCATCTATGGCAAAAACGTCGTATATTATCGCGACCAATCACAGCCTTCCGTTTCGAATATGCGTAATTTCTTTCGGTTCGGCCGGAGTTTATTAAAAAATTTAATTCGAAAATGTTGATGCGTTTGCATTTCGTTTAATTTATTTCCCAGCGACTTCTCCGTACTATCGTCCTTGGATTTAGTTGACTTTGGAGTCTAACTATGAAAATGACACATCGTTCTGCCCCTGCGGCTTCTGGCGACCAATCACAGCTCTACATTCCTGATACGCACGTATTTTGTGTTATCGTATTTGATTGATCGACTACCATGCGTCACGAATAGAATACCAAAAGCTATCGGATGTTTTTCTATCGATCGAGCCCCATTAGAACGTGAACTGACAAGAAATAACGAGTGAATCTACGCTAATAAATAATTCTGCCAGTGCGGCTTCTGGCGTCCGATATCAGCTCTCCATTCCGGATTCGCGCGTATTTTGTTTTGATGTTTCTTTATCGATCCAGACAAATTAGAATTAAATTGGATTTTAAAAAACGAGTTAATTTGCGTTAATGAATCGCTCTGCCTCTGCCGCCTCTGGCAACCAATCAGAACCGTCCACTGAGGACGCTCATGTATTTTGTGTTGACGTTATTTCGCGATTGATTACTAAGGGTCCTGAATCGAATATCAAACGCTGTTATTTATTTTTCAATCGATTAAGTCTCATTGCAATGAAATAAGCCACAAAATGATAGCTGAGTTTTCAGCCATCGATTTGTGGTCAGTCAGTCATTAGTAATATTCTTGTTTCCGCTGCGGCTTCTGGTGACCAACCACGGCTCACCATGATCAATTGAACGGTGAGCTGTGATTGGTTGCCACAAATCATGGCCGACCAAGAACCTATTTACGCAGGGTCCCTTATTATTTTTGGCTAATCCAGTTCTTAATAAGACTTGATTGATAGAAAAGCATATGATAGCATTTGGTATTGAATCCGGAACTGTTGGTAGTCGATTACTAAATTATGACAACACATAATACTTGTGGGTCCAGAATGGAGGGTCTTGATTCGTTGCCAGACTCCGAATTTTCTGGCCAATTTTGTTGTACGGAAAACAAATAATTTTGTTTAGCGGAAAACTCTGTCTCTGAACTATTTCGATACGCTACTAAACAACGGGCCAAAAACGCAGGACGGCCATTTTAATGAATGATATATCGCCGATCGAAAGAAGCGGAGCGCAAGGCGTGTGCTAGCTCGCACCAGGAGGCCACGTTCTTACTCCCGTTTAACGGGAGGTTAGGGGTCTCAGCGCGAAAAAAAAATGTTGCGATTTTTTTATTATTTATAAGTATGTATAGTCTACATTTATTGAAACCTTCTATACAAAGTGTTATTTCAAGAACATTCCGTGAAATTTGAACGCTAAAATATCCACAAACAAGCCGGTGACAAAGCTTTTCCAAGAACGCCTTTGGAAAAACACGATTTGCGGTGTTCACTGTATCTCAGCTAGAAATGATCTAAAATCAAGTACCATTAGAATTTAGTCAAAGTATCATCAAATCCTCCCTCCAACGGTCTTTGATAATTTTTCATCATATCCGATCCATCCCATTATTTCCGTCCGACAGTCGGATCCGACTATCTGAAGGCGCTCATGCCATACATTTGTTTGGGCATACAATACACATCCGATCCGAAAGTCGGATCGGATTGTCGGACGGAAAAAATCGGACGTGTATTCCCAGCCTTACAACCATATTCAAAGATGTACCTTGAGAATGAAGGATTCCTTGTTCTTTGTTCAGAACAAAGAATAAGGAATCCTTATTCCTCAAGGATCATCTATGAATACGCGTGTTAACGTGTGACGACCATACCTCAATTGATCGCTGCGAATCAATAAAAGTGATCGCTCGCGGACGGCCCACGCGCTCGCCCGCGTCGTATGGCCACGTCCTCTCGCCGCATCGAAGGACTATCGAGGTCCGTGGACATCTTGCGCTGTGGATAACACACGTTGGCAGTAAACAGAAGTAAATCGTAATCGCGCGCAGTGCACCAATTGAGAGGACATTTAACGGGTTACGACCGTACCTCGATTGATCGCCGCGAGTCAACAAAAGTGATCGCTCACGAACGGCCCACGCGCTCGCCCGCGTCGGATGGCCATGTGCTCTCGACGCATCGAAGGACTATCGAGTTCCGCGGACATCGTGCGCCGTAGAGAACACGCGCCATCGAGCCCAGTAGATCGTGACGGTGCGATGGGTACCGGAAACGAGGACATACAAGATAGTATGACGGTCTTTCTGTAAAATCGTCGCGCCAAGACCCTCGTGGTTTCCTTCACCACGCGCGAAGCGAAATCCTCTAAGGCATGCAGTCGCCGGGGACCGTGACAACGATTCATCTGCGTGGTCGAAAACGATTCTTCTCCTTCACAACGAGCATCGAGGTCTCAGCAGAGTCGTGTGCCAGATACCGGACATGAGGATACGACCTTCCTCAGCGACATCCGCCTGTCACCGCTGGACGATAACGAATGCGAACGACGATCGGTCACGAAACTAGAGGAGCCGATGGACGTCCAGATGCGCAGCATCGTTCCCCTTGCGCCAACGATCGTGCGGACATGAGCGTCGGTGAATGTTGCGAGTAATTTCCGATGAGCCAGATTGCAATGGCGGGTTGGAGAGTCGGGCCACTCGAGGAGGTAATGTGCATTACAGTCTGTAGTAATTCATGAATGTGCATACGCAGTGAGGAACAGCTGATAAGGTACGAGGCCAACAGTGCCAAGTGCAAGACTATATCAGTCCCGAGAACGTCTCTCATGCCTGGATTCGAAGGTGCGACATAATTCACCCTAGCCTTCATTTGCGAGACAGAATTTGCCCTGTAACCATATACTTTGGGAGCATTCGCTTGTTCCAAACCCTGTGTTCATTTCTTTGGGAGACAGAATTCGTCTTCCTGTAAACTTCCCATGTGAGAGAAAATGTGCCTTTTCGTTTTTTCATTTGTAGGCGAGATATATTCCACCCAAGTACGCACTTACGAGGCGAGGGGTGGCAATTGTATGCCAAATATCCCACGAACATAGCTATAGTTGTCCAATTGTATGTTACTCTCATGTACTTTAGGTCAGGATTTCTCTCAATAAACATAATGAACGTAAATAGAAAATCAACGCTCATTAAAAAATAAATCTAACAATCATAACTTCCCGCTTTTGTTTTAAAAAAAACCCAGTAAAATAAAGTAATCGGATTTTAATATATTCTATGAAAAGTGCACGTTAAAAAATGTCAAAAAGAGGCCATAAGGGCTATAGAGAAATATATTCACGCATTTGTCACAGCCATATTGCCATCTTACACGTTGCCCATTTATACCAGAATAAGTGAAGAATTGCAACTGAAATGGAATGCACACACCGCCTACATAGCCATTCAGGAATACAGACAGGGTTTTTTGTCCAGAGCTCGTTGAAATAAAGGTATGGTCGTTCCAAATGACCTTCCTTATTGTACCGATCTCAGCGAAAATTCGTTTGAACATACAGCCGCACACGAGTCCGCTTCCCAGCCTCGTAGTCAGTCGCATTTCGTTGTGAAATAGCTCACAGGCTACAGCCATACGCACACGAAACACACATGTACCGGTCCGTGGACGCGCCGTCCGTGTAGAACTGGAGCTACATGACGCTCGTGTTTGTATTTTTCTCCAAAACTACGAGACGGCGATTCGAACCCACGTCCTCTCGATTTGCTGATTACAGAGGTAAGCACGCTAACCACTAGACCAGCACATCGGGTTGCGATTTTGTATCTAATAATTGTCTGGTAAGCACACAAAAATAAATTTGTCTCCACTGCGTTATTTATTGCAATCACTTGAGAAGTAAATTCTCAAAAATGATTCTTACTTTCTGATGAACAATGCATTGGAACGTAAAGCGACAGAAAGGTTTAAATTAGTCGATACCCATTGCTGTTATACAATACGATCGAATATTAAAATGTCATTCGAAAAAATCCTTCGTTGCTTGCAGTATTCACAAAACTGGTGCGACGTTACAAGTACTTGGAGATGATGTTTGACAACGAGATAAAAAAACTGCTAGTCTTCATGAAGGATTTTCTTCTTTTGAGAGAATTAAACTGGCGAGAATGACCGCTCCCTGGATTTCCAACGGTTCCGTACCACCTACCGTCCTCTCGGTTCTCATCAACAAACATCTCGTCAGGGACATCTGGCCCTTGACTTTCTCATGGAGGTCTTTGTCACGTGGAAAACGGAGAAGGGCTCGGCCAGTTTGATGACGGCGTCGAAACGCGGCGGGATGGAGGGAAGGTATAGCGTCGTCAATTTTACTTAGCTATTTTGAAATTCAACTTTTCTCGAATCCGCCTTCCCCAATGCAAGCCTTTCCTTCAATCTAAAAAGGCCCGGAAATTGTTCGATATTAACTCATTGCTTGCGTTTATTCTTACGTTTGGTTTTTTTTTATTAAGCGTAACGTGATCCCTGCGTGTTTACAAAAATGAACAACAAGAAAATTTCACTCGTAGCCTGAATACGAGAGAAAAGTTTGCAATCGTTGGGTCGTGTAACTGTTGGCAGGTTAATGGAATTTGTGCCACCTAACAAGACATCGGAGGAACATTTCCGTTTGGAGTTCGAGTCGAGCGGATTGACCGACATCATTCAGCTCCACAAGGCTCAAGTGAGTCAGGAAGCTAAACGCGATCTTTAACAGCTGTTGCTAGACGATTTGGATGACAACCGACCGATCAAGGACATTGTGCTTATTCTCAAGGAAATAGCGCTTAGGTGTGGCATTCCCGAGCACGAAGGCATCGGATTGGTAATCATCGAATATGAATAAAAATCCCCTAAATAAACTAAATAAAGTATTTTATTTAGTATTTATAAATACTAAATAAAAAATCCCCTAAAAAAATAAAAATAAACTCGTCCGAAATTCACGATATATTTCTTCACCTTTCCGCAGATATGGTACATTGTGATGGGACAAGCCGAGTGGAACAAGGAGGAAAATTTGGGCGCAGTGCACGCGCTCAAACATTTAAAAACCTATACACCGTTATTCGGTGCATTCCCATCCACTGCCAGTTCTGAGCTCGCTCTTATATTCAAAGTTCAGGACTTTTATTACGAGAACATGAACTTCATGAAAGTCTTCCAGAAGATCGTTTTGTTATTCTACAAAAGTACGCCCTCTATCTTGCGCTCTTTTTTATCGCTGAAAATACGATCGCGCGTTCTGATTGAACTAATACCGTATTCATCGGCTTTTTGTGTCATCAGAGGACGTAGTATAGCCGAGTAAATGATTCTGAAGTGATACAAAGAAGGACCCTCGCGCAAGGGAAAAATGCTATTTTTGGATCAAATGAAAACATTCATTGAATGGCTGCAGAATGCCGAAGAGGAATCCGAATCGGAGGAGGACGAAGATTAAAGAACTTTTTTGTTAGTTTGTTCAAAGTACGTTTCGAAATAGATCACAACCCGATGCTTCAACATATATATATATACAACGTACATGAATTTCACGTATCAATGGTTGCCTTGTGGATCCATTCGAATGATATTTCCAGAAAACGAAAGAAAAAAAACCGGTACGTCAGTACTCTATCCAAATTGATTGGTACCTCTCGGAGGAAACGGAAAAAAACATCTGACTCGTAGGTCACGGCGACGGATAAATTTCAATAGTAACGGCAAAAAAATGTAAATCACAAAACGAAAGAAATCTAATCTACTTGCGTGACAAACACTTGCTACGATAAAGAGATGCGATAGCAAGACATCAGCTGACTGTAGTCCTAACCTCATCTCACTCATTCGAATGACGACACATATTTCATTTGTACCCGACATATTTCGCCTATACAAATTTTCCACGCTTTTCACCAGTCGTGGCCCGAATATAATGCTTTATATTTCCCGCACCTGACATTCTTTTGACAGATTGACGTTGAAAAGCATGGAGGTTAAACTCGTCTGGTTGAGTCAAAAGAGACGGAGATAGAACCAATGTAGCCAAATATCAAAAATGGAAATACTGCGCGAATCGTTGGAATAACTATTTTTCCATTTTGCTAATTAAATGTGAACATTCATTCAACAGCTTACACATGAACATGAAAGCATAGATACAGTTCACAAAGTCGTCAAAACGATCGTCAAAAAAAGTTGTCATTGTTAACTGGGTACCCTGGAATCGTTTCCCATATTTTTTTCTCAATTTTTTCGACCATTCATTTTTGATCCCAAAGGGACGAGATATTTTTCGCTTGCTTTTATCATAAGTAAAATGAAAATTCAAGCAATGAAATATGTATAATATATATCCGAACCAAAAATAAAACGGTATAAAATGGCAAACAAAAAATACTTCGTTATTTTGGAGTAAAAAGGCGAGGAAGAGAAGTCGGAAACAATTCCAGTGTTATTCAAACATGTTAATTTTCGCGGTGAATATCGAAATCTGCTTCCTTTCGCGGTGATATCAAACGTGCTTGTTTTCGTAAGAATTCTGAAACATGCTACTTTTCATAAGCAGCATCGCATTGGAATTCATTGTCTTTTTCGTTCGCAGACTAGATATCGGCGATGAGCAAAATCCACGGGTCTTTGATCGTTATTGCCGGGAGACTGCTGGGCGTACACCCCAAGGTCAAGCAGCAGAAAACAAAAATTCACTTTTCGAAAATACGTGCTGAAGGACAGCAGCAAGGTTTTCGAGGACGCAAGCAAATTCAACGGGACGACATCGCGGACAAGCATTGGGAGAATCACCAGCGGACCGACGCGTTCTGGACCGAGCAATTCAGATTCGCCACTCACGGATAGTGACAGATTGAGTCAGCCAATAGCAAATTCTATCACGAGACCCTTCGATTCAGGATATAAAACACGATTTCTCCAAACGGGGCTAAAATTGGGAGTGCAATGTTCTTTGGGAGTTGGGTTCTCTTTTTAAATCAAACCCATTGAAGTTTCTATTCATCCTATTGGCTATAAATTACGTATTTCAGCCTTTGATAGAAATTATCCCTCGAGGGTCATTTGTTACCCTTGTTACTCTTGCTGTACGGCTAATCCGACACTGCTAACAAGTCGCGTTATTACTTTGCTTTTATTGTCGCATTTTCTTGCAGGCAACAAGACGTTTCTCTCGTCCAACCCGATAAGCACTGAGACGACTACTCAATTGCCCCACACCCAATCCACTAAGTAATTATAGTTGAAGCAAAGACAACAACAAACGAAAAAGAAGCCTCTAGAAGATATCGAAAAAGCAAAGTGTGACAAAAGCGTTGACGAGCAAACGCGAATAACCGAGCCACGTTCATAATTTATTGTTTTTCGTTTTTTTTATTCCATACCTTCGTAATGTTCTAAGATTAACGATTTTAAGATTACGCCAGTACGGCTGTACCATAAAAGTGAGGTATTGCGTGAGTCTAACCGGGACGTAGTGAGAACGCTAACATACGTGGCAACGCGCTTTAATTTGCATATCCGAACGAAGTATCGGATTGCCCGTGTACAGAGAAGAAAAAAAAATAAAAAATTAATTAACACATGCTCGAGCAACTTTGATTAATATTTTTTTTTACTCCCTAGAATTATCAGTATTGACTCTACGACGAGTATCGTACACATCACGAGTTTCATTCTGTTTAAAACGCGTCATAAAAAAATCTGAATAAAAATGTCCAATCTAAGCAACGTATGTTTTCCGTCCTTTCTACCCTATCTGCGCCGAAATATTCGTTCAGTTTCGTTTGGAACATCCTGTTGTCCATACAGTTTTGAGAGACGATTCGGTCCATAGCCTGCAAAGAGGAAACATTGATACGCATTGAAAGCACTGAACTCGCATCTAGCTTTAAAAAACTCATAACCAAACCAAAAGATTGTCAAGGCTTTTGCATCGATAAACCTCTCTGAGGCATTACGCTATCGAGGCTTTCCATCTCGTGTGCGCTCTTCCATCCGGGCGGCCCACCGTTGGGTCATCTCTCTTCTGCGACTTCCTGTTGAAGTCCTTTGATTTGATTCTTCATTAGTAATAAGTTTGCGCACACTTCAATCAAATAATTATTCCAAATGCTTAGACAAATGCCGCTTAGACATATTGGGGGCGGTTCCCAGTGATGGACCGAATTTTAAATCTCGATTTAAAAAAAACGGAAAACTACCAAATGATGATTTCAATGGGCTAATAAACGCTACCAAGCAACCACCAAACGGTTCGAAAAAAAATGGCCGATTAGTCGAAGTTGGGGGCGGGGGGGTTATATGGTTTGATACTAATCGGTCTTCTGCTCCCCCCCCCTCGCACTTCGACTAATCGGCCTTTGTTTTGCGAATCGTTTGGTAGTCGCTCGCTACCGTGCATCGGCCCATTGAAGTCGTTTGGTAGTTAGCCGTTTTTTTTTCAATTGAGATTTAAAAATCGGGCCACATTTCGAACCCTCCCCCCTCACTTTGACTAATCAAACTATTATCCACGCATCGTTTAGTAGTCGTTTGGAAGCGTATCGAAAACGTTCAGTGGTTTTCCCCTTAAAAAAAATTGTTTGTTTTCCGTGAAATGCGGTTTTTGGCAACCAATCACGACCCTCCGTTCAGGACCCACAAGTATTATGCGTTGGCATAATTTAGTAATCGACTGCCAAACGCTATCATATCCTTTTCTATCGATCAAGTCGCATAAGAACTGGATTAGCCAAAAATAATTAGGGAGTTTGCGTAATTAGGTTCCTTGTCCGCCGCGACTTGTGTCGACCAATCGCAGCTCACCGTTCAGTTGTTCATGATGAGCCGCGATTGGTCGCCAGAAGCCGCAGCGGAAAAAGGAATTTCTAACAAAAATTCACCCATTATTTTGTGGCTAATTCATTGTGATGAGACTTAATCGATCGAAAAATAAATCAGCGTTTGGTATTGTATTTCGGACGTTTGGTAGTCGTTCAATCAATATCGCCAACGCAAAATACAACGAATCGGGAATGGAGAGCTGGGATTGGTCGCCAGAAGCCACACTGGCAGAATTATTTATTAGCGTACATTTAATCGTTATTTCTTGTCCGATTACGTTCAAATGGGTCGCGATCGATAGGAAAACATCCGGTAGCGTTTGGTATTCTATTCGGGACGTTTGGTAGTCGATCATTCAAATACGATAACACAAAATATGGACGTATCAGGAATAGAGAGCTGTGGTTGGTCGCCAAAAGCCGCAGAGGCAGAACGATGTGTCATTTTCATAGTTAGACTCCAAGAACATAGTTAGAATCCAAGAACGATAGTACGGAGAAGTCGCTGGGAAATCAATTAAACGAAATGCAAACGAATTAACATTTTCGAATTAAATTTTCTAATAAACTCCGACCGAACCGAAAGAAATGACGCATATCCGAAACGGAAGGCTGTGATTGGTCGCGATAATATACGAAATTTTTGCCATAGATGGCGCTGGTTATCGAGTCTTTTTCCGCCACCTATCGTCCTATCTCATGGATCGGAATTTTCTTTTGGATTTTCCGAAAGAACGGGAAACTACCAAACGGTTTGAATGGACTACCAAACGCTACCAAACGACTACCAAACGATTCGTAAAAAAAAAAGTCCGATTAGGCAAAGTGGGGGGGCTAACTTACTGCCCAACTTTTGATTATCGATTTTTCGAAAAACGGAGAACTACCAAACGATTTAAAGGGACTACCAAACGCTACCAAACGACCACCAAACGATTTGTAAAAAAAAAAGTTCGATTAGTCAAAGTGGGGGGGCTAACTTTGGTGAGGTCCAAACGTGGACCCTGAAAGTGACGAAAAGTTTTGGTTCGAAATTCAGCCACATCAAGCGCTAGTGCCGAGAGGGAAGGATGTGAAGTATGGCATCGGTGACGCTATGAAGTGAGCGTATATATGAACTGGAGAATTCTTGGTTATAATATTTATATTTCATTCTTGGCTGTTCGTCTATGAATGCGAAATTCTAATAAGGATTTTTTAATTGCAGTAAAAATCAGTGTTGTGGAGTGCAGTAAGCGATTGCCCCGCATTATATAAAAGCAGGTAAGAAAACGGTATTTTGAAACCATTTTCTGTATTATATTATAATTGTAATTCATCGGTTGATTAAATACATTTCTCGAGCATGAAAGTGAGGTTAGAATTCGTATTATTGTCATAATATGTAATTACAAATTTTATTTTGGGTTCTTTTCTTGTTGCAGTGCACAATGGGGAAATACTGTTCGTACCCAGGGTGTCAAACTGGGCGAGACGCCAGCAGAGCAGAGTGCAAGCGCTTAGGAGTACGACAGTTGTCCATCTTCAAGGTTTCAAAGGTAAATCGCCTGTTAAAATGTTTTCTTTTTGTTAAATGACGCAGAGAGCGCGTAATTTGTTGACGAAATCTGAAGTAATTGCATGCCACTTATTGCCTATAGGAAAAAAAATTTGCTCAATGATTTAGCGTGTATATGAAATTTTAACCCGCTTTGTTTTTTTCCTGTATCTTGTAGAATATGATACAACGATGGAGCAGAGCCATCGGGGAGTGTCTCTCCAACACCGATTTCGTGTGCGAGCTTCACTTTTCCAATGACTCAATAATAAAAGAAGACCGCATCAAAATGCCTGATGGTAACATCGAGGTAATTCCTCATCTTCGTCATACCCTCATCGCTGATGCTATGCCCATCGCAGTCCATAACAAGGTAAGGATTGTAATAATTATAGTAATTTTTTGTGTGAAATGCATAAAAACATTCAGCGCTACAGGGGCATGACTTTCCGAATGAGTTTCTCCGCCACTTCTCAACTTTTCTTCTTCTTTTTTCTCTATTCTTTTCCTGCCCCACTTGACTTTTCTATAATACCCTCTTTTCTTCGAATGAACTCAGCTAACCTGCAGCTGTGTTTGCTAATTGTTTTTAGCTCGGTTCAGCAGTATAATTTATCAAAAGTTCATCCTTTTCTTGCGGTCTTCAATTTTTATATGCGGAATGTTCTTATCTGCTACCCCTCTTCAATTTCCTCTGTTGTCTTTACTCTTTATTACTTGAGTCAATTCGTTGATATCGTACTTTGCTATCCCCTCGAACAATTGGACATAGATTGTCCATTATTACATTGAGATAAATATAATAATCAATTATTTTTTATTTCGACAGGAAAACGGTGGTCAACCGGAACAGAATGTTCCCTGCGACCAGTTAGCCGGACCTTCTCATGGATCCGTAGTTATTTGCAACGACGCTGTCGTACATCAAGTCCAAAAACTGCGGTGAACTGCATAACTCATCACTGGATCATCCGAACAAGATTTCAAGAAGATTCTATTAGCTACTAAGTTTCTTCAGGTAACGCTGCATTGTTTCACAATAACAATGATTCAAAATTATGTACCTGCCGAGGATTGTTTCGCCTCTTGGCAAGGATCGTATAAGTATAATGAGGATTTTCCTGAATTGCTGCAATGACAAAATATTTTCTTTTGCTCCAGTGCCACCCAGTCCAATTTGTTTATTTATACACGACGATCAGGGTGTAACGGACTGAAAATCAGTTGTTTTTCACTACACACATTTTTCAAGCATAGTCAAAAAATATGTCATCGTCATTATCACATCGATTCTGTAATTATCGATCATTCCATTGTATCGCAATTGTATTATTCCATTGTATCACAAGAAACATATTTTTATGTTTGAAAGAGAAAAATAACTAATAAATCTTAAACCAACGAACATTTAATCAATGAATTTTTGTTTCAACCGACTGATTCAGATGAACAAAAATATTAATGCATCGATAATCTTTTCTGTTATGACCACGCGTGTTTTTCCTCGGAATAAAAGAACAGCTCATTAATTAATTCATTTATTCATTCATTCATTTCGAGTAACGCTATTGTACTCATCTCGTTATATGTTTTTCCATATTCATGCATGTTTATATAGAACACAAATTTTCACACGTAAGCGGTCACCCATCCAAGTAATGCCCAAGCATACGATGGGTGTTCGTTTGCGTGCGTCCTCGGGGGTGAGTTGCGTTAAATGGGGTTTGGAGCGAATTCCGCTCAATGGGGTATATAATAATTGCCTATGTATATAATTTAATTAACAAATGCACGATGACAGAATTAATCGACGAACGAATAAATTCATTATTTTTCCCATCTGTCTTGCGTGCATAACTGCGCTTTGAATATTCTCTTCTATCGCTCTCTCTTTTCTCATTCTATCTCTGTCGTATCCGATCTTGAGTACAGCAGCGCCAGCGGATATTTCCGTAAAAATTTTCGCTGATTCCATAGCCCGCGTCCACAGTACAGCGTTCGGGCTCCTTACCTCTATTCTTCATGGCGAAAGTGATGAAAGATCTTGTAGTTCGAAAAATATCCGCAAGCGATACTAGCTCCAGGGACCAAATAGGATAGGTCCGTGAGGACCGGCTTAGCAGTTTGTGACATACATACAATGACGTTTTACTGTCAGTTACTATGTATGTGAGCAGTACATATATGCAGTGCAGCCAGATCGCGCGCGAAAGTTACCCTCTCTCTAGTCCATGGAGACTAGAGTAAAGGAGCCCGAACGCATATGGCGGAATCATCGAAAAGTGGATCGCGAAAGTGATGAAAGATCTTGTAGTTCGAAAAATATCCGCAAGCGATACTAGCTCCAGGGACCAAATAGGATAGGTCCGTGAGGACCGGCTTAGCAGTGTTTGTGACATACATACAATGACGTTTTACTGTCAGTTACGATGTATGTGAGCATTACATATATGTCAGTTACATACAGTTTACGCAGTTTACGGTGTTACGCATCGTTGACTGATATTTCGGTATTAAACGTATTTTTACAATCAAAACAAAAAAAGACCATCCAATAAAGGTAAGAACTGAACCTTAATATTATGTTTATGCAATTAATTCGCGAATTAGCCAGAATATTGACAAGTATAAGGATCGGCATGTGCAACCACATCTTGATTCATTTTGTCAAATCGTTTGTATTTTTTTAATTGCATGCTATCGTCGCCGAATTTAATTATAATTGCCATTAATTTTAATGCTGTTAGAGATTTATTTGATATACAGCAAAAATGTATGCTGTATACATGATGCTTGGACAAAAAAAACGTTTTTTAGGTTAAATATGCGAATCCTTTAATATAAATACCCCTCGCTCCCATTTCGTTATAATGTACGATTTGAAAAAAATATTTTTCTTGGAAATCCAGTATGCAATATTCACATTATGGCTGTTTAATCGTACATGTCACTGTATAAAAATAAAACATTCACAGTATAAATCACCTCCAAGTCAAAAAATTACTGAAATATTATCATTTCATAATTTAAACAAAAGCAGATCAATATTACTCTTCAGTATTGCACGCTGCGCTAATAAGAAAGAAATATACGACAAATTGCGGATCGACGATTCAAAATCACCGCGCAGACGGAGCCCGCAGTGGTAGCGCCGCAAGGCGGGTACAATCCGCGGATCGTTCATCGCTTTCACAACCATTTTGCCAGCATTGCGATTGGGCTTCTTTATGCTAGTCTCCATGGTTTGACCATTGGCGATTAAGCGGAGTACGTTCGTGATATCGTTACACAGCAGAAGCGAACGAAAATATCTGGAAACAAGGTAACTCAGTCCTATTATTGGTATTGTATTTTTTTTTTTTCGTCCACTCGCATCTCGGCGCTGTGAAATGTCGCGTCAGGCCAGGCGTGCCGAAAAGTCAGTGGCGTAAGTCAAAAAACAAAAAAAAAACCGAATAATTCCACGTGTGCGATTTTTGAGTCCTCTTTTCAATTGATAAATCATTTTTTTAGCCGAATTGATCTGCAGGAACCGGTCAGGGTGTTGACCGCTGAGAATGAAAGATTAAAGGAGATAATGGCGGCTCACGGTATCATCGTCAATTAAGTTCAAACCAATGAAAGAATGGTAGATGAAGCCGGTATCGCAAACTCGACCACGGGCATGAATTCTCTTGGAACTTCCACCACCGGAACAGAAGCTTCCGTTACACCTAAAGGCAAAGGCTGCAAGTGCCGAGGAAACTGTTCCACAAGGGCTTGTGGATGGTTCGAGAAAAATTTACCCTGTCAGGAGAGCGGCAAATGCACCAACGAGCATTGCCGTAATCAGGTAAACACGGTTAATACACGTACGACGCCTTTCGACAAACGACATCTTAACGCGCCATGCATTTTTACCCAAGCTTCATCGTCGTGTTCTGGCGATAATACCATTGCAATGTTATGCTAGGGTTATTACTCAGCTAGTGTCTGATCGGCTTAATTGCACATTCAAAACTGAGCCTGGAGGCTGACCAAAGAACAACATAAAGATCACGCACATTCTTCCATCGTCATTTGTTGGTGCCAGCACTTGATGAGTCAATGTTAAACTAATATGTACTTATGCTGTAGGTCGTTGGACCGCATTAATTGATTAGATACTAATTTCAGTTTCATTTAACGCGGTTGAAGCGATCCGCTTGAGTCAAACGATGGCTTATGAATTTTTATTTTCAATGACCCTTAAAAAAAAGCAAACAAGGTATAGACTTATTCTGTCGATGTTGAATTTACGTACGGTACATAATTCATAGGCAAAATTACGTAGTTTTATATTTTTATTACATGTATGAGAAAAACTTCTGTGTTACTACCAACTTGAAAGAGTATAACGTTATCGTTGATTATTATGAGAAAAAAAAAAAAAAAAAACAGCGTCAGCAAATGTTTTATACAACTCGGAATGAAATTTTGAGTAATTTATAATTATGCCTATTTATATTTGCCACGACATTATTCATTATTTCCATTAATTAATACGAAGCGTTGTCAAAATACGGCAACATGGCGGACATTAAGGTGGCAGCAATGCCCTTCATTCGCCAGCCAAGATTCGTAATCTTTCATCAAATCTTGATGGTTCAATATCGAATATATATCATTTATGATAGACAAAATGGGATTTTTCTCCCTAAATCTTTTCAAAGGTTTAGTTTGCGTTGAATCGTTGTTAGAAATGGTTTATCTTGGTGCTGAATGTCTTTTGTAGGAGGAAAGATCTGCAAAAAAATTCGTAAAGCCTCGGTATAGTCTAGACAATAACATATATTTTTAAGGAGCTACGATCATTACTACGAATCCAACGTTCGAATTTGTCATCTTCATATGATTTTTACAAATACTTTTTGCGCCTATTGCCAAAATTTGAGCTATTTTGACCGTTTAGTTTTTTCGCAATAAAACTGCAAAGTTGAGCACTTTGAGTTACCGCAGCACGTTGTCTAATGGAGACGGTCAGCCGGAAGTGCAGTGATCGTGGTTTTTCTGCTCACGTATCCAACTAAACCCGTAGGGAGACTGAATTTCGATAGATTAGATATAATGGATATTGTAAAAAATAAGAAAATCAATCTTCACTGTGTAGTTAAAGCACGACATTACAAGAAAGTTTCAATTTCCGGTTGAAAATGGTACGAACGGCAAAATAGCACCCACAGACTAAGCAACGTCGCGAGTGACAGCTGATGCGTTTGGCGAATATAACCCAGCTTTGTTTTGAAATTAATTTGAATAGAAGCTGTCACAAAATATGCAAACAACTATTTATGGAATTTTATCATTTATCAAGTATCGATAATATGTTTGCCTATCGTGTTAATTCCGCTGAGGTAATTCAAGCCTATTTAAATAGTCTTGAATTTTATTACGTTAATATTATTACGAAGATTACTACCGAGTCGTTAACATTCCAATTTTTCAGTTTTTATTTGCTCACGTGCGATAAATTTATCATTTACCACAATATTTGGCACACTATAATCGATAATACGAATAATCAACTTAAGTAAACATCAATCAGAGCAGCTGTGGGTAAAATAAATTTGGAATTTTTTTTTACCCCGTGGAAGTGATCGGACCTCCTTAAAAAACTATAATCTTGGGTTGTCGCTGACGCTCCAACTTCCTTAATGATCCGCAATCGGTATACTCTACGACCACAGGCGGGATCGAGAGGGGGAAATCCTTTTTTGTATGTTTAATATTATATTAACGAGGCTTCAAAAAGCACGGGACAAAGCCATCTACGCAGGCCTCTTACGACGTTTTCCATGAAGGCGACCAAGCGATATATTGGTTGTCCATATGTCCCGAACTTATCGATGTACCTGAACCAAATCATCATTTTTATCAAAAACCCTTGCAGAATGCTAGTAAAAAAATTATAAAACGATAACCGGAACCGCATTTACGTTTAACACTGTAAAAACTGAGGCTCCGACTAACGGACGAACATGAGGTTACAGCGGTACCTTGTTTGACTACGAAACTCGATAAACCCAGACATATCGACGGCTATTCATCGTGAGTTCATCGTACTCGATCTCACCATTTCCATTATCGTTGAAAAGGAACCGGACAAGGAAAATATCGGGGATCTGAATTTAACCGGACACGTCAAGAACCCCGGAAAAACCGCGCGGTCTCTTCAGTCCGGATGCCGTCGGAACGGTTGATCGAATAAACGGTATAAAACCTAAAAACATATCACTCCGGTTTGACGAGCGATACCACGAAGGGGCAGCCGAACAGATGGCACAAGGTAGTGAGCCATCTGAAAATTTGAGACTCATGAGTACTTCTCCAGAAAAGCTGGTAAACAAAAATGATTTCTATAATTATAAAATTATTCATAAAATAAATAACTGTCGTATAGTCAAATTTTCATTTGAAAATTTAATGAAAGTACCACGTTCCCGGTTGATAATTGCTACATTATTAAACAAAAATTTATTTCTGGGTCTAGTTCGTGGTGTTAATATATAATTCGATACGGGTACGATTTTCTAACCAGACGAAAATGGAATGTACAGTCCTTCTATGTAGCTAACAAACATAGATCTTATCTATCCATTAAGGAGCTAAATCTACCTAGAGGTCCAAAAAATTGATCAGATTCCGAAGTTTTGTTCTGGGAAATGGTTGGTGGAAAATGAACGCATTTTATTTTAACCCGAAGGTACATATATAGAGGGCCTTGAAAAAAAAAAATACGGAAAAACAACAAGAACATGGCCGCCAGCAGATGACATTTTTTTCACGTTTGGCGGTGGACACTCTCCAGCTTAAACGGTCCATCTGGAATCTTAAAAGCAAACGGGTTATTCGAGTTTACGATAAATACGAGTCGTTGAGGATCGTCGATTTTTAAAATAATTTTTTTAACAACGTGGCAACGTATTGAAACTCGAGCATACATAATATATGAGGAAAGTCATGATTTTATTGTAACTATTAGAAAATGAAGATCCATAAAAAAAAAGCGAGGTCGTCAACGACTTTTAAATGTTGCTGGTCGTATCTCCCGTAAATTTGAAATCAATCCATCAAATGGTTCTCGAGGTATCATGTCCACCGACTTTGAAAACAGTGTTTCGAGAAAAATGCGTTCAAAGTTGGAAGTATGGTGCTACTACCGCTTGCCCGGCCGACTATTAGAAGCTGTAACTCATTCAATTTTGGGATTATTTCAACGAAATTTTCGGAGAATATGGCTAAAATGTGATACTATGGAATAAAAATATTTTTGGACAATGCAATTTTTTGACCCACCTAGGGAAATGTAGCCCGTTAAACAAAACGTCTTCTCTCAATATTGTGATGATTTCAATGACGCGATAAAACCTTTTGTGTGAATTGTTCTCGGAATATTCGAGAATTAACGTACACTTCCACATGACAGGAAAATGTGAGCTTCGATCCAATGAAACCAAGGCACAATCTGTCTCGAAGTCCCATCACTCAGTATAACAAGATACGTCCAAATCAAACGCTCGATGTTTCGGAGATACCATTACCGATGCCCATCGGTGATGAGCCTGCTGTGGAAGTTCCGCCACCCCAAGGTAAACACATGGCGTTTTCATTGATTACATTTTTTTTTTTTTCGTTTTCGGACTCCGTAGCCAGTATCAAAATGTTCTGTCGGATCTGACATCATCCATGAAAATAGCATTCGATTATAACTTTTAAGTGAAATAGTTGCGATTGGTATTATCAATTTGGGAACATTTTTTTAAGGTGTACAAATGTTGAAAAATAGTACACGGTCATGTGTTAGGGGAAAAAAATTAGAGAACTGAGAGTGTTCGTGAAATGTTTATGATTTATAAATACATAATAGATGATTCTGCAATTTTTCTTAAATACTTGGGGGCCTAACGAGTTACGAAGGCGCGTCTTGACGTATGAGCCCTGTTGTTTTCTTTTATTAATCGATTGTATTCAAATTTGCAGAGCTAAACGAGGCTGTTGTGGATTGGGAAAAGCATCAGGCAGAGCAGCGAGTTCATTGTCGCAAATGCGGGCGGGGTTTTACCCCTATCGTATTAAAAAGCACGAAGCGTCTTGCCAGAAAATTTTAAAGTCTCGATACCGCTACGAAAATCTCTTCTTATTGATTCGCTTGTTTTCTTTTTTTTTTTAATTTTTATTAATTTTTTTGAAATTAGTATCTAATCAATTAATGCGGTCCAACGACCTACAGCATAAGTACATATTAGTTTAGCATTGACTCATCGAGTGCTGACACCAACAAATGACGATGGAAGAATACTCTGTGCGTGATCTTTATGTTGTTCTTTGGTCAGCCACCAGGCTCAGTTTTGAATGTGCAATTAAGCCGATCAGACACTAGCTGAGTAATAACCCTAGCATAACATTGGCGTCGTACGTCTATTAACCGTGTTTACCTGATTACGGCAATGCTCGTTGGTGCATTTGCAGCTCTCCTGACAGGGTAAGTTTTTCTTGAAGCATCCACAAACCCTTGTGGAACAGTTTCCTCGGCACTTGCAGCCTTTGCGTTTAGGTGTAACGGAAGCTTCTGTTCCGGCGGTGGACGTTCCAAGAGAATTCATGCCCGTAGTCAAGTTTGCGATACCGGCTTCATCTACCATTCTTTCATTGGTTTGAACTAAATTGACGATGATACCGTGAGCCGCCATTATCTCCTTTAATCTTTCATTCTCAGCGGTCAACACCCTGACCTGTTCCTGCAGATCAATTTGGCTAAATAAATGATTTATCAATTGAAAAGTGGACTCAAAAATTGCACACGTGCAATTATACTGTTTTTTTTTGTTTTTTGACTTACGCCACTGACTTTTTGGCACGCCTGGCCCGACGCGACATTTCACAGCGCCTGTATGCGAGTGGACGAAAAAAAAAAAATACAATACCAATAATAGGACTGAGTTACAGATGACAAAAAAGTGTTTTATTCTACACGATAAGACCCTAGGCGAGGAAAAACGCCTTGTTTCCAAATATTTTGGTTCGCTTCTGGTGTGTAACGATATCACGAACGTACTCCGCTGAGTCGCCAATGGTCAAACCGTCAAACGATTCGAATGAAAATCGATCGCAGCGCCACACTAATCATAAGGGGTCTGTTCGTTTTAGCAACACTTTTCTACACTTCTTACACTTCCAGTGGACTTTCTACACTTTGACCAGATACAAGGTTTGTTCGCGCTAGCTACACTTTCTACACTTTGACCAGATACAGTAATAGAAAGTCCACTGGAGGTGTAAGAAGTGTAGAAAAGTGTAGCTAAAACGAACAGACCCATAGATCGCGTTAGCTCCGTGACCTTGGCGATACGACTTTGACTTTTCGATGTTTTTTAAAGCTTGAATCATTTGTGGTTGACGTTTGTGGTTGATTGTTGGATCAATTAAAACGTTTGTGAGACCGTTATTCACTCGAAAATTGAGAATTGAAAATTAATGGTAATTAAGCCGATTGAGTTTGACTTTTCGATGTTTTTTTTTTAAATCGATTGTCGGTCGTTTGTGGTTGATTGTGAGATCAGTTAAAAGGTTCGTTAAAGCGTTCAAAAAACTTCGAAAATGAGAATCAAAAATTGTTGGGACGTTACCGACCGCGGTCTTACCGTACCGGCCGTAGCAGCGACGCGCAGTGGCGTTGAGGCTAATAAAAAGTTCGGCCAATAAGGGTACGCGTCACCACCGAAATTCGCCTTCGTTTTGAAACCTGTATGTAAAGGTGCGCCCTCATGCAATCGCTCGTCGCTCGTTTGTAGCGATAAATCTGGTCACGTGACCCTATTTTGAATTTCCCGCGACTCAAAAAAGTAGCTCATTTGTCGCTACATATCACGTTACCACATTTGTCGCTGCAAACGAGCGTCGAGCGCTTGCATGAGGCTGCACCTTAAAATATATAACTTTACGGCAGCATTATACAGGATGTCGTTTGAAATTAAAGGTAACCTAACAACGGCAACTTATCGACGTTAATTGGACATTTATGCTGGCGGGATCCTGGGACTAGCACGTTGGCAGCACCGTCTACTGTTAGAAAACCCACGCCTATGGGGAGACTGAGGCCACCAAGGAGAAGGCAGAAGATGCGTGGGACACGAAGTTAATGTATATTTAATTCGGGTCTTTTAGTTACAACTTTATTAATACACGCGACCAGGGAGACTAGAGTAAAGGAGTGGACACTGTGTGCTAGCGATGTGGCTCCAAAATCAAGGAAAATAAAAGTTTACCGGTGGCGTTGCAATCGGCTTTCCCTTGTATATATATATATACTCTCTTGCTTAGCTTTCCGTCGGCTACATGTGCACGCCTAGGACCTTTAGCTACAAGTATCACTATACATCGGAGAATTGCGATCGCAGCGCCTCTTGCGGTCACTTATAAGTCGGGATTTTGGGGCCGTCTTTCGCTGCTTATCTCCTATGGAGTGTCCGCTCCTTTACTCTAGTTTCCCTGCACGCGACGAAGAAGCGCGGGAAGAACATGCTACACCTATGGCGCGTAGCCTAGGAACATATATATTTTCACACACGAGGGGAAACCTCGTTTAACGTGCGAGGCAATAGTGTTTGCTTTCTCGCCCGTAGCTTGGGCGCTGGTGTCGCATGACTCACACGCGATGCATGGAGACTAGAGTAAAAGAGCCCGAACGCATATGGCGGAATCGTCGAAAAGTGGATCGCGAAAGTGATGAAAGATCTTGTAGTTCGAAAAATATCCGCAAGCGATACTAGCTCCAGGGACCAAATAGGATAGGTCCGTGAGGACCGGCTTAGCAGTTTGTGACATACATACAATGACGTTTTACTGTCAGTTACTATGTATGTGAGCAGTACATATATGCAGTGCAGCCAGATCGCGCGCGAAAGTTACCCTCTCTCTAGTCCATGGAGACTAGAGTAAAGGAGCCCGAACGCATATGGCGGAATCATCGAAAAGTGGATCGCGAAAGTGATGAAAGATCTTGTAGTTCGAAAAATATCCGCAAGCGGTACTAGCTCCAGGGACCAAATAGGATAGGTCCGTGAGGACCGGCTTAGCAGTTTGTGACATACATACAATGACGTTTTACTGTCAGTTACTATGTATGTGAGCAGTACATATATGCAGTGCAGCCAGATCGCGCGCGAAAGTTACCCTCTCTCTAGTCCATGGAGACTAGAGTAAAGGAGCCCGAACGCATATGGCGGAATCATCGAAAAGTGGATCGCGAAAGTGATGAAAGATCTTGTAGTTCGAAAAATATCCGCAAGCGATACTAGCTCCAGGGACCGAATAGGATAGGTCCGTGAGGACCGGCTTAGCAGTGTTTGTGACATACATACAATGACGTTTTACTGTCAGTTACTATGTATGTGAGCATTACATATATGTCAGTTACATACAGTTTACGCAGTTTACGGTGTTACGCATCGTTGACTGATATTTCGGTATTAAACGTATTTTTACAATCAAAACAAAAAAAGACCATCCAATAAAGGTAAGAACTGAACCTTAATATTATGTTTATGCAATTAATTCGCGAATTAGCCAGAATATTGACAAGTATAAGGATCGGCATGTGCAACCACATCTTGATTCATTTTGTCAAATCGTTTGTATTTTTTTAATTGCATGCTATCGTCGCCGAATTTAATTATAATTGCCATTAATTTTAATGCTGTTAGAGATTTCTTTGATATACAGCAAAAATGTATGCTGTATACATGATGCTTGGACAAAAAAAACGTTTTTTAGGTTAAATATGCGAATCCTTTAATATAAATACCCCTCGCTCCCATTTCGTTATAATGTACGATTTGAAAAAAATATTTTTCTTGGAAATCCAGTATGCAATATTCACATTATGGCTGTTTAATCGTACATGTCACCGTATAAAAATAAAACATTCACAGTATAGATCACCTCCAAGTCAAAAAATTACTGAAATATTGTCATCTCATAATTTAAACAAAAGCAGATCAATATTACTCTTCAGTATTGCACGCTGCGCTAATAAGAAAGAAATATATGACAAATTGCGGATCGACGATTCAAAATCACCGCGCAGACGGAGCCCGCAGTGGTAGCGCCGCCAGGCGGGTACAATCCGCGGATCGTTCATCGCTTTCACAACCATTTTGCCAGCATTGCGTTTGGGCTCCTTTACTCTAGTCTCCATGAACTGTCGAGATAATGTAGGAATTAATGCCGATGTGAGAATCGATTGTTACAAGAATCGATGCTTGTCCGATCAATAATCGATTTGTTAAATCGATTCTTTCGAACTAATTGTCCAAATTGATACTTCAAGTGCAAGATCGATTCCAAATTTTTATTATTCAACCGACTCACTATTCCCATCTCCGATAAAAATTGCGCCATTATACAAAAAATCGTGCGATATATGTGCGCTGTCGATTGAAAGAAGTGAGAAAGTGATCACATTTTGTATATTATTGCTATTGGCCACCGTCTTCTGTAAGACCATGCTATTAGTTGGTTCAATGGTTTCAATGGCATACCAAATTCTATTGGCCAACGAAAACTTCCGGCTTCTTTGTGTCTTCCGCCTTTTGCCATATCGGATATGGCATTTTCATGTATTTTTTGTAAACAAAATTTACTGTTTTGTTTTGAAAAACTAAAGTGTTGCTTCTCAATCTCAAAAAGTTAAAAAGAAAGCAATAGTTTATAATAAAAAGATCTTTCAGTTACGCATTTATTTTTGTTAAAAATTAATAAATAAACATATTAATTCTTGACGTGGTGATTTTTATTTTTATACCTGAATCATAAAAGTATCTTTGATTTGAAATTTCTTTCATTCTTTTTCATGCTATGTTTTATTCTCTATTTTTTCTCGCTACTTAAAACAATTCGATTTTGACTGAATTGATCCTTTTGGTCCTAATGTATTATGAAATCGATTCGTTGAATTACAATTCGATTCGATTCGATTAATCGATTTCATTCGAACAATCCGGCATCCTTAAAGCCCGCTGCACATGACGCTTGTTTTGCTGCTGGATTGCTTGCAGGCAGCGGGCTGACACTGGGATAAATTCTCTTAGCAGGCACGTGTCCCCGTATTGTCGCCATGTAACTAACCCACCATGCAGCGCTAGTAGTCACCCGCATGACCCCCACTCCACAAAGCACCTCTCCGTATTATTTCGTCATTTTTTCTCGATCTGTCATTGTTCTCGAATAAAAAAAATCGTAGTGTGGTAAAATCGTAATTATTTTATCACATTAGAAGAGCCATTTGTGGCTCATCGCAATTCAACACGTGTTTTCGAGTCTATATTGAACGACGTGTATAACTATGAAAAGCTCTCTTTTCCGTGTATAGAACACGCCGATAGTGTTCTTTTACACATAATACAATAATACGTATTGATGCGCATGCAGCAATATTCTGCACGTCTCAACGCAGAACAAAAAAAAAGCAATCTCGACAAGAAAAAAATCGCAAAGCATTGCACAACGTGACTAATCCATTATTTAAAAAATATTAATGTTATCTGTTTATTTCGTTCAATAAATATTTTTAAATACATAATATTGCAACAAGTGTAAATATTGCATCCCTTCCTATGTACACATATACTTTTAAATTATATTCTAAACAATGAATTTTCCAGACGCATCGAATGCAAATTATGCAGACGCTGCGCGACTGGAGTGGGGGTCATGCTGGTGACTACTAGCGCCGCATGGTGGGTTAGTTTACGTGGCGACAATAACGAGACATGGTAGATCCAGCAGTGCCAGGGGGCTGCTTGCAGGGTACTAGGAAGGCTGCTCTGTTGGGAGCGCTGCGAAAAAGTGACGTCTCGGCTGGCTCTGAAGCGTGGTTGCGTGCTGGATGTTGGTGATAGAGCGTGTGCTATTTTTCGTGACGGCTTGCTTGCGTGTTTGCATTTTTTTTCGTGCTACATTGAATTTAAAAAATGACTGAAAAGTGGTCTTCCGTGCAAATAAATGTTTTAATTGACGCATATAAAGAAGAACCGTGTTTATATGCAACAAATGCTCCCAATTACCATAATAAGCATCTTCGAACTGCGGCTCTTAATAGAGTGAGCAACGCAGTTTTGAGGTTAAGGCCAACGGTGACGGCAAAAGAGTGCTCAAACAAATTTCGCAATGTGAGAAATCAATTCAGCATCGAGCATTCTAAAGTGAAATCCTCTTTAAAAAGCGGGACTGGCACCGACGACGTGAGTATTTTTTACTATAACTAAAAAATCTAAGCTAACCTAAATTTGAAAATATAATCAATATAATAAACATTTATGTAAACATTTTCAGGTTTATACACCGAGCCTGGGGAATATCCCAGGCTTGTCATAGCTTGTGATAATAATGACAAGCTCTTGTTCCTCGAATCCTACGTGATCCCGCGTAGGAACAGGACTTCCTTCGATAGTGAGGTTTCGCTGGCCGATGTGCCGCTGAGTCAGGTAATGCTAAAAATGATAAAACTTAAAAAAAGCTTTACGAATGCAAAACTCATGCCTTTTTGTTTGTAGGGTACAACGACACACATAATTGAAGAGATCTCCGAAGACGCAAATTGTTACGAGAACGTTGAGTACGCGGAGGATGTTTTTATCCCAGAGCTTGACGAGATGATTCAAGCGCAGGAAAATCTTTGTAGGTCTTCTTCGGCAAAACAAGGGTTGGACACAAATAGCACTCCACTGCACAGACCTAGACGTTTATCACCATCACCATCTCCACAAAGGAATCGCTCATCATCCTTGTCATCAGTGACGGCCAACAACCAGGAAGAAGATTCATTTCCACGTCCCCGTACTTTAACGCAATCCGGCTCTTCAACGTCTGGAGTATGCACATCAGTAAGGCGTAAAAAAAAGAATCCTCGATTGGACGACAGCGACGAATTTTCTACCCTCATAAAGAATTTAACAAATTCAATAAATGCACCTATCGCCGTAAATACGCCTCCGCCAAACTCAACTCCGGACTCAGTAGAGGGATTTTTAACGTTCATGGGAAGCTTACTGCGAGACTTTCAAGATGAAGAATTAAAGCTAGAAGTAATGAATCACGTCACCCAATTAATTATTAATGCAAAAACTACTGACTACCAACGATTAAAAAAGTGACAAGTGAATAAAAGTATGTATAACACGGAAGAAAAGAATTCTACGTACAAACTTTGTATTTAGATATTGATTACAAATAAAATAATATTCATAACATACGGTTTATTTTATTTTTCTCGTGTAACAATAATGATGGTAGCTTGTATTTTTCTGCTGATTTACGATGGATTTTTCTTTGCGATGGTGAAAAAAAATGTTTGTACATTTTTTAATGTCAATGTGCTCAAAATGTTCCAAAACATCGACAAATCATATTCAGAAAAAAATGTTCGTGTGTGGATATGTGTGTGTGTGTGTGTGTGTGTGTGTGTGTGTGTGTGTGTGTGTGTGTGTGTGTGTGTGTGTGCGTGTGCGTGCGTGTGTGTCTTCTGGAACCATAAAATTTAAACGTTTATAGCTCGAGAACGGTTTGAGCTACAAGGCTCCCGTTTTGCAGAGATGGTCACCTATACAAGCTCTTCATTTTTTGAGAATTTGGTCGAATTCACTAAAAAAATGAACGAATTTTACGGCATTTTGAAATTAAAAAAAAGCTCTTTGAATGCTCTAACTTCCGCAAATTTTAAAATTTATGGCTATTTTTTTCTTATAAATAGAGTATCATAATAGGAAGGTTGGCATTGAATTTAGAGAACATTAGCCGAACGGTTAAGGGGGGATCCTGCTTTAGTACGCCTAAATAAAGGGTTTTTGTGGGGATTTTTTTAGGACAGAAAAAAAGAAGCAATTCTACCGAACTTTTCAGATTTCTTTGTTGCATATTTGAACATTAGAAAACAATTTTTTTTAACGACAAATATTCAAACCCAGCCGATTTTTATGCACATTTGTGCAATTGCAGTTTCCAATCGGCGGAAAGATGAAGCTCGTAATTTTCGTCGAAAACAAAAAAAAACCAAAGAAAATTTTAATTATCATATATTTTCCTTCTATGTGAACTAAGAAAAAGCAGACAAAATCATGAAACTATAACTTTTTTTTCGGTTGGAAAGAAATAACGTTTTTTTTAACTTCGACGAGCTATGAAAATGATTTAAAAAGACTTTTTCAACAACTTTGTTAGTTCACATAGAAGGAAAATATATGACAATTAAAATGTTCTTTGGTTTTTTGTTTCAGACGAAAATTACGAGCTTCATCTTTCCCGCCGATTGGAAACTGTAATAGAACAAATGTGCATAAAAATCGGCTGCGTTTGAATATTTCCCTCTCGAAAAATTTGTTTTCTAATGTTCAAATATGCAATAAAATAATCTGAAAAGTTCGCTAGACTTGCTTATTTTTTTCTGTCCTAAACAAATTCCCCAAAAAACGCTTTCTTTCGGCCTTCTAAAGCAGGATCCTTTCTTAAAGTCAAAAATCGGTCGATGAGCATGGTGTGAAAAATGGTATGGTATTGTAGAATTATATATTCTATGAAAGAAAAGGTATCGTGGGTGAAACGGCTGATATTCAGTATATTTGGGAATTAACATTAAATGTATATATTTAATGTTACACTTCTAACTCTCGTGGCTTCTGATGTTGAATTCCTCTTTTTTTGTCTTGTCGCCAAGAGGATCGATTCTTCTGTTCCTCTGACTTTTCATGGCAGCCCTTACATGTTGCGCTCCCTTTCACACACGCATTCATCCGCGTGCACGCTCTCTCATTTGTTCTTATACCACACTCGGCCGTCCTGACCGGTAATTCGTCCCGAATATCTGTGTCCACTTTTTCTGAAATTTTCTTTTTTTTTTTTTTTTAAATCTTGCTGTTTTCTTCTTTGTGATCTGTTTTATCTTCCACATGCTGCTTTTCATCATCGCTTTGCAGCTGATCTTCGTAGTCTTCTGTCGTCCAAAGCTTCATCAAGTCGACGGCGGTTGGAGTTTGTTTCGGTCCCTCCGATTCTCCAATACGACGCACGATGTAACGATCATTTCGCAGTGTTTTAATGATCTCGTACGGTCCAATGAATTTGTGCATAAGCTTAGAGCCAGGGACTTGTTGTGTTCGACAAATTGCAACAAGATCTCCGACACGATACCGATGAGCTTTCTTTCTTGATTTATCAAACTTTTGCTTATTCTGTGATTGAACCCGTTGGATGCTTTCTTTCGCCTGGTATCGCAATTCCTCCCGCTCTTTGTCAAATGACGTCGCAAGCTCCTCGCTTAGGAGCTCCTTAATATTTGGATCGTCAGGTAAACGTGCATTGACTCCAAACATCAGTCGGAAAGGCGTGGTTCCTATGCTGCGATGTGGTGTCACATTTAATCGTCTCTGTACGATTGCTAAATACTTATACCATTCATCCGGTTTTGGGGCAGACAATTTCGTCAACAGCGGTATCAGAGTGCGATTTACTCTTTTCACTTGCCCGTTCGCTCTGGGTATTCCTGTTGTGATTAGCGTATGTTCGATGCTTTCCTCTCGGCAATAATTCTCGAATTCTTTCGAGGTAAAGGCTGTACCTCGGTCTGAGATAATCCTTCTCGGATTTGCGAAAATCTGCGACTGTTTTTGCAAACGGTCAATTACTTCCGCCGATCCTGTCGATTTTGTCGCGTATAACCAGACAAATTTTGTAAATGCGTCAACGACGACAAAGATGTGCACGTAAGATTTTTTCGTCGACGATAACGGACCGAGGTGGTCAATGTGAAACGTGTCGAAGGGCAAGCTGCCTTTTTCGATCGGGTTAAGGAATCCCTCTCGTTTTCCCCGTTGACGCTCTGCCAAAATGCAGGAAATGCAGTTTCGAATGACTTTCTCCGTCTTCAACCTCAGATCCGGTATCCAATATTCGTTTCTAATGAGCGTCTCGGTTTTGTTTGTCGCAAAGTGTCCTCGCTCATGCGCTCTTCGGATTATCTGTAATTCCATCGAATTCGGAACTACGAGACGTATCTCGTCACCGACGTCTTTGTACAACAATCCGCCCTGCATGCTGTAACCGCTGAGTTCGCCTTTTTCCGCTCGTTCTATTTTTTCTTTCATGTTGATATCCTTTCCCTGAGCAATCTTGAATCTTGCTGTCAAACTCTCGTCATTTTCGTCGATGGTCATACAGGATCGAAGGGGACTTCGGCTTAGCGCGTCGACGTGCCTCATGCTTCGTCCTGCCCGATGCTCGATCGTGTATTCGAACTCTTCTATAACCAAGATCCAACGCGCCACACGAACACAGAGATCTTTTTTGTTCATTGTCATTGCGAACGCCTTGCAGTCCGTGACGATCTTGAATCGTATACCGAGGAGGTATACGCGGAATCGTCTAAGGGCTCTGATGACCGCTAGTACCTCTAACTCATAGCTAGAGTATTTTTCTTTCGCTGGTGTCGTCTACCCGCTGGCAAAGTAAATGGGATGTAATTGTCCGTCTTCTCCATTTCGCTGTAGTAAAATAGCTCCGTAACCATCCTTCGAAGCATCTGTATGAAGTTCTGTGTCGGCACTGGTTCGATACAGATTTAATATCGGTTGTTCACTCAGATGGCATTTTAGCGAATTGAAGGCCCCTCGTTCGGCTTCACCGAAACTGAACTTTACGCCTGCTCTTAAAAGGTTGGACAGTGGTCGCGCGATCCTAGAGTAATCTGCGATAAATTTTCGGAAATAGCCGGTCAAGCCCAAGAAGGCTTGTACTTGTCGAACATTCGTGGGCTCGGCGAATCGTCGCACTGCCTCCGTCTTTTGCTGTGATGGCTTTACGGTTCCGTTCTCAATTACGTGGCCTAGGAATTCCACACGTCTTTTCAAAAATTGACATTTTTTCCAGCTGATCTCTAATCCGGCTTTACTCGCAGTTTCGAGTATATATTTCAGCTTCTCGAGACCGTCTTCGTCGTTAGCGGAAGGGATAATTAAATCATCCATATAGGTTAGCACTTTTCCATCTCGAATCGCGTCTCGGAATATCGCGTTCACATATCGTTGGAAAACCGACGGCGAGTTACACAAGCCAAACGGCACGCGCAAAAATTCGAATTGTCCGTCAGGGACGATGAACGCGGTGAATTTTATGCTTGAAGGGTCCACTGGAACATGGAAAAATCCATTTTTTAGGTCGAGGGTGCTGAAAACGCTCGCACCTTGTAAACGATCTAGCTGGTCCTCGATTAGGGGCAACGGATATCGGTCTCGAACAATCTTTTTGTTGAGAAGGCGATAATCTACGCAAAGACGATACGATCCGTCTTTCTTTTTCACTAGCACGATTGGGCTGGCGTAGTCCGACGAGGATGGTCTCACGATATTCTGATTTTTCCACTCTTCGATTTGGGCATTAACAACATCCCTTTCGTTAATCGCTAAGCGTCTTGCCTTTTGATACACCGGTTCGTTGTCTCTCAGTACTAGTTTCATTGTCACCGTCGTTTCTACGGTTTTATCAGGCGTGTACTGGTCAACCCATGTAGCTATTTGTTCTTTTGCGCTGACATCCTTGATGTGAGAGAGATCAACCTTCGGCACGGTATCGTCGAGTACGTTTATTTGTAAAATTTCTGGTATGTTCTCATTATCGTCGTCACGATCGAAGTAAATTGCTCCATTCTTCCCATGGAAATTTCTTGACTCCAAAAAATCGGCTCCAATTAACAATTTTTCTCGAGATAAGCCATCCGCGACGACACGCACGAGAATCGAGAAATTGTGTCCGTCTATCTCGATGTCTGTTTGAAACTCTCCGAGTGTCGCGTGGGCTGGCGAACCCACTCCCTTAAAACGAGTGCCTGTCGGCTGAAGCGGTGGCGATCCGATTTTCACATACTCGTCTTTGCATATCAGCGTTAAGTCGCTGCCAGTATCCATGAGCGCCTCGATTTCCTTGTTTAGAATATTTACTCTCTTTACATACCTTTTGCGGTGAATGTGTGCCACTGTTCTCACTTCATTCGTAATTTCGTTTTTTTTAATTTTTACATTTTAGTGCTATATGTCCATGATCTCCACAGTGAAAGCACCTTGGACCGCGTCCTTTCGTGGGACACGACACGCTCAAGTGGTCGGGTTGGCCACAGTTAAAGCAACCCTTTCGGTTACTTGCTTTTCTTTTTTCACTGTCCGCTTCATTGTGGTTAATCCCCGTGTTCTTTTCACCGCGCATTGTTTTTGTGGCTATGTCGTACCTCTTCTCCAGCTGGCTTGAACTTTGCAAAGGTTGTTCCCGTAGCGTAATTATATCGAACGCTTCAATTAGGGATTCTTTCGTTGAAAAGCGTTGTATGCGCGCTTGGTTACACAACGTTTTGTCTGGAATGCCTTCGATCAAATAGTCCAGCATATCATTGTCATCAATTGGGACACGGTTACCGACAATAATTTTATCGTGTGCGTACTCTCTGAATGATTCGCCCTTTTTCCATGTACGCGCTTCGAATTTTCTACGCAAATCGATCCTATTTTGTTTTGGACGATACATTTTCGCTATTTCGTTCATGAGTTCTTCGAATGTCATCGTGAGGTGCTCCGCTTTTGAGTGCAGCCAGTCGAATGCCCTTTTCCGGAGTTTCATGCCGATTAACGTTTTCGCAGAGTCGTCCGCGAGTCGGTGCGTCGTCTTCATAAATTTTATTTGTCTCTCCCAAACGTCAAAACCGTCCGGTGTCCCATCAAATTCATTCACCAACTCAGCGATCATTTTCAGGCTCATGTGCGAAGAAGGGTTCGGCACTGCCTCTGCGGAGCTTCGATCCTCTTGGGCCACCTGCACTCGCGGTTCATCTCTCGTCTCAGGTACGCGTTCGCCTCGTCGTAGTACCTCTATTTCACGTCGTGCGAGATCGAGTTCACGTTGCATTAATTCTCTTTCGCGTTTTGTGAAATCGATCTCGCGTTCGCGTCTCGCGAGCTCCATTTCTCGTTCTCGGTTGGCGAGTTCTCTTGCCCGTCGAGAATCGTCGTCCCGTCCTGCGTTGGTGCGAGGTTGTCCTCCGTTTGCACTATATTCTATAACACACGCTTCATCGTTTCGTTTTTCCGTCCACTTTTCTGTTGGGTCGTGCTCCATCAAGCGAGCAATTATTTCAGCTTTCGACCCCCCCGCTGATAAACCGCACACTCGCGCCCTGTCTCTCAGCTCTGCGATTGTAAAATCGTTCGGTTGCGACATGTCTTCGTCTTTTACTTGTATATTTTGTACGATGCTTCGGCTAAGCCCCGTACAGAACGTCGTGTTCTCGTCTCGTATTTATAATGCCTCGTCTAGGCCTCGAAGAATTTATGTTCTTCGTCACACGGCTTTTCGTCTTTGCGCGTTCGTTAAACTTCCGTCATCACTGTTATCCGAGATATTTATTCATGTATATTTTTAACCACAATCCCGGACGAGCCCCCAATTGTAGAATTATATATTCTATGAAAGAAAAGGTATCGTGGGTGAAACGGATGATATTCAGTATATTTGGGAATTAACATTAAATGTATATATTTAATGTTACACTTCTAACTCTCGTGGCTTCTGATGTTGAATTCCTCGTTTTTTGTCTTGTCGCCAAGAGGATCGATTCTTCTGTTCCTCTGACTTTTCATGGCAGCCCTTATATGTTGCGCTCCCTTTCACACACGCATTCATCCGCGTGCACGCTCTCTCATTTGTTCTTATACCACAGTATGGTATGGTGTGAAAAATAAAAAAAATTTATTTTGATGAAATTGTTTAAAAAAACGTTGCAAATGGAAATTTGCATATTGCTGCCTCAAGATTTAGCACGATCAAAGGTTTCTCTATGAGGAGGCCGAAATTAAAAAAATAGTTCCTCATAGAGGAAAATTTGAGCATCAAGCTAAATCTCGAAGAAGCAATTTCCAAATTGCAATATTTAGCGTTTTTTGAGTGCTGTTGCATATATCTATGCGTATAATACAAAAGGTGTTCAATGATTATTGTCGGGTGATTAAAATCGTCAAAATCATTTTTTTTCATTTACAATCTGTGTAATTTGGGAGGGTGGATTTCTTTGACAATTGTCGATGCTGTTATATTCAAAAAGATATTTTTAAAAGTCTTTCGTGCACAAACAAAATTCGAATAATATAAAACCAGTAATGACATTCATTTATTTTTGTAGCATGATACAAATACAGTCAAATACAAATACAAGCCGCGGGCGGAATGATAGTAAATAAATGAATAAAAAAATAAATAATATGAACTTACTCGTAGAACTACTAACAATTAATAATTACCTCGTTCAATAGCGGTATACTGAAATAGCACTATGCCTGCAGTATTAAAGTATTCACAACATTTATCTCGTATCTCTAATGCTTCATTACTACTACGGTTATTTCTTAGATATTGGAAAGTATTCTGCCTTTCGGATAACTGTACTGCATTACAATTAGTATCGTCGCGGCTTGAGATCCTGTAATTATGTGGCACGTACCATTGACTGGAATTATTGCTAGATTTATTGATCAAATAATTATGTAAAAGCACACACGCGTAAGTTATTGTCTCTACTTTTTGAACGGAAAGAGATATCGTAGAAAGTAAAACTCGCCATCTGTTTGCTAGTATGCTAAAAGCGTTTTCAACAGTTCTGCGAGCACGGCTTAATCTGTAGTTAAATATTCTTTTGTCAAGGATCAAGTTTCTATCCGGATAAGGCTTCAACAAATTAGGTTTTAAGGCAAATGCGTCGTCACCGACAATCACGTACGGTAATTTGTAACAACACCCTGGAATTTCACATGGAGCAGGTAAGTTTAACGTTCCGTCGTTGATTTTAGTCCATAATGGGCTCTCACGCAAAACAGTAGAATCGTGCATACGTCCATTTGTTCCGACGTCAAGGAACAAATATCTATATTCAGCATCGACGAGATCCAGAAGCACAATGCTGTCTTTTCCCTTATAATTGCGGTAAATCGATCCATCACTTCGAGGGGGACGAAAATTGATGTTTCCCATCCAGCGCACCGATGCAATGAGGCAAATTCCGTAAAGTGTCGAATTTGTGAGCGATAACCTGCCATTCCTCCAGCGTTGATAGGAAATTCCATACTTTTGAGTCAAGTACTTCTACTATTGCTCTTAAAGTTTCATCAATCACTTTTGAAATTGTGTTCGGAGTTATGCGAGTAGAGTAGCTTAAATATAGAAAGGTATTGCCCGTTGCTTAAGGAGTAAGGCCACTGTAACGGCCCAAAAAAAAGGTTTTTTCACTAATTTTTTGCTCCCGAAATTGAAGGTATTTGAAAAAAAACTTTTAATGGTGTTATCGGGCATACATTAAACTTTATTATAAAATTTTTTTACAGTAAAAAAAAAACAAAATGGCGGTTCCACAGCTATCTTCCCGGGACATGTTTTGCTTCCAGGGCTCCGCGGCACGCAGCACCACTGGTGCACTTTTGAGTCTAGAACAAAAAAAAAAACCATTAATCTAGAGGGCTATAGCTAGAGAATATCGATCGGATTTTAAAAAGTATCAATTTTTGTGGATTTGGCGTGCGTTTGAAAAAAAAGTTGATTTTTGACGAAAAAAACGGCAAGTTTTTTGTTAATAAAAAATCAATAAATAAAGTTCTTGAAAATTCCGATCGACATTCTCAAGATAATGTAAATGTTCACATCTGGTTAAAATTTCAAGTAAAAAAAATTAAAATTGTTCGAGTTATGCTGCGTGCCATTTTGAAAAACCATGTTTCGAGAAAAACGCGTTTAAAGTTTTGCGAATAGTTTTTTATTGGAAAAAATTAAAAAAAGAAGTTAAAAAAAATTTTTACCGTTAGTCTGCAATCCCAGCACCATACATTTGTCCTTCGATAGCCAAATTTTCGTCTTCTTCGTCTTTCCTGGTTGATTTTTGGAGCGCGCGCGCACTTTTGGCCGCGTCGCTCAGAGATGTCTCCGCGTGCGTGATGCGTTTGGCGTCGGCTTCGATGCAGAAATTATATAACTGTACACCAATTTCCACCTCCAACATCTTGAATATTTGCAAGACTTTGGTAAGGCCGCCATTGAATATGCAAACAGCGATATCCGTCGCAATATCTAGTACAGTTTTTCCGCTTGAGGATGATTTGGGGGCCAAACTCCAAACGGTAGCGTTGAAACTTTCGTTATTGTTTTGAGTATAGGCCCTCAAGCAACGCTCCAGCAACTCGTCCCGGCTCAATTCCATGTAGATGGGTTTGATGGCTTGATAAACCTCCTCACTCATTGGCTGATTGTGATGATACGCATCCAAGGCATTTTCTGCTTTCGCTTTCTTCCAACTGCACCAATTCTCCGAACATTTTTCGTGCTGAGGCTTTTCATCCGTTGACATTTTGTGAAAAAGGGTTGCCCAGATCTCATTTTTCATATTTTTGATGGAATCGGAATTTCGACGGATTGCTAAGCCGTAATAAATGCTTAGTTCGTTAATCAATTTGGCAGTGAGTTTTCCTCTTCCCCCGAGACCTTTTGTTCCTTTTTTTAAGTTTCTCAATCGAGTGCCCATTCTTTTTTGCACGTGATCTATGCACTCTTTTTTTTTAACATCAACATTTTCATAAGGCTTCGAATCCACGATGCCTTTGAAAGTTTTGGAATCGCCATCTCCGATATAATTGCAGTCGTTTCGGAGCAAGTTTTGACACGCTTGGCGGCGACCTTCATTTCCTAAGGACAACAAATTTTTTTTTGCACAGGACCTTTTTTTCTTATTCTAGAGGGTTTAAACTATTTTTTAAGCCAATAAGAAAAAAAAACGATTTTTCAAAAAATTTACAGTGGCCTTACCCCTTAATATCGGAGAGTCACAATGAGTCTGTTCCTCGGTGATATAGCTTAACGCATAACGGTATCCTGCTTGTATTGTCGAAGCTCCTTCATTGCGAAGTCGCCTCGTAGTTTTGGATATATATTTTTTGAATGAAGGATGGAGGGTGAGGTTTTTGCGAAATGAAAAACACTCGCGTTTGAGCCATCATATTTTCTACGTTTATTGGCTCTTGTGGGAAAAGCCTTGCGGTGTAAAAACCCACGACGATGTGATGATTGTGTATTTGCGTGTATAAGAAGGCATGCAGCCCGGTTGGCTTGTGTCATTGCGATCTCGCGCGTTATTTCGTATTGCACCTTCGATTTTGCTTTTGATGACCTTTACCGAGGATTCGTCAGCTGTTGCTGTCCTTTTTTGGTAAGAAGTATATGATCAAGGGTCGGAGAATCGAGCACCGTGTGGCCGTTCACCCGTGCTCGGAGAATCAAGGACCGTGTGGCCGTTCACCCGTGCATCGGAGAATTAAGGACCGTGTGGCCGTTCACCCGACCGCTGTGATCATCAAATGTATTTTAAGGGTCGGAGAATCAAGGACCGTATGGCCGTTCACCCGACCGCTTGTGGTAGGCAAATTGCCTGTGTTTTACTCGTGAGAGTTGTATGTGTTTTACTCAGTAGAGTCATAAGTGAGAAGTTCTAGGGCCCTCTCGCCTTGTGCGTCACCGACGATCGTCACTCGACGGACGACCGCGCTGCACTGTCAAAACTGTATATTGCACGCTCGCCTACCCGTTCACCAGAGATTTGGCATCCCTGTTGACGCGGGTTGGCCGAGTGCGGCTAGCAACGAAGATCGCAATGGCCGAGCGCAAACTCCTCTCAGGCACTGAACACTGCTTTTTTATGAGCGGATTCAGAAGTGTCAGCAACTCATTTCACTCATCTTCCAACATTCGAGTATAATTGGTGAAACTGGCAGGATCTTCAGGGCTAAACAAAAATTTAGTATAAATATACATTAAAAAGTCAAGTATAAAATTAAAAATCCAAAAATTTAGTAACAAATAAAGTGAAATGTTATGGATACATACCCGAGCTCACCAAATACCATATTCAGAACATTCTGTCCTGTATCACGCCGTAACAGCCACTCGCGATTCCACAATCTAAGTTTTCGTTGTTCAAGTATTCGTCTACGTTTAAAAGCAGTAACTACAGCTGCCATGATAATTGCTCTCCTACGTCGAATTATTTCAGCCGCAATAGTTTGTTGTACTCGAGCGTCTATGGTACTATAAAGGTTAGAAATAGTATCTCGGGCCATAAAGGACCATGTTTTATCGCGTGATCGAAGATGAGTAAATTAATAACAAATTTAAATTGCGGAACTGAGTGGGTTTACACAATACTGGAGAATTTCAGTGTTAGTACTATTATTTGTTCCAGGAGTAAGTCACTCTTTAATAGCGGCGTCACTTCGCATGCATGCCTACCACGGTCTTACATACAGGCCTGGACACTCGTCACAAAATCAAGTGGTGGAGGTAGGAAGCTTATTGAAGCACTGGGTTAGTTCGTAATCCCGTCACTACTCGTCTCTGCGATCTATCCGCTTACTGCATTTTCTCAAACGTAACCTCAAAATCCCCGTGTCGGATATTGTGCTCTCATAAAAGAAGACGAGTGAATTTGAACCCAAAATGCTACGGTAATACGCCAAGAACTTTGCCACTGAGCGAAATTCGGTATGTCATTCAAGTAACTCAAAATCGATCATGTTTTTCGCACTCGCTTGAGGTCAGAGGGTTACAGTCAAAGGTTTTGTAACATAAGAATTTTCGTTTTACTGCGTGTTACTACGGTCTCCAATAAACTTAGCTACCGTATTTATATATTTAAAAAAAGGCAAGTGGATTTGAACACAAAATGCTACGGTAATACGACAAGAGATTTGCCACTGACCCAAATTCGATATCTCGTTCAAATAACTCAAAATCGCTCATGTTTTTCACACCCGCTTGCGGGCAGAGGGCTGGGGTCAGAGGTTTTGTAAAATAAGCATTTGCGTTTTACCGCCTGTTATAATAGTCTACAATAATATTAAAAACGAGTAATATACATTAAGGTGAGACAGAGATTGAAATGCTAGCATTGTCTCTATCTTACTTCCCCCACTCATCGTCATCGCGCCGGAGTTTAGATCGCAGCGATCACAGTGGGCAATATATGAACGTCTGGCATCCATAAGCGAACTACCCACATGACGGGAGTTTCCAGACCTGTATGTAAGACCGTGATGCCTAGCGACAGTGCAGCCAGATCGCGCGCGAAAGTTACCCTCTCTCTAGTCCCTCGCGCGCCTATCACACAATCATAGTAGCGCGTGTCCGTGAGCGAGCGACGCTCGGACATCTTCGGAAAGAGCCGAGTGCCGTCGAAGTGTCCCGACCGCGCGTTCGGCAGCTACACCAACACATAGACACGCTGAGCACGTTCATGTGCGGCCAAGCCGAACGAAGGCTTCGAGGGAAAAAGCAATCTTAGCACGGCCCGCGCGCAGGGGCGGATTTACCGATAGGCCGAGTAGGCCCGGGCCTAGGGCGGCAAAATTTAGGGGGCGGCAAAACTTGGGATTTTTTTTTTAGTAATCGCGCCTTTCGCCTCTCGCTCCTTCGCGTAGGCGATATTCAGTAAAAATTATACTAAAACAAGCGGCCCTGATGAGTAGGTACACAATCACAAAAAAGAAAAATTATTTGCGCTCGAAAATGAACGAGGACAGGTTGAATGCTCTGGCTATCCTCTGCATCGAATCACAGTTGCTACGGTCTTTGGATTGTGATGATTTGATAAAAAAATTCGCTACTCAGAAAGCCAGACAAAAGACAATTTGTAAATAACGATTCATTGTATAGTATCTGCGAAATACTGATTGATATAATTTTATCATTTACTGACTCGTTGTTTTTTATGTTAATTTTATTCCTATACTTCATTGAGTTTTTCGTGCTCTACAGCGAGTAGGGGGCGGCAATGTTTCATATGCCTAGGGCGACCAACGGATCAAATCCGCCCCTGCCCGCGCGTGACGTCACGCGACGGCACGCGCGAGGCTTTTAGATGATTTCAATGCTTATTTAGCTCTTGATTCTCTGCGTTATTAATGTATACAAAAAAATGTATCGCGCACTCTGAACGCTTATTTTTTTTAGCTTATACGTTAATTTAAATATAATAATAAATCTAAATTACAACTTATTTATCTTCTAAAAAATTGTTTACGCTTTACTCACGTCCGTCCTTATGCCAAATAAATTGTAATTTAGAAACGTAAGTGAAAATATATTTATAATCGTATTATTATATTAATTCTCATACTTTCATCAAGCGATAAAGTATTATCTCCAAAAACAAGTCAATCATCAATCCGGCCGCCAAGCGTAAGTGCCAGAAAGTGCATTTCTAACACAAGTGATAAGATGGTCCCGTTGGTAGCGTTCCTGGCTTCGGTCCGTAGGGGCGCAGGATCGTTCCTCACGCTCAGCGCTTTTTTTTTTAATCCTGGTTACTATTAATTTTTATTTGATTAGTTATTTTTATTAGTTATCATATTTATTTTAATTAGTTATCTTTTAGTACCGAAAAATTTATCGCGCACTCTGACCGCTTATTTTATTAGTTTTTACGTTAATTTAAATATAATAAATCTAAAATACAACTTATTTATCTTCTAGCAAAATGTTTGCGCTTTACTCACACCCGACCCTATGCCAAATAAATTGTAATTCATAAAAGTAAGCGGAAATATATTTATCTTCGTATTATTATATTCATTCTCATATACTTTCATCAAGCAAAAAAGTGTTATCCCCAAAAACAACCATCCATCCGACCGCGAATCGTAAGTACCAGAAAGTGAACATACATTGACACAAAAAATTAAAGGAACACGAAAAGTTAAACTTCGTCAAAAGTGGTCGTGCAAAAAAAATGGATGTTAAAGCTTCAAGTTTCTAGTTTTAGTTCCGACAATGATTTTTTTTTGAGAATCACTGATTGCGCGGTAGGAAGAAATATCACGGCAAAAAAAATTTTGCAAATTTTTACGTTTTTCAAAGTTCTGCACGTGTTTTGGAGATTTTTTTCGGACTTGACCAATATCAAGGTCATTGAGCCCATTCAATTCAGTTCAATTTGCTTCTTTTTTTATCTCCTTACGACCATTTTTCGCTGAGATATCGGCCTCCTCGTCGGCCTCTGAATGAAAAAACGTCCTTTCGTCTTCAGTCATCGATATCTCGGGAACTAATGGTCGTACGGGAATTCGACCGGCAATTTTGGAAACGTGAATACATACTCTACAAGCTCTGATTATTATTGTAGGTTTAAAAAAAATTATTTTTGCCATCAGTTTTAAAAAAGTACAAAAAATCGATGTTTTCTTGTTTTTTATAAAATCCACCGCTACTTTGCAAATATTGCGATAAACACTATTGTTTATGGACGGTCATTCGGCTCAATATGTCCCCAAGAGATATGCAAAATTCCAAATTGATCCGTTCATCGGTCTTTCTTGCCCGATTGACCAAAATATGAAAGAAAATTAAAGGAACAAGTTACCTCCCTCTCAGGCATCATTTCATGATTATTAAGAGGAAAAACAACTTTTCACTACTTTTAGTACAATTGGGTATTGAGTACGCATTAAATGTTGGAAAAGAACCCTGAAAATCATATTGACAAAAAATTTTCGATTTTTTTTTTTTAATAACAAAAATGTTGAAATTTTTTTGTTTATAAAAAAAGCTATTTCAAATTTTTTTATTTTTTTAATGTTGACATTTTTTTTCGATTCAACATTGTACCGCCAGCATTAGAATTACCCAAAGTGTACGTAGAATTACCCAAAGCGTACCTCCCCGTGGTATGCTTTGGGTAATTCTAATGCTGACGGTACAATGTTGATTTGAAAAAAATTTCAACATTTAAAAAAAAAAAATTCGAAACTGATTTTTTTATAAAAAAAAAAATTTTCAATATTTTTTTTATGAAAAAATTTTTTTTTCGAAAATTTTTAGTCAATATGATTTTCACGGTTTTTTTCCAACATTCAATGCGTACTCAATACCCAATTGTACGAAAAGTAATGAAAAGTTTTTTTTCCTCTTAATAATCATGAAATGATGTCTGAAAAGGAGGAAACTTGTTCCTTTAATTTTTTTTCAAATTTTGGTTAATCGGGCAAGAAAGACCGATAATCCGATCAACTTGGAATTTTGCATGGCTCTTGGGGACATATTGAGCTGAATGACCGTCCATAAACATTAGTCTTTATCGCAATATTTGCAAACTAGCGGTGGATTTCATAAAAACCAAGAAGACATCGTTTTTTTGTACTTTTCTAAAACAAATGGCAAAAATAAAAAATAAAAGTTTCACTACAATAATAATCGGAGCTTGTAGAGTATTCACGTTTCCAAAACTACCGATCGAATTCCCGTACGACCATTAGCTCCTGAGATATCTCAGCGAAAATTGGTCGTACGGAGAAAAAAACGCAAACTGAAGTGAATTGAATGGGCTTAATGACCTTGATATTGGTCAAGTCAGAAAAAAATCTCCAAAACACGTGCAGAACTTTGAAAAACGTAAAAATTTGCAAAATTTTTTTTGCCGTGATATTTCTTCCGACCGCGCAATCAGTGATTCTCAAAAAAAAAATCATTGTCGGATCTAAAACTAGAAACTTGAACCTTTAAAATCCTTTTTTTTTGTACGATCACTTTTGACAAAGTTCAACTTTTCTTGCTCCTTTAATTTTTTGTGTCAATGTATGTTCACTTTCTGGTACTAACGATTCGCGGTCGGATGGATGATTGTTTTTGGGGATAATACTTTTTTGCTTGATGAAAGTATATGAGAATGAATATAATAATACGAAGATTAATATATTTCCGCTTACTTTTATGAATTACAATTTATTTGGCATAGGGTCGGGTGTGCGTAAAGCGCAAACATTTTGCTAGAAGATAAATAAGTTGTATTTTAGATTTATTATATTTAAATTAACGTAAAAACTAATAAAATAAGCGGTCAGAGTGCGCGATAAATTTTTCGGTACTAAAAGATAACTAATTAAAATAAATATGATAACTAATAAAAATAACTAATCAAATAAAAATTAATAGTAACCATGATTTAAAAAAAAAAGCGCTGAGCGTGAGGAACGATCTGCGCCCCTACGGACCGAAGCCAGGAACGCTACCAACGGGACCATCCTATCACTTGTGATAAAGATGCATTTTCTGGCACTTACGCTTGGCGGCCGGATTGATGATTGACTTGTTTTTGGAGATAATACTTTATCGCTTGATGAAAGTATGAGAATTAATATAATAATACGAATATAAACATTTTTTCACTTACTTTTCTGAATTATAATTTATTTGGCATAAGGACGGGTGTGAGTAAAGCGTAAACAATTTTTTAGAAGATAAATAAGTTGTAATTTGGATTTATTATTATATTTAATTTAACGTATAAACTAAAAAAATAAGCGTTCAGAGTGCGCGATACATTTTTTTGTATACATTAATAACGCAGAGAATCGAGAGCTAAATAAGCATTGAAATCATCTAAAAGCCTCGCGCGTGCCGTCGCGTGACGTCACGCGCGGGCCGTGCTCAGATTGCGTTTTCCCTCGAAGCCTTCATTCGGCTTGGCCGCACATGAGCGTGCTCAGCGTGTCTATGTGTTGGTGTAGCTGCCGAACGCGCGGTCGGGACAGTTTGACGGCACTCGGCTCTTTCCGAAGATGTCCGAGCGTTGCTCGCTCACGGACACGCGCTACTATGATTGTGTGATGGGCGCGCGAGGGACTAGAGAGAGGGTAACTTTCGCGCGCGATCTGGCTGCACTGCCTAGCGACAAGCACCGTGTGAAACCAACTTAACAAGCCATCCATGGAGACTAGATACAGGAGTCCAGACTCGGCCTTTCAACTCGTCCTCAAAACGGTATCCGAGATAGACGGTGCTGGGGTGCTCCGGAGTACATGTATAGATATACACAGGGGGCTGACACTGGGATAAATTTTCTTAACAGGAACGTGTCCCCGTATTGTCGCCACGTAACTAACCCACCATGCGGCGCTAGTAGTCACCCGCATGACCCCCACTCCGCAAAGCACCTCTCCGTATTATTTCGTCATTTTTTCTCGATCTGTCATTGTTCTCGAATAAAAAAAATCGTAGTGTGGTAAAATCGTAATTATTTTATCACATTAGAAGAGCGATTTGTGGCTCATCGCAATTCAACACGTGTTTTCGAGTCTATATTGGACGACGTGTATAAATATGAAAAGCTCTCTTTTCCGTGTATAGAACACGCCGATAGTGTTCTTTTACACATAATACAATATTACGTATTGATGCGCATGCAGCAATATTCTGCACGTCTCAACGCAGAACAAAAAAGAAGCAATCTCGACAAGAAAAAAATCGCAAAGCATTGTACAACGTGACTAATGCATTATTTAAAAAATATTAATGTTATCTGTTTATTTCATTCAATAAATATTTTTAAATACATAATATTGCAACAAGTGTAAATATTGCATCCCTTCCTATATACACATATACTTTTAAATTTTATTCTAAACAATGAATTTTCCAGACGCGTCGAGTGCAAATTATGCAGACGCTGCGTGACTGGAGTGGGGGTCATGCTGGCGACTACTAGCGCCGCATGGTGGGTTAGTTTACGTGGCGACAATAACGAGACACGGCAGACCCAGCAGTGCCAGGGGGCTGGATATACGCAGAACATGGGTCCGATGAAGACGGTTCACAGGTGATGTACCTAACCTTTATTCATCTTTAAGTGTCAGAGTAATAAAATTTAAGACAAAGTGATACGGTATTTGATTAATACGCATACAGTACAGATAAAGCATAGTTTTAAAAATAAACCACTTTATTTTTTAATTCTTGTGTCATTTTTCAGAGTATAAAACGAGTATGTACGACCAAAGTAGAGTGCACACTTTCACCATATTGCACACACTGAAATTGAATTACAAGAATGAATAACTGATAATATTTCTCAATTATCGAATACGGTATAATATTCATAACATTTATCATGAAAAACATACCAATTTCTATTCAGACTCTCAGTGAACAAGGAAATTTATTTTGTCATCAATTATTCAATAAATTACTGTACGGGCGACAAAGTTTTCAGTCGGAATATTTAGCATACTCAAAAAGACTTACCTTTTCTCGCTTTCAAAAAAGCTTTTCTTCAAAGGGACATGGGGAAATTACCGAGCCGTGATCGCCCGAAATTTTTACGTTTGGTGTCACGCTCGGTCTGTCGTAAGGTTAGTCTCATCCGATCACTTTCACCTAGTCGACCAATATATTACTATACATAGCGTCCGCAGCACCCCAGCGCCGTCTGTGTTGGAGCCATTTTCGGGGACGCTTTTTTTAGTGGCTTTGGACGGGAGTTTGGTCTCCTGGTATCTAGTCTCCGTGACGCCATCATTGCACCCAGCGCCACAGATAACTTTGAACCCAGCGACAAATTCTAACAAGTAATCCAGCAGCAAAACAAGCGTCGTGTGCGTTGGGCTTAAGCTAATGCAGCCCCTTGACACTGGTAGATAAATGCTGTCCGCAAAATGTCATTGCCGCACTGGGGCGCTAGTAGTCATGTGAGCGGCATGCATATATATGTGTCTTGCACCGGTGTTTCGAATATTTTACATGAATGAAAGTCTGTTGTAGATAACTTTATGAAAATCATTATTCGCGTATATGATGGATTTTAATTATAATTTCTGTGCGTTTTGAGCGACTTTCCATTGTTTTGTGGTATCAGATCGATTAGCTGATCGGAGTATTTAGAGCCGAAGGCGGTCACATAACAGCCAGCGCTAGGCAGTGGCGATTTCAAGAATTAAAAAGCTGGGACAAAATGCGTTTTCGTTTATCGTATAGGAATAGTAGGCCAATGTCAGCCCCCTGAGCTAATGTTAGCCCCCGAAGATTCAATTAGACGATCACCAAAGAGGTGAGCTCGATAGCTCTCAAAATCCAATAATGATAATGGACACTTCTACGAAATCGATATCTCGCGGAATTTTAATTCGGCGATATTTAAAAGATGGCGATGGAATTTTCAATGTAGGCGGATAAAAATAGAACCAACAGCTCTTATTTCGAAGAGCACTATTACTCTATTTGATTGTTCTTGAACCATGTTATTTTTTCACCTCCATAAACTTAGCCGGACGACTTTCATTTCTCAGGGTTTTTGTTTTTATAATCGTTTGGTTGTGATTGGTAGCCCAATAAAAAAAGATTCGTGGTCCACCGTTTCTTATAATTAAATGATTTTTTCCTCCGTAAAATTGGGCGGACTTTTATTTATTTATCATACAATCCATAAAATGTGGAGCTAAATCGACACAGAGTCGTTTGGTGGTTACAAATATTCTAATTTTGACGTTTGAAAGTTAGTTCCTTAATTACGCCGATCGATAAAACCACCTACGTTAAGACGCAGGTGAAAAAGGACTGAAGTTAGTCGCTGATGGATTCAACGGAATACGGAGCAGTGGTATTTCGATTTCATTAAGTATGTTTTCGTGGTAAATATTCGGAAGTGTCAATCCCGCTAAAAAGAGGCTGTACATTTTTTTATCAATTCTTTATGATATAAAACCTTATATTAAGTAAGATTTTAACCCCGCATAATATGTTTAGTTCATTAAAATTTTTTTCACTTAAATTTTACATTGATTCAATTCCATTTTCAACTTTCGACCGAGTGCCCAAGCGATGCTTATTAGATGTGGGTAAATCTAAACACGCAAATACAATGTGCGAATAGGTCACCAATATACTGGGCAACGCAAAAGTAAACACGCTAACATACATCGAGGCTTAGGTAAGAAAATTTCCAAAAATATTCAGATTATATCTCACAATGGGGTGTACTGGTTGTACAATAAGTATTGTAGACACGTGCACTTTATTTAAAAATTGTACCGTTAGTATAGAATTTTTGCAGAAACACGGAATATTTTAACGCGAAATAAAATGTTCGCAGTGTGGAGAGAGTGCTGCGTTAAAAGAAAAAACCTTGCAGTGGCGATGCCAATGGGTTAAAAAAAAAGTGAAATAGAACAAGAAATAATAAGGAAAAAGTGTAATTTCACTCGATTGATAAAAACAGACACTGGCTACACAACTCACATATGTATATCTCCAGTAGGCGTATTCTCTAACTCGGTAGCAACCGTTTTCGCTATCGTTAACTAGCGACAGCCAATCGCATGCACTATTACAGAAGAAAGGAAGCCTCTTATTGGTTGTTGCTGGCTAACGATAACGAATGTTGTCGTTACGGCTTACAGAATAGGCCTACTGACAAGTGTTGCTTGTTTGTGTCCCTGTATATAATTCTGATTCCGCCGCATCAAATATTTCTGATGGAAGAATTAAAAATGAATTCGGAAACAGTATGTAATTGGAGCAGCTACATGCGAGAGCGATAGAACACTGGCTGTTATTCAATTCTTCCGACCGACTGAGTGGTTCTGGGAAAATCGTTGAGATCGACGAAGCGAAATTCGGGAAACGAAAATATAAGCGCGGAAGAATTATTGAAGGGCAGCGGATTTTCGGTGGATTCGAACGTGAATTCAAACAAGTATTCATGGAAAAAGGCGATGATCGAACATCAGCGTCATTATGAGAAATTATAACACGTCGTATTAAACCGGAAACGATAATCATGTCTGATTGTTGGAAGGCCTACAATTGTCTTAACGAATAAGGTGGATTACAAAATTATCATACTTTTTTATGCTTTTATATTTGCTACTGATGTATTTGATTTATGCACAGGATTTCAAGGTCTAACGATGAATCATTCATGACATTTCGTCGATCCAGACTCAGGAGCATATACACAAAACATTGAAAGAATATGGCGCGATGCTCGTGGTAATATTCCAAAATTCCAATGACGTGATTACCATACGGCTGGTCATATTGCCGAATTTCTATTTCGTCGAGCATTCACGGCGCACAGTGAATGCGCACTGGTATCTTCGATGCTATTCAGCATTTTTATAATGAAGAATTGTCAAAATAGTTTGTATGTCTATTGTATTTTTAAAAGAATAAAATATTTCTTTTAGAAATCTTGAAAAAAAGTTCGAAAGATCGACGAATCAAGATATTTTATTGACATTGTTTTTGTTGATGCGCTGCCATAATAATATTGAATACGATTTTTTTAACTATAAGAAACCACACAAAACAAAATCAGCTCGATTCTGATAGGAGTGACACTTCCGAATATTTACCTTTTCGTTTGCTCGCAATGTAATTTGTCCAGGAGGAACTTTGGCCGTCAGAGTTTTACCGACCGGACGTATGTTACATCCTTAAACGGAAATCTCCTTGCCCCTAGATAGCGTGCATGCCTCTATAGACTTTCTGGCGGTATTGCCACCTTTACCGCCTTCCATGTCGAAGAATTTACTAACGCGATACCACGATAAACTTAGCCGGACGACTTTAACTTCTCAAGGTTATTTCTTTCCTAATTGTTTGATGGTCGTTTGGTGGTGATTGGTAGGCTAATAAGAAGGTTTTTGGTGGTCGACCGTTTCTTCATAATTAAAGGAGACTGTTTTCCGTAAAGTTGGCCGGCCCTTTGTTTATTTATCACGCAATCCATAAAATGCCACGCCTAATTGATGCAGAATCGTTTGGTGGTCACAAATATGCAAATCCCAACGTTTGGTAGTTAATTCATTAGTTATCGCGGTCAAAAAATTATCTACGTCGGAATACGGCGCAACGGAACAAGGGAATACGGCGCAATGATATTTCAATTTATTTATGTTTTTCTTCATCGGCCTCGTTCCAATAAGCCTCAAACAGAAGATAATCGTTTGTAGTGATTGGTAGATTAATTAAAATGTTCGGTAGTTAATTCCTCAATTACGCCGATCGAAAAACCACCTACCCTTAGAGGCAGGTGATAGAGGGCTGTAGTTGGCTGCTGAAGGATCTAACGGAACACGGAGCTGTCTTATTTCAATTTCTTTACGTTTTTCTTGACCGATCTCATTCTAATAAGTCTCGAAAGGAAGATAATCGTTTGGTAGTGATTGGTAGCTTAATTAAAACATTTGGTAGGTAATTCCTCAATCACGCCGTTCGAAAAACCATCTACGGTAAAATGCAGGCGAGAGAGGGCTGTAGTTGGCTGCTGGTGGATCGAACAAAATTTGTTAAGGATTTTCGGGAAAGTTTACTCGAATTCACCATTTCCACCATTTGTATTGTACAGATACACCATCTGGTATATCTGTATAGATATACCATCGGTTTTGTTAAGAAGTTTCGCGATAGTTGAATCAAACCACCATTTGATTTAAATTTATATACATTTGCGGAAATTCGGTCTGTGGCTCTCTACTCCCGTAGTTGTCCGCGGCTTGTCCACGTTCTGTAAGGTCGGTAAGATAGGAGGAGGCAGGAACGGAATTGTGCGTTTCGTCTCGGGTACAGTGACAGACTCATTAGTAGGGGTGTGTCACTGCATCCTGCGCTAGACACGCTGGGTGTTAGGATCTAGGGGAAAGACGGTTGTATCTATGGGAACGCCTGCCCCTGCGACCGCTTGTGAGAAACGCTGGAACGATGTAGCCGCATAGCGGCGAGATGGTAGAACTAGCAGGACCGCCACACATTCTTTACATATACTAAAGGCACCCTCCCAATTTCAAATCGATCGTCTACACCGTTTCTATAAAATATTCAATTTAAAAACTACTTTTTAATACAGGGAGATGCCGATGATGAGATAACATAGGGAGTACATAATGACACTGACGACGAAATTGTAATCATGTACTGGACGAGTGACAGTTTTTCATAACACTTTTTTTTTAAATTGACACTATTTCATGCGTGCAACTGCCATTCATGCGTAGGCATCTCTCCATCTTACAAAGTGTTTTTTTTCAATTGAAAATTTCATAGAAACGGTGTAGACGATCGATTTAAAATTTGAAAATTGCATTCACTTCATGACAAAGAATTTACTGTATAAATTTGTATCAAATGGTAACATTTTGCCAACTGTCCGAAACTCCTTAACAATAATTTTTAAAAATAAATTTTACTTAATAGTCGATAATCACGTAACACACATGTTATATGAAACTCGGTTGAATAACACGTTCATGTTAACATTAATATCAAATTCTTGGATAACGTTAATAACGGTACGCTTAGAATCAAAAAGGAATACTCGTTTTAAAAATTTCACACACATTACGGTGATGTTTCAAACAATGAGGTTGGAAAGATTTTTACCAAATTTCGTCAAAAGGTCGATTAGTTTTTTAGCTGTACGTCACACCAGTTTTGAAAATGCCGTTTAGCAGACCGTGCCATACCGCCGCCATGTTTGAAGATTAATAAACGAAAAAGATACCACATAACAGCTAAAAGTACTAATAAAACATACTTTAAGTTTCGTAAATACCGAAGGAATCTGTCTTTGACAAAGAAATCACGAAATCAGCAAATTTCCAGCCAAATGTATCTCTCCCTTTTTATTCAGCTACCCATTTTTTATTTTTCATTTTATTAGTTACCCGTACTTAAGCATTACTTTCAGTTGGTGCTCAATTAAATAGACCTTACAATTAGTTTTCTACAGTTTCTTATAGTCTTCTTCAAATTGACCCAATACTTTTTCAGTTGAAACTTTTTTCCAACAACGTAATTTTCTATGTTCAGCAGTGACATCATGAGAGAATCGTCCCTGAAGCATTGTATTTCTAGGCCACGCGTTTCTATTCGCCTAAAACTTCTCTCACCGCCAACGGAGCTCGCTGGGAGTATTGCTGCTTGGAAAAGTTTAAATAAGGTAAGGCGGTAGTTATCTTTAATGGGCTTTCTTCCATTTTTAGCATTTGTTTAATTATTTTCGAATTGAAACATGATTTTCACGAGCATCGCTTCAGTTTCTGAGGCTGTCGTATCAATGATGAGGTTTGTATATAAATATTCATAGAGTCCTGTCCGTTTTTTATATATAATTTCAAAAATGCGTGAACTGGGTGAGCTGACGGTAGATTCTCAAATCAGCGTTTTAAATTTACAATGACATAAAAAATAATGATCTTCCAGTATTTTTCTGGTTGTGTATCGGCAGGCAAAACTAATGTATTTCTTTGCCCATAGTTGACTTGATTGTGAAATTTGAATATCTATTTAATTTACGTACTGACATTGCTACTTTTCATACACATTACGAAATTACGACGAAGGAAAAAGTTCAATTTTTGTTGAATTATTTCTTTATGCTTGCTTAGGTTCAACTTAAATGAAATGAATCGATTATTTGAATTGAATGATTTTGGATCGATTCTTTTCTGGGGGTGGGAGGCTTTCCGGAAGAGGCGTGCCCACCCCTGCCGCTTCTAGCTACGCCAATGAAAGTCTCTCTGAATCACGGTTTTACATACAGGTCTTGAAACGACGGTAGTGGGGAAAAGTGTGATATTTTATACGGGTTTGTTATTTATTTTTTGTAAGAAATATGCCTTACACGGAAAGTAAACAAAAATTATTTAGATAAAAAATTTTGAAACCACATTTTTAAAGTGGACTTTTTGTTTTTTCTCTTTCACTAAACTATATTTTTCTAGCTTTATTTTTTTCACAAATTTGTCCTCTTTTTCTCCCTCTATGACGGACTTGCCTGTCTGTTTGTTTGTCTGTCATCCAGATCTGAGCTATGTTCAAAGTTTCAAGTCTCTAACTTATCCGTAAGTTAGGTTAAGATCGATTGTAAAATTTGTACCGAATAGATAAACAACAGACAAGAAAGCGAGTTAATAAAAACGAGGTAAAGAAGTGTGTATTTGCATGCTAATATGAACAAATTAATACATACATATTTAAAAATATAACCGAACCTATATTAACCGCGTACAAAACTCAAGCGACTATGATAAAAGTGATTCATATTTTGTTCTTCTTATTGTATGAATTGAATTGTTCAGATCAGAATGAAGATCAGAATGATGAATTGAATTGTCAATAACAGATATTTAGGCATATCTAGCTTTTTCGTTCGTATCATTCGTATTTGGTAGGTGGTCAGTGGGCCACTTAGTGTCTAAGGTTTTTTTATCGTCGCCACCAGGGAGACTAGAGTGAAGGAGTGGACACTGCGTGCTAGCGATGTGGCTCCAAAATCAAGGAAAATCACAGTTTATCGGTGGCGTTGCAATCGGCTTTCCCTTATATATAGATATACTCTCTTGCTTAGCTTTCCGTCGGCTACATGCGCATGCCTAGAACCTTTAGCTACAAGTATCACTATACATCGGAGAATTGCGATTGCAGCGCCTCTTGCGGTCACTTATAAGTCGAGATTTTGGAGCCGTCTTTCGCTGCTTATCTCCTATGGAGTGTCCACTCCTTTACTCTAGTCTTCCTGGTCGCCACCATGTGCGTTGTGATCAGGACGTGTCATGAGACTAACCTAAACCGATCATAAAATGTTTCGGCGTATAGGCGTATGTGCGTATAACAGATGAAAATCGTTACTCTTATAAAAAAAAACGTGGATATCCTTAAATAACTGTTATCGACAGTTTAATTCAGGGACAGTCCAAAACTTTGCGGTTCCGAGTGCTCAGCGTAACAATTTAGCTCAACTACCATCGCAATACAAAGAACAAAATATCAATCATTTTTATCATAGTTGCTTGAGTTTTGCACGCGGCTAACATAGGTTTGGTTATATTTTTGAGCATGTATGTATTAACTTGTTCATTATAGCATGCAAATACATCCTTTTTTTCATTTACTTTCCGTGTTATGGATGTTTCTTCCAAAAAAGAAACAAGAACCCGTATACCGATACATTAAAGTCTAAAGTACATGCGCTGTATGCAATACAGAGGCATATGGAATAGCTGCCTTCTTCACACAGGACACCCCCTATCCTATGCGCATCATGCGGCCAAAAATTGAAGCAAAAAATGAATGCTAAGTGAACTTTCCCCCACTACCGTCGCTTCAAGACCCGTATCACGGAGACCGTGGCCTATACGACGAAACATTTTATGATCCGGTTAGGGTAGTCCAGAGGGTTTGCATCTTTTGGAATTTTTGCTACGCGAATTGTCCGCTGTTTGTAGTGTCCTACTCTGTCGCTCGCAGTGCTAGTTGTTCACGAACAATCCTGATACGCGCGCAGGGACTATGTATATATACACACGCACACATATAATCGGGGAATACCCATGTAACACCATCGATACACACTGATGGTTTCATATGGTGTATATCTATACACACACAAAATTTATTATACTACCATTGCTGTCTTATTAATTTATCTATTATTCATTAATTGTCCATTGCTATAACCCTATTGTCTAATGATCGTGCCAATAAACAATCATGAAGATAAATATGGAAACCGAACTATTCGGTACCAAATTATAACTTTCTTAAAAGGTCATTACTAAATCTAAAAAAAGAGCTTCTACTTTTCTCCTGCGTAAAATGTTTTTCACACCACTCTTCCAGCGTTTACACTATTATTATTTATAGCCTCTTTCCATAGTCTTCGAATGCTAGGATCGGCTGGTACGGTGAAAAAATGCACCTTTTCAAGATTACGCGGGTACCCTGAGGTACAACCGCGCACAATACGCGATATTAGTCCATGAGTATAAGTAATTTCAGTAATTTAATCAATTCCGCACCTCGACTTAAACTGCAAACGTCAAAATCACGGGTCACAACAGTCGTATTCGTCGCTGTGATTGTTATGTACGCAGTACGGGCCTTGAGCCTGCACAATAAGTATATTGTCAGTAACCTACTAGCGCTACGGGGACAGGTAGAACTAAATAAAGCAGTCAAAAAGCGTAGCATTTTTATATATGGTACGGGATAGGGGGTACCCGCCCCCTGGGTTAGTTTCATGAGTCTCACGACACCCCGCGATCACAACGACACGGCCGCCTATCAAATACAATCGTCGTTTCAAGACCTGTATGTAAGGCCGTGGGTTGAATCACGGTCTTATAGGCGGTGAGTGGGCCATCTATTGCGCAAGCTTTTCTTTCTTATCGCCGCCACACCGCGTATTGTGGTGGCGGGGGGGGGGGGGCATGATGCGGCTAACCTAACCAATCATAACATGTAGCGCGGTCTTACATACAAGTCGGGAAACGAAGCCCGATTTGATGGAGCCGAGAGGCAGTGTTGCGCGATCCACGTTTTATTCCGCTAGCCGCCACATGCGTCGCTGCTATCGGAGCGCACCCCCCACCCATGGTCTCTTCTCATCTCACCCCTCTGCCCTTGCCACTTATTACTTTCTGTACATTCAAGTGAACCATAACCTCCGTCCGTGTGTCATCTCATGTTCTTGAAGTATTTCTTCCACGAACTCAAATATTTAACAATTAATTGATTTTCGTCTATAGTGAAGTAAACATACATCGCCGTATATCGGTCAAATTTCAAGTCAAGCTACTGAACTTTTAACGAAAATATATGATTCTAAAAAATGTCTCAATTATACGGCGCTTTATGGAGATGACGCGCTGGCCGTTAATTCGTCCGAAGACTGTAGAAACTGGAAAAGAGCTTACCCGACCAATCGAACCATTTAAATACACCCATAATACGTATATAAAAAGAAAGTGACAAATAAATGTAACAAAGAATGGAATTAAAAAAGTATTTAACGTAACGCAGTTAATGAACAATTTTATTGCTTAAAGAAAAAAAACTTGTTTAAAAATCGATTGCTGAAGTTCGGGATTACAAAACTTGGGGCTAACCATTTAGCCAAACTAGGATTTAATAATTTGGCGAAAAGATTGTTTATGTTCATCATAGGTGCTTGGTTCTATAGAAGTGGCATATGACATGCAGGTGACCTTAATTATGATGGTGGCTATCAATCATTTTGGTCTTCTGTAAGCTTATTATTTGTTCATTTGTTTTTATCGTCGTATTCCTATCAAATATGCGATCAACTGGGCTAGGGGTAAGGTCAACGGGGCATACGCCTCCATCAGGAGAGTGAGAGAGACAGAAGCCATTCTCTTCTTGTCGCACCGTACCCTTCAATAGTAATGCCGCGTAGTGGGAAAAGATGTAAAGAAACGCGAATCGACCAAGCGTACTTACCAAATCGTGGCCGTTGTCAGACCTGTACGTAAGACCATGACCACCGTGACATAAGGTTTGTTCGCGCTAGCTACACTTTCTACACTTTGACCAAATACAGCAATAGAAAGTCCACTGGAGGTGTAAGAAGTGTAGCAAAGAGTAGCTAAAACGAACAGACCCATAGAGTGCTAGCTTCTACAGCTGTACTTGACGAAGTGCCGTTGTTATCATTATTATAAAATCCTCAATTCCCCTTGATCAATAAGGAATAAATAAAAACATAAATAAAACTTTAATTTATAAATCAAGTATATAAATTCATTTGCGAAAATCCATAAAAATAATCAAATAAAAAATTGGAGGAAGTATGCAATTATAAGTTGGTTATACCGATGTTTATATTTAAAATGCTATATTGATAATGAGAAAGAAAAAAAGTATGAATCACTTTTATGAAAATATGAACTACTTTAATCATGATGACTAGAGTTTTTATTGAGTATTTATTCATTCATTTTTGCATGCAAATACATTCTTTTGTAATTTACTTTCCGTGTACTGGATATTTCTTACGAAAATGAATCAATAACATTTAAACCGAGAAAGTTCAGTCAGAAGCACATTCGCTGTGTGCAAGACAGAAAGAGATTGCCGTCTCTTTCGCGCACGGTATTGCTGTCTCGTTCGCGCAGGAGATCCCCTTCTTTCCTATACGCACCATGCGGTCGAAAATTGAATCAAGAACCAGAACGCTGAAGTGGACCTTCCCCCACTACCGTCGTTTACAGACGTGTATATAAAGATCGTGGTTTTAAGAGGGAATGATACCTTATCGCGGTCGGTATGGTAGAACGAATATAGATTCTCACGAATCTCTGAAACGACTCTTCAGATCCCGTCGAAACTTTGCCAAACGACGTCAAATAGATAGATGAATGGCTCTCTTTTTCTCAAATTTTCTGATTTTGAGAAAAAGAATGTAGATTGGCTTATGATAACCCAATCTACATTGTTTTTCTCAAATTCGGAAAATTTGCGGAGAAGACAGCCGTTCGTCTATCTATTTGACGTCGTCTGGCAAAGTTTCGACGGGATCTGAAGAGCCGTTTCAGAGATTCGTGGGAATCTATAATCGTTCTACCAAACCGACCGCCATAAGGTATCATTCCCTCTTAAGACGGAATGATACCTCATCGCGGTCGGTATGGTAGAACAATTATAGATACCCAACAATCTCTGAAACGGCTCTTCAGATCTCGTCAAAACTTTGCCAAACGACGTCAAATAGATAGACGAACAGCTGTCTACCCCTTAAATTTTCTGAATTCTCGCAAATGCGATATATCTCCGAGTAGTCTTGTATTTTGCGTCCGAAACAGCCCCCTGGCACTGCTGGGTCTACCGTGTCTCGTTATTGTCGCCACGTAAACTAACCCACCATGCGGCGCTAGTAGTCACCAGCATGACCCCCACTCGAGTTGCGCAGCGTCTGCATAATTTGCATTCGATGCGTCTGAAAAATTCATTGTTTAGAATAGAATTTAAAAGTATATGTGTATATAGGAAGGGATGCAATATTTACACTTGTTGCAATATTATGTATTTAAAAATATTTATTGAACGAAATAAACAGATAACATTAATATTTTTTGAATAATGGATTAGTCAAGTTGTACAATGTTTTGCGATTTTTTTCTTGTCGAGATTGCTTGTTTTTTGTTCTGCGTTGAGACGTGCAGAATATTGCTGCATCCGCATCAATACGTAATATTGTATTATGTGTAAAAGAACACTATCGGCGTGTTCTATACACGGAAAAGAGAGCTTTTCATATTTATACACGTCGTCCAATATAGACTCGAAAACACGTGTTGAATTGCGATGAGCCACAAATCGCTCTTCTAATGTGATAAAATAATTACGTTTTTCCACACTACGATCTTTTTTATTCGAGAACAATGACAGATCGAGAAAAAATGACGAAATAATACGGCGAGGTGCTTTGCGGAGTAGGGGTCATGCGGGTGACTACTAGCGCCGCATGGTGGGTTAGTTACGTGGCGACAATACGGGGACACGTTACTGTTAAGAGAATTTATCCCAGTGTCAGCCCCCTGGTCCGAAATGATTTTTTTTCTTCAAGCGCAATGCTCGGAATTGCGAACTGCGCCTGTTTCTCAGAAACAGCTGTTTCCGTCACCCTGTCATACAAATATATGAAGGGTTGCGTTACGATAGTTTTTTGTCCCCCTGGTACGCGCCGTTCTCAGTCGCGACGACGTTGGTGGCCGATTCGCGTACGTACGTGCGGTAGGTGTTGCGGCCGGAGGTGTCGGAGGAGGTTATAACACCGGCAATTTCAGGCCAAAATGGACGATATAGCACTTCGAGCATCCGATCATGTTTTGGAAGTGATATTCTCGTATCTAGATTTAAACACTTTGAGAAATTGTTCGCTCGTTTGTAAAAAGTGGCATAGATTTTTGAACGATGAAAACAACGAGGTCTGGCGTATGCACTGTATAAGAAGACTCCCTCAGGAAGCCCTGAGCTCGGATCTTCTCTCGTCCGTATCCTCTTACAAAGAAAAATTACGAGCGTTCCATTACGCCTGGAATCCGAACGATTCCTCCCGAAATATTTACATCAAACCAAATGGTTTCACTCTGCACAGGTGAGACCCCGCTCGGACGCGATATGTCACCATATTTCACAATAATCCTTCATTCGTAATGAACGTTGCGATTCGCATTCTAAAAGCCCCATTTCGTTTTGTCGTTAATAATTGACTTTGCTCTCGCTCTGTCCCGAAAAAAAAATATCGTTTTTTCGATATTGAGAACGTCATTTTTTTAGTCAGATTTTGGCAAGATGACAATTTGGAGACACTCCAAACAAAAAGCGGAGCATTGAGAGTGACTTATTGTTTGTCCCAATTAGTAGGTGGGATTTGTGACAATTCCAAAGTGAATTATGAACATTAATCATTTGCGTCGTTTGGATTTAAATAGTGTGCAAATTTTTGCAACGTGCGAGCCTTAAACGATCAATTATATTGCACAATATTACAAATTTCTCAATGTTTTTTACCGTTAAGGCTTAGTATTAAAGATTGTGCAATGATTGAACAAAAGTTTGAGCGAGTTTAAATATTACTGAACCCCATTTTTTTTTACACCGTGTAAGATTAGTATTGCGCTATAGACTCGGGAGGTCTTGCTTACGCGAAAACATTTAACGTATGGGCTGACGATGTTGGGGTTTGCGTCGTTGGATTGCAAAGAAAATCCGTTTTAATTTTTTTTATTCATTCATTTATTCCTCATTTTCATTATTCAGAAAATGTTCTTAAATATTTAGACTAAAAATCTTCAATGAGGATCCTGAAAAATCTTCCAGCGATTTTGAAGGACTGAATTGGCCACAAAAAATTGGGCTACGGAACTTTTCTTGTGCTCCAGGGATGCAAACTTCAATAACATGATGGGCCGTCAAAGCTATTGTGTGATAATATCTGATCATTTAGGTTCAAGGTGCTATTTAATATTATTGCACAATGAAAGTATCCTAGAATGTTATTGTAGGTCGAGGGCCGGCCTCATATGTGCTTTTTTACACCTTAAAGTACAATGCGTCGTTGGATATTCAGGATTTTCCTTCATGCCTAAGAAAAAGTCTGGATAATTAACGTGCAATCCATTCAACGAGCTAGAATATAAAAAAAACTGACCATCCAATCAATTTCAGTTCAAACTTTATTTAAGAGTATTATAAAAAGTAAAAAGAACTATGACAATGAACAAGTTATAGATATCGCCGGGCGAAAAATATTCATAAATATAGTAGTAGGCGCATAATGAAGTTCCTATCGTTAAAATGCAATGAAAATTCTTTTTTATTTTTTAATTTTTTAATTTTCATTATCCAGAATCTTTTCTTATATACTTAGGTCGAAAATATCTAATGAAGATCCTGAAAAATGTTTTTAGTGATTTTTGGAGGTGTAAACATGTAAAAACAGGTTGGCCCATGAATGTTTCGTTGCATCCCAACGATGCAAACTTTAATATCATAGCAGCCGTAACACTGCTGATAGTTTGTTTGGATAAGGTTCCGAAAACTCCCCACTCCGATCAAGCAGAAATTTTGCACAGACTTCCCTTTTAATATTTTAAGACAACCCCTTGAGGGATTTTTGTCCACTTGCAATAGTTTTCAAGATCTTGAATTTTAACACTTTTTTTTTGAATGCACACCTGCTACATATATACCTGCCACACCTTCGTTCGTACCAATATATGTTATCGTGCTTTCTGTTTTGTTCGAACAAAAATACCCAAACAAACCCAAACGAACAAACTCAAACAAATCTAAAAAAAAATCCAAAAACTATAGCGCATCACTAATCCCTTTAAGGACTGTCTTAAAATATTAAAAGGTAGGTCTGTGCAAAATTTCAGCTCGATCAGAAAAGGGGGGGGGGGATTTTTGGAACCTTACCCACATAACTTTTAGACCTAAACATTGATTGAGCCATTTAAAAACTTTTGCAAAGTTCGCATGCTGAGAGAATTTGAATAAAAATGTCGTGTTTCACTGACAACGCTCGAAATAAACTGTTATCCTTTAGAAGCTATTAGTTTCCTTGCTTGTCAGTTCCTCGAGGATTGTCATAGAGCACCCAATCATTTTGATGACGATAAAAATAACTTTGCGGATAACGTACTGCTCTCCAATTCCAGAAATCCTGTGGCTCAAAGTACGGACGTCTGCAGGGGGAAAATAGGATTCAGGCATGGGAGACACGCCTGGGAAGTAATTTGGGAAGGTCCTCTGGGTACGGTGGCTGTTGTAGGAATAGCGACGAAGGAAGCGTCTCTTCTCTGTCAAGGATACGTAGCCTTACTAGGTTCGGACGAGCATTCTTGGGGCTGGAATTTGGTGGACAATCATCTGCTGCACAACGGGGATGCTCAGGGGAATTATCCGTTGCTTAATAATGCTCCAAAGTATCAGGTATCGATAGTAGGCATCTTGTCCGGACATTTTTATTTTTCGACAACTAGGTTGTTAAGTATTTTAATTATGATGACAAATTTCCGTGAAATGCGCATGGGTTAATATTAAGGATGTTCAGTCCCAAATCGCAAATGATGATAAAATTCTGAAAATTTGGTATGTTTTTGTATGAAGTATTTCAGAGGTCGTATAAAAATTTCACGACAATTAGGAAGCTCGTTATTGAACAATTAACATTCACAAATTAAATGTTGTTTTATGGAAACTGATGTAACTTTGCAATAAGTTTTTTTTTGACCTCTCAATTTTATAATATCTACAATATACTGAAAGCAACGGAAACAAAACGAAGTTTATTGATACATTTTTTTTTATTACCTTTAAAAATTGTTCTCAACAAAATGTTAATTTTTCAATGACGACCTTCCTAATCGTCGTGAAATTTTAACACGACCTCTTAAATATTTCATACAAAGACATACCAAATTTTCCGAATTTTCTTATCATTTTTTATTTCAACCCTTAAGGAGGTTGAAGTAATGATGATAGAATTCTGAAAATTTGGTATGTTTCTACATGAAGTATTCAGGAGGTCGTGTAAAAATTTCATGACGATTAAGAAGCTATTTATTGAACAGTTAACATTAACATGTTTCATAGGGACTCAACATCCTTAATCCCACAGAAGGTATCCCTTGTTTTTGCTTTTCATGCAGCGTGCAATGTCCGTGAGACTTGATGTGTCTGCGCACTATCGAATGCTTTTTATAAACAATAACAGAGTTCATATAGCGATGAATCTATTCGTTAGTCACTAATAACTAATTATCATGATTCATTATTCACTAATAACTAGTTATTCACTAATGGAAAACTGTACATCCAAGCTCAACACTACATGCTTCCTCTACGATTAATATCAAGCAACTTTAAGGGGTTAGGCTACTGTGACGACCCAAAAATGAGGGTTATGTGAAAAAATTAATTTTTACGGAAAAAGTCGATTGAACAATAGTTTGGACATTTATTCGTACGTACGTTAACAAAGTTGTGTACCAAATTTCATTTAAAAGTATTAAGTTATTTTTTTTTGGGGCGAGGCGTAATTTGTGGGGGCATGAGTACGGCCCTTCTGAGAAATTACACAATTATTCTTAATAACTAATGAAAAAATAGGTTAAGAAGTCCGACAAGACTAAACTACTATCACATTGAATAAGTGTACCAAATTTTGTCAATCAGTTCATTAGATGTCGAGAAATCGCGTATACCGTTTTAAAAAGCATAGTTTAAAAAAGAACGCGTTTAAAGTTAGGCTAGCAGTTCTATCGTTCCAATCATGAGTTTACCTTCAGTCTGTGATTCCTGCACCATACGTTGGACCTTCCTCTCCAATTTGAATCGCCTGGATCGCTGAACGATCGTTCGCCATTTCCACAGTAGCCTATCCCCTTAAATCGAACTGGTTTTCCATTTTTTTCTAAGACTGTAAATATGAGTGAAATGTGACTGTAAATGAGCCCGAAAGCCAGTGAGAAAAATCCCGAGAAATGATTACATAATAAACATCTTTATTAATATTCACAGGTGGGAGAACGAATTCGAGTGATATTAGACTGTGACGACAACACCTTATCTTTCGAGAAAAACTATGAATTTCTGGGTGTAGCGTTCAGAGGTAACGTATATATTTCGTCGTCCTCGGTAGTAGGGAAAAGTACTTACCGTACGACAATGATACTGAATTTTCGAACTCGAGTACTAGTTTTCCATGTTGTCTGTGCATCCAATTTTAAGGGGCACCACTACCGTGATTGCCCAAAAAGGTGATTTTCGGGAATTTGTTGGAAGCAAAGTATTGCATCGAAGGTTTTGAAATGTCGAGGATATACTTTTAAAATCATGTATATGAGACATTCCACGCCATTCCGCTCGGCCGTGACCCTGACCAGTTAAAATTTTTTTGATTTTTTTAAATAAAATAGTATGCTATGCAAGGAGTATTTTCACAACTTTTCAAATTTTTATCGCATGTATTTCAGAAGTTACAATTTTTCGAAAAATCTGGATTTCAGAAAGTTCGGAAATGTTCTAACATCGATATCTTTAAGGATGTTGAGTCCCAAATCGCAAATGATGATAAAATTCTGAAAATTTGGTAAGTTTTTGTATGAAGTATTTCAGAGGTCGTGTAAAAATTTCACGACAATTAGGAAGCTCGTTATGGAACAATTAACATTCACAAATTAAATGTTGTTTTATGGAAACTGATGTAACTTTGCAATACGTTTTTTTTGACCTCTCAATTTTATAATATCTACAATATACTGAAAGCAACGGAAACAAAACGAAGTTTATTGATACATTTTTTTTTATTTCTTTTAAAAATTGTTCTTAACAAAATGTTAATTTTTTAATAACGAGCTTCCTAATCGTCGTGAAATTTTAACACGACCTCTTAAATACTTCATACAAAAAGATACCCAATTTTCCGAATTTTCTTATCATTTTTTATTTCAACCCTTAAGGAGGTTGAAGTAATGATGATAGAATTCTGAAAATTTGGTATGTTTTTACATGAAGTATTCAGGAGGTCGTGTAAAAATTTCATGACGATTAAGAAGCTATTTATTGAACAATTAACATTAACATGTTTCATAGGGACTCAACATCCTTAAATTAATCGATATATCGAAAAATGTTTATAGATCGATTTTTTTCATATGAGTTCACATAAATTAAATCACCGTTGTCAACATTTTTTCAGCGTGTAGAGTGAAAACTATTTTTTTTCAAGGTGATTGCCATTTTTTTTTTTTTAATTCTCTAAAATAATATGATAAATTATATGAATTTTAACGCTAATCCCATTGTGGGCCCATTTTTCTGTGTATTTATTGTTTGATAAATTCAATTTTTTTCACGAAAATTTCGAGTGTTTCGTATGAATCATATTTATCGTCTTCGCAATATTTTTATATATTTTTGTACCATTTCTAAGAAAAATGACGCCTACCCTTGGCGAGCGAAAAATAATTCTTCAACATACTAGATCGGGCTACTAATTGTAAAATTATCACTACAATTACTAACTGTAAATAAGTATAATCATTATTACTTACGCGTATTATTAGTAAGAAAAATTATTAGTAATTCATAAGGAACACGCGAAATTTTCGTGAAAAAAAATCGAAATATTTTTAAAAAAATACAAGGAAAAATGGGCCCACAATGGGACTAGCGTTGAAATTCATATAATTCATCATATTATTTTAAAGAGTGCTTGAAACAAAAAAAAATGTTAAAGTCCGTTAAGGGGTCTTCTTACTTCAGACGCTGAAAAGGCTATTTTCACGATTTTTTTTGATAGGTTTATATTATGTCTATTGATATAAAAGTTGTTACACTTAATAATACACTTTGGAAATACGTTTAAAAAAATATTAATTCATTCAAGTCGCTATATATAGACAAAAATGGGAGTTAAAAAAATGCCCTAAAAAAATGGTTGGTTTGCGCTGTTGATGAAATCTCGGAGACGGATCATCCGAAACAAAAAAAATCAAACGGTTTTAGATTCAGTATATCAATGGCTATAGCGCATATCGTACGATTTTTTATATATGCAAAAATAACAAAAAGGCGGACATTTTTCGAAAAAACAGTCTTTTTTCACCGTTTTTTGGCAAAAAAAAATAGTAAATATCAAAAATTTTAAAAAATCCTTGATGTGCGGTTCAGTAGTTTCGAATATTTTGTCAACAAGCCGTCGAAAAACGTTGTTTCGAGCAAAACCCGTTTATAGCTTGTTTGGGTTACATAAAGACATAAAAAAATTGCTTATGCATTTCGAAAGTGTATTTATTAAGTGTAGCAACTTCAATATCAATATCTTTAACATAAACCTATCAAAAAAATTCATGAAAATAGCCTTTTTTAGCGTCTCACGTGAGAAGACCCCTTAAACTAGGAGGTATTGCCTGTGCACTGACGCAGAATTGTGAAAAAGATTAAAATCCAACAAAATGTAGTTTTGGAAAAAAGTTCCAAATTACGCTTAAAATCTTATGGCTTTTTGATGGGCAGACATTTTTTATCCAATCGAAAAACTAGAGGGTCATTGTATGAAGAAGCGAATAGGAAAAGCAAGATTCAAATCAATCGGACGATTTGAATTCGAGCTGGAGGTGCAGCAAATTTGAAAAATGTAGTTTAAAGAAGAACGCGTTGACAGATAAAAGAGCAGCTGCTGTTAAGAAGGCTGTAGTTCAAAAGCTATTTAAGGAAGTTTATCTGATGATCGAATTAACAAACAGATATTGATAAAAAATTCGAGTTCACTTATGAGTATCTGAAAAGTCACCTGTTCAAATTTCAAACTCTCCGGATACCTTGTTTGTGAGCAATTAATAAATAAAATTTTTTTAAATTAACATGGTCTCTTATAGATTGTCCTGTTTTTCCCGTCTATAAACGTGAAATTTGCAAGCACTGACAAACAGTTTCGAAAGAAACTTTTATAATGGATAAAAAAATATCTGAAGAACGGTTGGACAGCTTTCTAAAATCCATTAGATACTTGTGAACTTCAGAATAAATGAATTTGCCTTGAAAAATGTTGATTTTTTGGAGGTTAACCTCCATATACTCCAGTCGCATATTATGATGGCAACGTCGCAACCGCGTGCTTTTTTAAATCAACACTAAACTTTCGGAACGACGCATGTGCATTACACTTCTACAGCAAATTATACAGAAGTGACTGGGAATGTAATGAGTAAATCGGCTTAAAGAATAAAATCAAATAAATTAATCGCAAATAAAATCATTGTAGTTATAAAAAAAAGGATACGAAATAATAACACATAAAAAATTGATTTCGAGATTGATTGAGAAAAAATTTGATTTTCGAAAATTGATTTTGTTTGCCTTTCCAGAAAAATGCTTTCTTTTTTGAATTTTCTTCCATGGTCGAAAGAGATCGACAATGAACCATGGTCGTGAGTGAAAAGTTTCTAGCACATGGCAGGTGTACAGGATACGCGGTCGCGCTTGGTTGCAGCGTTGCGAAACTTATTGAACGGACTACACTAGTCGTAATAATTTTTCTTTTGACTAACTTGGTACCAGATGAACTTCCTTATGATCCGCACTTGAAATTTTAGTATGTTATTTTTGAAGGTATGTACTATCGAAAAATGCAAAAGAAATCGATTTTTTTTAAATGTCACACTAGTGCCCTTCAAATATGCTTATCGACTCCGATGCACCGATTAAACCCTATTTTGTCGATTTTCTTGGACGCAGGCCTACCGGACAAGAGGTTGTATCCATCGGTATCGGCAGTTTACGGAAACACCGAAGTCTCTATGGTATACGTTGGAAGACCATTGGACGGCTAACGCGGCGAAATCGACCGAAGGAAACGTCGCCTCCATCCATCGTACATTCGACTGTCGATCATTCGGAGAATTACGTACATTTAATTCTCACAGGGAATCCGCGTGATTTATCCTTGCTGGTGATCTGTGACGAATCGTTTCATCTCACTCGTCTTTGCATTGGTGTAGACTTTCGTTTATCTCGTACTGTCAGGAAAAGGTTTCATTCCTTAAATAGAACTTACGACTCTCCAAAATGACATTTCACTATTTATAACAATAGTTGTACATACGATGCGTCGATGAATTCCAAGTTTACTGCTCGAGCTACCAAATATTAATTACGTACTGCGAATTTCGTATTCGGGTTAAGAATATATTGATCATAGAGTTATGCCAAAAAAGTAGTCGATGTGTTTGAAAAATCGCATTTCCAAATTTCCTAATTGAATTACTACGTCACAACTTGCATACGTTGCAAGTCAATTGTCCTCTGTTCGGTCCAATGAACGAAAGTTACGCACACAAAAAGATAAAAATCTACCGGCACTCAAAAGATTCGTCGCGACGGCCTAGATGATGGTTTTGCGGGATCTTCGATAACGAGCAAGTTTTTCTTCCACCATGAGTAAATGATTTAAATTGTTTATGCGCAATCTTTTGTTTGAGCGATAGTACAAATAATCTGGCAAATTGAAGTGACGAATGAAAAGCAAAATTCGACTAGACCAATTTTCTCAGTAATAATTTATTTCTAGATAATTCAAATGAACTGTCAGGTCTCGATGGAAATGTGTAGATATTTAGCTTTTCGTGCGATAACTATGTATACATTAGACCAAACGGAATGAAAAAAAGCTTCCTCTATGAGGAAGCAAAATGTAGAGCATATTCGGGGAAAAGCATTGGAAAATCATACGAAAATTCAGTACTCTCTTAACATACGATTGGAGGGTTCCCGGAGAAGTGACAGGAGTTGAAAAGATAACTCTGTAGAGTTACTATCTCGATGTACATAGCAAAGAGCCATTTAAACAAAGTTTTTCGGCGTTTATCGAGCCAACTGTTAGTCGTTATCACGAATACGCTTTTTCTATGAATTTCTTGCATAAATTGAACGAATTATATTGCCGTGCGCGAAAAACAACAAGTCGAAAAACCTGTCTCGCTTTTGGGTCAATTGAAACGTGGCCACAATTGCGTTTCGACATTCTCTCCCGGAGTTAAAACCGCGTTAAGGCAGGAGTGAAACAATCGTTTGCGAAAGCTTTTTTTTTCCACCGAAAATTGAAACATCATTGTTGCCTCATCATAGTACGGACGAATTTTCGGCAAAACAGGTTCAAAAGTACAAAGCAGCTTACCTCGTATCAGTCCAAAGAAATAATTCCTTTCTGTCGCGAAGTCGCTTGTGATTCTAAAACTTTTTAGAAAACAATAACCCCGACGCCTTCGTTTATTCGCTTAGGTGTGCCAGTTCCAATCTTTTGCAAGACCAGACAATAGGAATTTGAAACGGATACACAAGCGATCAGAACTGAGAATCGCGCTACACGCCTGTGTCCACTTTGACGATATTTCAAATAATCATTGCTATTGTTTACTTTTATGCAATTGATGTACGTTGTTTTTTTCCTTCCGAGATTGTATATTACAATCGATGCAAATGGTATACTTGTGACGCAGTGAAAATGTATACACGAAACGCGTTCAAATGACAGAAAGTATAAATGTTAAGGAAATGTTAGAAAAAAGAACAGCGCGTACACACACACACACGCGCAAACACAAGCACTTTTTATGTAAATATTTCATTCTTTTTTCATGATTATATGAAATGTAATAACGATAATAATTGTTTCTAAACTTTTGTACAGAATTGTATGTATATACGCTAAATATTATATACATTTACTGGTACAATCATTATGGTTACACCTTGAATGAAAAATAAATTTTATTTCTTATGAATACCGCTTGGTATTGTTTCGTTGTGTTATAAATATCGACGGATTGTTCGTCGATGACAGGTGCCTTAATCTTCTATTCGGATATCTGGGGAAAAAAAGGAGGAACCATGAGAATTGATTGTTTTTTTTCTTCATTTTATCGGCGCGAGTTATCTAATTTCTAACCTATGCGCGTTATTTCGGATCGAATGTAGAGAGATATGTGTAAAAATCGTTTTATTTCAATGTCGCAAATAAACAGATGCACTGGCTCAAGCGTTTTGTATGTCTATCATATCGCCACTAAGGAGAAAACAGGTTTACTCGCACTCGCGCTAACGTTCGATATGAAACTTTTTTTTTCTTCGATTGCTGTATAAAAATATTTAACCTTTCCTACGTGAAACAGTAATCAACTTTCTTATACCTATGTAACAAACAAATATTAGCATAAACATCGATTACGTTTGAACTTTAGGGGCTTGACAACAGTTATACAATTACCAGGTAATTCAAATACACAGTAGAGGTTGTGGAAAGCTTAACTTTACGCGGCATATAAGTGGCCGTAAGTACGTTAGGACTTAGTGACTGCAATGTTTTCCATTGATCGGACTGTTCGTTAAGTGTTTTCTTCACTTACGCATTGATTGAAATAAGTACGCACAAACTCATGCTTGTAGCTTCTTGAGATACTACTCGAGAAAATAGCTTCGTCTCTAAACAAAATATAGCCTTTAGTTGACTACATTTTTTAAAAGAAATTATGTCATTGAATTGCAACGATCGCCCAATTCACCGTTTATATGTTCAAATATGAGATTAAAAATGTCTGAGCGTTTTACCATTATTCTCTGACAATTTTAAGTGAATAATTTTAACAATATTTCTCTGACAATATTAAATACGGAGCACGTTTCTATCGATTCAAGGGTTTCAAATAAAATCAATCTTATTGAGAATAGTAGATAACGCTTTTGCGTGATGTTTGTTCGCCTTGTTTTCCACGATTTGTCACAATATTAAGAAAGCCAAATGTGAAGCTTGGAGAGATGGTTAATTGTTCGTCAAAAATATAAAAGTGTGTCAATTGCGCGTTCGCGCCTGTTCGGTGTGAAAAGAGAGAGAATTTGATTAGCTCTGCAACTAAGTTCGTGCATGCAAATGATACGTACTGCCTAATGTTAAGAAAACAGCACTAGCTAATGTTACTAACAGGTATTTGGTTTTTAGGCTGACTAGAACTATACATAAATACCCAAACGGTCATTATCTTGTGAATTAATTCTTTGCCGCCGATAATGATAAGCGTTAATTGTTTTTTTGTTTTCTTTTTTTTTTTCATTTGCATAATCACCCTTTCTCCAATGTCTCGTTAATCGCAATGCGTGTGGCCGTTGTTAAGTTCATCCGCAGTTCGATTGGCGTCACAACTTTGGTCGTAACGTTCGCTGCGCTCGGGATGATCAATCGGTAATTCTAGCGAACGCTTGACTTTCGTTAGTGGACATTGAGTAATAAGATAATTGGATAACACGCAAAACAGCTTGCACAGTATTGGGCACAACAATGCTTGATGAACAATCGCCCACAGCCGGTAGTTCTGCGAGCCGAAGGGATCGAGAAGTGCCGGACAGAGTATATGACTGAGATTCACTTGGATCGGCTGTCGAACAACGAGATAAGAATTTTAGAGCTTACACAGAATATTCCACGATAAATTGATAAATTATACTAAGGGGCCAGGCTACTGTGACACTTATTCTTAGTAGTTTAGTCTTGGACGACGTGTTTCTTAAAAAAAATATTTCATCGCCCATTGACGTCATTTTTCCTCGAAAAATGGAAAGAAAGAAGCTTCAGCTCGCCAAGTCCTAGCCAATATTATCTATCTTGAAAAAGAGCTCGTTTTTTGTCTCAGATTAACGCGGTGGCCAAAATCAAGTACAGCGTTGAGTTCAAACGTCCTCCACGGGATCGCTTGTAACTTCTTTAATTATTAATATATGAAAATGGAATTTGGTGAATAACTTTTTTAATTTACATTACAAATATTTTTTAATAACTTCGATTTACGCGTCGTCTCAGTAGCCAAGCCCCTTAAAGATGAAACGACGAATTCATTTGCTTTCCGCGAAGTGTAAACTCACCAGAGCGGCAGCTTGCAAAATCCACCAGTGGTAAATGAGATTTATTCCATAGGCGAATATCGACCAGTGAACACTGCGTTGCGGGTCGACATTGTAAACACCTTGGGGCAGAGAATGTTGGGCCAAAGATTAACATCGGTATTATTTTTTGCTATTCTGTTACCGATACATCCAAGCAATGATCACCTCCGACTCTCAAAAGGTAGTACGGTATTACGAGCATCAAACCGTGCTGCACATAGTACATGGCCTTATCAGGGAATATCTGAAAAGCAAATACATTCTTAGAGAATAATTATCTAATACGAGAAGGTAATGGATCAGAATAAGACGTACGTGTCGGGATTCTGTCTCCGGAAAGAGATAAGCCAGCACTGGCCCGTTTAAGAAGTTCAAGTGTATTCTAAAGATCGCTGTTACGACCGGACTCGGTTTGGCCGATAGTAGATACAACTGTTCAGGGATTTGAATACATCCGATATAATGAGCTTATCCAATCAAATGTTTCGCTTAGCTACTCCGCTAGGCTACCGCATAGACATCGAGGGAGATAAATATTCAGACCAATACTACTAAACGCAAATGACGTTGTAGTTTGCATCATTGGAATGCAACAAAAATAATTTTATTTGAATTCCCAAATTTTCTTCGGCACATTTGAGCGACGTAAATCATGCAATCATTTTCAGGATTCTTGTTTAGCGATAGAAAAACTAAATCCGCAGTCTGGTGTTGGATATTAACGAAAATAAGAAATTGAAAAGCACTTTCGCTGGACTCCAACGATGTAAATTTCAACCCCTTGAGAACTGAAGGAATCTACTATCTAAATGCAGTCAGGCCCCAATGCGTATCTTTTTCAGAATTTATTCAACCAGATAACGGATATAGAAAACTTGGTTAGGCTGGGCTATCTTTGGTACTCTACTGCATTTGCAAGCCAAAGCCGACCGCGATATGCAAAGCGAATTGATTACCTGAATGGCCGTAGTCACGTGACAAGGATTGAGCAGATAAACTATAGTTCTGCTGGTAAATTTGAATCCAATTTCTATACCCAGTACAAGGGTCATAAGAACCAACAAGAGTTTTCTCCCCGTTCTCTCGGGACTGGCGTACGGAACACATTTGGGAAAATCAATTTTTTTGTATCCCCATGCCAGACAGACTCCTATGACCGAGCTAGCTAGCAGAGTCTCCAATAGTCTTCTCTGCGGTGTCAGGAAGTTTGCGCACACCGGTCCCACGTTTCGAGGTATAGCCGGGTTTACTCCGTCGTACGCCCACTCGAACATTCTTCTGACTAAGGAAGAATTAACACGGGTCAGCGTTTATGTCATTTGAATCATAAAACGTAATGCTTAAAACTCTTTTACCTGCTGAGTATGCCAAGTTTCTTTGCATCGTGTCAAATGCGCGTACTTGTTATTAAATTATGCAACAAGAATGTCGTGTTCTGTGAACTATGCATGAATCTCAGAGCGACTTGTCAAGGTCAATGAGAATAGAGAAAATTTCTAGTGGCTGGGGTCGCAATTAAAGCTTTATCTCGGTTTGACGATAAGAATACGTGACAGCATGTGATCAGCACGCTTATGCCTCTGTAGAAAAGCTTTTTTTCTTGTCCGGTAGAATTGCCATCTTGGAAAAGTATCGTCGGGTAATCAGGGTCATATTCTACACTCGGATTCGAGCTCAAATTTATTCAAACCCGCTAAATACAAAAAATTTGATAAACGTGGTTGCATTTTTTCCTAATGCCAGTTTTCTCCAGGAGTTAAGCAAAAATCTGTAAATAGCTATCTCTTTCGCACTTTACACTATTTAGCAGGTTTATCTGGATTATCGAGTAATTTGTACTTAGAACAGGACCCTCAATTGTGGCAAAGCTTGAACTATAACACCTTGAGTAAAAACATCATACGAATGTTAATAATGCAATTCAAGAATAAAAGTGCACCAAAGATCGGCAATATACTTTCATAACAGTTACAATTTTTTTCAACGACAAATGACACCAAGATTTTATGACTGCAAAAAACTATTAATGCAAAATGGCTCAGGCTTGCCAAAGATCCTGTACTTTCGTAATTTTTACCAAGCGGACGGGATCAATTTAGATGTGATTTTATAAAAGGATATTATAACTTGTCGGGTTAACACGAAATAAAATCTTTCACACATTTCCCGCTTAATTGTGCAGTGTTTAGTGCCTGGCGATGCAACTGAGCGTTTTATTATTTATCGACACGAGAATATCGATGACGAAGATATCGAGTCAACATTCTGGGCTCAAATTTCGTTCAACTTGAGCGATGTATTTTACACTGACACGAAACTACGACCTTTGATGTCGTTTTTACTGTAACGGATTCAAATGCTGTTGAAATCTTTGTGTCAATTTTAATGAGATTTGCTGAGGTTATAATAGTTTTTTGACAGACACGCGTAATTGTTTGCGGTGTGCAATTGAAAAATGTGTGAAACGTATAACTGGTTGTTATTTTCAAGCATTGTTTAATTTCTTTATTAATTCTTTACGTACCAGCAGATAGAGCCCTTTTTCTCTCTCTCTGGAGTCAGATATTAAGAGATGTGACTTTAGTTTTATCGGAGAATTGAACACTGAATCGTTTTCTTCTTCTATTCAATTTACTTACAGCTCAGTGGAATAGCGTGTCGTCGACTATTTTCGATAATCTCGAATATCGAAATGTAAGAACCGTGGCGGGCAGCGCGACGGTGCGCTGAAGGATAGTAGATGGCGTCCAAGCTTCTGTCGCACCAACCTAACAAAGTTCACGTACTGGACACTAAATCATGGAGAACACAGTCTTATATGATCTTGACACGACGGCAGTGGGGGAAGCAGGGAGACTGGGGTAAAGGAGTGGAGTGGACACTCCATAGGAGATAAGCAACGAAAGACGGCCCGAAAATGACGACTCATAAGTGACTGCAAGAGGCGCTGCGATCGCAATTCTCCGATGTATAGTAATACTTGTAGCTAAAGGTTCCAGGCATGCGCATGTAGCCGATGGAAAGCTAGGCAAGAGAGTATATCTATATATAAGGGAAAGCCGATTGCAACGCCAACTACAAACTCTTATTGTCCTTGATTTTGGAGCCACATCGCTAGCACACAGTGTCCACTCCTTAGTCTCCCTGGGGGGAAGGGTCTCCCTGGGGGGAAGGTTCGCTTAGCGCATGGACACTAGATACAGGAGGCCACACTCGGCCTTTCAACTCGTCCCAAAACGGTATCACGATAGATGGCGCTGGGGTGCTCCGGGCCACATGTATACATATATGCAAACATGGACCCGATCAGAGGCCAGCCTCCATGATATTACTATACATAGGGCCCGCGGCACCCCAGCGGCATCTATGCTAGAGCCATTTTTGGGGACTCCTTTTTCGGCGGCTTTGCACGGGAGTTTGGTCCACAACCTTATATACAGGTCTGGAAACTCCGCCGGATGAGGAGGGTCGCTTACTGACGAAAATTTTAATACACTGGCCGCTAGGGGCATTGCTATCTTAAAAGAGTTGATTGCGAAGTGCGGTACGGGGGCAGACGGAGGTATTGAAAAAAGACAGAGCTAATCGCCGCAATACTCTACATCAGCCTGTCTCCGTACACCTCATTTCAATTATTGGTTCCGCAGTATATATATATATATATATATATATATATATATATATATATATATATATATATATATATATATATATATATTGGTGGTATATCTACCAATATAGCTAATTATAATGAATAAAATTAAGCAGTGAACCAACCCAACGAGCCGCCAAATCTAATTCAACCCCAAGCGTGGCTATAACTCAAATGTTAGAAAACTGTCTTATTCATGCAATGATAATCGTGGTTGCACGGATAGGATGCTGAGCTACCGTTTTGAAGGAGCCGAGTTCGATCCCCGAAGAGTGGGCTTGTTTAGAAAAATTATTTTTGGTGATTATGTTCAACTGGGGGCAAGATTGCAGCGCCGCGTAATGTAAATTCTCAACGAAAATTTTCGTCAGTAAGCGACCTACCCCCACCATGCGAATTCCGGCAGAGTTTCCAAACCTGTATGTAAGACCGTGGTTTGATCTCCTGGTATCTAGGCTCCATGGCTTAGCGTCTAGTTTTTGCCTCAATTTTTGGGATCCTATACGCATGGTGCGTATAGGAAAGGGGGTCTCCTGTGCGAAAGTGATAGCAATATCATGTGCGAACGGGACGGCAATATCGTGTACGAAAGAGATAGCAATCTTCAAGACTTGAAAATGGTTTTCCGAAAGCGATTGAATGAAAGTAAACTTATTTGAGCAATAATCTCTCCCTCACCATCGCATTTTATCCACTTTTTCAGGAGGAATTTTTCTTCGAAATATTTTTCACAAACATACTGCGTTGTTTTTAACTTCACTCCGGGAATCGCTGCTTGCCACTTTTTTTTTTTTAAGTTCGGTGTCTATTCGCATTTCAAACATCGAGCATTTTGTTCTATATTTGTACCTCGTTTTACATTAAGGTACCGCACAGGATTTCTGCATTTTCACGGAATTAAGTTGTCAATGACAGTTATTTAGATGTATCCAACTTTTTTTTCTTCATATGCGTGAACGACCGAACTGTTATACGCACATACTAGGCCAGTAAAAATAGAATTTAACTTCGCACTAAATTACCGATCCAATTTTTTTTTCCTAATGTTTAGGATCACTTGCTGAGTATAAAATCGCAAAATGCTGACAGATTCCGGTGGAGCCTCAGGCGCCATATTGAAAAAACGTTTTTGGCTGATATCTCGGAAACTATGCACTTCAGGGCAAAAGTTATGGAAACTATTATTGTAGAGAATAACATTTTGCATCTTTTGTTTCCTATAAACTTTTTTGCAACACTTACCGCTTACGATTTATGACTCATTTAATAAACAGGTTTTTCTATCTCGGCCGATAACTCTTATAATATTGAATTAATCAATAAAATGCATCTATCTATTTTTAAAGATCAATGTATTCTCCACAACTTTTATTTAAAACTTTTTTTTCTAATGTCCATACTTTTTGAGCTATAGGACATTTAATGTTGGACTACCGGTTGCAAGCTCTAAAATTTCAAGGTATGCATAAAGTATAATGGTAAAAATTCAACAAATAAATTTGCAAAAATATCCCGGATGTTGATGTACTTAACAATCAAAAGTTCATCTCCTAACCTGAAATAGTAACGAATTTTTTAAATTTTATTTTATTATATTTCGTAAAATTAAAAAATATTCAGTGCAATGATTTGATCCTGGATTATTGAGTAATTATTATTAATTATGTTATGTTCAGATGCCTCCATAATAAAATGAAAGAAAAGGAAAGGGGAATATTTATAAAAAATATATTCAAAATTTATTGTCAGAAAAAACATAATACAAAAGAAAATTAAAAATTGTATCAAATTTTTGAACGTTTTGGAGGCGGTGAAAATCCAATTATATCCGATGGTCCCTCTTCACCTTCGTTACTCTCTTCGGAGGGATACAAAGAAGACTGTAAGGCCTGAGTGAACTGTTCATTCTCGTGGTTAAAATCGTCAACATCTACCGACTCCTCGTTGAAGACGAGGTTCACTGTTGCCTGATTCGAGCATGTTTCCGCCGTGAAATTCTCACAAATGACACTGCAGTCCAAGCCTGCTTTTCGGCATCTACATGCTCTTCCACAGCCAGTTCGGCATTTGCAAGATATTAACTCCAGCAGACTAGGAGGTCTGTCGTATAGATCAAAAAGTATGGACATTAGAAAAAAAAGTTTCAAATAAAAGTTGTGGGGAGTAGATTGATCTTTAAAAATACATAGATGCATTTTATTGATTAATCTAATATTATAAGAGTTATCGGCCGAGATAGAAAAACCTGTTCATTAAATGCGCCATAAATCGTAAACGGTAAGTTTTACAAAAAAGTTTATAGAAAACAGAAGATGCGAAATTTTATTTTCTACAATAATGTTCTCTATGACTTCGGCCAAAAACGTTTGTTCAAGATGGCGCCTGAAGTTCCAACTGAATCTGTCGGCATTTTGTGATTGTATACTCAGTAAGTGATCCTAAATCTTATTAAAAAAATGGATCGGTAGTTTAGTGCGAAGTTGACAAAAAAACGTCTATTTTTACTGGCCTTTACGCCTATGCGATGAAACAATTTATGATCGATTCAAGTTAGTCTTATCCTGCCCCCCCCCCCCGATCGCAACACACGGTAGTGGCGATAACAAAGAAAAGGTTGATAAAGTGATTTTTTCTTTTCGATGTACGGCCACGAGGTTCGTGACGATATATCGGTACGATGTGCAACGAAGACAGAAAACGGGACAGAGTAGCATTGTATCTCTTTTTTACCACATATAACGCATGCGCTGTAAACCCTAACTCCATTACTCTAATTTATTCCAAGTTTCGTAAACAATGTGTAATTTACGGACGAAAAAAGTACAATTACACGTTGTGCACGATCAAAGATAACTCACTAAAGAAAAGCAGTTTTCTATATTGCTGCCGAAAAGTCGGCCACGGAAATGCAGGATACCAAACTGCAATGAGGAAATAGCGAACAAAGTGTACCGGAAAATGGAAATAATAGAAATGGTGCGTCGTTCGAACAGACCCATATATATAGTAATACATCGGTCGACGAGGTGAAAGTAATTGGACGAGCTTCTAACCTCACACAGACCGGTCGTAAGAGTATACTACTTTGGACGGCTGTATTCGTCGTTTTCAAAATGTCCACATGAGAACTTGAAGGCAAAAACTATTTGAAAAACAAAAAAAAGTAAGCCGCTTTAGAAATTTAATCGTACCTGCAGTCTTAAGTTATTTAATAAAGGGTGTCTCAAAAAGAACTGAGATTTTAAATTGCTCGCGACCTAAATAATATTTAGGTCCCTTGTGTCGTGGGGTATCCGATCCACCCCCATGTATGTTCCGCGACTTTTCATAGTTTTCGAGTTATGTATTTTTTTCTGAATTTTTGAGAATTTTCGCCCTCACCACTTTAAAAAAAAATCTAAAAAAAAAGTAGAAGACTTCGTCGAGATTTTTTTTTTGCAACTGAATCTTCATGATTAGTACTTTCATGCATAAAATAATCAGTTTCGTAACTATGACGCATGTTATGAAAATGTTGGTCTAAAGTGAAAAATTTACGTTCGGTAAATTATGACTTAAATTTTCAACTTTAAATAAAAAATCTAAACAGGTGACTTCATGATTCTGAATCAGACCTCAAGAATGCGCCAGACTCTCAGCTTACATAATCATTTGAAAAAAGTAGTACTCAATAGGACTACTTTGGCTAAAATCGGCCTTCAAAGACAGCGAAGTGGAAAAATCTTAAAATTAGCCATCTGATTAAAAAAAAAAATATTGACTATTTTCTCGTTCCTAAGGTTAATTAATGATAAGAATAGGGGAAACTAACCAACAAATAGCTTCAGAAGTTGGGCAAGAACAGTTTTATGGAAGAAGTGGTTTTGTTAATAAAACACAGATGATAATGTAAAAAAAAGTAATTTATTTTTAACATTTACAAAAGGTTTTCAAAGTGGCCACCTCCAGCAGCAATACACATTCTACACCTACGTAAGAAATTGTCTGTCAATCGTCTAAAAGCTTCTCTGTTCTCTCTCACAACACGTTCAGTTTCTGCAATCTTCTGCCTCGGCTCTTTTTCACTTGAACAGTCTCGGGCGTATGCTATTTCCTTGTAATAGCCCCAAATGAAGAAATCGATGGGGTTGAGGTCAGGTGAGCGTGGAGGCCACCTAATTCGTCCGTTGCGTCCGATCCATTTTTTTAAATCAGATGGCTAATTTTAAGAATTTTCCACCTCGCTGTCTTTGAAGGCCAATTTTAGCCAAAGTAGCCCTATTAAGTACTACTTTTTTCAAATGATTATGAAAGCTGAGAGTCTGGCGCATTCTTGAGGCCTGATTCAGAATCAAGAAGTCACCTGTTTAGATTTTTAATTTAAAGTTGAAAATTTAAGTCATAATTTACCGAACGTAAATTTGTCACATTAGACCAAAATTTTCATAACTTTCATCACAGTTACGAAGCTGATTATTTTATGCATAAAAATGGTACTCATGAAGATTCAGTTGCAAAAAAAAAATCTCGACAGTCTTCTACTTTTTTTAAAGATTTTTTAAAAATTAGTCAGGTCGAAAATTCTCAAAAATTCAGAAAAAAATTCATAACTCGAAAACTATGAAAATTCGCGGAACATACATGGGGGTGATTCGGATACCCCACGATACAAGTGACCGAAATTTTATTTTTGAACGTCAATGTGCGGGCCACCCTGTATATAGCATATTACCTTCGAAAGACTGCAGCCCCGACCGCAATATTCATATATTTGCGGATGAGTTAAAATGCCAAGTTTGGACTCTGGTTGCTGTCTGTAACCCGGTAGCGACAGTTTTCTTCATCGATAAACAGTAACAGCCAATCGCACGCACGACCACCGAAGAAAGGGAGCCTCTTATTGTCTGTCGCTAACTAAAGATAACGAAAACTGTCGCTACCGAGTTACAGAATCTCCCTACTGTATCTAGTCTCCCTGCGTACAACTTTGACGGTTCTATTTTTAGCCACTATATCCAAACTTTAGTGAAACAGTGCGTTTTTAACGCTTTGACACCTTGCCGATTTTTTCCACCATTTTAACATTCGATTGAAAATAAAATACCATGAGTTCCACATTCTAGAATGTTAAAACTATGAACTCGAATTTGTAAGTCATTCGGAACGATAACGTAAATGCGGCAACCATTTAAATATGGCTGGGGTCAAAGCGACCCCCTGTGGCCAGCGTGTTACAGCTAGCAGGTGTGGCCAGGGAGTGTTAAGGAGGTTCAGTGATTGGAGCGAATCCAAGATAAAAGCCCGAATTTGTTTAATATCATTGTCGAGACCGTCGCCCATGCGTATGCGGAGTTTCGACGAGATTTACCGTACAGTTTCCGAGTTATTAATTGTTAATGTTGGTGAATTAGTCACACGTAGACAACAAAATGTGCCTGTCCTCTCATAAGTATCGATTTTTTTGTGCGCCTTGGAGCCAAGACACACGTAAAAAAAACTAACGGTTGCGTTCGTTGAATCTTTGTGATTAATTAGGCACCTTCAATTGGGAAGCTCACCGCAGAAATAAGCAACAAATTTAGAATTAAGATACGCGCGCAAATTTAATTAATCTTTCGGATATTTTCAATGCGAATTAAAAATATTATTGTGCGAAACCGTACGTTTTTTAAGGCGTTACCCCCACTTGTAGCACAAAAAAGGCCTTTTCTCGTGAATTTTTTTAAAGAAAACTACAAAACTTTTTTAATCGATCAATATACCATCTTAAAGAACACATCTTGAAGAACTTTCAGTAATTTTTTATTGAAAAATATTACATTGTTTAGTGGCAAATGGCCGTCAATGAAATAATGTTTTTATATACACGGTTTGCGGTGACCAACATTGCGGCGAAGTGGGTCATCTGAAAAAAAAATGCGGATGGATTTGGTCAAATATAAGTATAAACTAGTCTTTAATCGAAGGATTTTCAAAAATATTCATTTTTCACAAAATGGCGGACAGTCAAAGTTAATGGTTCGATTTTAACGAAAAAAATCGAACGATTAAAGACTACATTTTTATGTATTAAATAAGCCTGCAAAATTTCAAGAAGATAGGTTCATTAGTGTTCGAGTAATCTTGGTCACCGACTTCAGAAATGCCATTTTGAGAAAAACGCGTTAAAAGTTTCAATTTCAGTTCTTCAATTCACGGATTCTTCTCTTTCAACGCTCATATCTCAGTCAATTTTGTTCGGATCGACTTGAAATTTTCAGGACATATTCTCAGATACTTATACTTCAAAAAAAATGCAATAAAAAAAATCGATTTTTTCAAAATCGCAAGTGGGGGTAACCCCTTAATGGATTATAAAGGGCCCTTCGTCGATATATTTGCTTAAAGTTTTTTTATGTATAGCCAAGGCATCTCAATTTTTCTGGCGACATGTATACAACGCATCTATATATAAGTTCATCATGGAAGAACCGTCATATAAAATGAACGTTCCTTTTTATATCTGCAAATATTGTGAAAATTGGGAAAGGGAAAAATCACATAACAATCGATGTAATATGTTTTGACTTTGGACAGCTTGGACATTGGACATTGAGGGTAAAACCTCAACGCGACTTTCTTTATTTGCAATCGCAATATCATCTTTTCATTTTCTTATTCTTGACCCACAGAATCTACTTTTGTATTTAAACTGAACTTCAGGTGCAATCCCGTTTACTTACTGTCAACTGTGTGGACTTTCTCCGGCTTGATCTTTATGAAACTTGTAGTTTGGGAATATAAAAATTCAGAATTATGAGCCTTCTGGTCATTCAAAGTTCGGGATTCCTACCCCGCCCCTTACCGGCTACAAAAAATAATGAGCCGGGTGCGTGGGACCGATGACAGCCATCGAAAATGCGACGATGCTAAACGTCGACGATATGACCTACTACTGAAGTCGAGTAGTAGAGTATTACGTTTGTTTCCATATTATAAAGATAATAGGTAGCTCGAAAGTCAATACTTTTAAAAAAATTCTCGTAAATAGGGCATATACATGTCTAAAACGTGGCGGAATTACGGTGCAAAATAGACTCTAAGTTTACTAGCGTGGTCGTCACCGTACCTCCTTAAAGATGAATAAAGTTTCCTGCATATTTATTCCCTGGAACTTTCACCGGTTTTTGGGCATGTAGGCATCCTTTTAATTTGGTGTGGAACACATCGAACATTTCATGTTACTTTCTCATATCCTTATGTACTTCGTAACACCTTAGGGTATTCCTTTCACGAGCTCGATTATTCAACAATCAACTGATTTTCGTCTATAATCAAGCAGAAATACACCTCAGTATACTCGGAAAATTCCAAGCCAAGTTACCCAACATATAACGAAAAATAATGACCCGAAAAGTCGTCTCATTTATACGGCACTTTGTGTACATGACGCGCTCGCCACAATTCTATCTAATCATTTATACACTAATTAACTCGAGATGCTTGATGTAAACTACTCCACGCGTGTAAAAAATCTAAAGATTCCGTAACGACAACAAAGCCATGGAGTCACCGAATGTTAAAAATAATATATTAATGATAGAACTTAGAAAAAATGTGTCTAGCAGAAGATTTTTCGTAGTCGCGAATTTTCAGAGAAGAAATATAAATGTCTAAATCTACTACAATTATGCGAATTTTTTCATTTCAGTTCTATTTTGGGTATAAAAATTGATGGCGGCTTATTTTTATTAAGCGCCACTGTAATTTACTCATGATTCAAAAGGACGCTCCTTGTGCCCCCCCCCCCCGCCCAAAATACGGCCCTCCGCGAAAGGACCTTAAGAAAATACCTTAAGAGGAAGGAACCTGCAAGTACAGGAAGGAAAATATCGGATACTTAAGAGCAAGAAAGACAAATACTAGGTCGCTCTCCCTTTAAGGAGAATATGAACGACACATTTTTACGGCGACGTTGCCATAGCGACGATTATTTGTTTACGTCACGCCTACTTCTTCCTGTCAACGGGATGCTATTTTTCAATGTATCTGTTACGATTAACCCTGTAGCCAACAGTCTACAGTGTTGAATCGAAAAAAATACATTTTGCGAAGAAAATGGACGGCTGTTTCAGTTATGAAGAAATCAAGGCACTGCAGCAGTTGATAGCACCGCCGAAAGATGAGTCAGACTCCGAGGATGATCTGCCCCAAGCTGGCGCTAGAAAATTAGGTGAGTGCAAATCATCGAATTATCCCTTAAGGACGTTGACGCGTTAGCCAAAATCAGAGATAATTAAAAAAAAATATAAATGTTATTTTCTAGACCATACTGAGTCCCCCCGATTGAAAAAAAAAATCACCACTAAACAATAGAGATAAACAAAGTTTAATGGATGTAACTTTACGTGCGGTTAAATGGGCGAGGCTTCACGTTACGGGTGATGTAATGTTTTTGGCTATTTAGCATCAAGATAAACCATTTCTAACAAAGGATTAACGAAAACTAAATCTTTGTAAATATTTAGAAAAAAAAACGCATTTTGCTCAGCGTAAACCATATATTCTATGGTGAATAAGGTTTGATGAAAGGTTACAAATCTTGGCTGGCGAATGAAAAACATTGCTACCAACCTCAATGTCCTCGAAGTTGCCGTATGTCGGCTGCACTTAATACTAATTCATGGTAATTAATAAATTATCTCGTGACATAGATATAAATAGGCATAAATGAATCAGAGCTTCATGAGGAGTTGCATAAGACACTCGCTGACGTAATTTTTTCGTTTCATAATAAGCATCGATAATTTCATACTCATTCAAGTTGGTAGTAATACAAAAGTTTTTCTTATTCACGTAATAAAAATATAAAATTATATATTTAATGAAAAATTCGCATCTACAGAATGAATCTATACCCCGTAAGCATTTTGTCGAGGTTCATAAAAAGAATCTAGATAGTTCACAAAGTGCAACTATTTCATGACATTAAAAATGCAATCAGACTTTTTGGGTAATAAAAAACAGGTACATGAAAATAATACGAGTTGTTTTTTTAAATTATTTTTCAAGCAATATTGCTTCATTGCGGTATATCATTTGGTGTGATAGTTTGATGGCTTGCATCGTTGGAACGCACCAAAGTTCTTTTTTACATTTTTTGAGTATTGTGGACGATATTTTTCTATAGGTTTATATTGTTGAATGCCAAATAAATATCTCAAAAAAAAGGTTGAAGGATTTTTGTAGGCGAGATCTGCCAGAAGAAATTAAAGGAGTTAGGAAATATTAGGTGAGGTAAAAAGTTCTGAGCGATTTTCGCTAGATGTCTTTAGGGATCATATCTCACGATGTATATACCGCATCGGGTCATACCATACGGTGATTTAAAGGTGACATTACGCTTTGAAAAAGTTCTTCGACAGTTTTGTGTTTGGTGAAGCTAGTTGTGTGTTACAGCGTTCCAAAATGGAAGTTGAAAAAGTGAAAATTCGATACATTCTTCAGCACCCCTACGACCAAGGTGAAAAGGCAGAGCAGGCGACTAAAAAAATGTATGCTGTTTATGGACCCAATACAGTATCGAATGCAACAGCAAAGCGGTGGTTCCAACGATTCCATTCTGGTAATATGGACGTCGAAGACGAGGCACGCTCTGGTAGGCCAATCGTCGAAAATGTCAATAAAATCATGGAAATCGTCGAGTCGGACCAGCATGTGAGCATTTATTCCATTGCCCAGGAACTGTAGATTAGCCAGAAAACCGTTTGGAACCATTTGCATAAGGCTGGTCTCAAGAAGAAGCTCGATGTATGGGTGCCATACGAATGGGCGCAAAAGAACCCTTTGGGCCGAGAATTGATGCCTGCAATTCTTTGTTGAAACGTAACGAAATCGACCCATTTTTTGAGCAGATGGTGACTGGCGACGAAAAATGGGTCACTTACGAGAACAGCCGAAAAAAGTCGTGGTCCAATCGCGGTGAGCCGGCCCAAGCGATCGCCATCCCGGATCAACGGCCAAGACGGTTTTGGTGTATGTTTGTTGGGATTGGGAGGGAGTCATCTTCAATCAGCTGCTCCCATCGGTCCAAACACTCAATTCGGACCTCTACTGCCAACAGCTGGCCAGATTGAAGCAGGCGATCGACTAGAAGCAGCCAGAATTGGCCGATGAAAAGGTGCTGTGTTCCATCAAGACAACGCCAGGCCGCACACATCTTTAGTGATGCGCCAGAAGCTCCGAGAGCTAGGATGGGAGGTTCTATCGTACCCGTCGTATAGTCCAGAACTGGCACCAAGCGATTATCACCTTTTCAGGCATTTGCAAAATTTTCTCGATGGTAAAAAACGGGTCTCAAGAGAGGCTTGTGAAAATGAGCTGGTCAAGTTTTTTTACAAATAGGGACGAGGACTTTTTCAATAGCGGAATTATGATATTGCCTTCAAAACGGACAAGTTATCGAACAAAATGGCGCATATTTTATCTAAATTAGATAATCCTAACTATGTTAATTTCTTCGTCGAAATAAAGCGAAAAAACGCTCAGAACTTTTTACTTCACCTAATATTAATATTCATTGCATTCCAACGATGCACGCTTCAACCTCATCTGGTTTATTCAATTTTGTTTGGCTTTATTTGGTATAATAATGATTATATATTTCTTATAATATATTTTTTCTATATAAGTTGTAATATCATTTTGAAATTAATAACAACATTAGACTTATGCAGAAAAAGGGCATTTTTCAACCAGTCACAGGCATTAAGCATGTCACAACTCCCCCACTCTACTATAACACAGTGGCAGTGAAGTGGGGATAACGTAAGTTTCGTGATATCCAGCTAACTCAGACTCCCATACCCAGCCTACCTCGATAAACATATACAGTTTTAAAAGCATTTTAAATGGTAACAAAAGTGTAAACCGTCATTTGACTCAACTGGACCACTCCAACCTCCTTAACACTTAACACTGGAATACCAAATTTGTGGATTTTCGGATCATAACTTGGTACGAATAAGTCACATGATACCGCCACGAATGCTAGGAATCCTTTTGGAACTATTTCCTCAAACCACTATTACTAAAAAAAATTCAAAACAGCTATCTTTCGCATTCGAGGCTGTTCGGACGATTAAAAATTTTCCTTTTAATTGTACTCTAGCTGCAAACGGCTCCAGTAGTGTCTTCGATAGCCGCATTGGGATGCGCATGCGTACGGTAATTGTAGGACAAAGAACAATGTGGCCTTTTAGGCGAAGGCTCACTCCGGCCGAGCGGCAATGAGTGCAAAAGAGATAGCCGATTCACCGTGATTCGTCTAGAAGAAATCTTGGCCGTCGCATTTTAATAAAATGAACAAAGTAGAAACGACCGACTACAGAAAGCTGCTAGTCGTAATATGTTATACGTTGAAGGACCTGGAGATATCGGTGCACCGAAGGCCACGTCGCAGGATAACGTGGGTCCGCACGCTCCGTTGAAGGCCGAGGGTGACGACATTTGGCATCCGTCAGAGATTGCCGCTGCTCCGACAACGGAAATTCTCGATCCTCGAACAGTTCCGGAATACGAGATTAAGTTTAAACAAACAGTGCGGCCTGAAGATGTATACTTGGGTGTAAGTTGGTCTAGAATTGAGTCTGATACGGACGTAAATTCAACATCTGTTGAGTTGAAATATTAGCTGCGTAACGAAGAGAAGTTCATTTTTTCCCTTGACAGATGAGTTTTAAGACTCCTGGCTCAGCATCTTGCGAGTGGTTGGCGATTGCCGTTAGGCTTCCCGGGGAATTACGGGAAAAAATCGAGCTTTCGGTCGAATCCGAATTCATCGATATTCGAAGTCCCAAGTAAATAAATCTCGAGTCTTTTCGCGTTTCTCTGTTGCGATGATCTTAGCACCAAGTTATCCAAGCTATCGACATTTCCTATCAACAGATACAGATTGAATCTGCCGACGCCACATCCGGTCGATCCGAACGCTTCTTCCGCCAAATGGAACGTCGATACGACAACGCTGGAAATCACGCTAAGGCTGATCCGCGAATTGGACGGGATCAATTTTTAATCCCTCGCACGCAACGAGTGATCCTGCAACCGAGACAATGAAACTTCAATGCCAAGCAAAGAAGCGCAACAATGTTTACTTTTCTTCTCCTTTTTGCACTTTATAATTTGTATTCGCGTTTGCACATGATTTCGTTATCACAGTTTGTTGATACGTCCCGTTGCGTTCATTCGGTCTCTGAGCCACTGTCGGTCTCGCCGAGAGCCGCAACCGCCATTTTGGGACCACGTGGCCGCGTTCGTTCGTCGTCCTCATCGTCGACGATATCTATGATTTCCGGTTCCGCATGTCGCACCGACTTTCCCTCAGTCTTGTAGTATCTCAAGTAACCGCACGCCACTTTTGACGCTTTGGATTTTCTTATAACGCGTATCTGTGATGCACGCGAATGAAGAAAAGCGGACGTAACGAGTCAATTATTCGGTCTAAAGCGGATTTATCGGCGGTAATCGTTTTTCATACCGTTTGGACGATGTCGTGGTTGTACTTTTGACTACTGCTCGCACCCATGAACACTGAATATTCCAGCTGGCGCGCGATTTCCGGAATATCGTCTACCTCTATCCTTTCCTTCACTTCTGCTCGAGCCTCGTTGTAGTTTTGCGTCAATTCGTCGAGCAATCGATTGTACGATCGTTCGCGCGCCTGTAGAAAAGACAATGACGTTTTTAGGCTTTTCACAATATCGCCGGATTGTACGGACATACTTTTCGCAGTTTGTCGACTAGAAGCAGCCGAAAAAAAAGTATTTGTTTTCGAACTGCATTCAATTTTCATTCCGAACTGACCTTTCGCTCTCTGGGCATTCCACCGTAAACCTTATGGTTTTCGAGTTACAGCGCATTTGCGAAAACTGTAATACTTTACAAAAAGCTGCATAACCCGGCGGGAAAAAGCAGAAAAAGAATGACTTCAAGACAAATTTGGAACAAATCTCGGTACCGTCGACTCCCTCTAATGAGTTTTTTAAAGCCATTCCACACAAACTGATGCGCGAGCTTACGAGAGTTGGAGAATCAGTAAATAACCAGGTTCAAGGTCAGTTGAGAAACCAAAATTACTATAGAATAATAAAAATTGTACTTTTTCTTTCAAATAATACATCGAAAATACCATTGCGACTTTTTTCGCCGAGACTTTCAATTTCTCGTCCAAATCATCCAACCATCAGATCGTCTAGACAAACGCGCAAACAAAGTTCACCTTTTTGAATATTTATTTTACCCGCACAATAAGACCATATTTTGATTATTCGATAAAAATGAACTTGCTGGAAATATGCTTCACTGTGTAGGGAATAGTCATGACCTTGGGGGCTGCGAAGACAATTTCCCGTGCTTGTCGCAGGCAGCTCGCGTATGGCCAATGAATATCGTAATCCTCTCGTGACCGCTGACCCCGCTTATCCTGACCTTGGGCGGCCAGCAAGTGTTTCGTCTTCGAGCGGATACAGAGAAAAGTGTTGATACGCTTCTTCAAGTTCTCCAAATCGCAGCACGCGTCACAGTAGCTGTTGCACCCGCCCACTATTTGTCCGAAACAAGCCATTTGCGCGACAATGCGGCATCTGTGCAGAATTCATTATTCGTCATTTGTGGTCGATGAAGAAAATGCCACGACAGACGCGTTAGCGCCCTTATTGCGCAAGTGAAATTTACGATCGGTAAAAGTACAAAGGCCTGTATCGGCGTAGGTTTTCCCCAGTTTCCCTGTGCCCTCGTGCGAGTGCGGTACAGTGCATTATTAGGAAAGAGTGGGCAACATTCTGGGGTGGCTTTCGTGGGAAGTTCGAAGTGGTGTAGGAAGTGAAAGAGACGGAGTTGCAAGAGTCCGCAAGGCAGGGTTTTTACGTATTATTGACTCAGAAATTCCCTGACTGTAACGGTTGCACACCTCGAATAATCCAATTTTCGGTAAAGTAAAATAAATTTCAACTAATAAATATGCGGAATGTATATAACTGATTGTTCAGAAATGTTATTATTCTTTTTGTTTATTTACATCGCGGATAAGTTATTAACCAGGCTGAAATGTGGCAAACGCGAAATTTAGTTCTCAGTAACTGGTATCATTGAGCTCAGATGCGAACGCCACATCGTGAGCGCGTAGCTGTCAAACAATCTTCCCGAATTTCGTCTGTTTGTACGGCGAAAATGGAAAGGTGGAAGGGAAAAATGCAAACTGAACAACAGTACAATCGACGGTTGGAGCAAGTACAACCGGGAAAGCGGCGGAAAAAAGTAGTGGCGCCGGAAAATAAGTGCGCAGTTGACGACGACGCGTAATTTATTTGAAGGTTGTGTCGAAACACTGCAGCTTCTGTAAAGAATGATACCAAATATTTAGATATTCTTTATGAAACCGCGGTAAGAAATTTATAGCAAAGAAGCAATGGTTTGTGTGTTCCAAATTTTAGCGCCTGTTGAAGATGGCCGACTTGACGGCAACGTTACCACGTGCCGTAGGGCGCTTTATCGTCTTACGCGAATCGGCTGAAATGTCCTGTTTTATGTCACGAAAATCTCGATAACGAGACAGTCAAAACGCTGTACTCTTCGTTGAAATTATTCGTGAAAATCTCAAGAATTTTTTACGCCTATTTCCATTCAATTCTTACTATTTTCATTATGTTGCGACAGTCGTATCAGAGTTCTCATGAAGCTTTTGCTATGTCGCCCGCGTATAAGAGCCTAACGTAAATAATTAATTGCTCAACAATCACACAGACGAAGTACTTAAAATTTTACATGGAATCGTAACAACTGTTCGCAAATACCGCCAATAAATTTCAGCAAATTCTTACTATTTTGCGATAGCTGAGCAACCTCCTTGAATATTGTAAAGTAAAAAAAATACATTAAAAGCAAATACAGAACCTGCTTTTTAATACAGAAATTTTTAAGCCGGTGACAATAACTAAAAAATAAATATAAACACTTATTCATAATAATAAGGACGAGGTTGTGTATCAACAGATCGAATGAAAATGTATAGAGATTTACAGTAAATTAGTCGTCAGTTTAATAAATTTTCGATGTTTGGCACTGACATAACTTTTTTTGTATGTAATGAAGAATACTATAAATATCAGAAGTATACAAAAATATTTATTTTAATACTGTACAGTTTTTTGTCAAGTCGGTTACATTTTTCGTAATTCTTGCAAAAAGTAAATTTTAAGAAGGTTGTAAATGATCAAAATTTCCTGACTTTTCCCTGATTATTCCAGGAGGAAAGAAACTCCCTCCGTTATCCCTGTTTTCCATATGCGTAACAACCCTGGCAAGGGCATAGGAAGGAACGATACAAAAAAATACTACTGCAGATTCGAACTGGTGGATTCTAGTGGTTAGCGTGCTTGTCACTAAACCTGCGAAACGGGAGGTCCGGCGTTCGAAACCCAGTCGCGTACATTTCGTCGTGAAATGTTTTTGTTCGGCATTTCGCGGCGAAATAAGACTAGTTCCACGATGGGGGGGGGGGGCGAATGGATGACCAGCTTTATTGGTATAGGTTCTCCGCAGTTTCCCTATACCCATGACAGAAATGTCATGATGAATATGATACAGAGGGGGAAGTCGGCTGCGGCCGCAAGAAGGGACAAAAAAGTGAAGCAAGGAGTGTAGAAAAAGAAACAGTGAGGAACGAAACAGCCACGGTGGAGGAAATAATAGGTAACAAACGCGAACAGCGTATACCTTAGGAAAAAAACAAATTTAATTAAAAATTTACTACTGCAGATTCGGTCCTCGTTTGTTGTTTACCGCGATGTTCGAAAGAATATCGAATACGTACTTTGTCCCGAAGCAGTAATCGACGAATTCCCTGAAAAATCGATGCTTCCGTGAGGAAATATCGGCTTCCTCGCTCGACCCCCTCGGTAGTGATTTGATGTGCATCATTACACCGTTCTCCTCTTCTATACTGAAGTATACTCGGCACCAAGTGCTCGAGCCATCTTGAGCCGACCTCCCGTTTCCTTGGTAAAGTTGCTGAATACTCATCGGCAAGCTCCAGTGTACAACGAACCTGAGAGTCAAAGAATCTCTCAGTTGTGTTGAAATTTACGAGTTTTACGAGCGAATCAAGTGTAAAAAAGGTATTTCCCCGACCTGACGTTCGGCCTGTGGATGCCAAGTGCGAATTGTGGTGTCACTGCAATCACGGTTATTTCCCCGCTGCTCCATCTCCTCAGAATTGATTTGCGATCGTGCGATGACAAGTCTACCGATAAAAAAAAACAATCGTTCAATTTCACGACTAACGAGGAACATCACTTGTATGATTTTCCTCGTAAGATTCGTTTTAATTATTGATACAAAAAAAATACAGGGAGTAACAACTAATATCCTAGTACGTGATATAACAATGCAAAACAAGAATAATCACCCCCGTGACAAGAAACGACAGGGATATCCATAGCACGTAATTCCCTCTCGATTTTCTTAGCCGCTTGCTTCTTTCTGCAAAATATGATACCGTAACTTCGTAGATTCTGGAAAAGGATAAAGTCTGTCATTCGATTCGAAGGATTCGCAAAGCCGGCGATTTTCGCCGTAAGCGTGTTTCTATTTACCGGTGAAGGTTGTTGCTCGGATAGGCCTATATGTTTGACGATGAAGTTTCTCAGGTCTTGTAAAGGATCTTGCAGGCTGTCGATGAAACGGACGTCTTGGTACTTCGCCAACAGCGACGATGGAAATATCACTCTTGGATTTTTTATACCCAACGTTTTGAGTATGTCATTTTTTACCTAAAGTTTGTAATGCTCTTGTTAACTATTCAACTATTTGCACTATAGTGCTTCAAGGATTTTTTTTGGTTTGATTTTTCTTCCCCCGCTGGTTAAAACTCGTCGTTATACCTCGTACGTCGCTGTTCCCGTAAGAACAACTTTTCTGACAGGAGGGAACAAACGTTGAACCGACACTGCAACTTCTCTGTAGTTCGATGCGTAATCGTTGCTGAAACGACTGATGCACTGAGCCTCGTCGAAGACGAGACAAGAAATGCTCTTCCGGTTATTTAACTCGGTTACGAAATCCTGATTAAAAAAAAACAAAACCAAGTTTCAATCCTGGTATGTACATATTTGAGAGATAATGTATTTTTTTAAATTGTGAAAAGTGTTTATATATTTCACACTGAAAAATATATATTTAACTTTAAATATTTATATTGAGAAGCGTAAATTACTGATAGATCAATAAGTTTGTTTGGGTTCGAAAATATCAGGCGTAATTTTGTATTGGGGAATGTTTCTTGGTTTGAGGAATATTTTCTTTTTAGTTAACTTGAGTCTACAAAGTATGATATTAAAAACTATCTTTGAATAATAATTTGTATTTTTACATTATTACATTTTTCAATGATGCCGAAATGCGATGTTCGTGAGATAAAACAATAACAAGACAGGAGAAATTATTTTCAAAAGTTATTAAACAACGACCTTTGAAAATGGGTGTGAGAAAATTAGCGAATTACTCAAAACAATAATTTCTGGACCTATTGCTTAAGTTGATAGGTTTAAAAATTAAGGGGGCTAGGCATCGAAAACTCTCGAATATTCTCGTTTTTTGTTGTTGTATTCTGTTACTACAATCTCTTCCAATCATTTTCGCGGAAAGAAAATTGAAAAGTCCGCAAATTGAGCTCAGGACAGCAATAAAATTCCAATACTCCGCTACCGGTCAACAGCTGGTTGAAACAAGAGATCGTAAGCATCGACGAAAGAAGCTAGGGCGAAAAAACCCAACGTTCCGCGATTGCTGCCACAGAAAAAGCTGAAGTCTTTCCACAGTGCCATAGTACTATGCGAGAACTTAAGGAAGTTAATCTGGTACCGAGTTAGTCGAAAGAAAATGTATTACGTCGGTCTGTTCAATAAGTTTGGTAACGCTGCAACGAAGCGCGACCGCGTATCCTGTACAGCTGCCATGTGCTAGAAATTTTTCACTCGCGTCCATGGTTCATCGTCGATCTCTTTTTCGACCATGGAAGAAATTCAAAAAAGAAAGCGTTTTCATGGAAAGGCAAACAAAATCAATTTTCGAAAACCAAATTTTTCTCAATCAATCTCGAAATCAATTTTTTATGTGTTATTATTTCGTATCCTTTTTTATAATTACAATGATTTTATTTGCGATTAATTTAGTTGATTTTATTCTTTTTAAGCCGGTTTAGTCATTACATTTCCAGTCACTTCTGTATAATTTGCTGTAGAAGTGTAGTGCACATTGCGTACTTTGGAAAGTATTAGTGTTGATTTCAAAAAGCGCGCGGGTGCGACGTTGCCATTATAATATGCGACTGGAGTAATATGGAGGTTAACCTCCAAAAAATCAGCATTTTTCGAGACAAATTAATTTATTCTGAAGTTCATAAGTAGCTAATGGATTTTAGAAAGCTGTCCAAACGTTCTTTAGATATTTTTTTGTCCATTATAAAAGTTTATTTCGAAACTGTTTGTCAATGCTTGCAAATTCCACGTTTATAGACGGGAAAAACACGACAATCCATAAAAGACCATGTTAATTTAGAACAAATTTATTTATTAATTGCTCACAAACAAGGTGTCTGGAGCGTTTGAAATTTGAACAGGTGACTTTTTAGATACTCATAAGTGAACTCCATTTTTTAAAATCAATATCTGTTTGTTAATTCGATCATCAGATGAACTTCGTTAAACGCGTTTTTTTCTCGAAATAGCGTTTCGTACTAGTTTTGCTACAATAGCTCAAAAACGATTGAAGACATCGCCTTGACTTTGAAAAAAATAAAGATGTCAACTTTCTCTACAAAATGAACCGGCGTCAATGTATAAAATTTATGATTAGTGTTATTGCAACAAATGTCATACGAATTTCGATGTTTTTCAAATTTCAGCCCCCACTTTGGAAGTTTTTATGGTTTTTTCAAAAATTTTACGCTCGGTCCATGGTGGAACATCCCCTGAAGAGAATGGCGTTTGGGAATTACAGAGAACTTCAACCAGCCACTCGAAATCGTGGCAATGAGGGAGCAGTGCATGAGACGCGTGGTCTTCTTCATCCGCCCATATCACCCTTAAGTTTTTATATTTTTTAAACCTCGAGAACCGCATTTAATAGCCAAAACCCCAATAAAAACGTTCCAAAAAAGAAAATGTATTTTCCGGTTCTTGAAAAAATGCCATTTGAATATTATTCCATTTTCGGTCTATTTTCGCTACCTCGACCCCTTAAGGAAGAACGAGCGCGTGCTCTTGATTTCTGTAGATTTTGTTCAAATTTTAATTGCACTTTGTTCATGTCATTATGCATGTGTGAGCAAAATTTCAGAATAGTCGACTGTTTAGATTGAGAAATAATCGATTTAAAATTGCAACTTTTAACACTGCAGGGTCTGCATGCTAAGCACTGCAGGGTAAGTAATAAAGCAACGTTAAATAATAGATGTACTATAGGCAACATTCAAACTGTTTTCGTCTCAATTGCACGGTTTCGGTCGGGTAATTCATTCGGCATAATAATTTCGTATCTCACAATAACAAAATCTCTGATCCTCTTGTCCATGGATGCGTACAGCAGCTGGAGCTTAAACTTATCTGCCCGCAAATCCTCGAGTATCACGCTCCGTAGCTTTGGCCATGTCGCTGGACACAGATATTCGGCATTGACTTTCCGTTGTTTCAAAAAATCCACTTGAACCTGGACATACAGCGAAAACCCTTGCCTTGCGAAATCGGTAATCTTTTTTCACCACAAATCTTGTATGTATCATAGGTAATTTTTGTAAGTATCATGAGCCGTGTGTGCCCAGGAATATTGGCACAAGCACGTTTGCCTTTATTATGCATCATACGTTTAGGCCAACGGTAATAGATACGTTTATAAGTTGAACAAATGTAACCCAGCAGTGCAATTCCTAATCCAGCGTTTGTTAAGTCTCGCATTGAAGTAATTGATATAGTTGAAAATGATTTACTTTCCAGGGTTGCATAGGTTGTCACATGCAAGGCAGTTGAATAAGGCTATTTGCAAAGGCATGCATAGATATCCAAAATAATTAAATTCAAATAATTGCTCAATTTTATTTGTTCCACCCAAGCAAGCGTAAAGAAATATTTTAATATAACTTGAACTATGTCCTTCATCGTAATTTAGTAACTTGTATAAAAAGTAGCTTCAGTACATAAATAAAAAAGATATTGAAATTTCACAATTAAGTGGGCAAAAGCAATACATAAGACTGTTGTCAGCTGATACACAATCAGAAGGATACTGAAGCTCAACATTTACTGCCAAGTGCTAGATAGTATCATTGTAAATTTAAAAAGCCGTTCTGAGAATCAGTGTTAGCTGTTATAGTTGATGCATTTTTAAAATTGAATATGAAAAACAGAGAGCATTTCATCAATAATTATGAAGAAATCTTAATAATTAATACATCAGCCTTAGAAGCTGTAGCAATGATTATGGATAATTCACTTTCATTTAAAAATGATGAAATAAATGCCGGAAATTTATGAAAGCACATTAAAAATCAAAGGGCTTGTATAAACTTTTCCAAGCAGCAGTACTCCCAGCGAGCTCCTCTGGCTGTGAGAGGAGTTTGTGTCTGTCGTGAGGTGGATGAAAACGTGGCTCGAAGCTCAATGATTCAGAAACGATTCTCTCATATTTCATGACGTTGAATTTTGCATTGTTGGAATGCAGCGGAAGTCAATTCTTTTGAGTTGCTCAAAATTTTTCTTATCCGATTTAGACTACGAAAATCATTCTAATCTTTTAACGTATTCTTGTTAGGAATCTACAACTGTAATATACAAAATAAAAACCACTTTGGATAATGAGAAAAGTGAAGGACTAATAATGTATAAACAATAAATCCCTCCATTCCAACGATGCAAACTTCAACCTCATCATATTTCACCCTTCACCGTTGAGAGCATTATCAACCTGAGGATGACATACTTTTTGCTACTTAGTTACAGACACTGACTCTGTGAGACCTGGCCAACTACCAAATGCTGTAGTATCCTTGAAATTATAGCTATTCGGATTACTTTTTTTGAAAATGAAAGGCCAGACCATTAGTAAAGCACCTGTGAAGAGAAATTCTATTTGGCCCATATTTTGTGGAAAAGAACTGTTCATGCAGATCTGGTCGGTTGGTCGGATCTGCGAGACACATTCGTGTCTCTAGGTTTAAAAAAAACCAACTAAGAAGTGTTGGGCTGAATGAAAAAAATAGAAAACTAAAGAAAAGAGTTCATTCAGTACCTACTGAAAGCAAAGTTTAAATACTGGTAACTGGATGGAATGATGAAAAATTAGTTGACCATTTTTGAACCGGTGTGCTGATCTAGTGGTTAGCGAGTTTGCCTCTGAAATCAGCACATCGGGAGGTCACAGGTTCGAATTACGGTCTCGCAGTTTCGGAGAAAAAAAAATACAGGCATGACGGTAGCTCCAGTTCTACACAGATGTCGCGCACATGGACCGATACGTGTGTGCGACTGTAGTCTACGATTTATTTCTCAAAGAAACGCGACTAGCTCCGAGACTGGGAAGCGAACTCGGGACCAGCTGTATGGATGAAAATCGACAGAAAATGTCATGGTGGATGCGCTACAGAGGGGGAAAATGGTGGGAAATGTGATAAGGGGAAGTACCCTGTACATAGAAGCTACAATAAGCAGAAGCATTCGCCGTAGCAGAGACGATAATAGTTGATTATTTTTCAAGATATTGCAAGAGTTTGATATTAATGTGAATATGAATGTGTGATCAAAGCTTCGTATTTTACGTGTATTACGTGATTATTGATTACTATACACACTTTATTTGAAAAAAAAAGACAATCGTGGCCTGCTTTTCTGTAAGAACAGCGTAAAAACCCGTGCCGGCCCTCTCGCCACACCCCAAGAAAAAAATACACCAATGAATGCAGGAGGGACGGGCAGTGTACGGCTTTGGTCATTTCCCACAGTAGGCAGCATCTGAGTCAATACTCGAATGAATGATCGTTCAGCTGCGTACTTGCTTGTGTACCGTCTACCGTGATATGCTGGCGTTGGGAAACAGACTGGTGAGGACAATACTCTGGTAGACCTCTGAGGAATTGGAAAGCCCTAAAGTGACGAGTACAGGGGGAAAATGAAGGGAATGCAAACGTGACATCCAATAACGACAACGGCAAAATCACCTGGCCTATATTTTAAATTGTATTAATTGCGAATCAATGTAAAACGTACCTCACCCAAACAGTTCGTAGGAACAAACACCACTGTTAGGGAATTTTCTTTGAGAACAGCTGGTAATTGGAAGCAGATTGATTTTCCCGCCCCGGGTTGCAAATTTATGTACACATCTCTTTCGCCTGAATACACCATGCTATTACAAGACGAACGTGCGCGAATTTTTGTTATAAAAAGAAAGAAAATTACAAAAAGTTTTTCCTACCTCGGAAAACTTCTTCGGTGCCTTCTTTCTGGCCGATACTCTTAAAATCGTCGTGACCAAAAGTACCTTTCAACATTTTTCTCAGTTTCACCTCGTGCTCCGCTGCCATTGTCATTGTATCAGAAAACTTTACGTTTAGGTTGCGACGAAAGGGTCTTATGGAACTGACGAACCGGCGTCAGCTATGGCGAATTCAAAGCACTTGTTGATATCCTCTCGCTTGTAATGCAGCGTCAATTGCTTCGATTCTACAATATTCAGTTTCGTAAATTCAAAACTAACGAATCAGGCGACAAAAAGTAACGTTTCACGAAGCTGGGCCCTAATAAGTGTGTATATTGGAGGTGGATGAAATGCAAGTTAGGTTTTTATCCAGGATTCTACGCATGGAGACTAAATACCAGCAGTGCAGCCAGATCGCGCGTAAACGTTATCCCCTCTCTAGCTCGTCTCTTACGTGCCCATTACACAATCATAGTAGCGCGTGTCGGTGAGCGACGACGCTCGGACATCTTCGGAAAGAGCCGAGTGCGGTCGAAATGTCCCGACCGCGCATTCGGCAGCTACACCACGCATGGACGCTGAGCGCTGAGCACTAGGGGTGTGCGGGTAGCAGAATTGGTCGGGTCGGGTCGGGTCGGGTAATTAGACTATGATTCGGATCGGGTACCCGAATTTTTCGGGTAGCCCGAATTTTTCGGGTAGCCCGAATTTTCCGGGTAGCCCGAATTTTTCGGGTAGCCCGAATTTTTCGGGTAAATTCGGGTTCAAAAAAATCAGTTGGCACTGAACAATTCATAAAAACTCACCGGGTGGGTCGATTTCAGCGCCCCCCCCCCCCCCCCTGTGCTTATTCGAAGCGAGAAGAATGTAACTTTTATTTGACGTTTTGAAATTAAAAATACGCCAGAAGAACTCCTAGCGAAAATATGTTTAAAATTGAAATACTATTTCGATACGATCCGCGAAAATTGACCTTTTTCACTCCGTATTTCAATTTTAAACATATTTTCGCTAGGAGTTCTTCTGGCGTATTTTTAATTTCAAAACGTCAAATAAAAGTTACATTCTTCTCGCTTCGAATAAGCACAGGGGGGAGGGGGCGCTGAAATCGACCCACCCGGTGAGTTTTTATGAATTGTTCAGTGCCAACTGATTTTTTTGAACCCGAATTTACCCGAAAAATTCGAGCTATCCGAAAAATTCGGGCTACCCGAAAAATTCGGGCTACCCGAAAAATTCGGGCTACCCGAAAAATTCGAGCTTCCCGAAAAATTCGGGCTACCCGAAAAATTCGGGCTACCCGAAAAATTCGGGCTACCCGAAAAATTCGGGTAATGCAAAAACGAAGCCCGTCGGGTACCCCACCCGACCCGAACATCGGGTACCCGAGTCAATCGGGTACCCGCACACCCCTACTGAGCACGTTCATGTGCGGCCAAGCCGAAACGAAAGGCTTCGAAGGAAAAAGCAATCTGAGCACGACTCGCGCGTGACGTCACCCGACGGCATGCGTGAGGCTTTTAGATGATTTCAATGCTTATTTAGCTCTTTATTCTCTGCGTTATTAAGGCGTTACCCCCACTTGTAGCGCAAAAAAGGCCTTTTTCATGATTTTTTAAAAAGAAAACTACAAAACTTTTTTAATCGATCAATATACCATCTTAAAGAACACATCTTGAAGAACTTTCAGAAATTTTTTTATTGAAAAATATTGCATTGTTTAGTGGCAAATGGCCGTCAATGAAATAATGTTTTTATATACACGGTTTGCGGTGACCAACATTGCGGCGAAGTGGATCATCTGAAAAAAAAATGCGGATGGATTTAGTCAAATATAAGTATAAACTAGTCTTTAATCGAAGGATTTTAAAAAATATTCATTTTTCACAAAATGGCGGACAGCCACAGTTAATGGTTCGATTTTAACGAAAAAAAAATCGAACGATTAAAGACTACATTTTTATGTATTAAATAAGCCTGCAAAATTTCAAGAAGATCGGTTCATTAGTGTTCGAGTAATCTTGGTCACCGACTTCAGAAATTCCATTTTGAGAAGAACGCGTTTAAAGTTTCAATTTCCGTTTACATGAAGAAAATATTTTTTTTTGTAAACCTACATAGAGTCATCTATTCCGGGCCCATACAGAAGTTCTTTCGCCGACGATGCCGCTTGCAAAACGGAAATTTGGTGTTGCCTTCGTAACATTCTTTCTTCACGAGTGATCTCGGCCGCACGTTTCTCTGCCTGTGCAATCCGTGCTTCGTCCATTTTATCAGCGTATTCGTGCGCGTTGTGTCCACAGCTCACTCCGATTGAGTTTAAATAAAATAATAATGATTTTGAACCTTCATTGAATAGTCCAACGGCAATATAAGCTGCTAAATTTACAACGATTGCTCCACTCGAGACGATTTTTGGGCTGATTTTCCAAATAAGTTGGTTGAAGCTTTCGTTGTTATTTTGATTGAAGCCACCGACGCATCTTTCGAATAAGGTTTCCTTACTCAGATCGTTGTACCTTTTCATCGAACAATGCATTGAAGGTCGGAGGGAGGGTCCAGCGCGCCAACCCGCAGACTAGCCGGTCGTTTACACAACGGATTCTTCTCTTTCAACGCTCATATCTCAGTCAATTTTGTTCGGATCGACTTGAAATTTTCTGGACATATTCTCAGGTACTTATACTTCAAAAAAATGCAATAAAAAAAATCGATTTTTTCAAAATCGCAAGTGGGGGTAACCCCTTAATGTATCCAAAAAAATTTATCGCGCACGCTGATCGCTTATTTGTTTAGTTTATACGTTAATTTAGATATAATAATAAATCTAAATTACAACTTATTTATGTTCTGAAAAATTGTCCTTATGCCAAATAAATTATAATTCATAAAAGTCAGCGGAAATATATTTATATTCATATTATTATATTAATCCTCATACTTTCATCAAGCAAGAAAGCATTATCCCCAAAAACAAGTCAATCATCCATCCGGCCGCGAATCGTAAGTGCCAGAAAGTGCATATTTGACAAAAGCGATAAGATGGTCCCGTTGGTAGCGTTCTTGGCTTCGGTCCGCAAGGGCGCAGGATCGTTCCTCGCCCTCAGTGCTTTTTTTTTTTTTTAATTATGATTACTATTAATTCTTATTTGATTAGTTACTTTTATTAGTTATCATTATTATTTTAATTAGTTATCTTTTAGTGTCGAAAAATTTATCGCGCACTCTGACCGCTTATTTTATTAGTTTGTACGTTAATTTAAATATAATAATAAATCTAGAATACAACTTATTTATCTTCTAAGAAATTGTTTGCGCTTTACTCACACCCGTCCCTGTGCCAAATGAATTGTAATTTATAAAAGTAAGCGGAAATATATTTACATTCGTATTATTATATTCATTCTCATATACTTTCATCAAGCGATAAAGTATTATCCCCAAAAACAATCATCCATCCGGCCGCGAATCGTAAGTACGAGAAAATGAACATACATTGACACAAAAAATTAAAGGAGCAAGAAAAGTTGAACATTTTTTTCGTTTTTTTCGAAAGGCTGTAACTTCGTCCAAAATGGTTGTACAAAAAAAAAGGATTTCGAAGCTTGAAGTTTCTAGTTTTAGTTCCCACAATGATTTTTTTTTGAGAATCTGATTGCGCGGTCGGAAGAAATATCACGGCAAAAAAAATTTTGCAAATTTTTACGTTTTTCAAAGTTCTGCATGGGTTTTGGAGATTTTTTCCGGACTTGACCAATATTAAGGTCGTTGAGCCCATTCAATTCACTTCATTTTGCTTTTTTTAAATCTCCGTACGACCATTTTTCGCTCGGCCTTTGAATGAAAAAAAGTCATTTTGTCTTCAGTCATCGATATCTCAGGAACTAATGGTCGTACGGGAATTCGACCAGCAGTTTTGGAAACATAAAATTGTAGGATTATTATTGTAGGTAAAAAAAAAATACTTTTGCCATCAGTTTTATAAAAGTACAAAAAAACGATGTTTTCTTGGTTTTTATGAAATCCACCGCTACATTGCAAATATTGCGATAAACAGTAATGTTTATGGACGGTCATTCAGCTCAGTATGTCCCCAAGAGCCATGCAAAATTCCAAATTGATCCGTTCATCGGTCTTTCTTGCCCGAGTGACCAAAATTTGAAAAAAAATTAAAGGGCAAGTTTTCTCCTTCTCAGACATCATTTCATGATTATTAAGAGGGAAAAAAAACTTTTCTTTACTTTTCGTACAATTGGGTATTGAGCACGCAATAAATGTTGGAAAAAAACCCTGAAAATCATATCGACTAAAAATTTTCGAAAAAAAATTTTTTTAATAAAAAAAAATGTTGCAATTTTTTTTAATAAAAAAAGCAATTTCGAGTTTTTTTTTTTAATGTTGACATTTTTTTCAAATCAACATTGTACGGCCAGCATTAGAATTACCCAAAGCGTACCACGTGGAGGTACGCTTTGGGTAATTCTACGTACCCTTTGGGTAATTCTAATGCTGGCGGTACAATGTTGACTTGAAAAAAAATGTCAACATTTAAGGATGTTGAGTCCCAAATCGCAAATGATGATAAAATTCTGAAAATTTGGTATGTTTTTGTATGAAGTATTTCAGAGGTCGTGTAAAAATTTCACGACAATTAGGAACCTCGTTATTGAACAATTAACATTCACAAATTAAATGTTGTTTTATGGAAACTGATGTAACTTTGCAATAAGTTTTTTTTTTACCTCTCAATTTTATAATATCTGCAATATACTGAAAGCAACGGAAACAAAACGAAGTTTATTGATAATTTTTTTTTTATTTCTTTTGAAAATTGTTCTTAACCAAATGTTAATTTTTTAATAACGAGCTTCCTAATCGTCGTGAAATTTTAACACGACCTCTTAAATACTTCATACAAAAACATACCAAATTTTCAGAATTTTCTTATCATTTTTTATTTTAACCCTCAAGGAGGTTGAAGTAATGATGATAGAATTCTGAAAATTTGGTATGCTTTTACATGAAGTATTCAGGAGGTCGTGTAAAAATTTCATGACGATTAAGAAGCTATTTATTGAACAATTAACATTACCATGTTACATAGGGACTCAACATCCTTAAACAAAAAAAATTCAACATTTTTTTTATTAAAAAAATTTTTTTTCGAAAATTTTTAGTCAATATGATTTTCAGGGTTTTTTTCCAACATTTAATGCGTACTCAATACCCAATTGTACGAAAACTAATGAAAAGTTTTTTTTTCCTCTTAATAATCATGAAATGATGTCTGAGAAGGAGGAAACTGCTCCTTTAATTTTTTTCAAATTTTAGTCAATCGGGCAAGAAAGACCGATGAACGGATCAATTTGGAATTTTGCATGGCTCTTGGGGACATATTGAGCTGAATGACCGTTCATAAACATTAGTGTTTATCGCAATATTTGCAAAGTAGCGGTGGATTACATAAAAACCAAGAAAACATCGTTCTTTTGTACTTTTATAAAACTGATGGCGAAAGTATTTTTTTTTTACCTACAATAATAATCAGAGTTTGTAGAGTATGTATTTATGTTTCCAAAACTGCTGGTCGAATTCCCGTACGACCATTAGTTCCTGAGATATCGATGACTGAAGACAAAATGACTTTTTTTCATTCAAAGGCCGAGCGAAAAATGGTCGAACGGAGATTAAAAAAAAGCAAATTGAAGTGAATTGAATGGGCTCAACGACCTTGATATTGGTCAAGTCCGAAAAAAATCTCCAAAACCTCTAAAACTAGAAACTTCAAGCTTCAAAATCCTTTTTTTGTGCGACCATTATTGACGAAGTTACAGCGTTTTGAAAAAAACGAAAAAAACGTTCAACTTTTCTTGCTCCTTTAATTTTTTGTGTCAATGCATGTTCATTTTCTGGTGCTTACGATTCGCGGCCGGATGGATGCTTGTTTTTGGGGATAATACTTTATCGCTTGATGAAAGTATATGAGGATGAATATAATAATACGAATATAAATATATTTCCGCTTACTTTTATAAATTACAATTTATTTGGCATAGGGACGGGTTTGAGTAAAGCGCAAACAATTTCTTAGAAGATAAATAAGTTGTATTTTAGATTTATTATTATATTTAAATTAACGTATAAACTAAACAAATAAGCGATCAGAGTGCGCGATACATTTTTTGGTATACATTAATAACGTAGAGAATCAAGAGCTAAATAAGCATCGAAATCATCTAAAAGCCTCGCGACTCGCGCGTGCCGTCGGGTGACGTCACGCGCGAGTCGTGCTCAGATTGCTTTTTCCCTCGAAGCCTTTGTTTCGGCTTGGCCGCACATGAACGTGCTCAGCGTCCATGCATTGGTGTAGCTGTCGAATGCGCGGTCAGGACACTTCGACCACACTCGGCTCTTTCCGAAGATGTCCGAGCGTCGCTCGCTCACGGACACGGGCTACTTATGATGAGTGATGGGCGCGTAAGAGACTAGAGAGGGGGTAACTTTTACGCACGATCTGGCTCGGCCCCCTGACCAGGGAGACTAGAGTAAAGGAGTGGACATTGTGTGCTAACGATGTGGCTCCAAAATCAAGGAAAATAAGAGGTTGTACATGGCGTTGCCATCGGTTTTCCCTTATATATAGATATCCTCTCTTGCTAGGCTTTCCGTCGGCTACATGCGCATGCCTAGAACCTTTAGCTGCAAGTATTACTGTACATCGGGGAATAGCGATCGCAGCGCCTCTTCCGGTCACTTAAAAGTCGGGATTTTGGGCCGTCTTTCGCTGCTTATCTCCATGGAGTGTCCACTCCTTTACTCTAGTCTCCCTGCCCCTGAGCATGGTCTTATAGACAGGTCTGGGCACTCCAAGCCCCTTCCTATATAACGCAGCGTGACCGTCTTGAAGCCTGTGTTTCTCAATTTGTGCACCAAACACCGGAGCGCTGCAATCTCCGAGGCCGGTGTGCAACAAAGAGAGGAATATAGGGCAGCCATCTTTTTCTCCGTGCGCTATTCAGCTATCGATGGAATGGCTGATTTTGCCAGTCTTGGATGGTGATAAGCAACCTGCATATTCCTTTAAAACATCAGTTATGTCAAGAAAAAATTATATTGCTACTCGCTGAGCATGCCAAATGATTTTTTACGCTAGATTGCTGAGTAACAATGGGACAGTTAATGATTATCAATACTTTATTAATTTTCGTCGTTTCTGTTTAGATTGTTTGGGTATATTCAACGCAAATTAATTATGAACTGTTTTTATAATAGGAAATCTATCATGTTACAAATACATTACAATTAGCATGCTCTTGCAGTACGCTTACACGAAAAAAATAGAAAACGTATAACAGAATTACTTACATTAGCAATGATCTTTCCATCTATATCTTCATGCACGAAATTGCGTACAATGTCGGAGGGAAGAAAATGTTTTTCGCATATTGAGTGCGCGCTCGTTACGTTTATTCTTGTAGCAGGAATAACGCGCACCCACTTTGCACGTAACTCGTCATTTTGCGGAAAAAGGAACAAAGAGACGCGTTCTTTGTTGCTCGTGTATCCACTTTTACATCCCGGAATTACACATTTTTTACCCATTTTTCTTTTTTAAAATAAATATTTCGAAACACATAACGATAAATTTATACCGAATAAATAATAAAATACTGGCGTAAATATTGAACTGAGTGAACTGTCGAAAGAGGTTAACGGATTGTAAATAAAGAAACAGTCGCCGCGCATGCGTACTAAGTAGGCCTCTCCCTCACTCGCGCTAGCGGCGAAAATTCACAACATCGGCTTCATTTTCGAGCACGGTTTTACAGCCGGAGTGCCCAGACCTGTGTATACGACCGTGCCCCTGACACTCCTATGAATTCCTATAGGGAACCTCTCTTCGTTCTATGCGCCGTAGTCAGTTCGCACTGCGCGGCGCTGGCATGCTTCCGCGCCCCTACTCCCTTGCCCGAATGCCCTGCTGGCCGTGACGGCCGTGCCAGGTTAACCGGCTGATGGGTCTGATGCTATATCCTACATTCGTAAAATTCGTAAAAATTTGTTAATAATTGTCTTGTCTTGCGTGTGCGCGGACAAGACAATTAACTATCAAATCGGAAAGAAGATGGCTAAACATTGTCAAACGTAAACTACTGTAACACGATCACTTTTGAAGCCGTGCTTCAAGTAAAATATATTTTTGGTAATATTCGATCCTGTTGTGTACATTTAATCTCCTACCTGTCCTACCTTTATAATAAAATATAGATATAATTGCGGAGAAATAATTTGACAATATTTATTTTATAACAAATATCTAAAAAATAGTTGAACATATACATGTAAATTTATCAAATATGTACAGAATTTCTAGCCTGTTGTATATTTATTCGACTTATCATTAAGACAACAGGCTAAACATTTTGTACATATTTACTACACTTATATGCATATATTCAATTATTGTTTAGTTATTTGTTATGAAATAAAATACGCAAAAAGCGTAGCGCAGGCGCATCACAGACGGCGCGGAGTACTGTCAGCGCCACGTAGCGGCTGGCGTCATCGAGAGACTATCCAGTGGGCTTCGTGCCAGGGGACTGATCTGGCTGCACTGGATACCAGGAGACCAAACTCCCGTGCAAAGCCACTGAAAAAGGGTCCCCGAAAATGGCTCCAACATAGACGGCGCTAGGGTGCTGCGGACGCTATGTATAGTAATATATTGGTCGACGAGGTGAAAATGATCGGATGAGACCACGGTCTTACATACAGGACTGGAAACTCCCATTGTGTGGGTAGTTCGCTTATGGATGCCAGCGAGTAGTTCATATATTGCCCACTGTGATCGCTGCGATCTAAACTCCGGCGCGATGACGATGGATGGGGGAAGTAAGATAGAGACAGCGCTAGCTTTTCAATCTCTGTCTCACCTCAATATATATTACTCGTTTTTAATATTATTGTAGACTATTATAACACGCGGTAAAACGCAAATGCTTATTTTACTAAACCTCCGACCCCAACCCTCTGCCCGTAAGCGGGTGTGAAAAACATGAGCGATTTTGAGTTATTTGAACGAGATATCGAATTTGGCTCAGTGGCAAATCTCTTGTCGCATTACCGTAGCAATTTGAGTTTAAATCCACTTGTCTTTTTTTAAATATATAAATACGGTAGCTAAGTTTATTGGAGACCATTGTAACTCGCAGTAAACCGTTCCAACTTTATGACACCTGAAATTGCGTGTTCCCACTTCTCGCGCAAAACATTGTCATTAAGCTCCGGGAAAAACGACACCTTTGCATTATCGGCTTTACGACCGGAATTGCAATAAGGAACCGCGCACCGTGTTGGCATTTTTGCCAATTCTTCAAAAATCTTTTCTTTTATGAGAGCACAATATCCGACACGGGGATCTTGAGGTTAGGTTTAAGAAAACGCAGTAGACGGATAGATCGCAGAGACGAGTAGTGACGGGATTACGAACTAATCCAGTGCTTCAATAAGCGTACTACCCCCACCACTTGATTTTGTGACGAGTCTCCAGACCTGTAAGACCGTGGATGAGACTAATCTTACGACAGACCGAGCGTGACAGCAAACGTCAAAATTTCGGGCGATCACGGCTCGGTAATTTCCCCATGTCCATTTGAAGAAAAACTTTTTTGAAAGCGAGAAAAGGTAAGTCTTTTGTTTAAGTATACTAAGTATTCCGACTGAAAACTTTGTCGCCCGTACAGTAATTTATTCAATAATTGATGACAAAATAAATTTCCTTGTTCACTGAGAGTTTGAATAGAAATTAGTATTTTTTTTATGATAATTGTTACGAATATTATACCCTATTCGATAATTAAAAAATATTATCAGCTTTTCATTCTTGTAATTCAAATTCAGTGTGTGCAATATGCTGAAAGTGTGCACTCTACTTTGGTCGTACATACTCGGTATGTACTCTGAAAAATGGCACAAGAATTAAAAACTAAAGTGTTTGATTTTAAAAACTATGCTTTATCTGTAATGTATGCGTATTAATCAACTACCGTATCACTTTGTCTTAAATTTTATTACTCTGACAGAGGGGGCTGACACTGGTAGCTGAATGCCGTTCGCAAAATGACATTGCCGCACTGCGGCGCTTGTAGTCATGTGAGCGGCATGCATATACATATATGTATTTTGCACCGGTGTTCAAATATTTTACACAAATAAAAGTCTGTTGTAGATAACTTTATGAAAATCATTATTCGCGTGTATGATGGATTTGGATTATAATTTCTGTGCGCTTCACAGCGATTTTCCATTGTTTTGCAGTATCAAATCGTTCACCTGATCAGGGTATTTAGAGCCCGTGGCGGTCACGTAACAGCCAACGCTAAGCAGTGGCGATTTCAAGAATTAAAAAGCCGGGACAAAACGCGTTTTCGTTTAGCGTATAGGAATAGTAGGCCAGTGTCAGCCCCCTGGTTTAGCGTATGGGAATAGTAGGCCAGTGGCAGCCCCCTGCTCTGACACTTAAAGATGAATGAAGGTTAGGTACATCAGCTGTGAACCGTCTTCATCGGACCCATGTTTTGCGTATATCTATTCATGTACTCCGGAGCACCCCAGCGCCGTCTATCTCGGATACCGTTTTGGGGACGAGTTGAAAGGCCGAGTGTGGCCTCCTGTATCTAGTCTCCATCCTTCTACGCATGGAGCATGGAGGCTATATAGAGGAGGTCGAATTCTTACGGGAGACTATGGAGACTAGATGCAGGAGGCCACACTCGGCATTTCAACTCGACCCCAAAACGGTATCACGATAGATGGCGCTGGGGTGCTCCGGACCACATGTATAGATATACGCAAACATGGGTCCGATCAGAGAGGCTAGCCACCATGGAGGCTATATGGAGGAGGTCCGACTCTTATGGGAGACATATGAAAAATATGACTACAAAATCGTTTGATATAGTGAGGCGCAGCGATCGCGCTATTACCATAAAGTTAGTTGCGTGCGAGAAAGACAGAATAAGAAAATCCTGAGAAGTGAGTTACATGTGACAGAGATGGAAGACATCAAAGCATATAAGAAAATCGATCTCATTCATGTTAGTATTTATATTGTTGTTAAAACTAAGTAGAGAGCAATCATACAGCAATAATAGTGTGAATATCCTTGAAGCTTTGATGCTAATTCTAAGCGAAGCCGCAATTGAAATACAACAATTCTAACATTAAATTGTGATAGACACGATAGCCTCGGGGATAATGCTCCGGCTACGAAAACGTGGTCATGAGTTCAAATCCTCTGCGGCGAAATTTTTATTTGCGTAATGAACTGTAGGAACGGGTTGACAATGTTCAATTCTTATTGCAAATCAAAGTGTGATAATATGCACAATCAAATTTTTAATAATAAATTTTCATTGCAAGGTGCCGTGAATCCTCACATGTGCCGAAATGAAACAGTGTAAGAGATGACTAAATGAAACACAGTAAGAAAGACTTGAACAATCAAATAAAAACGAGTGACACGATGAAGGTGTAACTGGACTATAAGAGGAAATATGTGATTTAAGTGAAAAGTACGAACAATAATCAAAAAACAGCAAGGACTGTGCAAGGAAGATGAATGAAAAAGATTGACCTAAGAAAAACTATGAAAAATGAGAGAAATCGAGAAAGAACACAGAGGAAACAGAATATAACATGCAGTACCTTTGGCACCTTAAATAATGTCAATTGTCGTACTTTACGCATATCTCTATCAGCATTGTCATCATTGCTGCCGCCGTTACAGCCTGTTATAGCACAAACTTTACCCATCCTATTTCAGCATTAAAATTATTAATGACATAATAACATTATTAAACCTGAAAAATGTATAGTAACGTAACTTATTACTATGTAAACAGACAAACAACCATTAGTCTCGAGGGACCCATGTGCAAGGTTATGAAAATTGAAAATATTGGAATTGGAGATTAAAGTAATTATGCTTACCTCACGATACTGACCTTGATATCGATGCGGAAAAACGTTTGATCTGATATAAAAAGAACACTCCATTCTTTTCACTTCACGATTAAAAATCTAGTTAATAAATCACTAATGCTGCACTTTGTCTCCACTGTTCGCTTTTTTGTTCGGGAATATAGCACATGAAAAAATAATTATTGCGTACTTCCGATACGTCCTTCATTTCTCTCACACGCAACTAGCTTCATGATAACAGCGCGATCGCTGCGCCTCACTATATCAAATGATTTTGTTGCCACTTTTTAAGACACAGTTTGGATTCCTTATATAGCCTCCATGCTAGCCACGATGATATTAATATACATAGGGCCCGCGGCACCCCAGCAGCATCTATGCTGGACCCATTTTTGCGGACGCTTTTTTCGGCGGCTTTGCACGGGAGTTTTTCTCCTGGTATCTAGTCTTCATACCTGTATGTAAGACCGTGTGGAAGACATATGAAAAAGATGACCATAAAATCATTTGATATAGTGAGGTCACGGTCTTACATACAGGTCTGGACCACGGTCTTATATAAGACCGTGGCTGGACACTCGTCACAAAATCAAGTGGTGGGGGTAGTACGCTTATTGAAGCACTGGATTAGTTCGTAATCCCGTCACTACTCGTCTCTGCGATCTATCCGCCTACTGCGTTTTCTCAAACCTAACCTCAAATTCCCCGTGTCGGATATTGTGCTCTCATAAAAGAAGAAAAGATTTTCGAAAAATTGACAAAAATGCCAAGACGGTGCGCGGTTCCTTATTGCAATAACGGCCGTAAAGCCGATAATGCAAAGGTGTCGTTTTCCGGGTGCCTAATGACAATATTTTGCGCGAGAAGTGGGAACACGCAATTCCAGGTGTCATAAAGTTGGAACGGTTTACTGCGTGTTGCGATGGTCTCCAATAAACTTAGCTACCGTATTTATATATTAAAAAAAAAAGACAAGTGGATTTGAACACAAAATGCTACGGTAATACGACAAGAGATTTGCCACTGAGCCAAATTCGATATCTCGTTCAAATAACTTAAAATCGCTCATGTTTTTCACACCCGCTTGCGGGCAGAGTCTTGGGGTCGGAGGTTTTGTAACATAAGCATTTGCGTTTTACCGGGTGTTATAATAGTCTACAATAATATTAAAAAAGAGTAATATACATTGAGGTGAGACAGCGATTGAAAAGCTAGCGCTGTCTCTATCTTACTTCCCCCACCCATCGTCATCGCGCCGGAGTTTAGATCGAAGCGATCACACTGAGCAATATATGAACTACACGTATGGCATCCATGAGCGAACTACCCACACGACGGGAGTTTCCAGACCTGTATGTAAGACCGTGAGTGAGGCGCAGCGATCACGCTATCACCATGAAGTTAGTTGCGTGCGAGAGAGACAAAATAAGGAAATCCTGAGAAGTGAGTGACAGCATGTGACAGAGATAGAAGACATCAAAGCATCTAAGAAAATTGATATTATTCATATTATTATTTATATTATTGTTAAAACTAAGTAGAGAGCAGTCATACAGCAATAATAGTGTGAATATCCTTGAAACTCTGATGCTAATCCTAAGCAGAGCCGCAATTGAAATACAACAATTCTAGCATTAAATTGTGATAGGCAAGATAGCCTCGGGGATAACGCTCCGGTTACGAACACATGGTCGCGAGCTTAAATCCTCCTCGGAGACATTTTTTTTTGCCAAATGAACCGTACCAACGCGTTGACAATGTTCATTTCTTATCGCAAATTAAAGTGTAATAATGTGCAGGATAACATTTTTAATAATAAATTTTCATTGCGAAGTGCCGAGAACCCTCGCATGTGCCCAAATGATACAGTGTAACGAGATTTCGAATACTTTGCAATTGCACATACTAGAAATATGAGCAAAAACTATCGTCCGAAAGATGCCAGGCATGTTAATTTTAGATGATGATAGTACGATTAAGCGAATTTTTATTATACAGATAAACGGAACCTAAATAACCCAAACCCAAAGCATCGGAAACACTAATAATAACAGCTATTTGATGGGATGAACAAATACCTCGTAGATGAATTCATTTATTTTTCCGAATACATATATTTGATGTCAAGTTGATATATTTGAATATATATAAATATGTACAAATATAACTTTATGTATATACATATGCAGACAGTGTTGTATGCATAAGATTATTAAAAATTCACTTTTAATCAAGTTGTTCAATTTATACACTGTGCGATTGTGTTTTATATGTTTCAGGGTGCTAGTACGTGTATGTTTCTATTTAAAAAAAAAAACAGAACACAAAAGTGCAAAGATCTATGATAATTATCTAGCACTATACAAAGTACTAGATTTTCAGATAAGATACACATATCGTTTTAATTATTTTTCAAATCGCAATCATTCCCTTTGTCGTACGGCGTGTATGAGAATGTCCCGGTCAACCGTAATTTTCCAGTACTCGACGAGTCAAATTCTCATTTTTGCCTAACGTCGTATCGTCATTTTTTTCTCCGTTTTTGCGAATTCCTCAACGCCGTTTTCCTTGTTATTATTCTGAAAATTAATGATTGAACTTGAAAAACTCGTTCTTCCATGAAAAAATTCTTCGATAATTTGATTGTGACATTGATACCTGTTTTTTTTGTTGCAGCTTCACTGCCTAAAAAAATTAACATTGCACGATATTAATATTTAAAATACGTGTAAAAAAGTACGTGTAAGGTACGTGTAAAAAATGATAAAAAAATAATTGTTAATATACTCACGTAACTGATCTTTCATAGACAAACAAAATTGCACCAAGCTTTCCGTATAAGTGGAAAGGTCCAGCTCAATATTGGAAAACGATTCGCTGATGTTAGCGCAAGACCATTGTGCGAGATTTTCATTTTTGTTCTCCACGCGTCTAAAAAAACCAGTCTCATAGGAGGAATTGTCGTGAATTTCGTTTGATGAGACTTTATGTGCCACAAATCTATTCTGCAAAAAGAATTCTTTCGTACTCATTCAACTTTGATGTTGCGTGTTTCCATAAGTTGACGCATAACGCCCCGTTTTCTTTGATCAGCATCTGTAACACAAGGTAAAACATCATGTATAAATTTAAAAGTCGCAAACATTCCCAACAACACTGGTAGATGCTCTTTTATAAGAAAAGCAGCACCAGTCGCAGTAGTAATAAATAATAGTAAGGAGTATAAATAGCATTAGTATTAGTAATAGTAGTGGTAGTAGCTATAACAGTGCACTATAGACGTAGCAGTAATACAATTTCATACAGTCTTGCTTGTTTGCGGTGCATTCGGCCTCTCTCTTGGCTGTTGTTATTGTTCGTATTGTACGACTTGCTGAGGAAATTTCAACGCATGATCAGGTAAAAATCGATCACTTTCCGTGTCGTCTCCCTTGAATGATCCGGGCATCCAAGTAATGGCAACGACTGCAGTTGAGAAACTTCCTCCAAAATTGTGGAAAGTATATCAATTTTCATTTCCATCGTGCCAACGACTTTCAGAACCACGCTTTCCAGTTTCTTTGTCATTTCGAAGAGTGATTTACTAGGATATGACAATTTCCCATGGTCCAGAGCCTCGATTAAAACCTCTTGTGATTCATAGAGGTCGTGTTGGGCTTCCAATGAACGACAACAATCGTTGCACTGGAGTGAGCGTCGCATTTTACGGACAATATAACCCGCTAGATAACATTGGACCTCATCGCTAGTACTCGATATGTCGTATGTGTGGTCACTGAAGCGTGATATCGCTGAGCCCGGCAGTAATTGCGGTTGGTTTGATTCTTCCGAGAATTGAGCGCCCTCCAGAAGGTGATCAATTTTCCCAAACCACTTTTTTCGTGGATCTCGGGCAGTTGCGAGGGATTCAGGAGTTTGCATAAGCATCTCCAATAGCTCCACGCCAGTCACGTTCGATCCCTGAGGAGGCTTGATCAACGATTAAGTGTACAACAGGCGGAATACTTGGGAAAAAAGCACGGGATCGGGGTGATCATTTGTCTCACACGACGACTTCATGATCCCGAAGAACCTCTGCAATCAGTCGATATTTTCCATCACGGTACAAGACATTGCAGGTCAATGTAATTACGACACAAATGGAACAACAGAGAATATAGTCAATAGAGGCAATAGGAACAACAACCCATGAAAACAATAGTTATTTCACAGAGAAACTTTATTCTTATTTCCAAGATGGAGCAAAATATTTACGATACAATTCAGTCAATGACAATGCATTACTATAGTCAAAGCTCCTAGTTTGAATTAAAAATTACACATATTGCATTAAAGACTCACATTTTCCCATAACTTTATCCAAACATATTTCATAATACGTAACCCAGATGCTACATTTGGGAAATAAATCATACATACCTCCAAAGCGTCCTGGTTCAGACGAGATATCATGTGGTACTCGAAATTGGATTCGTCGTGTAGGAGTTCTAGTATTTCGATGGTAGCACCAAGCGTCATCTTCAAAACCGTCAGGGCACTGGCCGAAACTGGTAAGGAAATTCCTTTCATGTTTGCCATGTACTCCCACGCTTGCAGATATTGCAAGAAATCAACGACAGCCTGCAATAGAAATTTATATTAAATAAATTCACCAAGCTGCAATGCCGACGTTTTGGTGTTAATTTTTTTACGAGCTTGTAAAAAGAACCACGTGCTTTCTGGCAATGTGCAAGTGCGCTCGTATAAGCGATCGTCTGATGTAGAAACGCAAAACAAAGTTAAAATTAAAAAAAAACACGGGAAAACATAACATGCAGCATGGACGTATTGTTTATCCTTATCTAATGGTATAAGCAATGAAAATGGTAAAAAAACATTCATTCAGAGTCATCTTCCATTACCGGCGCTACATGTTGCAAACACACTCGAGTTTGTCTTGTCATCCTCGTCAGAGGCAGCACACAGATTACGATGAATACGTTAGCACTACATTATATAGGCCATTTACAATTGAATTCGAGGGCTTGAATCGCATGAAGGAAAAGCTAAACGAATCGCAAAAGCACCATCCTCATTTTGACATTAGTAACAATATTAGTACAGGTAAATTACCCGAAATAATCGATAGCGATATTAAATTACATGTGACGATGATCGACAAACGACTAGAGCGACAGCTTGTTGAATTTTATTATTATATATCATTCTGGGATATAATATTATACATTTCCGCAATTCCCTTTTATTCTTGAACTCAATAAGCGATATTAAAATGTTAGTACGTTATCTGTACGTTAGGGAATACTAACGGCAAACCGAATCGTTCAAGTTCGTAAGTTAACTTTACGATACAACTGCGTCGTTGAGATTCTTCTGGAAAGAAGCTTTTTGCAAATTTTTTTCAGGAGAAATGCAGACTTGGCAGCCAAATATAAAAGGCGATTGATACATCAAAGTGTTCAAAAGAATGAACGAAAATAAAATAATATACAAACCGAATAAGTTTTTGGGTCATATTGCAAGGTGGTTCGGAATTGTTTATACACTACCGTTTGGTTAGAAAGCGTGTAACATAAAGTTTCAGTAGCACAGCAGCCACAAGTGAAAAACGATATGAAACGGAATGGTACCCGGGGGAAAATGGTCAAATCTGAGCAGATATGCTCATGTAGGTGTTTATCTGCAACATAAATGAATCTTATCTGATCATGCATGGTCAAAGATGAACATACATACATTTTTATGCGCTTAGGGGTAGCTCTATATCTGGTCAGATATGTTCGCGCATAAACAAATATGTGCAGATATGAATTTATAGCTGAACATGTCTGCCCATGTGTGGTCATGTCTAACCAGACAATTCACGACTACATACGAGCTCACACATGTTCAGACTTGAATATGTGCGAGCATGCATGAACATATCCAGCCAGGTATGGATGAATACGCAGCCAAACCCAACTCGTACATGATGAGGTCTGAAAATATTTGCCCATGTACGATTGTATCAGCCCAGATATGGAATTATACTCGAATTCATCCAAGCTCTATCTATACGATGATCGCTGAACATGCTTGCCCACGTGTGATCAGATCTCATCAAATATAAATCAATGCATATGTATATATAAAAGTGTTATTATGATTGTGTGTCTTATTAACACATACACAGATGCGCACATACACACACGAAGTCACACGTTATTGGCATATTTGAGAACTCTCATTTGATCCGTGTATAACACTGTAAATCACTTATAAAATATCATCGGTTCGCAAATAAATCAATTAACCTCTTCGTCATATATGAATAACGTAAAAATAGCATTTTTCTGTGTTAGCCTGTGTGTTTGGGTCATATGACCGTTTGCAAAGAGGTTTTGCAGAAACGTTTTGATTGATTTTACAATTCCACAATCGATTTTTTTTCAATCGATAAGTCAAAGTCGTCTCGTTAGTTTTGCCGTAATCTTTGACTAATAGTTATCAACTAATGAGTGATCTCACAGAATGTTTTAATTAAAGTATTCGTCCATAGTTTGACATCGATTAACTTTTTCGTAATATAGAAATATAATAAAAATAAATGCTTCGGTGCTGACTTGTTTGGGTAAAATAACCGTTCATCGACAATTTTTCCACGTGTGTATTGGCGTTTCACTTCGAAAACGCTAATCGTACAAGTCTTCGAATTGTTCGCGCAACGAACCACACACGACCGAAATTTTATACAAAAAAGTGAAAAAGTGATAGTTGAATCGTTAACTTTTCCATTGTTAACATGTCCTTTTTTCACCGCCGAGACTGATCTCACAAACGTTTTAATTAATCTCACAATCAACCACAAACGAAAAGGCAAAGTCAAGCCGGTAACTTACCGGTCATTTTTGACTCTCATTTTTCAACTAAAGACGGATCGCACAAACGTTTTAATTGTTCTCACAATCAACCACAAACGACTCACAAACAATTGAGAAAAAAAATCGAAAAGTCAAAGTCAAGTCGCTAACTTACCGGTCATTTTTAACACTCATTTTCCAACTAAGCCTCATCTCAAAAACGTTTTAATTGTTACCACAATCAATCACAAACGACTCACAAACGATTAACGCAAAAAAAAGCAAGAATCCAAAGTCGAATCGCCAAGTTCACGTATAACTTACCGGTAATTTTTAACTCTCATTTTTTAACTAAAGACCAACCTCACAAACGTTTTAATTGTTCTCACCATCAACCACAAACGACTCACAATCGATTAAAAAATCGAAAATTTTCGATTTAACGTAATAAGAATATATTTCGTTGCCTGTGATAACTTTCTTTTTTGGTTTACGTGGCAGTTTATATTTTGATTTTAGTGCATCGGCAAAGATAATAAACGTTTTCTACTTATAAGAACGAAACGTTTGACAACATTTTGATTGAAAAAGTTTTAAAGTTTTAAGTTAGTTAAATTAAAAAACTGAAAAAAGTATATTTTTGTTTTTTCTATAAGTTTCAACGTAAAAAGAATATTTTTTGTTGCCTCTGTAAGAACTTTATTTTGTTATGTTGACGTGGCTGTTTATATTTTGATTTGAGTATCGGCAAAGATCAATATCAATATATTTTATACTTATAAGAACGTGAAGTACACAATAAATATTTGATTTTATCAATAAAGTGAATATAAAAAATATAATTACGCGATATTTTGATATATTCTGGTTGTGGTTCAATTTTTCATGAAGGAGATAGATATATATGACATACCACATATACTCATATCTGCTATTGATATAAGCATGTTCACCCTGATATAGGTATATCTGTTTTGATATGACCAATTACGCTTACAAGCCGATCAATTTTGCATATTATAGGCAGATTTGATATTGTAAGGTCTGACATCATATGGTCTGATATCATCAAATCAAATCATACATGTTCTGATATCGTCAAATCTAATCATGTATGCTTTAATATGGCCATTTTTCTTCCATGATTAGACAAGATCCAGATATGATCAATCATATTTGGATCATATATAATCCAGATATAATCAGATGTGATATTATCTGATAATTTTTTCTCGGGATGATCATACAAGCTCAGATATAAGCATACATGATCTGTCATGACAGTACATGATCAGACATTGCTAATTTTCTTGTCTGATCATATCTGATTCTACAGATATGATTCAGATACATTCAGATATATTCAGAGATGAACTTTTTTCCCGGGTTCCTTCCTTGCCTTTCTTCGATGCCGTCCTTCCTTTCCTTCCTTCCTTGCCTTCCTTCCGTGCATACCTTCCTTGCCTTCCGTCCTTGCCCTCCTTCCTTGCCTTCCTACCTTGCCATCCCTCCTTGCCTTCGTTCCTTGCCGACCGTCATTGACGTCTTTCCTTGCCTTCCTCCCTTGCCTTCCTCCCTTGCCTTCCGTCCTTGCCTTCTTTCCTTGCCTTCCTTCGTTGCCTTCGTCCCTTGCCTTCCTTGGTTGCCTTCCGTCATTGCCTTCCTTGCCTTCGTTCCTTGCCTTCCTTCCTTCCTTGCCATCCTTCCGTGCCTTCCTACCTTGCCTTCCTTCCTTCCTTCCTTCCGTCCTTCCGTCCTTCCTTCCTTCCTTCCTTTCTTCGTTCGTTTGTTCCTTCCTTCCTTCCTTCCTTTCTTCCTGACGTGCCTTCCTTCCTTTTTTCCTTGGAAGCATAGGAAGGAAAGGAAGGAAAGGAAGGAAGGAAAGGAAGGAAGGAAAAGAAGGAAAAAAGCAAGGAAAGAAAGGAAGGAAAGGAAGGAAGGAAAGGAAGGAAAAAAGGACGGAAAGGAAGGAAGGAAAGGAAGGAATGGAAGGAAGGCATGGAACGAATGAATGAAAGGAAGAAAGGAACGGAAGGAAGGAAGGAAAGGACGGAAGGAACGAAGGAAGGAAGGAAAGGAAGGAAGGATAGGGCGGATGAAAAGGAAGGAAGGAAAGGAAGGAAGGAAGGAAAGGAAGGAAGGAAAGGAAGGAAGGAAGGGTAGGAAGGAAAGGAAGGAAGGAAAGGAAGGAAGGAAAGAAAGGAAGGAAGGATAGGACGGATGGAAAGGAAGGAAGGAAAGGAAGGAAAGGAAGGAAGGAAGGAAGGAAGGAAGGAAGGAAGGAAGGAAGGAAGGAAGGAAGGAAGGAAGGAAGGAAGGAAGGAAGGAAGGAAGGAAGGAAGGAAGGAAGGAAGGAAGGAAGGAAGGAAGGAAGGGAGGAAGGAAGGAAGGAAGGAAGGAAGGAAGGAAGGAAGGAAGGAAGGAAGGAAGGAAGGACCTCACGAAATTTAGCCCCCCACTTTGACTAATCGAACGATTTTTTTACGAATCGTTTCGTGGTCGTTTGATAGTCGTTTCGTAGCATTTAGTAAACCATTCAAATCGTTTGGCAGTTCTCCGTTTTTCGACAAATCGACAATCATAAATTGGGCAGTACCGTGGCCCCACACTTTGACTGATCGAACTTTTTTTTACGAATCGTTTGGTGGTCGTTTGGTATCCTTTGATAAACCGTTTAAATCGTTGAGTAGTTCTCCGTGTTTTAAAAAAGCGATAATCAAAAATTGGGTAGTAAGTTCCCCCCACCGCCACTTTAACTAATCGAACTTTTTTTTGCGAATCATTTGGTGGTCCCTCGGTAGCGTTTGGTAAACCATTCAAATCGTTTGGTAGTTTTCCGTTCTTCCGAAAATTCAAAAAAAAAAATTTCAATCTATAAGATATCACGAAGAGCAGGGGAAAAAGACTCGACAAACAACGCCATTTATCGCAAAAACGTCGTATATTATCGCGACCAATCGCAGCCCTCCGTTTCGGATACGCGTAATTTCATTCGGTTCGGTCGGAATTCATTAGCAAATCTAAGTATGAAAATGTCACATCGTTCTGCCCCTGCGCCTTCTGGCGACCAATCACAGATGTCTATTTCGGATACGCACGTATTTTATGTTATCGTACTAGAATTAGCAACTACCAAACGTCCCGAATAGAATACCAAACGCTACCGGATGTTTTTCTATCGATCGCGGCCCATTAGAACGTAATCGGACAAGAAATACCTACTGAATCTACGCTAATAAATAATTCTGCCAGTGCGGCTTGCGGCGACCGATCCCAGCGGTCCTTTCCTGATTCGCTGTATTTTGCGTTGACGTTATTCATTGATCGACTATCAAACGACCTGAATGGAATACCAAACGCTATGATTTCTTTTTCTATTGATTAAGTCTCATCACAATGAATTAGCCAAAAAATAATGCTTGAATTTTTGTTAGAAATTCCGTTTTCCGCTACGGCTTGTGGTGACCAATAGCGACTCACCATGATCAACTGAATGGTGAGCTGTGATTGGTCGCCACAAGACGCGTTGGACCCCGAACCGATTTACGCACGCACAAATACTAAACGATTCGTGGATGAAAGCTTGACTAGTCAAAATTAGTGGAGATTGTGCCAAATTATGGATCGATTTTTAAATCTCAATATAAAAAAACGGACAATTACCAAACGATTTCAAAGCGCTACCAAACGACCAACAAACGATTCGTAAAAAAAGGTCGATTAGTCGCAGTGGCGCGGCGGGGTAAATTATGGACCAGTTTTTTTATCTTGATTTTATTTAACGGGAAAATACCAATCAATATCGACGGGCTAATACACGGTACCAAACGACTACCAAACGATTCGTAAAACAACGGCCAATTAGTCGAAGTGAAGGGGGGGGGCAGAAGACCGATTAGTATCGGACCCTAATTCCAGCGCCGTCCCCTACTGCGACTGCTCGGCCATTTTTTTACAAATCTTTTGGTGGTTCGTTAGTAGGGATTATTAGCCCATTGAAATCGTCGTTTGGTAGCTTCCCTTTTTCAAAAGAATCGAGATTTAAAAATCGGTCCATAAGTTGGAATCGCCCATACTATGTCTTACCGGCCATTTTCTTCACGAATCGTTTAGGCCCGGTTCCTCAACTCACGGCTAACCGATTTAACCGGAGTTTAGCCAGCTCAGCGTGGTTCTGTTTAATCCAGATGCTCTTGAACTTCGGTTAACTTGGTTGACAGAGAGTTGTGGAACCGGGCCTTAATAGTCGTTTAGCAACCAATCGCAACCATCCATTTAAGACCCAAAGTATTTAGCATTGGAATCATTTCGTAATCGACTACCAAACCCCCGGATAGAATACCAAACACTATAATATGCGTATCTATCGATCGAGTCTCATTAGAACAGGATTAACCAACAATTTGCTGGGAATTTGCGAAAATAGGTTATTTTTCCGCCGCGGCTTCTAGTATCCAAGCTTTCCATTCACAATCCGGATGTATTTTTCATTAGCCTAATTTCATGATAAACTACCAAACGCCCGGAATAGAATATCAAAGGTAGCCACATATTTTTATTTTGCTCAAAAATAGTTGGAACAAAATTGCTAAAAAAATAACGGGTGAATTTGCGTTAATCAGCCGTTCTAGGACTACGGTTTCTGGCAACCAATCAGTACCGTCCACTAAGGATTCACATGGCTTTTGCGTTGGCATAATTTAGCGATCGACTACCAAACGTCCTGAATAGAATATCAAACGCTATTAGATGTTTTTCTGTCGATTGAGTATTATCACAATAAAATTAGTCGCACAATAATGGGTGAATTTTTGTTAGAAATTCTTTTTTCCGCTGCGGGTTCTGTCGACCAATCACAGCTCGCTGTTCATGATCCACGCGTATTTCTCATTGGCTCAATCGAGTGATCGACTACCAATCGTTCTAAATTGAATACCACATGCTTTCGGGAGTTTTTCTACAAATCAAGACTCATTGAAGATAAATCAGACAAGACATAGCGATGGCCTTATTTTTTTTTCAATTTTGCTCTGTGGTTGGACCTTCAGTGACCAATCGCAGTCCTGTAATCAAGACGCCGGATATCTGTTCTTGGTTCGGTTATGACTTCAGATCCTGATCTGTCATAGCCGAGGTGTAAAACTTTTTTCATTCGTTACCTCATTTGGAAATAATCATTTAATTGAAGTGTGCGCAAACTTATTACTAATAAAGAATCAAATCGAAGGAACTCAACAAGGAGTCACAGATGAGACATGACCCAACGATGGGCCGCCTGGATACCGCCATAAGCGTAGCCTGACAACTGTAACTTCTCAATGTTTTTTCATTCCTAATCGTTTGGTGGTCGTTTGGTGGTGACTGGTAGCCTAATAAAAAGGTTTGGTGGTCGACCGTTCCCTTATAATTAAATGAGACTTTTTTCCGTAAAGTTGGCTGGACCTTTTTTTATTTATCCCGCAATCCATAAAATGCCACGCCGAATCGATGCAGAATCGTTTGGTGGTTACAAATATGCAAATCCCAGAGTTTGGTAGTAAATTCATTAGTTATCCCGGTCCAAAAACTATCTCCGTCTAGGCGAATACGATGGAGAGCGGTAATTGGTGATTTATAGATACAACGGAATACGCCGCAGAGATATTTCAATTGATGTTTTTTTTTCACCAATCTCGTTCCAATAAGTCTCATACAGAGGATAGTCTTTTGGTAGTGATTGGTAGCTTAATTAAAACGTTTGATAGTCAATTCCTTAATTAGGCCGGTCAAAAAAACATCTACGGTTCGATGCAGGCGATAGAGGGCTGTAGTTGACTGCTGATGAATCCAACGGACTACGGAGGAGTGATATATCAAGGTCTATGTTTTTTCTCCGACCTCGTTCCAATAAGCCTCATACGGAAGATGATCGTCTGGTAGTGATTGGTAGCTTAATTAAAAGATTTGGTAGTTAATTCCTCGATTACGACGATCAAAAAATCATCTACCCTTAGAGCGATAGAGGGCTGTAGCTGGCTGCTGAAGGATCCAACGCAATACGGAGCAGTGATATTTCAATTGCTTCATGTTTTTCTTCACCGATCTCGTTCTAATAAGTCTCAAACGGAAGATAATCGTTTGGTAGTGGTTGGTTGCTTAATTACAACGTTTGGTAGCTAATTCCTAAATTACGCCGTTGGAAAAATCATCAACCCGTAGACACAGGCGATAGAGGGCTGTAATTGGCTGCTAAAGGAGCTAACGGTATACGGAGCAGTCAGAGTTTAATTTCTTTATATTTTCTTCATCGATCTTGTTATAATAAGTCTCATACGGAAGATAATCGTTTGGTAGTGATGGGTAGCTTGATCAAAACGTTTGGTAGTTAATTCCTCAATTCCGCCGATCGAAAAATCATCTACCCTTAGACGCAAGCGATATAGGACAGCAATTGACTGCTGAAAAATCTAACGGAATACGGAGCGGTGATATTGCATTCCTTTATGTTTCTATTCACTGATCTCGTTCTAATAAGTCTTAAACGGAAGATAACCGTTTGGTAGTGATTGGTAGCTTAATCGAAATGTGTGGTAGTTAATTCCTTAATGACGCTAATCGAAAATCATCATGAACGAATAGAAGGCTGTAGTTGGCTGTTCATGGATCCAACGGAATAGGGAGCAGTGATATAAAAATTTCTTTATGTTTTTTTTACCGATCTCGTTCCAATAAGTCTCATACGGACGATAATCGTTTGGTAGTAATTGGTGGCTTTATTAAAACGTTTGGTAGTTAATTTCTCAATTACACCGATCAAAAAATCATCTACCCTTAGACGGAGGACATAGAGGGCTGTAATTGGCTGTTGAAGGATCATAAGGAATACGGAGCAGTGATATTTCAGATACATTATGTTCTTTTGCACCGATCTCGTTGTAATAAGTCTCACACGAAAGATAATCGTTTGGTAGTGATTGGTAGGTTAATTAAAACGTTTAGTAGTTAATTCCATAATTACGCCAATCGAACAACGATCTATGTTTGGAAGTCGTGATAGAGGGTTGTAGTTGGCTGCTGATGGATCTAACGGAATACGGAGCGGTGATATTTCTTTACGCTTTTTTTCATCGATCTCGTTCTATTGGGTTTCAAACGGACGATAATCATTTGGTAGCTTAATAAAAACGTTTGGTACTTAATTCCGTCCATACGCCGATTGAAAAACCATCGACGCTTGGACGCAGATGATAGAAGGCTGTAGTTAGCTGCTAATGGAACCAACGGAATGCGAAGTAGTGATATTTAGATTTCTTTGTCTTTTTGTCACCGATCGCGTTTCAATAAGTCCAATAAGTCAGCTAGCGACAGATAATAAGAGGATCCCTTTCTTCCGTGATCGTGCATGCAATTGGCTGTCGCTAGCTAACGATAATGAAAACAGTTGCTACCGAGTTACGGAATCGCGCTGCTGGAGCGCGAGGGAATGTGATAATACTCTTCACCGCCGCTGTGAACGGCGCGTACGCGAGAAGAATGAGAAAGTGAACGTAATGGCAAAGAGGGCGTAAGGAACCGGGTTTCTACCCCCTTCCAACCTTTAGCGGTAATTAATATTTTTGCTTAGCTCGCAACTCCCGATCATAGTTTAAACTCTAGATCAGGTTTGACTTATTTGTCTGTTTGATTTATATAAATATTTTTTTATTGGCTTTTTCCCGCCGTACAGGTTCTCCCCCTTTTTACGAGCCCCACAATCTGCCTCAACGTCGTTCTACCGCCGATCCCACATCGCTCTTCTGCCATCCATTCCACTACCCCTATATCCCCTCCACAACTGCCCCGTAACTCCATTCCATCCCCCGCCCCACCTTGCGGCCGCAGTCAACCTGCCCCTCTCTGTATCGTATTCACCGTGACATATCTACCATGGGCATAGGGAAACTGCAGAAAAGCTATACCGATACAGCCGGTCCCCAAGTTCACCTCGCAGTCGCGGAACTAGTCGTCTTTCGCCGAGAAATGTCGAAGAAAAACATTTCACGACGGAAGTGACGCGATTGGGATTCGAACCCGCGATCTCCCGATTAGCTGGCCAGCACGCTGACCACTAGACCATCGCACCGAGTTCTGTTTGATTTATATACTATCACGGCAACAACGTTGCTATCGTACCACGCCGTTCTGCGGCGCTAGGATGCATCGTTATCGCATGTACTACCCACAAGATGATTTATCAAACATTTTAAACAAATCGAAATATTGTCCGATGCGACGTGCCAGCGGAATAATGAAATTGGTGAATAGAACATAAAAAACCGGAATAGCACTGTTCTGAATTCCGTTGGATCCATCACCGACTAATATGCCTATCAATCACCACCAAACGATTATCTTTTATTTCAGCCTCATTGGAACGAGATCGGTGATCGAAAACACAAAGAAATTGAAATATCACTGCGCCAGATTCCGTTAGATCCATCAGCAGCCAATTACGGCCCTATATCGCCTGCGTCTAAGGGTAGATGATTTTTCGATCGGCGTAATTGAGGAATTAACTACCAAACGTTTTAATCAAACTACCTATCGCTATCTAACGATTTTCTTCCGATGGACACTTATTCGAACGAAATCGGTAAAGAATCACGTAAAGAAATTGAAATATCACTGCTCCGTATTCCGTTGGTTCCATCAGCAGCCAACTACAGCCCTCTATCGCCTGCGTCTAACCGTAGATGGTTTTTCGATCGGCGCAATTAAGGAATTAACAACCAATCATTTCAATTAAGCTACGAATCACTACCTAACGATTATATTGTATATGAGACCTATTAGAACGAGATCGGTGCAGAAAAACATAAAGAAATTGAAATATCACTGCTCTGTATTCCGTTAGATCCTTCAGCAGCCAACTAAACCCCTCTATCGCTTCGTCCAAACATAGATGGACTTAGAATTAGCGTAATCATGGAACTAACTACTAAACGTTTCAATTTGGCTACCAATTACTACCGAACGATTCTCTTCCATACGAGACTTATTAGTACGAGATCGGTCAAAATAACACAAAGAAATTCTTATATCACTGCTCCATATTCCGTTGGATCCATCAACAGCCAACTACAGCCCCCTATCCCTTCATCTAAACATAGATGGATTTGCAATTAGCGTAATTAAGGAATTAACTCCCAAACGTTTCAATGAAGCTTCCAACCACTACCAAACGATTATTTTCCGTTTGAGACTTATTAGAACGAGATCGGTGCAGAAAAACATAAAGAAATTGCAATATCACCGCTCTATATTCCGTTTGATCCTTCAGCAGCCAATTACAGGCCTATATACCCTGCGGCTTAGGGTAGATCATTTTTCGATCGGCGTAATTGAGGAACTAACTTCCAAACCTTTTAATCAAACTACCAATCACTACCAAACGATTATCTTCCATATGAGATGTATTATATCGAGATCGGTGGAAAAAAACACGAAGAAATTGATATATCACTGCTCCGTATTCTGTTGGATCCATCAGCAGCCAACTGCACCCCTCTATCGCCTGCATCTAACCGTAGATGGTTTTTCGATCCGTGTAATTAAGGAATTAACTATCAAACATTTTAATTAAGTTACCAATCACTACCAAACGATTACCTTCCGTATGAGACCTAAAGGAACGAGATCGGTGAAAAAAAACATAAAGAAATTCTTATATCACTGCTGCATATTCCGCTGGATCCATCAACAGTCAACTACAGCCCTCTATCCTTTCATCTAAACATAGATGGTTTTTCGGTGGGCGTAATTAAGGAATTAACTACCAAATGATTCCGGTCCTCAATATAACTAATGAATTAACTACCACACGCTGGGATTTGCATTTTTGTAACCACCAAATGATTCTGCATCGATTCTACGTTGCATTTTATGGATTGCGTGATAAATAAAAAAAGGTCCGGCCAACTTTACGGAAAAAAAGTCTCATTTAATTATAACCAAATGGCTGACCAGCAAACCTTCTTATTATGCTACCAATCACCACCAAACGACCACCAAACGATTAGGAATGAAAGAACCTTGAGCAGTTAAAGTTGTCCGGCTAAGTGTATGGTGGTAACCAGGGGGCCCATCGTTGCATCATCTCTCATCTGTGACTTCCTGTTGAGTTCCTTTGATTTGAATCTTTATTAGTAATAAGTTTGTGCACACTTCAATTAAATAATTATGTTCAAATGAGGTCACGAATGAAAAAAATGTTACGCCTCGGCTATGGCAGATCAGAATCCAAAGTCATAACCGAACCAAGAACGGATGCCCGGCCCCTTGATTGGAGGACTGCGATTGGTCACTGAAGGTCCAACCACAGAGCAAAATTGTAAAACACTGATGCACTCGCTATCTCTTGTCTGATTTCCCTTCCATGAGTCTTGATGTATAGAAAAACTCCCGGAAGCGTTTGGTATTCAATTTAGAACGATTGTTAGTCGATCACTACTTAGATTGCGCCAACGAGAAATACGTGTGTATCGTGAATGGCGAGCTGTGATTGGTTGCCCGAAGCCGCAGCGGAAAAAGGTAATTTCTAACAAAAATTCACCCATTATTTTGTGGCTAATTCATTGTGATGAGACTTAATCGATAGAAAAATACATCATCGCATTCAGTATTTTATTCAGGTCGTTTGGTAGTCGATCAATCAATAGCGCCCACGCAAAATACAGCGAATCGGGAATGGAGCGCTGGGATTGGTCGCCGGAAGCCGCACTGGCAGAATTATTTATTACCACAGATTCACTGGTTATTTCTTGTCCGATTACGTTCCAATGGGCCGCTATCGATAGAAAAACATCCGGTAGCGTTTAGTTCTCTATTCGAGACGTTTGGTAGTCGATCATTCAAATACGACAACACAAAATACGTGCGTATCAGGAATAGAGAGCTGTGATTGATCGCCAGAAGGCGCAGGTGCAGAACGATGTGACATTTTCATAGTTAGATTTGTTAATAAACTCCGACCGAACCGAAAGAAATTACGCGTATCCGAAACGGAGGGCTGCGATTGGTCGCGATAATATACGACGTTTTTGCGATAGATGGCGGTGGTTGTCGAGTCTTTTTCCTCTGCTCATCGTCCTATCTTATGGATCGAAATTTTCTTTTTGATTTTCCGAAAGAACGGCAAACTACCAAACGATGTGAATGGTTTACCAAGCGCTACCAAACGACCACTAAACGATTCGTAAAAAAAAAGTTCGATTAGTCGAAGTGGGGGGGCCAACTTACTATCCAATTTTTGATTATCGATTTTTCGCAAAACGGAGAACTACCAAACGATTTGAATGGTTTACCAAACGCTACCAAACGACCACCAAACGATTCGTAAAAAAAAAGTTCGATTAGTCAAAGTGGGGGGGCGAACTTACTGCCTAATTTTTTATTATCGATTTTTGGAAAGACGGAGAACTACCAATCGATTTGAATGGTTTACCAAACGCTACCAAACGACCACCAAACGATTCGTAAAAAAAAAGTTCGATTAGTCAAAGTGGGGGGGGCTAACCTTGACGAGGTCCGTGCCCCTGACACAGAGCAGTTTCAGTATACCACGAAACATTGCTCGCCGCTAGGAACGCTGGAAGTCATGTGCCCGGCCCCCTCCCAGCGAACGATCTGCTCTACTATGGAGACTAAATACCAGCTCAATAAACTTAGCCACCGACTATGAAAATATCGAATTTTTTTTCATACTAATCGATTGTTAGTCGTTTGTGAGTGTATGTTAAACACAATCCAGCGTTTGTGAGACTTTATTTATTTTATTATACGAAAAACAAATTTCATGTTAAAGTTAGCCGCGGAAAAATGGTTTTCTAATGGTTTCGAACTTTTCTTCGTGCTCAGCCGTCGTGGCAATGCTGCCAACTTCACGGGGCTTGCAGCGTGCTATGGGAATGAAAAGTTTTTTAACGATAAAATAAAAATTAAGCTCTCACAAACGATAAAAATCGAGTAACAATCACTAACAAACGACTGAAAAAACGATTGGTTGCGAAGAAAAGTTCGAAAGCATTACAAAACCATTTTCCCGCGGCTAAGTTTGACAGGAACCTTGTTTTTCGGATTATTAATTAAATAAAGTCTAACAAACGCTGGATTTTGTCTAACAAGCACTAACAAACAACCAACAAGCGAGTAGGATTGAAATAATCAGCATTTTGCTGAAATTGAGGAGTCACATGGCCAAAGCCGTGCTCAGCCGGCGTGGCAATGCTGCCATCTTCACGTGGCTTGGAGCGTGCTATGAGAATGAAAAGTTTTTCAACGATAAAATGCAAATTAAGCTCTGACAAACGATAAAAATCTATTAACAATCAATCACAAATGACTAACAAACGATTGGTTACGAAGAAAAGTTCGAAACCATTAAAACATCATTTTCCGCGGCTAACTTTGACATGACATTTGTTTTTCGTATAATTAAATAAACAACGTCTCACAAACACTGGACTTTGTCTAACAAGCACTCACAAACGACTAGCAGTCGATTGGTATGAAAAAAATTCGATATTTTCATCGTTGGCGGCTAAGTTTATTGAGCTCGTTGAAAATAATGTCCACAGAATGTACTGCGAGTAACGATAACAATAAAAGTCACTTTATTAATACTGCGTGTACAAGTGTCAGTGAAGAATCCTTTTGTGCTAAAACTTTATGCGAGTTTTTTTCTACCGGTAATAATCAACGGAAGCTAGTGACGTATCACTACTTCCGGTTCTGATTTCGATTCGAAGGCAGCGCCGCGAGGAGAATATTTGTATTTGTCCATAATGCGACGGCAGCGTCGCGAGGAGGTTTTGTTCTGGCGATGAGGGGTGCCACCCCCCCCCCCCCCCCCCCGAGAATTGCACATTTATTGTGGAAGGAACGTTACCGACTTCTTCTTGTTGTAATATGTGCGAAGGGGTTTATCCATGCTGTATGAACGGCTTTCTTCAGGAACTATTGGGTCGCTTTGGCTAGGATCGTCTTCCTTAGCAATGTAGGCCGGCTTCAACGAGTCGATAGAGACCGCTTTTTCGACGCCGCCATCTAGGATGATGAATACCTTATTGTCGATCCTCTTCACGACCTTGTGGGGGCCGGAATCCGGTGGCTCTAAGGGCCGCTTAACGGCATCGATTCGCCAGACCACAGGGGTACAAGTTAGTAAGTCCTTTAGGATGAACGGACGAAACTTCGTGTGGTGAGCCGTTGGTGTCGGGCAAACGCTCTTGATATGTTCTCTGAACTTTTCCATGAAGATCTGCAGGTTGGCACGTAAGCTATTGGTTACAAAGAACTTTCTGGGCACGCGGAGTTCAGTCCCGAATACCATCCGGCCAACGAGGGGCACAGGTCCTCTTTATATGCGGTGCGCAGTCCGAGCAGAACGCTTGGAAGATGCTCGGGCCATGGAGTTTGTGAATTGCACATTAAGGCGTCCTTCAGCGTACGGTGCCACCCTTCTACCAACCCGTTGGACTGTGGATGGTACGGTGTGGTGCGGAAGCTGCGAGCGCCAACCATGTGGGCCAGTGCCTCAAAAACTGATGACTCAAAATGAGACCCCTGGTCGGTGATGATGGTCAAGGGCGTCCCGAATAGGCAAACCCAGTTGCTGTAGAAAGACGAGGCGACTATGTCGGCTACCATGTCCTTCATAGGGACTGTCAGCGGCCACCGCGTCAAACGGTCAATTACCGTCAAACAGTAACAAACCTCACCCACCTTTGGCAGCTTGATGATGTCTAGGTAAACGTGCTCAAACCAGTTGTCTGGCATGTCGATCTTCGTGGGCTGCGAGCGATTGTGGCGATGCACCTTGGAACGTTGGCTGGGGAATATACTCACGAGATCAGCTGATAGCGTCCCTCTTGATTCCAGGCCATATGAACTTCTCGCGAAGTGTTTGAGCAGTGACACGGCCGCTGGGATGAGACGGACCGTGTACCCAACCGGACGAAATGTCGCAGAGAACGATATGCCCTTGAATGTGCAGCCGCTGTAGTTTGGGCGAGGTATTATCATTCAGTCGTTGGCCCTCCTCATCGTCAGTTGTAAACTGGCCGATGTAGTCCAACTGGCGTAGTTGTCTCGGCGACGGCTTGTCCGCTCTTTGCGCGAATGCGCAATGGTCGGTCCTAATAACGAAGTGACGACCCTCCAGGATATACTGAAAGAACTTAATTGCAGCGAAAATGGCTACATACTCCCGATCATACGTGCTATAACGTGATTCTGCAGGAGTCAACTTTCTGGAAAAGAAACCGACGGGCTTCCAAATGTCAAGAGAGTCAGTAGTGGAGCTGCCGATGATGGGAACGCCGTCTTGGTCGCAGAGGCTATGCGGTTTTTGCAGTCTTCGAAGGCCTTTTTAGAGGACTCGTTCCACTCTATTTTCCTCTTATCATTCTTCTTGGGGTCCTTCAGGGAAAAATTGAGTGGGACTTGGAGCTGAGCAGCGTGGGGGATGCATCGGCGGTAGTAGTTTAGAATCCCTAGGAAGCGTCGAAGATCGTTTGGGGCTTGGGAAACGAGGTGATCCTTTGCACCCTGTCGGCCGGAGGTTCAAATCCGTGCCTATTGACGGTGAACCCCAAATAAAGGACTTCTTCCTTGCCAAATTAGCACTTATTCGGGTTGATAGTGAGCTGATGTTTCCAGAGGATCTTAAAAACTGCGCAGAGGTGCTCCAAGTGCTCCTTGTGAGAGCTTGGCATTATGATTAAATCGTCGATGAAACAGCCCAGTCCTCGCAAGATGTTGTCCATATACCGTTGAAAGGTCTGTGTAGCGTTGCGAAGACCAGGTGGCATTCCAAGGAACTCAAAGAATCCAAAGGGGGTCGTAATGGCAGTCTTCTCGATGTCCTCAGATGCAACGGGGATTTGATGGTAGGCGCGGACGGGATTGAGCGTCGTGAAGATTTTTTTTCCGTGGAGACATTGAAAGATGTCTTCGATGTGGGGAACCGGGTACCGATCGGGCACGGTTTGAGCGTTAAGCTTTCTGAAGTCGCCAGTGGAACGCCAACCGCTGTGCTTCTTGGATACCATGTAAAGAGGGCTTGTCCATTGGCTGCTGGACGGGCGGACTACTCCATAGTATAGCAGCAAGTCGAAATCCGCCTCGGCAATCTTGAGCTTTTCCCCGATGAGACGACGAGGTCGTTCCATAACCGGTGGTTCTGTAGTCAGAATATGGTGCGAGACTGGACTGTCTGTATCAGTGCGACGTGTCATTTGAGGTATCGTAGTATCCTCAAAGCTGCACAAGAATTTCGGGCAATCGTTGCCTTCCGGAGCGTTTGGCAGATTGAGATTTTCCACCGGGGAAACACTGTAGACTGAGGCGGTGCACAATTCGCCAACAGTGACCAGCGAGGTAAGGGGATCAATCATTCGCCGGCCCTTGAGGTCGATGATCAGCCCAAAATGGACTACGAAATTCGAGCCGGTGATGGGTGACCGAACGTCGGCGACTATGAAGGTCCATTTAAAGGCTCGTATGTGGAGATCAGCGTCGTATTCGCTGCGTAAAGTTAAAAATCTGCGTACTGAAGCTTCGTTTTGATGTGGGCTCTCGGAACCAGTGAAACAACAGAACCTGAATCGACGAGAAATTCCAGATGGATAGTGTGGTCATAGACATGCAGGCGGAGTTTGGTGTCAACAACTTCAATGTTGTTATTGCTGTCGTAGACTGCCATTCTTGGCGACAGCTGATCTAGTTTTCCGATGGGTTCGGTGAGCCGAGCGGAAGCTTCGACGTGCAAGGCTGCGTACAGCGATTCGCTCGTGCCCCAAATTGACGATGGTAGAAACACTCTTCGGAAGGTGTGGGTGAAGCTGCACGGGAACGCGGCTTGGACCGAGCACGGAATAGGACGCTTATAGAAAGTTTCTCCGCAATTATCCTGTTGAGAGAGATTAACTCTGCTAGCGAGCTCTTGATAAGCGTCGGGTCAGCGGAATTTGGATCGAACGCATTTCTCGGCGGTGCGTCTCTACGAGGGGATGGGCTGCGTCGACATTGATCGCTTGTCGCCATGACAAAGGGGCGGCTGTGGTTTTCCATGAGCTCATCAGCGGTTGTGGCGAGCTCCTTCAGCGTGGGAGCCTTGAAGATTTTCAGAAAAGGTTGAGTGTGCTCTGGGAGAAGTGCGAGCCATCTGATACGCAGGACGTCCTCGCTAGCCCGATCACCAGCAAGCGTGCGCATTTGTCGAAGGAGCTGAGCGGGCTTCTTATCGCCAAGTTGTAACTCGGTGAGAAGCTTGTGCATTTGGCGATCCGCGGAGTCGGAAAATCTTGTCATTAATTTATTTTTTAAGTTATTGTACTTGTCTCTATCCGGTGGGTTACGGAGGATATCAGACACCTTCTAGACAGCTGCGGAATCCAGAGTACCAACGACGAGGTGGTACTAACTAACGTTGGAGACCACCTTTTCAGCGTGAAAGTTTGACTCTATTTTCACGGAACGGAAGGTAGTGTCGTATCACTACTTCCGGTTCTGATTTCGATGCGACGGCAGCGCCGCGAGGAGAACTTGTGTCCACGATGCGATGGCAGCGCCGCGAGGAGGTTTTGTTCTGGAGACCAGGGGTGTCACAATCCGGAGCCCCCTAGCGCCATCTATGTTGATACCGTTTCGGGGACGAGTTGAAAAGCCGAGTGCAGCCTCCTGTATCTAGTCTCCATGTGCGCTATAACCGATATATATATATATACACACACATATGATTGCCATTTTTTTTTTTTAATTCTCTAAAATAATATGATGAATTATATGAATTTCAACGCTAGTCCCATTGCGGGCCCATTTTTCCTTGTATTTTTTTTAAAATAAATTCAATTTTTTTCACGAAAATTTCGAGTGTTTCGTATGAATTACTAATAATACTCGTAAGTAATAATGATTGTACTTATTTACAATTAGTAATGGTAGTGATAATTTTACAATTAGTAGCCCGATCTAATATGTTGAAGAATTATTTTTCTCTTGCCAAGTGGAGGCGTGATTTTTCTTAGAAATGGTACAAAAACATAAAAAAATATTGCGAATACGATAAATATGATTCATACGAAACACTCGAAATTTTCGTAAAAAAAATTAAATTTATTTTTAAAAAATACAAGGAAAAATGGGCCCGCAATGGGACTAGCGTTAAAATTCATATAAATGATCATATTATTTTAGAGAATTTTTTTAAAGCCAAAAAGACGATCATCTTTAAAAAAAAGTTTTCACTTTACACGCTGAAAAGTGTTAACAACGATGATTTGAAATTTTTATCCTTTTTTTGATGAAAGTGTGAACTAATATGAAAAAATCGATCTATAGACATTTTTTGATGTATCGATTAAGGATGTTGAGTCCCTATGAAACATGTTAATGTTAATTGTTCAATAAATAGCTTCTTAATCGTCATGACATTTTTACACGACCTCCTGAATACTTCATGTAAAAACATACAAAATTTTCAGAATTCTATCATCATTACTTCAACCTCCTTAAGGGTTGAAATAAAAAATGGTAAGAAAATTCCGAAAATTTGGTATGTTTTTGTATGAAGTATTTAAGAGGTCGTGTTAAAATTTCACGACGATTAGTAAGTTCGTTATTAAAAAATTAACATTTTGTTAAGAACAATTTTTAAAAGAAATTTTAAAAAATGTATCAATCAACTTCGTTTTGTTTCCGTTGCTTTCAGTATATTGTAGATATTACAAAATTGAGAGGTCAAAAAAAAACTTTTTGCAAAATTACATCAGTTTCCATACGACAGCATTTAATTTGTGAATATTAATTGTTCAATAACGAGCTTCCTAATTGTCGTGAAATTTTTACACGACCTCTGAAATACTTCATACAAAAACATACCAAATTTTCAGAATGTTATCATCATTTGCGATTTGGGACTCAACATCCTTAATTTAAGAGATATCGGTGTTAGACGTTTCTGAACTTTCAGAAATCCACATTTTTCGAAAAATTGTAACTTCTGAAATGCATGCGATAAAAATTTAAAAATTCGTGAAAATACTCCTTGCATAGCATACTATTTTATTTTTAAAAATCATAAACTTTACAAATGGTGAGGGTCACGGCCGAGCGAAATGGCGTGGAATGCCTCATATATATATATATATATATTTAAATCTTGATTTGCGACCAACACCGTCCTTAAAAAATATTAATAATTAAAGAAGTTACACGCAATTTTCACCATCCGATTGATTGGAAAAATAAAACGAGTTTTTTTTTTTGAAATAGGTGATATTGGCTAACACTCTGCCAAGCTTTTCTTCGATAACGTATTCATGTCGTAAAAAAATTGAGTTTTTTTCGCGATTTTTCGAGGAACAATGATATTATTGTTTATAACTAATGGAAAAAAGGTTGAGAAGAAAAACGTTGGCCACAACCAAACTACTATTGCACTGAATCAGTGTACCAAATTTCGAGCCAATCCGTTCATTAGATGTCGAGAAATCGTGTACACCATTTTGATAAAACATAGTGCCGAGAAAATCGCGTTGTAATAATAAGTTTACCTTCAATCTGCGATTCGGGCACTATATATTGGACCTTTCTCTTCAATTTGGGTTGCCTCAAGCAACAAACGATTATTGTTAATGTTCACAGTAGCCCAACCCTTCAAAATGTAATGCATTTATCACATCATTGAATATTCCCATGGATGACATAAATTTATCATTGAAAGTATTCACTGTTTCATCCTTTATATTTAAGTATCCCAAAGCAATCATCTCTCCCTTACTAATTGGCACTGATAAACGAAGGACCAGCAGGCACATGGATCGATCTTTGAAAATGACATTACATACACACAAACACGCGCCCACGAACTCAGGGCACAATTCTATGTGCATATAATTTTTTAATCCCTATTTTTTCCTTCTTCCATTTTTAATCGTTACATGTATAATTTTCCTAATTGTTTTCTTTTACATTCGCAAATGGCGGCTGTGCGACCATTTCTTCGGAGATAGTCGCGGCGTGAGTTGTTTCACGGCGTACAACGTAGCAACTGGTGCATTGACCTGAAACATGAGAGCCGAGATATTTTGGACTTCTAAGACCCACACGCTCTATGTGAACCTAAAAATGCAAAGAAAAGTAAACATTAAAAATACACCGGGTTTGATTACATTTGTTACATTGCGCAGACGCTTTCCTTACTTCATTTCTCATAGAGTTTGGTCTCCTGTACTCTGATCTCCATAGTTGAAGCCCTCGTTTCCGAGTGTAAAATACATATCAGCCAGTCTTTAAATGAAAAGGCCGTTGCATCCATTACAACATACCTACGCGGTGCATCTGGTATAGGTTCTTCCGGATCACTTGGACAAATTTTATGTGCGGCAAATGAAATGATCAAATACGTTTCTTTCGAAAATACAGTTTTCAAGCTGGTACTGCAAATACCTCGAAAACCACTAAACCGATTTCCTTACAACTAATTGTGGTTACTCTGTAGGTTCCCTCTAATCTGTTCCCTCTGGTTTCGTTCACAATCATTTTCAAAAATATTCAATTTACATAACAGTCGATAATCTTTTAGTTTTAAAGCTTTCACGGCTCTTCATGTAATTCGAAGAGTATGTGGCTTACGGATGGAGGCCGTGTTGAAAATCAGCGTTGTGCCGACGTTTCGCAAACGTTACAGTCTGCATCATCAGGGCTGAGAGCTCCGATACTGAAGTTCCCGTGTCTCCCTCAAACCCCTCAAACCCTCAACCTGGTTCCGATATGTCGATGACACCTTCGTCATTTGGAGTCACGGCAAAGAAAACCTCAGTCATTTCTTAACCTTCCTCAACTCCCAGCACCCCAATATACAATTCACCATGGAGATAGAACAGGACAATCAAATTCCTTTTCTGGACGTACTCGTTCAACGGAAAAACGATGGCACTTTGGGCCACAAAGTTTACCGGAAGCCGACGCACACGGATAGATATCTCCACGCTACGTCCCATCACCACCCCTCCCAAAAACAATCGGTCATAAGCTCTCTGGTCTACAGAGCTCTAGCAATCTCCGAACCGAACTCTCTCGAGGATGGACTAGAACACCTACGCAAAGCTTTAGGAGATAATGGCTACAAGCCAGGCAACATCGAAAGAACGATCAAACAACTAAGAAGAAAAATAGCCGATCCGAAAACGGTAACAGCACCTGAAGGGGAGAATGAACGACAAATAATAGCAACAACTTCCCTTCCATACCTTCAGGGCATAACCGATCGCATAGGGAGGGTCCTTGGGAAACATAACGTGCGAGTCATCTTCGAACCTCAGAAGAAGCTAGCACAAGTGGTTCCGAGTGCAAAAGACCAAAGACCACCATTAAGTGCACCAGGAGTGTACAAGATACCCTGCTCATGCGGTAAAGTGTACATAGGAGAAACCGGGAGGAAGATCAGTACACGGATCAAAGAACATCAACGGTGTATCAAATATGGCCACATTGAACAATCAGCCCTGGCCGAGCATTGGATGGAGACTGGTCATGCCATTCAGTTCGATAAAGCCCAAAGTCTGGCCCCATCGAACAGCTATTTTTCCAGGAAAAACCGAGAAGGCTTGGAAATCCGAAAACATCCGGACAATCTAAACAGAGATGGTGGATATCACGTCAATCCCATTTGGCACACCGTCCTCCCGGTTTTTTAATTGACCGGCCGATCAATTAAAACATCTGATTGGCTGGTGCCGTGATCTGGAACGATGACTGTAACTATATAAGGAATGCCTGAGACACGGGAGCTTCAGTATCGGAGCTCTCAGCCCTGATGATGCAGATTGTAACGTTTGCGAAACGTCGGCACAACGCTGATTTTCAGTCGATAATCTTATTCGAATAGTCGATATTAAAGTCGATGATAAAACACACATGACATATGAAACTCGCTTGAATCATACGTCAATGGTCATTTTGATATTGAACTTTTGGAATACCTTGAAAAATAATCAACTAATTTTTCATCATTCTTGAATTGAGTTACCAGTCTTCAAACATTCATTTCACTAAGTACTGATCTTAGTTTTTCATTTTTATCTGCAAATTGACCCAACACTTCTTCAGCTGGATTTTTCTCAATGTCCAGCAGAGTATGCATATATAAGATCATCGTTCCTGAAGCATTGTGCTTCCGAGCCACATTTTCATCCGCCTGATGGCAAAAAAAAACTTCTCTCCCAGCCGGCGGAGTTCACTGGGAGTATTATTGCCGCTTGGAAAGGTTTATACAAGCTAAAGCACGGCTCTTTCTAAATATTCTTTCTTCAATTTTCACCATTGATATCATTATTTTCAAATTAAGGATGTTGAGTCCCTATGAAACATGTTAATGTTAATTGTTCAATAAATATCTTCTTAATCGTCATGACATTTTTACACGACCTCCTCAATACTTCACGTAAAAACATACCAAATTTTCAGAATTCTATCATCATTGATTCAACCTCCTTAGGGATTGAAATAAAAAATAATAAGAAAATTCTGAAAATATGGTATGTTTTTGTATGAAGTATTTAAGAGGTCGCGTTAAAATTTCACGACGATTAGGAAGCTCGTTATTGAAAAATTAACATTTTGTTGAGAACAATTTTTAAAAGAGATAAAAAAAATTATTAATAAACTTCGTTTTGTTTCCGTTGCTTTCAGTATATTGTAGATATTACAAAATAGAGAGGTCGAAAAAAAAAACTTATTGCAAAGTTACATCAGTTTCCATAAGACAGCATTTAATTTGTGAATGTTAATTGTTCAATAACGAGCTTCCTGATTGTCGTAAAAATTTTACACGACCTCTGAAATACTTCATACAAAAACGTACCAAATTTTGAGAATTTTATTATCATTTGCGATTTGGGACTCAACATCCGTAAAGTATGTTTTTTCACGACCATCGCTTCAACTTCTAAATTGACTATCAATTATTAAGATTTTGAAATAATTGTCAATGGAATTCCCTTCGTTTTTTTCATATCCAATTTAGAAAATGCATCAACTGCATGAGCTAACAGCACATTCTCAAATCCGGCCGGTATGGTTGCGTACCGGCCGGCAAATCTAATGTATCGCGTTCACCGACAGTTGAGTCAATTGTGAAATTTGTATATACATTTAATTCACATAATAAAATAGCTACTTTTTATACAAATGACGAGGTAACGACATAGGAAATAGCTCAAGTTTTATTCAATTATTTGTTTATGCCTGTTGGGTGAAATTTAAATAAAATGAATCCATTATTTTAATTTAATAATTCTGCATCTTATTTATTCCTGGGGCTGGAGGGGCACCTCTGCCTCCTCCTCGCTACGAATAAATTCTAACGTTGGCAAGTTTGTCAAAAACGGTAATTTTTCTCTACAGACGTCTACATGACGCCAAAAACATTAGCACCTATTTGGATACTCTGCTTATTTTCTTGTTTCATTTGCACTTTGACAAAGACACATCGAGTACTACTTTGGAGGACTCACCGAAGGCAATTCTTTACGACACCATATTTTTGCCATTCAACTTTTTTTAATATGGGTGTTCTTCATAAAGTATTTACTTAGTTGAAAAAAAATGCGATTCAATAACTTTAATAGTATCCGAAAAAAAATTGCCGAAGAATAAAGCAAAACTTACGGGAGTTTTTGACCTTGTTGGGTTCAGAAATCGTGAATACTCGTTAGTTTTTTTTACGAAAAAACTGTGAACAATAAATTAATTAAATTTTGTACACGTGTTATTTAGCGAACGATAAAATTCATTTACATGAGGAAAATTGCAATATGGCGAGAAAGGGGGGCAAGCTAACCGCCGCAATGGTACACATTTCGCGTAACCGAAAGATGCTCTTCGGGAGTCCCTGTCCCTTTGGAAATGACCCGATACATAAATATAATTGACAAAGAGTTTCTCAAACCGCACAAGCTTGGGCATAAAGAAGACTACCATCATAATCTTGTACATATTCGTAAGCCGAACAGTCAAAGTGAACAAATGTTCATCGGAAAGTGCATTACTTTTCGTTTACAAGCAAATGTTTTTTTAACTTATTTAAAAATCTAATTGTAGCTTACTTTGTGGAGACGAGTTTGGTTGCCAATTCGAGACCAATTTTTTTCAAAAGCTACCTAATTTTCATGCCGTAGAGAAATTCCGCAGCCTCGATTACGAATAATGAAATTCAAGTGAAATTAGTATGCTATAAATAGTTGCAGTTCAACATATATATTACCTGAGTTCGAACGTATACCCTTGCTAGTTTTTACGTTATCATACCCTTCCCAATTGAACTCGTCGCTATCACTCCCGACCCGCACTTACAAGGAACATCCCTCAGCTGACACCCTTCGATTTTGTTAAAGTTTAGATATGTTAAAAAGCACCGAAAAGTAAGCGATACGTATTTTTTTTATCGGTGGCAAAACGGTTTTAAGGGGTGAAACCACCGCTCGAAAAAAGGCATCTCTAGGGGGAATATAGCAGTTTCACACACAAGGAGTCCACCGATTTCAATGAAACAAAAACGAAAATTCTTCTAATCCGAAGCAATGAAAAATCCACTATAGTGACATTACAAGAAAAAATTAAGGGTTGAACCACCCTAGAGATGCCTTTTTTCGAGGCGTGGTTTCACCCCTTAAAACCTTTTTTCCGCCTTTAAAAAAAAATACGTATCGCTTACTTTTCGGTGCTTTATAACATATCCAAATTTCAACAAAATCCCAAAACCCATACAAACCCATTCGCAGGTGCACAGACGTTTTACTCAAGTATCTACACCAAGGTCTCAGAAGTATTGGCCTTCCGCTCACTGGTTGATGTGCCAGCGGAACGGCCACAGCTCCGAGTATCGGCAATGCACAACGCATGCTTAAGAGGCCAGTCCACTTTGAAAATTTCAAAAAATCGATTTTTTTCTATTGTTTTCGAAAGTACATACATTGAGAAATATTGGATTTCGTACGGTGCAGGAATTGCCGATTGAGTTTAGGTAAGAGTTTTTCATAGTATAAACTTCAAACGCGTTTCTCTCGAAACAGCGTTTTCAAAATCTAGCTCCATCGTATCTCTAAAACTAATAAACCGATTCTCTTGAAATTTGAACCACACATCGTAAACATGATTCGCAACAAGATGACCCTCAATGGTTTTAAAATTTAGTTTTTTCTCTATTTGTTGCGAAAAAACGCGTTTTTTTTACTTTTTTTGTTTTTCATCTGCCATTTTTTTATTTTCTGATAAAACTTTATATCCGACGGTCATTTTGTAGCTGGTGTCATACTGAATCTAATGGACTTCGATTTTTGTGTTTCAGACAAGCCGTTGCCGCGTTGTGACGGAGCTTCCTAGCCCACCTATCTTTGAGGCGTTACGTTAAACTATAGTTTGTTTGGGTTTGTTTGGGTTAGTACTAGATAATGGTGTATAGAATAACCACAAAAAACCTCAAGGCAATTGGTTCACTGGTTTTCGAGAAATTTTGGGTGCCGAATTTTTTACGACGCTTCAAGGATCATACAATATCCTTGCATATTTTTGATATTTTTAGATATAGAAAATTAAACATATTTTGGAATGTATATACTTTTAGATAATTAAAACCCAGATCCGAAATTTCAAATAGTTTTCCTCAAGAAAATTCACAAAAATGACCGTTTTTCCGGCTCCTAGGTGTATATCTCCCGTTAATTCCAAGTATCGTAAATTTTGTTCGACTTTTTCAGCTTACAGAAATACTATGGCAGATATCAGAAATAGTCTTGTTCGAGTGAGAACTATAGATGTGCTGACTATACCATAAAAATTTATACGACATCAGTGAAATAGTCCTTGAGTAATAGTATCATGAAAGCCAAGTTGAAGAACAGAGTTTTGAGAAAAACGCGTTTAAAAGTTCATTGGTCTGCTATGCCCGGCCCATATAACACGCGAACATATCTTGCAGTTCGAGCAATAAAATGTTTCGATTTTTTGGACCTGTCACAACGGTTGACAGGCCCTCATGCGCATCTCACAAATGTTCTATTCGAGCAACAAACTTAACGGATTGTTGAGAAACAAAGGCAAGCCACCACGGCCACGTTACCTACCTGTAGGTAGACATATTTTACGCATCGCATGAAAAACAACGGAGAATCGATGACGACGGAAGCCGATCTTTCGAACAGCGTGACGCTTTCGTTCTTTTTTGTCCGTCCTCGGGCAATTGACCTCCGAAGTGTAGGTTTATCCACCGGTGTCGGTATGGATGTTACGTAACGTCGACCGATCATTCCTCATCGGAGCGATGACTCGTGAACACGGCTAGAGTCCCACGCGGCTCGGGCTATTAAGAAGGGCCCACGAAAAGTGCAACGACCTTGGACCGAGAAGCTGAGAAACTGATCGAGAGACACAAGCAACCGCCTATACTATATATCGTACACTTAACTCTCCGCATTCGTTCACGGTCGTTGGCCCTACTTCATCCTTTCTCGGCCTTTTTCATCACACGTAAGGTCTCGGTTGACCTGCTCTTCCCTTCGTTAAAACGTTGATGCGATCAACGTTTCATCCTTCTCCATCCGCGTACGTCACAAATGACCGAGTACCGAAGCAACCCAATTCTCTTGACGTGAGGGATTCGGCTTTGATATTTTGGAAATGTGGTTTTTTTTATTGCACAGTATCATGGCAGTGACATAATTCCGTTAAAATTCTAAAGATTAACCGAGTTGCGACGCTGTTTATGCAGGGTCACATACCTATGTTTACACCTTTTTTTCTTCTATTCTCGCAACTATGCTTTATGGTGTAGGCCGTATCTCAAAATCGATCAGCCCGAATCACTTCAAATTCAGAAAGCGCACAGTTACAACCTATTTTTATCGTATAATCTCTCATTATTTCTTTAATATGGTTATCTGTTTGTTCATAACAAATCATTAAAGTTTTTTTTTTCAAAATTGAACGTTTTTTTCTAGAACTTGGTATTTTCGTGATTAACAAAATTTCAAAAACTTATGCGACCAGGCGAAAGTTTTATTATTATGCTAAAAGAGAAATTTTTCATTTTTCTTTTCAATGACAGTCAGTTGCTCGAACGACGACCGATTGGCCATGCAGAAGCGGCTCTTCGTTTAAGGAGTGAGATGCAGTCAGAGGCGTGAAAAAACGAGCATTTTCAATAATTTTTTTTCAATAGTAATTAAGTTTGTTTTACAAAAGTGGTTACACAGACTTTTTGTTATATTTCAACTTGACTTGTACAAAATTTCAAAGAAAAATATTGATTATTTATAACAATATCGCCATCTTTGTCGGACCCCCTTCGGCATGTAGTGCTTTGCGGTGACCACTATAATTCGAAAACCACTCGATGGTTTTTATGAAATTTGGTGTGCTTATTGATAGCATTAAAAACTAGTCCTTAATCGGAGCATTTCTTTTTTTTTTCAAAAATTAACAAAATGGCGGCTTCCGACAGATAACTTTCGTTTTTCGAACAAAAAATCGCTCGCTTATTGTTAAAAAAAAATTCAAATTTTCAACAAAAATGAAAATTCTTCGACCAAGGACTAGATTTTAATACTACCAATAAGCACACAAAATTTCATAAAAATCCATCGAGTGGTTTTTTAATTACAGTGGTCACCGCAAAGCACTACATGCCGAAGGGGGTCCGACAAATATGGCGATATTTTGAAAAAAGAATCAATATTTTTCTTTGATAATTTGTACAAGTCAAGTTGAAATATAACATAGAAAGTCTGTGTAACCACTTTTGTAATACAAACTTAATTACTATTAAAAAAAAATTATTGAAAATGCTCGTTTTTTCACGCCTCTGACTGCATCTCACTCTTTAAGGAGTAAGGCCACTGTAACGGCCCAAAAAAAAAGGTTTTTTCACTAATTTTTTGCTCCCGAAATTGAAGGTATTTGAAAAAAAACTTTTAATGGTGTTATCGGGCATACATTAAACTTTATTATAAAATTTTTTTACAGTAAAAAAAAACAAAATGGCGGTTCCACAGCTATCTTCCTGGGACATGTTTTGCTTCCAGGGCTCCGCGGCACGCAGCACCACTGGTGCACTTTTGTATCTAAAACAAACAAAAAAAACCATTAATCTAGAGGGCTATAGCTAGAGAATGTCGATCGGATTTTAAAAAGTATCAATTTTTGTGGATTTGGCGTGCGTTTGAAAAAAAAATTGATTCTTGACGAAAAAAAACGGCAAGTTTTTTGTTAATAAAAAATCAATAAATAAAGTTCTTGAAAATTCCGATCGACATTCTCAAGATAATGTAAATGTTCACATCTGGTTAAAATTTCAAGTAAAAAAAATGAAAATTGTTCGAGTTATGCTGCGTGCCATTTTGAAAAACCATGTTTCGAGAAAAACGCGTTTAAAGTTTTGCGAATAGTTTTTTATTGGAAAAAATTAAAAAAAGAAGTTAAAAAAAATTTTTGCCGTTAGTCTGCAATCCCAGCACCATACATTTGTCCTTCGATAGCCAAATTTTCGTCTTCTTCGTCTTTCCTGGTTGATTTTTGGAGCGCGCGCGCACTTTTGGCCGCGTCGCTCAGAGATGTCTCCGCGTGCGTGATGCGTTTGGCGTCGGCTTCGATGCAGAAATGATATAACTGTACACCAATTTCCACCTCCAACATCTTGAATATTTGCAAGACGTTGGTAAGGCCGCCATTGAATATGCAAACAGCGATATCCGGCGCAATATCTAGTACAGTTTTTCCGCTTGAGGATGATTCGGGGGCCAAACTCCAAACGGTAGCGTTGAAACTTTCGTTATTGTTTTGAGTATAGGCCCCCAAGCAACGCTCCAGCAACTCGTCCCGGCTCAATTCCATGTAGATGGGTTTGATGGCTTGATAAACCTCCTCACTCATTGGCTGATTGTGATGATACGCATCCAAGGCATTTTCTGCTTTCGCTTTCTTCCAACTGCACCAATTCTCCGAACATTTTTCGTGCTGAGGCTTTTCATCCGTTGATATTTTGTGAAAAAGGGTTGCCCAGATCTCATTTTTCATATTTTTGATGGAATCGGAATTTCGACGGATTGCTAAGCCGTAATAAATGCTTAGTTCGTCAATCAATTTGGCAGTGAGTTTTCCTCTTCCCCCGAGACCTTTTGTTCCTTTTTTTAAGTTTCTCAATCGAGTGCCCATTCTTTTTTGCACGTGATCTATGCACTCTTTTTTTTTAACATCAACATTTTCATAAGGCTTCGAATCCACGATGCCTTTGAAAGTTTTGGAATCGCCATCTCCGATATAATTGCAGTCGTTTCGGAGCAAGTTTAGACACGCTTGGCGGCGACCTTCATTTCCTAAGGACAACAAATTTTTTTTCGCACAGGACCTTTTTTTTCTTATTCTAGAGGGTTTAAACTATTTTTTAAGCCAATAAAAAAAAATCGATTTTTCAAAACAATTACAGTGGCCTTACCCCTTAAGTAAAAATAACCTCATCGTTTGTCAATATTTTTCCATTTGAAAAGTCTCAAACTTGGCATGGCAATGTATGAATTGTGTGCAAAACCTCGTGTGCATCGTCATCGGACTCTCGTCAAAAAAAATATTAAAAATCGGCCTGTTTTTTGGGCGCCAAGCTTACGCAAACCCGTCAAGGGCATGCGCAATGTTACCATACCCTCACACATTTACGAACCCAGTTTCTCATAGATGGGTAAGTATTTTTTTGGAAAAAAACTGAGTATCAGGCTCTATAAAATTCACTGACGCAGAGTTCGACGACTTTCTGTTGCCCTTAATATCATTAAGGAGGTGCGATCACTTCTTCGGGGTCAAAAACAAGTCTAAATTTATTTTACCCACAGCTGCTCTGATTTATGTTACCTTATGTTGATTATTCGTATTATCGAATATAATGTGCCAAATGTCGTGGTAAATGATGAATTTATTGCACATGAACAAATAAAAACTGAAAAATTAGGTTGTCAATGACTCGGTAGTAGGCTTTGTAATAATAATATTAACATGTCTACCTTTAAAGCAGACTAAAAGGGCATATCGAAAAATCAGCCGGAAACCTATTAAAATAAACTTGAATTACCTCAGCGGAATTAACACGATAGGCAGAATATAATTATACATATTATTGATACGTGATATGTGATAAAACTCCATGAATTGTTGTTTGCATATTTCGTGGCGGCTCCTATTCATAATAATTGCGAAACATAGCTAGGTTATGTTCGCCAAACGCATCAGCTGGGTGCTATTTCGTCGTTCTGACCATTTTCAACCGGAAATGGAAACTTTCTTGTAATGCAGTGCTTTAACTACACGGTGAAGTTTGATTTTCTTATTTTTTACTATATCCATTATATATAATCTATCGAATTTCAGTTTTCCAACGGGTTTAGTTGGATACGTGAGCAGGAAGACCGTGATCACCGCACTTCCGGCTGACCGTCTCCACAAGACGACGTGCTTCAGTAACTCAAAGTGCTCGGCTTTATAATTTTATTGCGAAAAAACTAAACGGTCAAAGAAGCTCAAATTTTGGCAGTAGGCGCATAAAGTATTCGTCAAAGTGATATAAAAATTTCAAATCCGAAAGTTGGATTCGTAGTAATGATCGTACCTCCTTAATCTCCGAGATATCGCTATCCGAAGATTTCAGCTATCTCTCTCGCACTCGTATGTTACACGGTACAACTTCAACTTTGCCTTAAATCCGTTGAATCTGGAAATTCGTAGTTTACTCAACCGGGATTAAAATTTTTTTCGCTATGATTTAGGGTTAACTCTAGGCCGGAATGTCGAATGAAAAACAACTTTTCTAGCTTTCAATTGTGATTAAGGGCCTTTAAAAAAGGTGCAACTAGGGTGGGTAGCAAAAGGTTGCTGTTTTAACATCCATGTGTTCACTGTTCGATTCAAATATTTAATTTATGACGCGAACAACGGAGCGATGTACGAGCCGATAGCATAGGAATAAATCTATATTTAAAGCCTCGGTCGTTTGCGCAGTGATTTTGAATTGCCCATACCATCCAGCGCGCAAGCATAAAAAAAACGCCTGGACCTGGAAATGTTAATAATATCCTTGAGAAAAAAAGTTCACATTTAGACTCATATTTTAGACAATACGGTTAGAAACATTTATACCACATTTGATCACGCCAGTTTTGAAAATGCAGTTTAGACGATTGTGCCATACCCGCGCCATTTTTAAAGATTATTTTTTTAAAATACCATTTAACATCTACAAAGTCCCAGAAATGGTGACGAAATCTTTCCTTGAAAAAAACAAAACAAAAAAAACATGAAAAACAACAAATTGTTTCCTGGCCTAATGGGTATCTACCCCCTTATGCATTTCAAACTGCAGAATTTGTGAGACGACATCAGGACGGACATGACGAAGTTATAAGGATTTCTTCCTTGACTACGAAAACCCAAATATTAATTGCGATCTTTTTTGACGACGCAGCGCGACCGGTCGTTCTTCTTTTTCGCATCGCGAAAAAGAAGATTTCCACTTGACTAGCTGCGGTACGTCGCGCAATCGCGTGTACAAGGTAACGGAGAACGAGGATTCATCATTTTCGACTTGTATGCGTGCCAGTTCGATCCTTCTTGGGTTAAGGGGTTACCCCCACTTGCGATTTTGAAAAAATCGATTGTTTTTATTGCATTTTTTTAAAGTATAAGTATCTGAGAATATGTCCTGAAAATTTCAAGTCGATCCGAACAAAATTGACTGAGATATGAGTGTTGAAAGAGAAGAATCCGTTGTGTAAACGACCGGCTAGTCTGCCGTCTGGCGCGCGTTTTTCTCAAAATGGCATTTCTGAAGTCGGTGACCAAGATTACTCGAACACAAATGAACCGATCTTCTTGACATTTTTGCAGGCTTGTTTAATATAAAAAAATGTAGTCTTCAATCGTTCGATTTTTTTTCGAAGAAAAATGGCCGTTTTTTTTCGTTAAAATCGAACCATTAACTTTGACTGTCCGCCATTTTGTGAAAAATGAATATTTTTTAAAATCCTTCGATTGAAGACTAGTTTATACTAATATTTGACTAAATCCATCCGCATTTTTTTTTTCAGATGATCCACTTCGCCGCAAAGTTGGTCACCGCAAACCGTGCATATAAAAACATTATTTCATTGACGGCCATTTGCCACTAAATAATGTAATATTTTTCAATAAAAAAATTACTGAAAGTTCTTCAAGATGTGTTCTTTACGATGGTATGTTGATCGATTGAAAAAGTTTCGTAGTTTTCTTTAAAAAAATTCATGAAAAAGGCCTTTTCTTTGCGCTACAAGTGGGGGTAACGCCTTAATTGTTTTTCAGCTCCTTACCATCGAAGTTGGAAACGTGTGAGACCAAATTTTCATCGATTTGGCTGATGGTATTTCGTTAAGAGGACAATGGCCGGGCGCTACATCTGGCGGTCAAGGTTTGAACTACAAATTTTTATCTGATGCATCGTTCGATGTTTACGTTCCGCTCGGATCGGACAGGGGTACAATTTCGTCGGTGTTTACTTTTTGCCGCAGCAAAAAGTGTCTTTTCCTTTTCTTCGAGAACAATCCGACGTTCGTCCAAATCTACTCAGCATGCCTTGCCCCCTTGAGAAATTAAACCACCGTGGACCACTCAACGATAACTTTCTAAATTCTACCATGCCCAAGAAGTCCCTGACACCAAAATCTTCGTATGCGAATTGCTTGTACAGACAAATATGGATATACCTGTATTTGCAAAACTACCGATTTTTTAGGGTCGCGAAATCTTTCGAACGACTGTTTTACTTTCGCCCTACGATTCTTGATAATGGTAACGCTTTTACCAGATTGTTCATACTTTATCGTCGAGGTCGACAAAGGACGTCGACAAGATACGATCGGTGACGAAAGTGGCCAAATTTTTTAAATATTCTTAGAAGTATTTTCGAAATCGTCGCTTCGTTTGTGATTGTAAGTTTTGAGCGCGAATAGGTAGTGGTTTTGCAACTTCCGCTCAACTGTTTTCATCCACGCTGTACAGTTTTTCGAACGCATGTATGAGAAAGCTGAACGAAAAAATAAGACAAATCGTAAATGATAATAAAATTCTGAAAATTTGGTACGCTTTTGTATGAAGTATTTCAGAGGTCGTGTAAAAATTTCACGACAATTAGGAAGCTCGTTATTGAACAATTAACATTCACAAATTAAATGTTGTCTTTTGGAAACTGATGTAACTTTGCAATAAGTTTTTTTTTACCTCTCAATTTTGTAACATCTACAATATACTGAAAGCAACGGAAACAAAATGAAGTTTATTGATACATTTTTTTTAAATTTCTTTTAAAAAATTTTCTTAACAAAATTTTAATTTTTTTATAACGAGCTTCCTAATCGTAGTGAAATTTTCACATGATCTCTTAAATACTTCATACAAAAACATACCAAATTTTCAGAATTGTCTCATTATTTTTTATTTCAACCCCTAAGGAGGTTGAAGTAATGATGATAGAATTCTGAAAATTTTGTATGTTTTTACATGAAGTATTCAGGAGGTCGTGTAAAAATGTAATGACGATTAAGAAGCTATTTATTGAACAATTAACATTAACATGTTTCATAGGGACTCAACATCCAGTGCAGTAGAATTGAGGAATTTGTATAGGCTCGAAATTTAAAAAAAAATACGTTTTTTTGCCGCATTATTTTATAGTTTAGTATCATAACATTAATTTGGAACCAAGGCTTTTTAGAAATTCCAAAAAAGGACCGAGTTTCGGCGCTTTTTCGTAAAGGGTCAGATCGCCCATCGTGCTACGGCAATTTACCCTCTTTTCTTTTATTATTTACGTTTTTCTCGGAACTGTTTCATGAAACGGTGTATGTCGTATCTCAAAATCTATTCTTCGGATTCCTTACGAATTCGGACACGGCAAAGTTTTTAGCATTTTCGTATGACCAGTGGTTTTGTGATATTCATAAATGATATTGTGATATTCATAAAAAAATGATTAAAGGTGTTTTTGTGTTTTAGAAAATCCAGCTTCTTGTTTACAGTTTGCCAATTTCGGAATTTTCACATTTCCATTACGTATCCGGTCATACGAAAGTTCTATTATCATACGAAAAGTGCAGTTGTTATCATTCATTTCGAATAACCCTAATCCCCAGAACCACCTACACCGCGATCGGTCATGCAATAACAGCGGAAGGTTTTTCAAATAATAATAACTCGATTGTTCATCAATACTTTCCAATTAAAAAAAAACAAGGCACACTCGACAAGATTCTCTATCCTTTTCTTCGTTATACCCGCGAGTAGAACAACGTCCCGTAAGAACGAACACAAAACTACCGCAAACATAGTGTAACAATTCTTAAACGCGTTAGTCGATCGGTCGTAAATTTCGCATACTCGTTTATAACGAACCAATCACCAATGCATCTCATTTTACCGCCATGCTAACATCTCGATACGACTTCCACACATCTTCGGCTACAAGCTGAAGTAAATGTACATCCCCGAAATTTACCAGCAGAATTGCAATACCCGACTTCATAGCGCTGGAATGAATTCCCTAACGGAGCTCTTTCGCTCGTTATATATTACCGAGAGGGAAAAAAGGAGCAGCGTGTATCGTCGGGTTAAATCGGAAATACGGATTATTTTATAGCCGGCTTCGTCACCCGCGTCACTCTCAGTGCCTCGGACGCTGTGCGTACGTAATAACGTATGCACACATCTATATGCGTCACGCGGTTAGTCTCTCTCCCCCTCTCTCTCTCTCTCTCTCTCTCTCTCTCTCTCTCTCCTTCCCTCTCTTCGGTTGGTCATTGCCATTTGAGTTCGGTCGTGTTCCTTGCACGCGCGTCGCGAGAATGAGACTTGGAGAGAACAAGACAGAGAGAGAGAGAGAGAAAGAGAGAGCAAAAGAATGAGAGATCCAATCGAGCGATTGCAGCAGCAGCAGCAGCGACGAGTTCTAAGGTCGTTGCGGCATAGCTTAAAACAAGTCGCGTTGAGATTGGTCAAGGTACGACGAAGCCCGAGCGAGAGTGAGCGAGGATGAGAAAGACAGGAGGAGAGGGACAAAGATAGAAAAGACGACACACAGCACGCACCAGGCTCTCTTTCTCTCTCTACAGACTCGGCTCGTGATTCCCCACTTTACGCAATCTTCGCACCACCTTCCCCTACCGCCGCCTGACGTTTCTACTACATCCTCGGTTCTTCTACTACTCTATTGTATATCTGATCCCGCCGTGTTTCGGCAACCGCTCTTATCCCCCCGGAGCGGAACACCGAGCACCAATCCCCTCCGCTACTGAACGCCTCACTCGCTAGCGATCGCAGCGCCGCTTGCGCCCACTTCGCGGACATCTACTTTCTCTCGATATCCGCCGAGTTTCCGAGCAACATTGACTGTGACCTGCGATCTTGACGCACGTTTCTTACTTATATATTATTTGTATTATTATTTAAACTTTTATACTTCATATGAGTATAAAGTGAATTATAATGAAATATATACAAGATGGTTCGCTGGAAGTTAGTCACTCGGAAAGACCTATAAATATTGAATTCAGACGAAAAAGTCCTGGGCAAAGTTTGAATTGTTTGTCAATATCTACATTTTGGTGGGCTGAGATTTTTTTCAAGTCTAAGTCTCAATCTGATTTCAAGGCCACCTCAACTTTTTTTAAAAGAGAAACCGCTTATTCTATTAGCCACAAATATAGAGCATAAGGAAAACGAAACCCATAACCTACTTTGTGATAACCTTGGGATGACCTTGAAATACAAAACAAATGCGTAACGGTAATTGAAGCAGGGCAAGCAAAAAAGGAGGCGCTTTTTTGCTTGCCCGATCAGAGGGTGGGAAAAATATTGGAAATTAATATATAGGGGCAAGTGAAGGGCCATGCTTACACGAGCGATACTCTCCTTTCCATCCTCCCCTACTTCATTACGCCTATGTTAATATATAGCGATAGTGCCACCGAAAAAAGGCGTACGAAAGATCGATCCCTCGTCGTGGCACCCTCGCCCTCGTGCAGCTCGTCGTGGTGCGTAGTTACGAGGCGAGGGTAAGGACAGAAGAAAGGAAGAGGGAAAAAAATAGGGCCATTCCCTGGATTCCCATACACATTCGAGTGGCGCAGCGGCGTATCGCAGAATACATCCGCATGATTTTTTACCGCGCGGGGGTGTAAGGGCGAATCCAAGGAAAGGCCAATGAAAGGTCAGCGCGTAATTGCAACGGAACACGGCTGTATAGAGGATCAGATTAAAGATCGCTTCGCAACAATAATATCATCAAATCGTGGCGAGATCCTAATTGATCCTTTCATATCTACGCGAAGAAAACAGGGGCCTCGACGTTTAGAAATAATACTATGCTTCAAAAAAAAATATCATTAAATATCAAAAAGTATCCAATAAAACTACTATAGTCAACCCAGTAACGTGGCGGAAATTGCAATAATGCCCGCTACCGCAATGCTTCGCGAGATACTTGGAATCAAATGTATGATCATTTCATATGGATAATTTTGGTCACTTTGGTGATATACTTCGGGAAAGTGGTTCTTCGTTTCAAACGTTGTGATATGCTGCATTCGATGTTAGGTTCTGGCAATTAAGATGATCTTAAATGAAAAATCAGGTTAAAACGCTACTATTTTTCACACTGAGAGAAATGTATGGTAACTTTAATCATATTTCAACCATATTTTATATTACCCTGAGGGGACAACAATATTTTATAGTCATAGTTACTGCCCAAAATAAAGTATTGCTTATGATATTTTAGCAGTTGTGTTAACTATGCTCATACGGTCTTGTAACAATTTATACTCAACAAGTGTTAATGTTAACGATATAAATAATCCAAACTTGCACTGAGAAAAATGTCCATAGTATTTGTAAAAAACGACCATGGTAAAAGTGGACATAGTTAAATTCCCCATGGCTTGCTGACACCGCAATCATTATATGGTTAACACAACTATAAGCGTCTATCCAATCATGCCGTTTTGGTAGTGTGTTTTTTAAATCTAGTATCCCTGAAATAACTATTAACTACTGTGAAAGACTTTACAATATAGATATAATCTAATTCAGTTAATATTTTTACAATAGTTTGTAGTTTTTTTCGGGGATAATAGATAGTTGAGCACGCCACCAAAGTTGCATGTTTAGATAGATTAGATGTACTTTATATATATATAAGTCTTTACACACACACACACACTCACACACACACACACACACACACACACACACACACACACACACACACACACACACACACACA
>OX632365.1:12601598-12643836 GCA_951751655.1 Ophion costatus | reverse complement strand
AGAGAGAGAGAGAGAGAGAGAGAGAGAGAGAGAGCAACGAGCGCGAAGAAGAGGAAGAAAAAAGAATAAAGATGGGCCGTGGGGCTGGCGGGAGAGATACTTGGGTATCGTCGCAGGTGTGAGTCGGACGGCGCGCGTGGCATCCATGTGGAAGTGGTGCGAGGACGCGAGTGAGCGAGAGAGACCGTGGCGAGCGAGAATGTGTGGGTTCGTACGCGATCCTGGCTGGTGTAAAGGGATCCAGTCGGCGAATGATGGGGGCGGGGGTAAGCTCGGCGGGGAGCGCGAGGTGAAAGCGAAAGACAGAGGAGAAATATCGTGGGTGGGAGAAGAGTCAGCCAAGTTCCAGAGCTTCGTATTCTATGCGTATGTGTGTGCGTGTATGTAACTGCCGTGTGTGTAGACAGTGCGAGAGGCTCAACGCGATACTGATTGCCCGGGGCGCGTGTATATTATTGCTTGGGGGATTCTCTCGCGGCGAGTATTTCACAAATTGGTATTACGTATCCACGCACGGTATCTCTGACGCACGGAGAACGACGGGGCGGGAGGAGGGGGCATAAGTAGATAAATAACTGTACGTAGTACAAAACAAAACATATTTAACGACAGTATGTAGTTGTTACGTCAGTTTCTCGGGCTACATGTGCATACATTGGTACATCGCCGTCTTGGGTTTATTTCTTGTTTTTTTTTCTGGTAGCTAGCAGGGGGCGTTACGTAGGTCCATGACGTTTTGGAAAAATGCTGGAAAAACCCTCCCAATGAAGAACACTGGTCCATTAGTGCCGGATAGAGTGATGGGAAGAGAACGCGGAAGAGGGAAAAAATAAGCGACGAAGGGGACGACGAAAAGACGTACACGCGCCGGTCTTCAAGCGGGCGAGAGAGAGAGAGGGAGAGAGAGAGAGAGAGAGAGAGAGAGAGAGAGAGAGAGAGAGAGAGAGAGAGAGCTAGATTATCAATGACTAGCTGGCCTACCGCCGCACAGCTAAGGCGACGCACGTACGCACACGCTAAATGAGAGCTATCGTCTACACACACACACACGCACACGCGCGCGCGCACACACAACACACATTTATACAGGTTGTCTCGAAACTGATGCTTAATAATTCGTAGGTAGATCCGCGATGAAATTCCCGATCAAAAAGTCTTGAGTTGTTTTTGGATCAGATAAAACCCTGACGAGTTATTAATAATTCAAGTTCGACCAATCAGAGGAGCGCGATGACTAGGAGTGCGTCAGTGGGCGGAGCCACGCACGTCTCTGACTAGTCAACTTTTCACAATTAATAACTCGCCAGGATGTCAACTGACCCAAAAATTTCTCGAGACTTTTCATCTCGAAACTTTGTACTGAATCCATCTTCGCATTACTGATCATCAATTCGAGAACACTTTGTATATCATATTTACGTGTCGCATCTCGAAAGCGGCCTTTTTTTACACCCATGGCGAGCAACCCTCGCACACGAATACACGCATAATTCGACACGTACACGGGCGGATACCCCGAGCTTTCGCACGTGTGGTATGTGTTAGTGTATGTATCGTGTCCGGAGTCGAATGTGTGTGAATGCACGCGTCAAAGGCACCAGCCCGTAGGTCACCGCGTCCTTTACACTCTTCCTCTGGCTGGTTCCGTAGAGCCTGCTTCATCGGTGTGTGTATGCGCTTGTGTACATTGTATATATACTAAATCGTAGAAGCGTACCGACTGAGCACCAAACGAGCGTCGAGCCTGTACAGTCACATACGCTGGATCCGCCGTTTTGACCCGTAGAGAGCAACGTACATAGCAGTGTCGTCGTATATCGGAAGGAGTGTATCATTGTCTCTCTCTCTCTCTCTCTCTCTCTCTCGCTTTCTCTCTGTTGCTCTCGGGTGTTGCTCGCGTTCTAGCGTCTATACATCGCTATACTTGCCGAAGGAAAGGACATAGGTTGACTGCGATAAACGGACCGAGCCATCTGTCTCTCTCGTTCGAGCGACCTCGCGCCTCGTATCTTCTCTCTCGTACGCGCGAATCGTAGTCTCCCTCTCGCTCGCGTTCTTCCCTCCCAGACCGGTGTGCGTCGACGAGCGGCCGCACGCGCGAGCCTCGACAGCAGCAACCCCGCCGGCAGCCTCCACGTGCTGCGAGCAACTCGCTCCAAAGGCAACGGCGACGACCTACAATTTTAGGGCGGCCGCCACCGCCGCCGCTGCCTCGTGGAGAACGCGCGGAGTGGGGAGCACGGCCGCGGGAGGGGGGGTTGAACCCCGCGCACCAGCTCGTTTTTCGCGGCCAGTGGAACCGAGCGATAGGCATACAGAGACGGAGCGAGAGCGCGAGTAAAGTGGGAGGGAGAGAAGTGCTTCGGCTGTGTTCGACGCTCCTCGGGACGTCGCAGTGTGCGCGACTCGTGTATACGTGTGAATATCATCGCGATATATATATATATACATACATCTGACGGGGTCTTCTCTGTAACGTAGTGCGTCGTTGTTCCTGCGCGCGCGATAAAGACAGAGAGAAAGAGTAGGAGGTAAACATTGCACAGTATGATTGGTCATCCCGAGGCGGGTCCTTTGGTTTTCCTCGTTTTCGTGACTCGAACCGTCAGAAACAAAACAGCTCTCATCCACTCAACACGACTAGATCGAGTCTCGTAACTTACTATATACATACATACATATTAACACATCTATGTATCGCCTAATCAATTGTGTTTTCGTTACGAAAAAATTGCGTTTTTTAGACAGTGAATTTTTACCCGTTTTTACATCCGCTACAAACCGTGGCGTGTAAATTTTTTTCTACAAAGACAACAAAGCGGTCTTTGCGGTTCGGCAAGTGCGACGATCCGATCGTGCTCGCGTTTAATCGTTACCGATATGGCCACCGCGTATGGTTTTTTTTAATTCGTGATACAGTGCGCGAAAAAAGTTGTCGTTCGAGGGAACACGACGAAGACGAGAATCTACGTCGCCGGCAAGGAACGCAACATTGACACCGGTATCAAAGACGAAAGAGAGAGAGAGAGAGAGAGAGGGACGAAGGGAGAAAGAGTGAGAGTGAACGGCGAGCGGCGATCCACTGAAATTTCGTCTTATGCGAAGACGCACGGTGGATTTATTCTCAGTGCTACGGGTAAGTCTCCCTATAGAGTGCATCTGATGTGCGTATAACCTTGTGAATAATCGACGAGCGACGATTTCGTACGTTCGTCCGAGGTGCGCGACGAGCGCGTAGGAGAAACTTTTCGGGGCCCACCGAGAGTGTCAACGACTCGTGGGTGGAGTGGGGGATCGCGACGGGGGAAATTTCGAAGGCTAAATCTGACAGCTCTCGTGTGTTTAGAAATACGTCAGCGCCAAAAGAGCCAGCCGCTCGGCATTAGAAACGTCAAACCTTATTTACGGCGAATATTCTTTATTCTCCCTCGGAACTCATTGTCAAACTGTACCCGTGAATTCGAGAATATTCGTAAATGTTTAAACTTTCATCTCGTCTTGCGTGCGTACTTTTTTGCAGCTGGGAATGCTATTTGGGAACGCGTCGTTGCGTTTCGGGGAAAAAAAACGACGCGTTTTATTGTCTTGCCCCTTTATCTCTGCATGATCGTTCTAGATCCTTCCGTCTTTCCCTCGGATACCTCAGGATGACGACCAAGTCTCGCACTTTTCCTCTCAATTCTTACCCTACCCACCCCCTCCTGCTCGTCTCCGAGGGGCTCAACAGAGATCAAGAGTATGTGTGCGTATATATATATATATATATGTATGGACATAGGTATACGACCAAGGACGAAGAAGACGCGTAGCGTTACGGCGCAGTCGAATTTCCCCTCGTTAGAGCGGACCCTTCCGTGGGCCGTTTTCCGCAATCGATAATATTTTGGGGTGCCACACTCGCTACGCACCGGCGAGGCCTAGGGAAAGAGGAGGGAGGGAGGTGAGCGGCTCGCGAAAACACACGGAAACATCGAGAGGGCTTGCCGTAGGAAAAACGGGAATTGAAAAATGAAATATCGTCGAAGAATGTTGGTGAAAATATGAAGACAAAAGAAGAAAAAAACGATACGAGCGTCTCGACAAGCCCTCTCCCTCTCACGAACACTCGCCTCTTCTCTAATGCACGAGCGTACTACCGGAGGTAGTACACTCTCAATGATGTAACTCGACGTCCTTACCGCGCGTCGAGTTGCACGAGGTCGGTGATCGCTATAAAAAAAATGTGGACGGCTACACGTGGAGGCAGCCGGCGGGGTTTCTCCCGGCTCGCTGCTGCGCCTCGCGCCTCCGACGTTTATACGTCCTTTACGTAGGCACACAAACGTGCATGCATTGCGTATGTACGAGTACGTACGGGGGAAGGCTCGCGTATGACTATATAGATTTGCGGTGTTACTCGTCCATGCGGTATACTAGACGGAGAGTGTACTACAGCGGCGAAAGGGAGAGACCCACACAGCCGCAATGCTAGTTATGTAGCACTCGCGACGTCGAAGCGGCGCGAAGGCGCGGGCGGGGCGGGGGGAGGTGGGGCGGCAATGGACCGGGCTGCGGGGCAGGAGGGGAGGGCGCGACTATCGCCAACCACGTCGGCAGCCTCAGCGCGAGGCACGAACGGCGTCGCGCGTGTTGGCCCCGGCATTAATAACGTTGCGGCGCTCGCAATCGTATCGACTCTTGACGTAGCGAGCGGCAGATGGGGAAACAAAAAAATCGAGTATAAGAAAACAGAAAAACAACACGCGGAAACACTCCACGCGCGCCTCGAACGACTAGGTATATACGTGTATATAGAAATCTCGGTAAATACGCCGTTTTATCGCAAGCGCTTCGTTTGAGGAGAGTACGTTCGGTCCAGTTTCTTTATCTCTCTTTATTTCTCACTTTGAACGCGTGTTCTTTTCGTGTGGGGGACACGGTAGCCAAAGAGGTAAACCGTTTGAATTTCTTCAATGTATATCCTTGATGCGAAGTAAAATTTTTCGCAAGCGGCACAATACGTGGACTATATATCAAATTTGTAGTTGAGAGTTTTTTTTGTTGTGCATTATCGTTTCGCCGGGATTTGTTAATATCGAACCGGTCCCCATAGGCTTGGTGTCCAACAAACAGGTCGAATTTCAATTTTTTTTTGCTTTCCCGACGACAGTATCGGAATGTCGAGGTGGAGATTTCTCACACAACTGATACACAGTCTTGCCAAGTTTGAGTTTTTTTTTCTCGCATAAAGTTATTTGGAAGCAACGAAATTATGATCTTTTGAACAACGTGCGGGTGATGCTGCATGCAACTTGACAAAAAGATGCAACTTGAATCATTTTTTATCGACAAATGGATAAACATGAAAAAATCATCCAGTCATACGATGAAAAATGTTACAAACTGGGCTCTGTCTGAATTTAAAGTTAATCGGTCTAATGGATTTTGAGATAAAACTTACTCCGTTTCGTGAAACATGTAGTTTCGAGAAAAACACAAAATAAAAAAGGTTCAATCGCAGATGAGCGGTCGATTGTAACGCAGCGAGAAATCCTCCAAAAAAATCGTTATAACGCGGTGAATTATTTGCAATTTTTACAAAAATTTTATTGAAAATTAAGGAAATTTCAATATTTTAATAAAATTAAGGAAATTTTCAATAAAATTAAGGAAAGAAAAGTTAAGGAATTCAATACATTTCAGGAAAACAGGAAAAACCGGGAAAACTCAGGGAATTTCTTTCCTCCCGGAATAATGAGGGAAAAGTCAGGGAATTTTGGAAATTGTCTGGAATTGTTCGAAATACTCTGGAATTTTCTCATTAAATAAATTCCGATCGAATTTACTTTTTGAAAGAGATACGAAAAATGAAATCGACTTGACGAAAAAACTGAACGGTATAAAAATAAATATTTTTGTATATTTTTAGTATTTATGTTATTCTTCATTGTACACAAAATAAAGTTATGTCAGTGCCAAACATGGAGAATTTAAAAAACTTAAAACTAATTTACTGTATAGCTACATTTGTAAATTAAAGTAAATTAAAAGTAAAGCTGCAAAAATACATTTGCATTCGATCTGTCGATAAACAACCACATCCTTATCATTATAGATAAGTATTTATATTCATATTCTGTTTTTTTTTCATCGGTGTACAAACTTTTGTTTATAATGAATAACAGGTTCTGTATTTGCTTTTGATGTCTTTTTTTTACTTTATAATGTTTAAATTATGTTTCGATTTTCAGTAAAAAAAATAAATATCAATTTTATCAAATTTCCATATACTTGGTCTTAAAAAAATTATGTTATCCAGTTCAATATAATTCTTCAATAGAAGGATCGAGTTGAGAATTCCCTTTGTTTCTTCAAGTAGGTTAAAAATGTTATTTTTTTTTCACAAAAATCAGTCATCTATTTTTACGTATATAATTTGCCCGTATAGTTTGTAACGTTTGCAAAGACTAATGTCTCTAACTCAAAAAATATATGTTTGATGAAAAGACAGTGTTCTTTATTTGACCCTAATCCGGCTAGTCTGAAAAATCTGGAATTTTTGCAAAACCTGTACGGAAAACCTGATAAAGCCAGGGAATTTCTGAGTCAATAATGCGTAACAACCCTGCTTGTGTATGCGCTTAAAAAAAATGACGCGGAGACAGCGTGCAGGTTTCCCGTTGCGGGATGATCTCAGGTTGCGGTTGTACAGTGCACCGCGACCTGACTGTTAGCGCGCTGCCGAATATTTTTTCATATACTCCATACGGTCGTGTGTATTGTAAAAATCGAAGCTAGATTGGCGGCTGTTTGGGTTAAGTAAATAAATTCAAGGTCGGGTTTGTTCGGATTTTTGCGGGTTTCTTATGGAAAAGGCGGCCCTTTTCTCTATGAAGGTTACAGCAAAGGAGCCCAAACTTCATACTTGGAAGATGCAGTTGAAGTGTGTATCGTTCGAATGCAACGAAAATTAATTCGTCTTAACCCTTTGAAGCATACATTTTTCCTTACGTGCAATCAGCTCAAAAATTTGTACTCGGAGGTTTTCGGGATCGTTGATTACAAATCTGCACTCAAAATTTGAAAATTCAAGATGGCGGATCACAAATGCATAAATTGTTTGATGAAAGCAAAAGTTGGTACTCGGGGGTTTTCGGGTTTGCTGATTACAAATCTGGACTCAAAATTTGGAAACTCAAGATGGCGGATGCAATATGACGGAACGTAATGCTCAAAGTAGCTTGATGGAGATGAAACTCCATATGCAGGGGTTTTTTGAGTCGTTGAATTCGAATCGCAGCTCAAAATTGAACAATAAAAATGGCAGTTCCAATATACGATAATGAAACACAAATCTGGCTTGGTCACCGATACTAATTTGAGCTTATAATTTAAACGTAAATCGCAATTTTTTTGCCGCCTAAAGCACCCAAAATGATTTTAGTCTTTAGGTACAAATAAATATGAGAAAAATTAAAAAAAATAAAATAAAAAGGCAAAAAAATATATAAAATAAAAAAGAAAAAAAAATTAAAAATAAAAACGTAAAAAAAAAATACGGAGCTAGAAACTCGCTACGTCTTCGCCGTTACCTCCGCGTAATGCTAGAAACGTAATTCTATTAGAAATTCAGTAGAACAGAATCAACATATTGAGCAACTCCGATGTTTTAGTAATTCCAGTAAAATCTTCGGTTTTGATCCGCCATATTGGATTCGCCATTTTCACTTTCTGGATTTTGAGCTCGAATTCGTAATCAGCGACCCAAAAAACGTGTCTGAATTAATTTTTTGTGTATGGTTTACCTGCTAGATTAGGCACAATTACATTTATTGTCTGAAAAACGTGTTTTTTTGTACTGTAGTGACGATCAACATCCACTAAGTGCAACATAAGCCTTTAATAGTGATATTGTAGTAACAATTGATCTCTCAACATCCTAAATATACATTTACATTCGTCGTTATGCGCTAAAAATTTTTTTTATTCAAGAAAACCAGGGTGGAAGTAGAGGACATAAGATCGCTCAAACATTTTTACGAATTACTATCAAACATTTACGACCTCAATTTGCCAACAAGAAAAACGGCTTCTGGCAATGATATCGATATAGAATAAAAAATAAAAAATTTAAAAGAACATCATTGTGTTTCGACGATGCAAAGTTCAGCGTTATCTTAGAAGCGTTGCAAAATTGTTCAAAATAAGTAATCCATTCAAGCGGCGCTGCTGTAGATCGCTCCCATTAGTTATTGTACAGGAGTGGGTTATTTTAACAGGAACATAACCTTAATTTGTTCCAGATATTAATCGATAATGTGCAATACATACACGGGTGCAATCTACTGTGCAAAAATTAAAACGTTTTTAATATATTTTCATCGAAACTTCAATACATGATATAAGATATCAATCAACATATAAGATATTCCACGTGAATCCGGTGGATTTTTTCCCTGACCCCGGATAATTCGATTTTTTTCCTGATTCCATTGACTCTAAAAGATACTCTGATTTTTTTTACATTTTGCCACAGAACCCTTAGTCAAAAAAAAAAATTATTTCCGAACAAAACGCCCCGAATTAAAAATCTGAAAAAATTCCTAAAAATGCGTCATTATATACAAAAATTGTCAAGCTATCACCCGCAGTGGAAGTATGATTTTTTCTGTACTGAAGACGACTCCAATTGAAATTAATACCAGAACTTTTTGACTGCTTACGAAAAAATCATACTTCCACTGCGGGTGATAGCTTGAAAATTTTCACATATAATCACGCATTTTTGGGAATTTTTCCAGATTTTTAAATCGGAGCGTCTTTTTACGGAAATTTTTTTTTATGACTAAGGGTTGCTTTGAAAAATGAAAAAAAAATCAGGGTGTCTTCTAGAGTCAATGGAATCAGATAGAAAAAAATTAATCGGATTGGCGGGGGTCAGGGGAAAAGTCCACCGCATTCACGTGGAATACCTCATATAATATATAATGTAAATTTGAAATACTTTTCTAGTATCGTTTATTGTCGGCATATGTTTAACACAAGATAATTACAAAAAATGCCAATCTTAATGCCATTTGTTTGCTTCTGTGCGTCATGTTTTTTCTCAAATACTTAGGAGTTTCGTGACATTTTGTCACGTAAGACATTTTCAAAATCAGATTTATGTCTGAATCGATTCTTTTATTACTCCTCTTACATTTTTGATTTTTATTAGGATTGACGAGAGTGCCGCGGTCACTTGTTATCGAAGCTACGCGAGTGCTTATTACATTTTTCGCGGACGCTTTTCCAACCGCTTCCCCTACACTGGTAAAACAATATTTATCAATATTCAACTAAAAGTGTTTATTTGATCCTTTCTTTTGTTCGAACGAAGAAAATTTTACGAAAAATTAACGTTTCTTCATTTGATTCTACTATCCCGAAGATTTATTTCTAGTGTATTTTTTCATTTCAATGAATGTACATATATTTAAGACCGTTGAGAGATAAAAATGTATATGCTTATAATCCTTTCGGTGTTTGATGTTACTTACTCAGGAAAAAATTTGGTCGTATAGATCAATTGGCTTCGGTTAGATTTTTTTATTTGAATTAGCAAATTCGGAACGTAGTAGTACCCTCTGTGGTTGGAGTGTGGCGCAGGACTGGAGGCTCTCCGTCAAGCAATTTATACTTTTAGAGAGCATATAACCAAGTCCGCGAAAAGTATCGGCGCATGACAGATTTTCCAAAACATTTTTTGTAACTTTTCACCACCCCGGACATTTAAGAAAACGGATAAATATGTGTTGTATTATATATTTCGGTCGCATACGTATTCATTGGATAGTCAGCATTCAAGAATTCGTGGGAGAAAACAATATGATTTGGAACAAATGGGGAACGGTAGTAGGCCGTAAGACAGAGACAATATATTATTTCACTCAAACAGATTTTGGTTAAATCAAATAAACGTTTTTCGAACAGTGTATGAAGTTTGCACTCATGTACGCGAACTACAATACTTTTCCCATTCGTTTATTCGTATTTCACAATTAGACGAATGTAGGACCAAAAGCGCGCCGCCTGTTCCAGAAATATCGAGAATTCAGACACTAAAAACAGGGCTTGCCGAATGTTGCAAATTGTACGTAAAATTCCTACGAGATTGAAGTTATTTACAAATTGATCGACGATCGTGAAACGATAGGAACAAATATGCCAGTATGGAACAACCGATTTCCACCTTAATTTTTATGTACACAATTATTATTAGTATTAACAAGGATGCGTACCAAATTTACTTGAAAAATATGAATAATTAGAGAAGTTTTAAACAATTTCGTGAAGGACCGTTAAACGCGTGGGGCTCAATGGGACTCAACTTGATTTTGGCCGTTCGGTTTATCCGAAATAAGGCAAAAACGAGCATTTTTTATTCTTTTTAGAATGGATAATATTAGCTCAGAATAATCCGAGCTTTCTTTTTGTTACCGTTTTTCAATAATTAACAAAAAAAGTTGGCATTTTTATTTTTCGATTTTCCGAGGAAAAATGACATTATTGTTGAAAAGTAATAACAAAAAAACGTTCGTCAGACGTCGAGGAATCGTAAAGACCGTTTTGAAAAACATACTTTCGAGAAAATACGTCTAAAGTTTGACCGGCAGTTCTATCATTGTAATAACAAGTTTACCTTCGATCTGCGATTCCTGCAATGTATGTTGGAGCTTCTTTTTCAATTTGAGTTGCCTGAAGCAACGATCAAGTGTTCGCCATCTACACTGAAGTGGAGGCGATATGTGCCTTCACTGCAGCTTTCAGCTCGTAGTTATCCACCTTGCTCTCAGGTCGCCCAAGTGGTTCATTTTGAATGTCAAACAGGTTGTTTTCGAGATCATATATTTATATCGTGGGTATGTCATTAGGATAAAAATGCTACTCTTGCACATTAACCTTCAAACGATGATATTTGATATAACGGAAACTCATGCGGTATTCAAGCTATCTAACACAACTTTGAGTGATAAAACTGGATAATGTTTTTTTTCTCTATTTTATCGTCACAAAAATTTGATCTTCACGCTCCAATTCAAATACTCTCAAATATAGTCTCGAAAGTTTGCATTTTTCAACTTCTTCCTTTTCTAAAATCTTGATATTATCTTTGCCCAAATTGTAGCTATTCGAGGAACGCATGGATTGCTGTTTACAAATTTGTAAAAACTACGTTAGCTCAGACAGCTGTAATATAGCCTCAAAATAATAATACCGCGATGTGCAACGACAAAAAGCTTCCGGAAGTCTCGAAAGCAAGAAGATGTGTCGAAAAACTCACTTTGACGTTTGCAATTTAGGAAAAAAATCGTGAAAAAATGTTCCATTCATTCTCATAGTCTGAAAGTGCCACGAAAATGGCACAAGTTAAATGTTCAAAAACGTGACTTTTCATCGTATCAAAACAATGCAAATTTGAACGTGTTTACGTTTGAAACTTTTTTCACAATCGATCTACGTGAATCGAAACCGGCCCTATCTTGACGCTTTACAGCAAGGAGACTAGAGAGAAGGAGTCGACACTCCCTACTCAAACAGTTCTTTCAATCGGTCGCAGAGGGGTAGTGCTCAGTTCCGCCGCAGGCGTCGCTAGTGTTCTTGGGAACCAATAATATATAGTAATACAAAACTACATAAGGTGAAACTGACCGTGTTATGGCGGCAAAATTGTTTGCGCCTGTCAAACACAAATATATCTGTCGTGTACACCAGCACAGGAGCTATATAAAACCTTCGAGAGCGAATTTTTTTTCAGCGAATTTAATTATTTATTTGCGACGGCAACGGCAAAGAAGGAGCAAGGAGTATTTCAAAATTTACTGTTAAATTACTCGTATTGTACTTATTATATAATTATTATATCTGATGTGCTTATTATATAATAAGCCCATGTGAATAAAACAACACGAGTTGTTTCATTAATATGTGCTTTATTAATATTATTTATATTTTATTTATTATATATATGTACACAATATTATTATATATTATAATGGAAGGAATCCCCACTTGGGTGTATTATCGTTCGGGTGTGCGAAAGAGAACGCACCATGACTGTTCCAAGTGAGTACGAGAGAAAGAAACACGATCACCCCAATTTTGTGTTTGGTCGTTGAGGCGGAGCTCGGACCTTATTTAGTTTTGTATTACTATATATTATCGTTTCCCGAGAACACTAGCGACGCCTGCGGCGGAACTGAGCACTACACCTTTGCGACCGCTTGAAAGAAATTCGTACATACAGGCTAGGATAGGGAGTTTGGGCTCCTTTACTCTAGTCTCCTTGCTTTACAGGTTGCGAAATTTGTATTGAAAAAGTAATGCATTATTCATTACTTTTTTTTAATGGGTAATGAAAAAAAATTTCATTACCCATTACATTACATTCAGTAATGCAAAAATATACCATTACTCATTACATGATACTTTGTAATGTAAACACTTTCCGTTACTCGTTACATTGGATTTTGTAATGTAAAAAATGTCCATTACTCATTACATTATATTTTGTATTGTCGAAAAATTTCCATTACTCATTACATTGAAATTTTTAATGCAAAAAACTTCCATTACTGATCACGTTACACTTTGTAATGTGAAACATTTTCACTACATAATGCAATATAATGTGTAATGACAAAAATTTCATTACACATTACATTGTAATGGACATTGGACATTTTTTACATTACAAAGTGTAATGTAATGAGTAATGGAAATATTGTACATTACAAAATTTAATATAATGAGTAATGGATTTTGTTTATATTACAAAATATAAGGTAGTGAGTAATAAAATTTGTTCACATTCCTAATATGATGTAAAAATCTCCCTTATTCATTGCAAGGTAATACGGATTATTATTCGTTTCCCATAGGGTCAGATATCGACGCAGTGCAAAAACCGCTGCCCCTAATGGGAAACGAATAATAATCCTCATTACACTGTAATGAGTAATGCAGATTTTTTACATCGCATTGCATTAGTAATGTGAAAAAATTCCATTACTCATTGCCTTATATTTTGTAATGTAAAAAAATTCCACTGCTCATTACATTGGACGTTTTAATGTAAAAATTTCCATTATCCATTACAACGTAATGGGCAATGAAAATATTTCATATTACAAAATGTAATGAAACGAGGAATGGAAATTTTTTACATTACAATTTCCAATGTAACGAGTAATGGCAATTGTTTGCATTACAAAGTGTAATCTAATGAGCAATGGAAATTCTTTACATCGCTGCATGTAATGTAATGGGTAATGAATTTTTTTTCACTACAAAGTGTATAGTGACGAGTAATGAAAACGCTAATGCATTACAAAAAGTAATGCATTATTCGCAACCCTGTTGCGAAGTATATAATATCAATTAAGATTGTACGCGCACGTAAACGAAACTTGATCGTCCTGCAATTGGTTCGACGTTAAGGATATTGAGTCCCAAATCGCAAATGATAATAAAATTCTGAAAATTTGATATGTTTTTGTACGAAGTATTTCAGAGGTCGTGTAAAAATTTCACGACAATTAGGAAGCTCGTTATTGAACAACTAACATTCACAAATTAAATGTCGTCTTATGGAAACTGATGTAACTTTGCAATAAGTTTTTTTTTACCTCTTAATTTTGTAATATCTACAATATACTGAAAGCAACGGAAACAAAACGAAGTTTATCGATACATTTTTTTTAAATTTCTTTTAAAAATTGTTCTTAACAAAATGTTACTTTTTTAACAACGAGCTTCCTAATCGTCGTGAAATTTTAACACGACCTCTTAAATACCTCATACAAAAACATACCAAATTTTCCGAATTTTCTTATCACATTTTATTTCAACCCCTAAGGAGGTTGAAGCAATGACGATAGAATTCCGAAAATTTGGTATGTTTTTACATGAAGTATTCAGGAGGTCGTGTAAAAATTTCATGACGATTAAGAAGCTATTTAATGAACAATTAACATTAACATGTTTCATAGGGACTCAGCATCCTTAAAATAGTGCAACTTGCGAACGTTCACAGTGAAAGTCTCTACCGGTTGGCTACCTTGGCAAATAGCCCGACGAGAGAGAGGGAGAGGGAGAGGAGAGAGAGAGAGAGAGAGAGAGAGAGAGAGAGAGAGAGAGAGAGAGAGAGAGAGAGAGAGAGAGAGAGAGAGAGAGAGAGAGAGAGAGAGAGAGAGAGAAAGAAACTGAGCCCAATATTCGTTCTGTTTGCAGACGGCGTCCGTGGAAGTACCGAAGTAAGATGGTGGGTTATTATCATACGGAGTCGTCGCTGGGGATTAGGAAGGATGCGAGCTCGTTGGCGCTAGGTGGCGCCGAGGTCGGGAATCCGGTAAAGAGCCTCGTGTGCAGTCCGGACTTGACGGTGTTCGGTGCGACAACACCGGCGAGCGATCGTCTCGTGATCGGTGCTGCGACAAGAGGAACGACCGAGGACAAGTCCTATCAGTGTCTGATATGTCAGAAGAACTTCGAGCAGAAGAGCGCATACCAGAGTCACCTTAGGTCGCACGGTAAGGACGGCGAGGATCCGTATCGTTGCAACATATGCGGCAAAACGTTTGCGGTCCCGGCCCGCCTAACGCGCCACTATCGGACTCACACGGGCGAGAAGCCCTATCAGTGCGAGTACTGCAACAAGTCCTTCTCCGTGAAAGAAAATTTGAGCGTCCATCGTCGTATACACACGAAGGAACGTCCGTACAAGTGCGACGTGTGCGATCGCGCGTTCGAGCACAGCGGCAAGTTGCATCGTCACATGAGGATACACACGGGCGAGCGTCCCCACAAGTGTTCCGTATGCGCGAAAACCTTCATACAAAGTGGCCAATTGGTGATACACATGCGCACGCACACCGGGGAAAAGCCATACGTTTGTAAATCCTGTGGCAAGGGTTTCACGTGTTCGAAACAGTTGAAGGTCCATACTCGCACTCATACCGGTGAAAAGCCCTATACTTGCGACATCTGTGGCAAATCCTTCGGCTACAATCACGTTCTGAAGCTCCACCAGGTGGCCCATTACGGCGAAAAGGTGTACAAGTGCACGCTGTGCCACGAGACTTTCAACTCGAAGAAAACTATGGAACTGCACATCAAGACGCATTCGGACTCGCCAAGGGACTCGCCCGCCGAGCTTGTCATCGATGTATCACAGATTCATCATCATCAGCAACAGCAGCAGCAGCAGCAGCAGCAGCAGCATCATCATCATCATCACCACCATCATCATCACCAACAAGACAACACAACACTCCATCAAGCTCCTCATCATCAAACGCCCAGTCCCTCTCTCCACCAATCCCTTCAGCATCACCACAATCCTTCGCCGCAGTTGGCCCAGCATCCGATCATCACGCACAACGCGCATCACAACTCGAGCAACAGCAACAGCAGCGTGAGCAGCCTCAGCAGCGGGCACAGCAGCGACAAAGAGAACAAGACTGACGACGCATGCCCGAGCGCCCAGGACGAAGCTTACGCGTCGCACCGCCAAACCCGGGACTTTTCCTATTACATTTATACGCGGGAGCAGAGCCAGATGGCGCAGCGACACGAGTGCGAACGCGCGGACGAGGACGCGCAAGGCGATCGAACGGGGCCCGGTGGCGTGAATCCGGCGTTGTTGGCCGCCGCTGCTGCCGCCGCAGCCGCGGACGAAGATCGCGACTATCACCAACAGCGACACTCTCCCGCGATCTCGAGCGATGAAAATGGCCGCGCTTGTCGAGACTCCGAGTCCTCTTCGCCGCCCCATCCGTCCGCCCACGTGTTCCTCTATCCCGACGTTATATCGCCGGCCTACTCGAATTATTCCGTACAAACGAGCGAGTTCGCCAATCCCGAGGAATGCGCCTCGTCGTCTTATCTCGATTTGCCCGGAAACGACGCCCGGCGAAGAGTCGAAGCGGCACTCGAGGCGGTCGAGGAAGATCGACAGAGAGAGGAGTACAGCGCCGCCGCTGCCGCGGCAGCTTCTCGCGTAATCGATTTTCGACAAGAGAACCGACAGCAGATTCTAACGCCACCTAGCAGCAATCCCGTTAGTCCGGCACCATCGCCGGATCCACTCGATCTCGCTGTGCCTACCAGGCAAATTCTCATTCTGCCGCCCCGTAAACGCTGCAAAATGATTCTCGAGTCCATGGAAACCGAGAGAACGGAACTCGCCTCGCAGAGACACAGCTCGGTCATACAATTCGCGAGGGCCTCTTAGTTCGAGACTTGCTCGAGCCGAGAGATGGCGCCGCGAACACCGGAGATACGCCATCTACCGAGAATCCGATGCTAACGGTCCTCGAGCTTTTCGCTCGCGAAAGATCCGAAAATAAATACTACACTACTACTACTACTACTACTACTATTATTATTATTATTATTATTATTATTATTGCGGATAGAATCGAGGGACTCGATAGATTTTCCGCGTCCGCTCTTCCGGAATGTGTCTCGCCGCCACACCTCGCCTACTCTTTATTCCACTCGGACTTTCGGAACCTAGCATTCATTTCCCAATGAATTACGTGCGTTTGCGATACGATAGCAGTTTATTCTTTTTCTCATTTCCTCTCTTTTTTTATTTCGAGCATAATTTATTGGTCCCTCGTACTTGGAGACACGAATGACACGTTAGACCATGGAGACTAGATACAGGAGGCCACACTCGGCCTTTCAACTCGTCCCTAAAACGGTATCCGAGATAGACGGCGCTCGGGTGCTCCGGAGTACATGTATAGATATACGCAAAACATGGGTCCGATGAAGACAGTTTACAACTAATGTACCTAACCTTCATTCATCTTTAAGTGTCAGAGTAATACAATTTAAGACAAAGTGATACGGTATTTGATTAATACGCATACAGTACAGATAAAGCATAGTTTTTAAAATCAAATACTTTAGTTTTTAATTCTTGTGTCATTTTTCAGAGTACAAAACGAATATGTACGACCAAAGTAGAGTGCACACTTTCACCATATTGCACACACTGAAATTGAATTACAAGAATGAAAAACTGATAATACCTTTCAATTATCGAATACGGTATAATATTCGTAACATTTATCATGAAAAAAATACTAATTTCTATTCAGACTCTCAGTGAACAAGGAAATTTATCTTGTCATTTATTGAATAAATTACTGTACGGGCAACAAAATTTTCGGTCGGAATATTTAGTATACTTAAACAAAAGACTTACCTTATCTCGCTTTCAAAAAAGTTTTTCTTCAAATGGACATGGGGAAATTACCGAGCCGTGATGGCTCGAAATTTGGACGTTTGCTGTCACGCTCGGTCTGTCGTAAGGTTAGTCTCATCCGATCACTTTCACCTCGTCGACCAATATATTGCTATACATAGCGTCCGCAGCACCCCAGCGCCGTCTATGTTGGAGCCATTTTCGGGGACGCTTTTTTGAGTGGCTTTGCACGGGAGTTTGGTCTCCTGGTATCTAGTCTCCATGTGTTAGACACTGGTGACAGAGGGGGCGAGATATATATACATATGTTCCGGACGATTGGCGCGCCGCCTGTGTGACCCCAAAAAAGCCACGAACCAAGCTCGACAACAAGAAAAATGGAAGCAAGAGGCGAGCGCCAAAGAGACAAAGACACTAAGCTGCGAAAAATGAAGAATAACTAACCCACTGATCGAGAGGGGAGCTCGAAGCAGAAGAAGAAGCACCAAACAATTTTGATATCTCTGTGATATATAAAAACAACTCCGTACTACCAGAGTATTGAGTGTCGCTGAGCCCACTGCCAGTACAAGCGTATTTAATATTATACATAAAAAGGAGCCTACGTAAACAAGAAGACGATGACGCGAAGAGAAGATTTGTGGAAATTAACGGGAGTGCGTGGCGCGCACTGACGGCAAACTGCATTGGACACATTCGTACTATAGTTGATCGCAATCTCGACACGCAACATTATTAGCGTATACCATTGCCGTGCGCGTCTAACACTTGGACACACGTGTGAACGTTCGAAACGGTACATTAGCAACAAAAAACGAAGGAAAATAAAAGAAAACGATTGAGCCGATATACAAAAGGCGAGAACACGCGGAATCCTTGGGATTCAGTACATATAACGTGCACTGTTCCTGTTCGTTCGAGGGGGGCGAGAAAATTTATTTGGAATTCATATATCTATATCGTGGGTGTGTCGATAGAAGATATTTTTTGAAACTCTTACGCCTTAACCTTCAAACATTGATATCGGGTATAACGAAGATTCAAGCAATATTTAAGCTTTTACTCGAGTTGAGTCATAATACTGGATAATGTTTTTTGCCCCTTTTGTCATTACGAATGTTTGCTTTTCACGTTCAAATCTGAATGACTCTTCCGTTTTTAATTTTTTCCACTTCTTAAATCTTAACATTATTTTTACACAAATTCCAGCTATTTGAGGAAAGCATGGTATCGCGGTCAAAATATTTTTCAAAAAGCTACATCTCGAATACCTGTAGTTTTGCCTTAAAGTAACGATATAGAGATTTACAAACAAAAAGCGTTCGTAAGATGCAAAAAAAAGAAGATTTGAGAAATATCAATGGTTTTGACGTCTGTTTCGTTGAAAGACAACGAAAATACCTTTTTTTTCTTTTATCTAACGTTTTTATCAACCGAAATATTTTTTGCAAATGTAGATTGCAGTATTAAAAAAAAAATGATTTGAAAAGTTTGAGTCATTCTCGTAGTCTAAAAGAGTAAAAAAATTCGATAACAAGTTGAAGGTTTAATAAAAAAGTAAATTTTCAAACTTTAACATACAAAATATTCATGAATTTTTCAGTCACTCGAGTTTGAGGGTAAAGAGCGAATTTTTCGTGCAAATGAAATGGGGAAAACAAACTATTCAGCGCCACCGTTTTCGGTGGCGGTCGATTTCGTATGAAATTTTTCTATACAAAATTGTGTTGGTTGAAGTGCTAAGAGTTTTATTTTTTTTTCGATACCCTTATACATATAACGGCGGTTTTTAAATTTTTATATTTCAAACGTTCATATTCAAGTAGAAACTCATCTTTCGTACTTCACGTGTATATACACATAATCAATAACGAGTCATCACGCAAATGCAATGATACAAGTTTCAATCGAGTCGTGCCGGCTCGCTTATTGAATTATCCATTTTATTTCGTTCCCTTCGAATCCATTCGAAACAAATAGTCGATACGCGCATTATCCTTTATTGTTTTAAACTATTATTAGTATGATAAACGCCCATCGTGGCGCATCGGACTGACTACGTGTATCGGTAACGTCATCTCACTATATATATATATATATATATATATATATATATATATATATATATATATGTGTGTGTGTGTGTGTGTGTGTGTGTGTGTGTGTGTGTGTGTATATACACACACACACACACACACACACACACACACACACACACACACACACACACACACACACACACACACACACACACACACACACACACACACACACACACACACACACACATATATATATATATATATATATATATATATATATATATATATATATATATATATATATGTATGTATGTATGTATGTATAATAGAACTTATTACGCGTGAATAATAATAAAAATTACGACGAGCGCAACATCGTAGAAATATGCGCGCGCGTGTGTGTGTGTGTGTGTGCCTATCGTAAAACGCCATTGAAATGCGACTATACAGTTTCAGCCTCTCAAAAGCCCACAAAAATAAACGAGAAAAGAATAAATAAGAACTACGGGAAAATACACGTATAAGAATAAACGTGTCATCGACACTCGCGGTGCCAGTGACATTGAAAGGTTAGATCGTTACGTGCATACGTGTGTTTACACGGATGAGTACGAAAAATAATAATAATGCAAACTCTTTCTCTCGTACCGTACTGTGCCTCAACGGTCCCGTCATTCGTCTTTGAAATCCCTAAGCGGAATTACGCGGGACCATATTCTCACAAAGTTTTGGACATACACATTTTTTTGGCACCCTGCTTTCACGTTGAATGCAAAGAGACAGGAAAAATAGTACGAAGGGCACTGAAAAGCCAAATAACACGCTTAGGTTGTACAATATCGTAATACTGTTATATATATATATATATATATATATATATATATATATATATATATATATATATATATATATATATAATATATGTAAAACAATTATTATATATATATATATATATATATACCAGTATCTTAAATGGCAAATTATCGGTCCTTATTTAACGCGAAAAAGTCCATTTCGCGACGATAAATAGAGAACGAAAGGACACGAGTTTTCTAAGGTCGCGAGCGTTGAGCTCTCCATGCAAGCAGTGCACGGGGATATGTGCTTGCATAAAGCATGCTCTTTGATACACAGTTGCTCGTGGGGATTTCGTCGTCGGCGTCTATACTCAACTCGCGATCCACGAATACGATCGACAACTTTTTTTCTCTCTGTCTTTCTTCTTTCACTCCTTTCTCATCCGCACAATTTTTACAATACCGAAGTTTGGATCGTTTGGGCGGGACGAGTGGGCCAAATATTACTTTTTGCCTTATTGGAGATTCGCGGCCCAAATTAGCGTGAAACGATTTGAACGAAAAAAATGTAGAGAAAAAAAAATTTCGTTGCATTGCAACACTGCAAGCTTCAATATCCTTCATGTTTTACGCATAAAACCGGGAGTGAACTTGTTTTCTCTTTCGGCAGAGCCCGTTCGTACGTCAACGACTTTTCCATTGGCAAAAAAAGAAATCGCCCATCACTTTGTCGTATGCGATTTTTTGTTTTGTTTACCTTTTTCGTTCATCGTTTTCGATGTGTGCCACTAATGGACCGCATCGGTGCCGGTATTACGAGAGAGCTGTGCGAAAAAACAAGGGGGTAGAAACACGAGTCAGAAAGAGAAAAGAGAGAGAGAGAGAGAGAGAGAGAGAGAGAGAGAGAGAGAGAGAGAGAGAGAGAGAGAGAGAGAGAGAGAGAGAGAGAGAGAGAGAGAGAGAGAGAGAGAGAGAGAGAGAGAGAGAGAGAGAGAGACAGAGAGAGCATGTAAGAACGAAATTAACTGATGCCAGTCAGAAACGAACCGCCTGCCATTAAAAGCGTATATGTCAGACGAATAATATATTATAATATTATATTATATTGATTATATTGATAATAATTATTATTATTATCTAAAAGTATGCAATACGATAGATAAATGAAAATGGCGAGTTATGTGAATGTCAGCCAGTATGGATGTGTCGTCAAAAGCGTGTACGTAATATATAATGTATATAAGTATTTATATTTAAAAAATCATTTAAATATCAATTGAGCTGCGTATGGTTTTGTCCATACTGTACAAACGCCATTTAAGGTGTGCATGTTGAATAACGAGTTTGTACAAGTCTGAATTAACGGGCTGAAAAGTACGGATACGTGTATATATATCCCTAATTGTGAATCGTTTCTATCGTTCGGTCGGAGCTCTCAAAAAGACCACAGAGAGAAAACGACAGTGGGAGCATGCGAGTCCGCCAACGACGTTTCGCACTAAATTCGTCGTGATTGTGTGTTGTTACGTTGTTTTTTCTTCCTTCTTTCGGTTGAGAAACCAAACAAAAAAATGTTCTTTTCCAATTTGTATATACAGACTCGAAAGCATTATATATTTAAATTTAAGAGGTTGTCTGTTGGTACGTACATGATTTATCGGTATAGCTGATTTATTATAACCTTTCATAATAATGCGAACACATGTCGACGATGAGGTGCACTTGCGCGGGAGACCGCGGGGGTCCCGCGTCGGCGATCGCAGAATGAAAAAAATAAATACGAAGTCAGTTGTTTAAACGAAAAAACATCGCTCAAGTCTTTTATTTTAGAAATACCATATCCCTGTTTTCCTCTTCTGACCTGCCGCCACGGTCAATACCATACGGGGGGAGGGAAAGTTCGTCACGGGTAAGTCACGTGTTACGAAAATGCGAGGACGAGAAAATGTATGGGGGGGGGGGCAGGTATTTTATGACTCAAAAATTCCACGTAATGGAAGATGCGTTGGTTGAATGTAACATTGATTTTAGGGCAAAGACTTTTCTTACTGGATTCTTTGTCTCCCACTCTCGCGGTCTCTCCCCCGCTATCTGCCACGATTCTCCGCTCCCCCCGCGCCTTTACCTTCTTCAACCGCTCATTCTTGAAGCGCTTCTCTTATATTCTTCGTCTTCGTTTTTTTCGACTCGCTGCATTGACGAAGGGTCATCCAACGAGGGCGTTGAACTTAGGCCGTCCAAAAAGCTGGGCCATTCCCTCAGCAACGAGTTCACCAACTTTCCCTTCTTGCCTGGCCGCACGATCTTTCGTCTCTCTCTCTCGCTCTCTCCCCCCTCTCTCACCGTCCCTCTCTCTCTCTCTCTCTCTCGCCCTCTCTCTCTCTCTCGCCCTCTCTCTCTCTCTCTCTCTCTCTCTCTCTCTCTCTCTCTCTCTCTCTCTCTCTCTCTCTCTCTCTCTCTCTCTCTCGCCCGCCCTCGCGCTTTATCTTTCTTTTCGGTGCATGTAAGAACGAGACCCGCAACGCCAAACCATCATGCACGTTCGACATGCAGTGGCCACAGTGGCGCGCCCGTCCGGCGTTTTGTTGTACTTGGCGCCCAATTTCGTCATTTTCCTCGTCGTACAGTCTCTCCGAGTCGCGCACCGTATTCATTATATATATATATATATAGATATTTCTAGTTAGATATTCGTCGCTTACAATCGGCCCGATCTCACGCTCTTTCTCACACATTCGACATACATACTGATGCGAGAATATTCCCCCTCCCAGCCCGTCGAGATTTCCCCTATCGACGATTTGTAGCTTCGATTTGGCTGCGAACCGTCAACATTGGACGACCTGTGCACGCGTAAAGAGGCATTCGTGTGATATTGTGTGTGTGTGTGTGTGTGTGTGTAGCAGGCGCGTTGAGCTCTTTCCACCCCAATGCCGACCTACCGACCCATATTGGGTCGTTGAACCGCCTATAGATGATATCCCGGCTCAAATACGACAACACGGGAGCGCTCGACACGCGCTCTCGGTTACGGCCGTTTCTTATCCGAGTTTCTCCCACCGCCTCGATCCATAAACCATTGCCGAGCCAGAAAAGTGGCGAAAATCGCTACGGGGAAAGTACGCGAGCCACGCCTCACCGCGACCGCCGCCGATTATCTTTTTCAACTCTCATTACGCATCATTATTTCGCTAGCCCGTTGATTCTTACGCTGTGCAAAAAGTTTGAAGAAAGTCAGCCGCGGATGCGATTTGCACGTTTGTACTAAATAATCTTGATGGCCATCAACACTTCTACTGAATTCTCATACATTCACGAGAAACCTTTAAAATCAAAGGATTAAGGAGGTACGATCACTTCCTCGGGATGAAAAACGAGTCTAAATTTATTTCACCCACAGCTGCTCTGATTTATGTTTATTTATGTCGATTATTCGTATTATCGATTATAATGCGCCGAATGTCGTGGTAAATGATGAATTTATTGCACATGAACATATAAAAACTGAAAAACTAGGTTGTCAATGACTCGGTAGTAGTCTTTATAACAGTAATATTAATATGTCTACGTTAAAAGGAGACTAAAAAGACATCGAAAAATCAACCGGAAACCTATTCAGATAGGCTTGAATTACCTCAGCGTAATTAACATAATAGGCAAAATATAATTAGGAATATAATAGGCAGAATATAATAATATTATACATATTATTGGTACGTGATAAATGATAAAACTTCATGAATTGTTGTTTGCATATTTTGTGGCGGCTTCTATTTAAAATAATTGCAAAACATAGCTAGGTTATGTTCGTCAAACGTCAAACATTAGCTGTTACTCGCGACGTTGTTAAGCTGTGGGTGCTGTTTCGTCGTTCTGACCATTTTTAACCGGAAATGGAAACTTTCTTGTAATGCAGTGCTTTAACTACACGGTGAAGATTGATTTCCTTATTTTTTACAATATCTATTATATCTAATATATCGAGTTTGTTTTCCAACGGGTTTAGTTGGATACGTGAGCAGGACGACTGTGATCACCGCACTTCCGGTTTACCGTGTACATAAGACGACGTGCTTCAGTAACTCAAAGTGCTTGGCTTTGCCACTTTATTGCGAAAAAACTAAACGGTCAAAATAGCTCAAATTTTGGCAATAGGCGCATAAAGTATTCGTCAAAATCATGTAAACATTTCAAATCCGAAAGTTGAATTCGTAGTAATGATCGTACCTCCTTAAGCGGTAATGCTGCTTGATCCTTTTTATGTGTTACTGATAACGCACGCGGGAGTGTCTACTTAATAACTCGATCAAGGTCAACAGCTATGTAGGCTAAATAAATTTATCATATTTCCGGAGATTTAGCGTGGTTTCTTGTGAAAGAGGTGCCATGACCGGCTTTTATTCAGTGATATTTGTATTTCTCTATTAGATGAATATAGGAACAAAAAATGTTGGGTGTTTCGGAAGTTTCGGGAATTATAACAGTAAAAATAGCAGTTGCCGAATGTTGCAATGACAATTCTGTACATAGCGGCTAGAGGAAAGGACCGCAAACTGGGGATTGCAACGCGGCTCCAAACTTGCGAAAACTAAGGGCGGCGCTGCCGTCTTTCGGAGCCAATGTAGGCTATATATTACACATCCGATCCCATCGGAGGGCAAATGACAGCTAACCTGTGTAACCTTAATTCGTGTTTCACTGACACTGTTACAGTAACATTCAAGATTAAGTGATACGATTATTGGTATGAATACAGTATTGATAGAGCGATACAACTTCTTCAATACCTGCCCGCAGATACACTGTTTTTTAAATTGAATAATTCATCTACCCTCGCACGTAATTTATTGGAGTACGAAGAAGAGTATGCATTACAAAATTTGAGGTCGCAAATGTGATTAAATTTCTGAGAAGTCAATTTTATAACTAAAAATATGCTTTAAAAAATGTATTTTTCTTCCTTTACTTTTATCCAATTCTTTGCATATAGGGGGCCAATTATCCTATCGAAAAGATGATGAGACTTTTTTAAATGTGTAACATTATATTCCATTTGGGAATCGTTCTATATATTTTTATCAATGCATTTTTTTTCATGTCAGATATTACAGATAATTTGAAGGGTAAGCTATACATTTTTGGTATATGACAGGGTGTCTATTCATCTTGACGCATCGAAATAAATAACAATATCCTGCGGTGCATATCGAGTAGATTTAAACGATGAGTAAAATGGGAAGATACGTTTCTTGAACTTATTGGTAGACGTTCATATTCAAATCGTCTTATATTTATATACTCAAAATCGTAGAATTCTGTGTTTAACATGTGAGAATCATATAAGATAAAAATGAAAAATAAAATATATCTTTCTGAAATATTGGCGATACAATACTATACTTTTGAACGGAAGTAGGGAACGACTATGGTTGGGTGACTGGTGAGCTGCAGATAGGCTTTATTGTGTCGGAAGACCGTCCGATCATTTTCACCTCATCGGCTTATATATTCATATCTAGATTTATTTTTTCATTGTCTACCCATTGGAGTTTGAACCTCTCTATTTAAATAGTCTCCATAATTCTGTAGTTGAGGTCATGTATCACACGCTCCGTGTGCTTCGAAATTCCGGAGCGCACATTCGACCAAACGAAACAATCAATTCCGATTGCATTGATTCTGTACAGGCGACATTATTGCAGAAAGACCCTCACAGACGTTATATTACCAAATCTTGAACAAAATTACATTTTGTACTTGAAATTGGACTTGAAATAACACGCATTTCGAGTATTGTTTCAACTGATTTTATGGAAGAAGTGACGGACAAATTGGAGTTTAGAGTTTTTGTTTCTATAAAACCAGCGGGCTGACATGCTGCACTACACTCCCATACAAAACTGCATGCATTTTGTCCGGATTTCTAAACTCTACCGCTGACCTCTACGTGGCGCTATTTACTGTCTAAGAATATTCTTCTGCGCCGGCGCGACAACCGCATATCCGAGGTACACATTTCAAATTTCGACATTTGGAGCATTTGGAGATTAATATTTTGTTCCTACTGTTTGTGTATAACTAAAAGTGCTAACCACGTGGTGGGATTACTCAGTCGGTAATGCCCACCCAATGTATTGTATCCGGTTGCACCTCAAGGTACCTTTTTCGCCCAGAAAGAGTGCAGTTCTATTTTTCATACGTACGTCTTAGGCTGCTAACATAATTGTTTTATCAATTGTGGTATCAAAATAAAAATGTTATGTGTATTGACAATGTAATGTGTGTATTGGCGGATTATACAGGCTGTCTCAAAATTACCTGACATTTTTATTTATTAGCAAAGCATAGTATTTATTTGCAAAGTACGAATATTTTTATTTTAATATAAGGTACAAACATGGAGGTTATGTGTGGAACACAATATCCGATGAATGGCCGCCTCATCCCTGTTTGCAAACGTTCACTCTTTTGACGACATTTTCAAAATGTTTTGGCATAATTGCGGACTAATGTAATTAATAGTGCGTCCTATTGCTTCCTTCAGCTCCGAAATGGTATGTAGATCATTGCGTACACTCTTCCTTTCAGAAAACTCCAAAGAAAGAAGTCCAATGGCGCCAAATCGCACGATCATGGTCGCGGCGCGAGATAACACGACCATAAAACTTCGTCTGCACTAACTGCATTGTTTCGACCGTAGTGTGGCAAGTTGCGTCATTTTGTTAAAAGAATATGTCTTCCAGTTCATGCCGTTCAATTTATTACATAAAAACTTCACATTTTCTGTTTAAATTCAGCACAGTGTTGCGAGATGGTTCGTTATACGCCGCAAGGGATATTATGATGGGGGCCAGTGCAGCCAGATCGCGCGCGAAAGTTACCCTCTCTCTAGTCCCTCGCGCGCCCATCACACAATCATAGTAGCGCGTGTCCGTGAGCGAGCGACGCTCGGACATCTTCGGAAAGAGCCGAGTGCCGTCGAACTGTTCCGACCGCGCCTTCGGCAGCTACACCAACACATAGACACGCTGAGCACGTTCATGTGCGGTCAAGCCGAACGAAGGCTTCGAGGGAAAAAGCAATCTGAGCACGGCCCGCGCGTGACGTCACGCGACGGCACGCGCGAGACTTTTAGATGATTTCAATGCTTATTTAGCTCTTGATTCTCTGCGTTATTAATGTAGACAAAAAAATGTATCGCGCACTTTGAACGCTTATTTTTTTAGTTTATACGTTAATTTAAATATAATAATAAATCTAAATTAAAACTTATTTATCTTCTAAAAAATTGTTTACGCTTTACTCACACCCGTCCTTATGCCAAATAAATTATAATTCAGAAAAGTAAGTGAAAATATATTTATATTCGTATTATTATATTAATTCTCATACTTTCATCAAGCGATAAAGTATTATCTCCAAAAACAAGTCAATCATCAATCGGGCCGCCAATCGTAACTGCCAGAAAGTGCATCTTTAACACAAGTGATAAGATGGTCCCGTTGGTAGCGTTCCTGGCTTCGGTCCGTAGGGGCGCAGGATCGTTCCTCACGCTCAGCGCTTTTTTTTTTAACCATGGTTACTATTAATTTTTATTTGATTAGTTATTTTTATTAGTTATCATATTTATTTTAATTAGTTATCATTTAGTACCGAAAAATTTATCGCGCACTCTGACCGCTTAATTTATTAGTTTTTACGTTAATTTAAATATAATAAATCTAAAATACAACTTATTTATCTTCTAGCAAAATGTTTGCGCTTTACTCACATCCGACCCTATGCCAAATAAATTGTAATTCATAAAAATAAGCGGAAATATATTTATCTTCGTATTATTATATTCATTCTCATATACTTTCATCAAGCAAAAAAGTATTATCCCCAAAAACAACCATCCATCCGACCGCGAATCGTAAGTACCAGAAAGTGAACATACATTGACACAAAAAATTAAAGGAGCAAGAAAAGTTGAACTTCGTCAAAAGTGGTCGTACAAAAAAAAAGGATGTTAAAGCTTCAAGTTTCTAGTTTTAGTTCCGACAATGATTTTTTTTTTGAGAATCACTGATTGCGCGGTAGGAAGAAATGTCACGGCAAAAAAAATGTTGCAAATTTTTACGTTTTTCAAAGTTCTGCACGTGTTTTGGAGATTTTTTTCGGACTTGACCAATATCAAGGTCATTGAGCCCATTCAATTCAGTTCAATTTGCTTCTTTTTTTATCTCCTTACGACCATTTTTCGCTGATATCGGCCTCCTCGTCGGCCTCTGAATGAAAAAACGTCCTTTTGTCTTCAGTCATCGATATCTCGGGAACTAATGGTCGTACGGGAATTCGACCGGCAATTTTGGAAACGTGAATGCATACTCTACAAGCTCTGATTATTATTGTAGGTTTAAAAAAAAATATTTTTGCCATCAGTTTTAAAAAAGTACAAAAAATCGATGTTTTCTTGTTTTTTATAAAATCCACCGCTACTTTGCAAATATTGCGATAAACACTATTGTTTATGGACGGTCATTCGGCTCAATATGTCCCCAAGAGATATGCAAAATTCCAAATTGATCCGTTCATCGGTCTTTCTTGCCCGATTGACCAAAATATGAAAAAAAATTAAACGAACAAGTTTCCTCCTTCTCAGAAATCATTTCATGATTATTAAGAGGAAAAACAACTTTTCACTACTTTTCGTACAATTGGGTATTGAGTACGCATTAAATGTTGGAAAAGAACCCTGAAAATCATATTGACTAAAAATTTTCGATTTTTTTTTTTTTAATAACAAAAATGTTGAAATTTTTTTGTTTATAAAAAAATCTATTTCGATTTTTTTTATTTTTTTAATGTTGACATTTTTTTTCGATTCAACATTGTACCGCCAGCATTAGAATTACCCAAAGTGTACGTAGAATTACCCAAAGCGTACCTCCCCGTGGTATGCTTTGGGTAATTCTGATGCTGGCGGTACAATGTTGATTTAAAAAAAAATTTCAACATAAAAAAAAAAATTCGAAACTGATTTTTTTATAAAAAAAAAAATTTTCAATATTTTTTTTATGAAAAATTTTTTTTTTCGAAAATTTTTAGTCAATATGATTTTCACGGTTTTTTTCCAACATTCAATGCGTACTCAATACCCAATTGTACGAAAAGTAATGAAAAGTTATTTTTCCTCTTAGTAATCATGAAATGATGTCTGAAAAGGTGGAAACTTGCTCCTTTAATTTTTTTTCAAATTTTGGTTAATCGGGCAAGAAAGACCGATAATCGGATCAACTTGGAATTTTGCATGGCTCTTGGGGACATATTGAGCTGAATGACCGTCCATAAACATTAGTCTTTATCGCAATATTTGCAAAGTAGCGGTGGATTTCATAAAAACCAAGAAGACATCGTTTTTTTGTACTTTTCTAAAACTAATGGCAAAAATAAAAAATAAAAGTTTCACCACAATAATAATCGGAGCTTGTAGAGTATTCACGTTTCCAAAAGTACCGATCGAATTTCCGTACGACCATTAGTTCCTGAGATATCTCAGCGAAAAATGGTCGTACGGAGAAAAAAAAAGCAAATTGAAGTGAATTGAATGGGCTCAATGACCTTGATATTGGTCAAGTCAGAAAAAAATCTCCAAAACACGTGCAGAACTTTGAAAAACGTAAAAATTTGCAACATTTTTTTTGCCGTGATCTTTCTTCCGACCGCGCAATCAGTGAATCTCAAAAAAAAAATCATTGTCGGATCTAAAACTAGAAACTTGAAGCTTTAAAATCCTTTTTTTTTGTACGACCACTTTTAACAATGTAACATTGTCAATGTTCAACTTTTCTTGCTCCTTTAATTTTTTGTGTCAATGTATGTTCACTTTCTGGTACTGACGATTCGCGGTCGGATGGATGATTGTTTTTGGGGATAATACTTTATCGCTTGATGAAAGTATATGAGAATGAATATAATAATACGAAGATAAATATATTTCCGCTTACTTTTATGAATTACAATTTATTTGGCATAGGGTCGGGTGTGAGTAAAGCGCAAACATTTTGCTAGAAGATAAATAAGTTATATTTTGGATTTATTATATTTAAATTAACGTAAAAACTAATAAAATAAGCGGTCAGAGTGCGCGATAAATTTTTCGGTACTAAAAGATAACTAATTAAAATAAATATGATAACTAATAAGAGTAACTAATCAAATGAGAATTAAGGATGTTGGGTCCCAAATCGCAAATGATGATAAAATTCTGAAAATTTGGTATGTTTTTGTATGAAGTATTTCAGAGGTCGTGTAAAAATTTCACGACAATTAGGAAGCTCGTTATTGAACAATTAACATTCACAAATTAAATGCTGTTTTATGGAAACTGATGTAACTTTGCAATAAGTTTTTCTTTTGACCTCTCAATTTTGTAATATCTACAATATACTGAAAGCAACGGAAACAAAACGAAGTTTATTGATACATTTTTTTTATTTCTTTTAAAAATTGTTCTTAACAAAATGTTAATTTTTCAATAACGAGCTTCCTAATCGTCGTGAAATTTTAACACGACCTCTTAAATACTTCATACAAAAACATACCAAATTTTCAGAATTTTCTTATCATTTTTTATTTCAACCCTTAAGGAGGTTGAAGTAATGATGATAGAATTCTGAAAATTTGGTATGTTTTTACATGAAGTTTTCAGGAGGTCGTGTAAAAATTTCATGACGATTAAGAAGCTATTTATTGAACAATTAACATTAACATGTTTTATAGGGACTCGACATCCTTAATAGTAACCATGATTTAAAAAAAAAAAAGCGCTGAGCGTGAGGAACGATCCTGCGCCCCTACGGACCGAAGCCAGGAACGCTACCAACGGGACCATCCTATCACTTGTGTTAAAGATGCATTTTCTGGCACTTACGATTGGCGGCCGGATGGATGATTGATTTGTTATTGGAGATAATACTTTATCGCTTGATGAAAGTATGAGAATTAATATAATAATACGAATATAAATATATTTTCACTTACTTTTCTGAATTATAATTTATTTGGCATAAGGACGGGTGTGAGTAAAGCGTAAACAATTTTTTAGAAGATAAATGAGTTGTAATTTAGATTTATTATTATATTTAAATTAACGTATGAACTAAAAAAATAAGCGTTCAGAGTGCGCAATACAATTCTTGTGTATACATTAATAACGCAGAGAATCAAGAGCTAAATAAGCATTGAAATCATCTAAAAGCCTCACGCGTGCCGTCGCGTGACGTCACGCGCGGGCCGTGCTCAGATTGCTTTTTCCCTCGAAGCCTTCGTTCGGCTTGGCCGCACATGAACGTGCTCAGCGTGTCTATGTGTTGGTGTAGCTGCCGAAGGCGAGGTCGGGACAGTTCGACGGCACTCGGCTCTTTCCGAAGATGTCCGAGCGTCGCTCGCTCACGGACACGCGCTACTATGATTGTGTGATGGGCGCGCGAGGGACTAGAGAGATGGTAACTTTCGCGCGCGATCTGGCTGCACTGATGGGGGCTACACAAAGGAGCCCGAACCAGGGAGACCACGGTCTTATACAGGTCTGGAAACTCGGTCAGATGAGGGGGTCGCTAACTGCCGAAATTTTTTTAATATACGGGCCGCTAGGGGCGCTGCTATCTTAAAAAAGTTGGCGGCGAAGTGTGGTACGGGTGCAGACGGAGGTATTGAAAAAAGACAGCTAATCGCCGCAATACTCTGCATCGCCTGTCTCCGTAACACCTCATTTCCATTATTGGTTCTGCAGTATATATATATATATATATATATATATATATATATATATATATATATATATATATATATATATGGGTGGTATATCTACCAATATAGCTAATTATAATGAATAAAATTAAGCGGTGAACCACCCCACCAACCCGCCAAATCTAATTAAACCCCAAGCGTGGCTATAACTTGAATGTTAGAAAACTGTCTTATTCGTGCAATGATAATCGTGGTCGCACGGATAGGGTGCTGAGCTACCGTTTTGAAGGAGCCGAGTTCGATCCCCGAAGAGTGGGCTTGTTTAGAAAAATTATTTTTGGTGGTTGTGTTCAACTGGGGGCAAGATTGCAGCGCCGCGTGGTGTCAATTCTATACGAATATTTTCGTCCGTAAGCGGACGAAACTCCCCCGGAAACGTCGCCCCCATGCGAATTCTGGCAGTTTCCAGACCTGTGAGGGAGACTATACTAAAGGAGTGTCAGCTTGGGCCCCAGAAGTGGCAAGAAAAACGGCGATATTTGAGTAGTTCCGTCATAGGCGCTAGTAGCACTGATGCAAGGAGACTAGAGTAAAGGAGTCCAAACTCCCTATCCTAGCCTGTATGTACAAAGTCCTTTCAAGCGGTCGCAGACACGGTCTTACATACAGGTCTTGCAATGAACGTGGTGGGGGTTGTCCGTCACGTCCAAACGAAAGTACAACTCATGGCCACGAGAGCAGCGCAACGAGTTATTGGTAAGCTTCATAAGTTGATAGCACGGATTTGGCGGAATCCTAACCAATATTTTGATGGTCATACGCAGTCATACATGCGTATATGAATATGTTTACGGCGAAATACAAAACAGCTTCGAGCGAAATAGATTATTTTGCTTCCTCATGGAGGAAGCTTTGTGGTGGTGAAACTTTTTTTCCAGTTTTTAATGTCAATGTGCTTAAAATGTCCCAAAACATCGAAAAATTATAGCTAGAAAAAATATCCGGATGTGTTGGAACTTTGAACACGGAGCACTTCTCTTTTACTGATTTTCGTCCCGTGTTGGAGGTCGGAACCGCACAGGAATTAGTGGTTATTATGCATTTATCTCTTTTGTTATTGATTTAAAACACGGTATTTATAACCTTACGCCGCGTAGTGGCAAAAAAATCGGAACAATAACGCGGCTACCCCCACCATTCAAATTTGCCTGGGTTGCAAGAACTGTATGTAAGGCCGTGGTCGCAGAGGTGTAGTGCTCAGGTAGGCGTCGCTAGTGTTCTTGGGAAACCATAATATATAGTAATATAAAACTGCATAAGGTCCGAGCTCCGCCTCAACGACCAATCACAAAACTGGGGTGATCGTGTTTCTCTGTCGTACTCACTTGGAACAGTCATGGTGCGTTCTCTCTCGCACACCCGAACGATAATACACTCAAGTGGGGATTCCTTCCATTATAATATATAAAAATATTGTGTATATATATATAATAAATAAAATATAAATAATATTAATAAAGCACATATTACCGACAGAGGTGGGCGCGCGGTCGGTGTGCAGGCTCGGCGGTCACTGAAGTTAAGCAGCATTGGAGGCTGCCAATACTTGGAGCGGTGACCGCTTGCCCATGCACTGGTTTGCACGTCAACCTTTGAGCGGGAGGCAGTTTGTCTGAGTTTCTGATGTTTAATACAACTGAAACTCAGCCAAATATAGCCGCCTGTATCGACCCAGGTTTTCCGCAGTTTCCCTGGGCCCTCGTGCAAATGCGATACAGTAGTGCATTAGGAAAGAGTGGCTGCGGTCAACACTCTGCGGGGGAACTCTGGAAGGAAATGTAGGGAGCTCTGGAAGGATTGTGAATGTCGGAAGGAATGGAAGGAATAAAAGGAGGGGATGGTAAAAGGGGAAGGACCCCGTATCTCTGAGGAATACAAACTGATACTAATAAAGCACATATTAATGAAACAACTCGTGTTGTTTTATTCACATGGGCTTATTATATAATGAGCACATCAGATATAATAATTATAGAATAAGTACAACACGAGTAATTAAACAGTAAATTTTAAAATACTCCCTGCTTCTTCTTTGCCGTTGCTGTCGCAAATAAATAACTAAATTCGCTGAAAAAGAATTCGCTCGCGAAGGTTTTATATAGCCGCTGTGTTGGTGTACACGACAGATATATTTGTGTTTGACGGGTGCAAACAATTTTGCTGCCATAACACAGTCAGTTTCACCTTATGCAGTTTTGTACTACTATATATTATCGTGTCCCAAGAACACTAGCGTCGCCTGCGGCGGAACTGAGCACTACACCTCTGCGACGGATTAAAAGAACTGTTTGAGTAGGGAGTGTCGACTCCTTCTCTCTAGTCTCCTAGCGCTGATGCCATGGCGGCTATATGGAGGAGGTCGAACTCTTTTGGGAGACATATAAAAAATTTGACCACAAAATCGTTTGATATAATGAGGCACAGCGATCGCGCTATTACCATGAAATTAGTTGCGTGCGAGAAAGACAGAATAAGAAAATCCTGCGAAGTGAGTTGCATGTGACAGAGATGGAAGACATCAAAGCTTATAAGAAAGTTGATCTCATTCATATTATTATTTATATTATTGTTCAAACTAAGTAGAGAGCAATCATACAGCAATAATAGTGTGAATATCCTTGAAGCTTTGGTGCTAATTCTAAGCAAATCCGCAATTGAAATACAACAATTATAACATTAAATTGTGATAGGCACGATAGCCTCTGGATACGAAAACGTGGTCGTCAGTTCAAATCCTCCTCGGCGAAATTTTTCTTTGCCTAATGAACTATACGAACGGGATGACAATGTTCAATTCTTATTGCAAATCAAAGTGTAATAATATGCACAATAACATTTTTAATAATAAAGTTTCATTGCAAAGTGGCGTGAACCCTCACATGTGCCGAAATGAAACAGTGTAAGAAATGACTAAATGAACCGGAGTAAGAAAGACTTGAAAAATCAAATAAAAAAGAGTGACACGATGAAGGTGTAACTGGACTATAAGAGGAAATATGTGATTTAAGTGAAAAGTACGATCAATAATCAGAAAACGGCAAGGACTGTGCAAGGAAGATGAATGAAAAAGATTGACCTATGAAAACCTATGAAAAATGAGAGAAACTGAGGAAGAACACAGAGGAAACAGAATATAACATGCAGTACCTTTGGCCCCTTAAACGATTTCAATTATCGTACTGGACGCATAACTCTATCAGCATTGTCATCATTGCTGCCGCCATTACAGCCTGTTATAGCACAAACTTTACCCATCCTGTTTCAGAATAAAAATTATTAATGACATAATAACATTATTAAACTTGAAAAATGTATAGTAACGTAACTTATTACTATGTAAACAGACAAACAACCATTAGTCACGAGGGACCCATGTGCAAGGTTATGAAAATTGCAAAACATGAAATTGGAGATTAAAGTAATTATGCCTACCTCACGATACTGACCTCGATATCGATGCGGAAAAACGTTTGATCTGATACAGAAAGAACACTCAATTCTTTTCACTTCACGATTAAAAATCTAGTTAATAAATCACTAATGCTGCATTTTGTCTCCACTGTTCCCTTTTTTGTTTGGGAATATAGCACATGAAAAAATAATTATTGCGTACTTCCAACACGTCTTTCATCTCTCTCACACGCAAGTAACTTCATGATAACAGCGCAATCGCTGCGTCTCACCATATCAAATGATTTTGTTACCACTTTTTAAGACACAGTTCGGACTCCTTCATATAGCCTCCATGGCTGATGCTTACTCTCCCGGGAGTGGTGGGGGTATTACTGCGGGTAACTTCGGTGAATTGAAGGCACATACATACTACATACCATGGAGACTAGATACCAGGAGACCAAACTCCACTCCAAGCCACTGAAAAAAGCGTCTCCGAAAATAGCTTCAACATAGACGGCGCTGGGGTGCTGCGGACGCTATGTAAAGTAATATATTGGTCGATGAGGTGAAAGTGATTGGATGAGACTAACCTTACGACAGACCGAGCGTGACAGCAAACCTCAAAATTTCTTGCGATCACGGCTCGGTAATTTCCACATGTCCATTTGAAGAAAAACTTTTTTGAAAGCGAGAAAAGGTAAGTCTTTTGTTTGAGTATACTAAATATTCCGACTGAAAACTTTCTCGCCCGTACAGTAATTTATTCAATAATTGATGACAAAATAAATTTCCTTGTTCACTGAGAGTCTGTATAGAAATTGGTGTGTTTTTCATGACAAATGTTACGAATATTATACCGTATTCGATAATTGAGAAATATTATCAGTCTTTCATTCTTGTAATTCAATTTCAGTGTGTGCTATATGGTGAAAGTGTGCACTCTACTTTGGTCGTACATACTCGTTTTGTACTCTGAAAAATGACACAAGAATTAAAAAATAAAGTGTTGGATTTTAAAAACTATGCTTTATCTGTACTGTATGCGTATTAATCAAATACCGTATCACTTTGTCTTAAATTTTATTACTCTGACACTTAAAGATGAATGAAGATACATCAGCTTCGAACCGTCTTCATCGGACCCATGTTTTGTGTATATCTAAACATGTACTCCGGAGCACCCTAGCGCCGTCTATCTCGGATACCGTTTTGGGGAGTTGAAAGGCCGAGTGTGGCCTCCTGTTCTAGTCTCCATGATCGGACCCATGTTTTGCGCATATCTATACATGTACTCCGGAGCACCCCAGCGCCGTCTATCTCGGATACCGTTTTGGGAACGAGTTGAAAGGCCGAGTGTGGCCTCCTGTATCTAGTCTCCATGCTACATACACAAGTGTGCAAGATGCAAATGGTTACCTCTGGCGGCGGTAAATCACGCGCAACGTCATTTCATATATTCTGGCAATATTTTCTTTTTCTTTTCCCAAACCGAAACATCGATAGCAAGATAATAACGTTTAATTATTATTGCTGTAGCTAACAATAAATAGAGAGCATGCAAACAGCAATACCAATATGAATACCCCCGAAGATTTGATATTAAACACAAGCATGAAGGCACAAATAAAATATAACTATTCTGGCTTTACATCATGCTAGTCAAAGTAGCCTCGTGGTAACAGTTGCGGCTACCAACCGGAGGTCTTGAATTCGAAACCCACTTTGGCGATTTTTTAAAGAAATCAACATTACGGTCGAGGTGACAGCGTCATTAATGCTAATGTATGGCTTAAAAAATAATATACGCAATGAAATTGTATAAATCATAGATGCTCTAATGAAATAGATTATATTGAATTTTCGAATACGCTGCATTTCTACTATACATATGAAACAGTTAAGTCATTAAGTCAAGTAAAAATTTAAAAAACGTTTTGATAAATATACAGAAACTTTTGGAATTGCCCTAACAATACGATGTGGCAAAAATACTTTCCTGCATATCCAAAGAAAAAACAATGTGATACATATGTTTGCATGAGGGAAAAAATCTGCATTTTTTTTATATGCGATATAAAAAGATTGGTTTTGTAACATGCTCTCAACATTTAACAATTGAAGCCATGGACTATAAAGTTTTGCCACATGTGGTCATCGCCGGCCACGCTTAAAACACAGGAATAAGGGCCCTATTATGCCTCCCAACATTAGTGACCATTATATTTTAATTGAAACATATCTATATGATAAAGAAAATTCACAAACAATTGCCATTTCATAAAAAATATTTTATTCATTCGACTCTCACTTAAGAAATACAAATAGATGGCTTACAGTTATTTCACATCAGCACTAACATATATAATAACGGTGTGCAAGATGCCGATGTAAATAAATAAAGAGGAGAACGAAAAAAGCATACAAGAGAGAAACCATACGGATACTTTCTATCCCAGAGACACTTTTGTACATTTTATATGAAATTCTGATAATAGCCATAGCGGGATTTAAACTCTGATCATAGCACAATTTATCGGTGTGGGTTTTCTCTCTGATTTTCGCGCTTCCTGACTTGTTGAATTATGACGAAGGATGTGAGCTGGATGTTCATCATGAGGCGATATCGGGATTTCGTTAAAGTGTTGCTCAGCTACTAGAGGGGAATCTGCGTTTCAACATAGTCTTGGTTGATCTGTAAAAAGAAGAAATATATGACATTGAGTATCATCTGTAGACAAAATTCAAGACATGAAAGTAATAAGTAATTCCCCAATCCATTGGTATGTGTGTTTTGAGACCACTCTATTTTTGTAATAATCATTCGTAAATTGATGTTACTACCGTATTTATGTTTTACTTACAGTGTAGATACATAAGGTTCAGTGTTGTCATCTAATATGCCTATATGCTAGGTTTTGAAGCTCGAGACAGGAATATGAGGTGGTGGAAGAAAAGTCTTCGACGATTGTACCAACTGAATTGTATCGATGAGAGCTAATGTGGATGAAAAATTGCTGAATAACTTGAATTACTCAAGTATTTCAATATTTGAGGAAACAAAAATTCCACTTCGTATTTCGATAATTGCATTTATTATTTCTTTAAATTTAATCGACGTGTATTTCTGTACTGGTGATAAAGTACTTGGCGATATTAATTGTACACTGACAAGGAACATCCCTCAGGTGACACCCTTCGATTTTGTTGAAATTTGGATATGTTATAAAGCACCGAAAAGTAAGCGATACGTATTTTTTTTTATCGGCGGAAAAACGGTTTTAAGGGGTGAAACGCGCCCTCGAAAATAGGGGTGTTTTTCGTTTTTCGTCGATAATGGTATCGTTCTCATCTCCAATGTATAGTACATGAAAAAATAAACATTGTTGCAATTTGAATTTTTTTTATATCTCATACCGTTAAAACGTTATCGACGAAAAACGAAAAAACATCCCCATTTTCGAGGGTGCGTTTCACCCCTCAAAACCGTTTTTCCGCCGATAAAAAAAAATACGTCTCAAAATTTTTGATGCTCTATCACATATATGAGTTTCAACAAAATCGGAGGCGGACACCTGAGGGATGTTCCTTGTGAGTATTTCCCGTAAGTTGAAAATATTAAAAACCCAATTCTATTAATTTTGTAATTAATTCATATAAAGTCCCAATGTTTGGGTGGTATGCAGGTAATAAATATTTATTACCTGCATAATTCTATTTAAAAGTACAACCAATAATTAATTGATTCTATTTTTTCCAGCTCTCCAGTAAACTTTTGCACCAACAGAGAAATTAAAGTTCATATATTTCATAATAATTTAACTACTCGAAAAAGCCACGATTTAATTATTTCGCGAATATTGTAAATTTATATAAAAATAAATTAATATTATTTTTTGGATGATGACAATATAAAAAATTGTCATCATTGTGTAGGTCTAAAACATATCCATCTAATAGAGAATTTTGTGAAAAAAAGAGAATACTGTTGATATATTTTTTTTTAATTGTCAAGTTAATTTTATTTATGAAAAAAAACTTGCACATGAAGAAGTGATCGATTTTCCACGCACTCGATAACAACAATTCAGTATTTCGATATGGCGAGCGATTTTGTTGACCACATGACCAATCGATTCGCATTTCATCTCTCCCTCTCTTATACGCAGCTAATGTCAGACGGAACAGCTGCAATCAGCGCAGCAGGTGGCTAAGTCACAAATGATTCAAATGTCTCCAATTTCGTCGACACTTTTTCTTAACCCCTCCGCGGGAGAGCTCAATAAACTTAGTCGCCGAATATGAAAATGTCGAATTTTTTTTCATGCCAATCGATTGTTAGTTGTTTGTGAGCGTTTGTTAGACAGAATCCAGCGTTTGTGAGACTTCATTTATCCAATTATACGAAAAACAAATTCCATGTCAAAGTTAGCCGCCGAAAAATGGTTTTCCAATGATTTCGAACTTTTATTCGTAACCAATCGTTTGTTAGTTGTTTGTGAGTGATTGTTAGTCGATTTTTATCATTTGTGAGAGCTTAATTTTTATTTTATCGTTAAAGAACTTCATTCCCATAGCACGCTGCAAGCCACGTGAAGTTGGCAGCACGGCCACGACGGCTGAGCACGGCTTTGCCCACGGTCCTACATACAGGTCTTGAAACTGTGGTGGTGGGGGTATGTCACCGGATTGAAGCACCGGCCGTTTCGCCTAGTGACTACGAGTGTCGCTGCGATAGAGTGATGCAGGCTGTGCGAGAGAGAGGGAAATCGATTGTTGACTCATAGGAACCTAACCTAGCTGTACAATTGGCTGGCGTAGGCAAATTATGATATTCAATGTCAAAAATGCATGATGGACCGAAATATAATTAAAAGTAACTTTATTGTAAACCAGAAAAAAACCAAAAGGCTATAGTTATCCTAGTGGGTACAATGAATATAAATGTTTTGTATATAGGTGTCAATGTGAGCTCGTGTTGGTCGCGTGAATCAGCGGTATGATTGGGTTTTGTTAACTTTTGAAATATATTTCCGTCTCTCTCACACAACCTGCATCACTTCATAGCAGCGATCCTCGTGGTCACGAGTTGAAACAATCGGTGCTTCAATAGGAGGCCATCCTCCACCACTGAAATTTTGAGCGAGTTTCAAGACCTGTATGTAAGACCGTGGCTTTGTCCATGTGACTCCTCAATTTCAGCAAAATGCTGATTATTTCAATCCTACTCGATTGTTAGTCGCTGGTGAGTGATTGTTAGACAAAGTCCAGCGTTTGTGAGACTTTATTTATTGAATTATACGAATGACAAATTTCATGTCACAGTTAGCCGCGGGAAAATGGTTTTCTAATGATTTCAAACTTTTATTCGTAACCAATCGTTTGTGAGTGATGATTGTTGGTCGATTTTTAGCGTTTGTGAGAGCTTAATTTTTATTTTATCGTTAAAAAACTTTTTATTCCCACAGCACGCTACAAGCCACGTGAAGTTGGCCGCATTGCCACGACGGCTGAGCACGGCTTTGCCCATGTACCTCCTCAACTTCAGTAAAATGCTGATTCTTCTCATCCTATTCGATTGTTAGTCCATTTTCATCGTTTGTTAGCGCTTAATTTTTATTTAATCGTTGAAAAACTTGTCGGCCTTAGAGTGCGACACAAGCCACATGTAGTTGGCAGCTTTGCCACGACAGCTGAAAACGAAGGTCGCGGAAACGTTAGTACAATCGTTGGTGATATGAGTTTTCGTTGATTAACTTGTCAAATGACTTTTGCGTAATTCGAGTGAATTTTTTGCGAAAGTTTCAAGTGTTAATTACTCCTCCCGCAGGGTGATGCAATTCAATCTCGTGCTGGACGCAGCTAACATGACGAATCACGAGACGGAGCTGCAGTATCCACAAAACAAGTGTATATATATATGGAAGGAAGAGCCCTGTCATATACCCCTGCCTGTGACTCGATGCCCGCCGAACAAGTTGTCGATGGTAATGAAACAAAAAGTCGGGGTCTATCGGGTATTCAGAATTAAAGTTGATGGACGTTTCGATTTTGCCCAGTGTGACTGCGGGCGGTTAAAAGTTTCGTGTTCGATTGTCGCAGCTTAATGAGGGTGGCGAAACGGGTGAATTACACAAACTGTGTGCCGAACACATTGCACCGCTGTTTGATTTGAGATGGCAATAACTGGGGACCGATCTCACGGGAGAGGCATCCGTTTCGGGAATATGCTTGACGCAGGATGTGCTCGATCTTGTGCACATGAGTTCGGTGCAATAGGGTACGTTTTTTTCGCATTTATACATACCTCCATCTTTCGTTTGAAATTTCTCTGGCTCACGGAATCGATATGAATTTCCTGTGCAGAATGAAAATGGCATGACTTATTTCCTTGTTTCGACTGTAGAAATCGTGATGGATGACGTGGTCCTGAAAGCCCAGGACGAAATAACGTGCAACTTGAAAGAATGTATAACGATCGGGGTCGGGGTTTGCAACGCGCTTCAACATCCCCTCAGCTACTTGGTACGAGCGATAAGCTTTATCAGGATCATCAGAAAGGCGTCAACGATTACAGATTAGATACAAGGCTCTCGATAGCCAGTGCGAATAAAGTAGGATTCCCAACGGTAAGTTCGGCGATTACAATTGAGTATCTAATAAAATCGCCAATCATCGAAGCAAAAATAATTAATTTAATTCCAATGGAAATACGTTTCATTCAATTTGTATGCATTTACAGAAAAGGAAAAACTGGAAGGCAGATCTCGTTAATTTTTCTTCTCAAATAGTTTCAGGAATATGGTCGAGCTTATCACGAGGGCCGCGTCGTTTTGTTCACGACAGGCCAATACAAGTTTGATGTAAAAACTGTTTATATTGTGTAAATAATGAGAGTAATGTAAAAACTGTTTAAATAATGTAAAAAATGTCTTGTATAGAGGGTACTAATGAGACATCAGCTGCATAATATATAA
>OX632365.1:12591598-12596598 GCA_951751655.1 Ophion costatus | reverse complement strand
ACACACACACACACACACACACACACACACACACACACACACACACACACACACACACACACACACACACACACACACACACACACACACACACACACACACACACACACACACACACACACACACACACACACACACACACACACACACACACACACACACACACACACACACACACACACACACACACACACACACACACACACACACACACACACACACACACACACACACACACACACACACACACACACACACACACACACACACACACACACACACACACACACACACACACACACACACACACACACACACACACACACACACACACACACACACACACACACACACACACACACACACACACACACACACACACACACACACACACACACACACACACACACACACACACACACACACACACACACACACACACACACACACACACACACACACACACACACACACACACACACACACACACACACACACACACACACACACACACACACACACACACACACACACACACACACACACACACACACACACACACACACACACACACACACACACACACACACACACACACACACACACACACACACACACACACACACACACACACACACACACACACACACACACACACACACACACACACACACACACACACACACACACACACACACACACACACACACACACACACACACACACACACACACACACACACACACACACACACACACACACACACACACACACACACACACACACACACACACACACACACACACACACACACACACACACACACACACACACACACACACACACACACACACACACACACACACACACACACACACACACACACACACACACACACACACACACACACACACACACACACACACACACACACACACACACACACACACACACACACACACACACACACACACACACACACACACACACACACACACACACACACACACACACACACACACACACACACACACACACACACACACACACACACACACACACACACACACACACACACACACACACACACACACACACACACACACACACACACACACACACACACACACACACACACACACACACACACACACACACACACACACACACACACACACACACACACACACACACACACACACACACACACACACACACACACACACACACACACACACACACACACACACACACACACACACACACACACACACACACACACACACACACACACACACACACACACACACACACACACACACACACACACACACACACACACACACACACACACACACACACACACACACACACACACACACACACACACACACACACACACACACACAAACACACATTCGTATTTCCATTGGAATTAAATTAATTATTTTTGCTTCGATGATTGGCGATTTTATACCCCGATATACCCGATATACCCCGACCCCGATCGTTATACATTCTTTCAAGTTGCACGTTATTTCGTCCTGGGCTTTCGGGACCACGTCATTCATCACGATTTCTACAGTCGAAACAAGGAAATAAGTCATGCCATTTTCATTCTGCACAGGACATTCATATCGATTCCGTGACCCAGAGAAATTTCGAACGAAAGATGGAGGTATGTATGAATGCGAAAAAAACGTACCCGATTGCAGCGAATTCATGTGCACAAGATCGAGCACATCCTGCATCAAGGGTATTCCCAAAATGGATGCCTCTCCCGTGAGATCGATCCCCAGTAATTGCCGTCTCAAATCAACCAGCAATGTGTTCGGCACACATTTTTGTAATTCAGCCGTATCGCCACCCTCATTGAGCTGCAAACTTTTAACCGCCTGTAGTCACACTGGGCAAAATCGAAACGTCCATCAACTTCAATTCTGAATACCCGATGGACTCCAACTTTTTATTTCATTACTACCGACAACTTGTTCAACGGGCGTTGAGTGACAGGCACGAGTATGTGACAGGGCTCTTTCTTCGATATCTATACACTTGCTTTGTGGATACTGCAGCTCCGTCTCGTGATTCGTCATGTCGGCTACGTCCAGCACGGGATCGAATTGTATCACCTTGCGGGGGGATAAATTAACACTTGAAACTTTCGCAAAAAATTCACTCGAATTACGCAAAAGTCATTTGACAAGTTAATCAACAAAAACTTATATCGCCAACGATTGTACTGACGTCTCCGCGACCTTCGTTCTCAGCTGTCGTGGCAAAATTACCAACTACATGTGGCTTGTGGCGCACTCTAGGGCCGAAAAGTTTTTCAACGATTCAATAAAAATTAAGCGCTAACAAACGATGAAAATGGACTAACAATCGAATAGGATGAGAAGAATCAGCATTTTGCTGGAACTAAGGAGGTACATGCGCAAAACCGTGCTCAGCCGTCATGGCACTCACAAACGACTAACAAACGATTGTTTACGTAGAAAAGTTCGAAATCATTAGAAACCCATTTTCCCGCGGCTAACTTTGAACTGAAATTAGTCATTCGTATAATTGAATAAATAAAGTCCCACAAACGCTGGATCTTGTCTAACAATCACTCACAAACGACTAACAATCGAGTAGGTTTGAAATAATCCGCATTTTGCTGAAATTGGGTAGTCACATGGGCAAAGCCGTGCTCAGCCGTCGTGGCCATGCTGCCAACTTCACGTGGCTTGCAGTGTGCTACGGGGATGAAACGTTTTTTAACGATAAAATAAAAATTAAGCTCACAAACGATAAAAAACGAATAACAATCACTCATAAACGACTAACAAACGAATGGTTACGTAGAAAAGTTTGAAACCATTAGAAAACCATTTTCCCGCGGCTGACTTTGACACCTTTGACATGAAATTTGTCTTTCGTATAATTAAATAAATAAAGTCTCACAGATGCTGGATTTTGTCTAACAAACTCTCACAAACGACTAACAATCGAGTAGGATTGTAATAACCAGCATTTTGCTGACATTGTGGAGTCACTTGGGAAAAGCCGTGCTCAGCCGTCGTGGTCATGCTACCAACTTCACGTGGCTTGCAGCGTGCTATGGGAATGAAAAGTTTTTTAACGATAAAATAAAAATTAAGCTCTCACAAACGATAAAAATTGACTAACAATCACTCATAAACGACTAACAAATGAATGGTTACGAAGAAAAGTTTGAAACCATTGGAAAACCATTTTCCCGCGGCTGACTTTGACACCTTTGACATGAAATTTGTCTTTCGTATAATTAAATAAATAAAGTCTTACAAATGCTGGATTTTGTCTAACAAAAACTCACAAACGACTAACAATCGATTAGCATGATACAATTCGATATTTTTATCGTCGGCGGCTAAGTTTATTGAGCTTTTCGGTTCAGCGTGTACCAGCGATGCACGCGGTGAAACCACCAACTACTAAGAACTGGATTTTCGTTGACGCTTTTGGATTGTGATCGCCATAAGCGTTCGGACTCCTCACCTCTAGTCTTCTGGCATAATAGATTTAATGCTGTACTGGTAGCACAGGGCCCTCTCCGAAGTTATCTCTAGTACACGCTCTTACATACAGGCCTGGAAACTCCCGTCGTGTGGGTAGTTCGCTTATGGATACCAGACGTGTAGTTCATATATTGCCCACTGTGATCGCTGCGATCTAAACTCCGACGCGACGACGATGGGTAGGGAAAGTGAGATAGAGACAGCGTTAGGTTTTCAATCTCTGTCTCACCTCAATGTATATTAGTCGTTTTTACTATTATTGTAGACTATTATAACACGCAGTAAAACGCAAATGCTTATTTTACAAAACCTTTAACCCCAACCCTCTGACCGCAAGCGGGTGCGAAAAGCATGAGCGATTTTGAGTTATTTGAACGACATATTGAATTTGAAATCTTTTTCACATATCACTTGCGACCATTCCAACTTGATGACACCTGGAATTGCGTGTTCCCACTTCTCGGGCAAAACATTGTCATTAGGCACCCGGAAAAACGACACTTTTGCATTGTCGGCTTTGCAGCCGGTATTGGAATAAGGAACCACGCACCGTCTTGGCAATTTTGGCAATTAAAAAAAAATCTTTTCTTTTCTTATGAGAGCACAATGTCCGACACAGGGATTTTTAGGTTTGGTTTGAGAAAGCGCAGTAGGCGGATAGATCGCAGAGACGAGTAGTGACGGGATTACGAACTAGGCCAGTGCTTCCATATGGGTTCTACCCCCACCACTTGATTTTGTGACGAGTGTCCAGACCTGTATGTAAGACCGTGCTCTAGTGTGTAGCAGACAGTTACCACGGCACCTGGCGGTAGTTTCGACGGCTCGTAGCCAGAAATTGCTAGTTCTGCAATACCGTTGTAACGGCGTCGAAATTTTGCAGCGTATAATCAAAGAACAGATATTACATGGAACGATAGGTCTTATGGGGCGATTTGGCAAGATTTCTTGGGGGCATTTCGTAATTATCCCCTCACCCACCTAAAGCGCTGCCTGTATCGATGTGCACGAACCACGGTCTTACAACGGCGGTAGTGGGGGTAGGCACCCTTAGCGGTTCTATTTTTTATTCCGATTTCTGCTGCTTGATGCGTGACGGCAAGGGGAAGTATTCGTGCGACGGAGACAGAAATAGCTCTTCTGTCCTTTTCCTTCCTGACCGCAACGCATGCGCCGTTTGCCCTAACTTAATGTCTCGTACTGTCGTGTAAACTGCATAATATACGAAACCAATAAAAAATGCGCTGATTAAAAAAAAGATGAGTGTGTGGTTCGTTCCAGTCGTACAGGGTGTTTTCCTTTTTTACGAGCCCCAATACGCCTCAACTTCGTTCTTACCTCCATTCCACATATCCCGACCCCCTTCCACCTTACCTCCTGATCCCCCCACCTCGCGGTCGCAGCCGACTTCCCCCTCTGTATCGTATTTACCATGACATACCTGCCATGGGTATA
>OX632365.1:12541598-12586598 GCA_951751655.1 Ophion costatus | reverse complement strand
GGACGAGGGCGATCGAAGATCACGAGGACTGCAAATCGGATCAGATACGAGGGCGACGCTCACGGAAGAGCACGAGGACTATAATAAGAAGAGCAGACCATGGAAAGCCCGATACAATCAAGACTGACCTGCATGATCATGGTCATTATTAAGTTATAGCCTCGTGACGATTTTATTTCCAATTAAATGGAATGAACATCGTTGAATTACCTTGAAATCCGAAGACTGGGGCGTTAATCCTTCGTTTAGCACCTTACGATTGAGGGCATCAAAGGTATCGTTCAAGCGTTTGCAGAAAGAAATTGTTTCCGCACAGCCAGAAAGTCCTTCACATTTTTGAGACGAGTAGAAAGCTAACCCTTGCGCGACAGAATTACTGAAAATCTGTAACGAAAATACAAATCACATTAAATAGCAGTAGGGATAGAAAACTCACGCAGCGTGTTTGGATGATAATGTTGGCTTAGCGAGAATATACACGGTGATGACATTTGAACAATATTCGATTAGTTATTAGCAGAATGAACCGAGATCACACCTAATGGTAACAAAAAATTGGTACCTGGGTTGCCAGTCTAACGCGCATTTTAGACATGTTGTCTAATTGAATGTGCCTCTTCGTTAATCTCGGGCATGCTCTGATATTTCCAGCGTGCTTCGTATTGAGATCGAACAGAACTTCGAAGAATTTCCAGTCAACGAACTCGTTTGCCGAATTTATCTGTATTTTTTTTTACACAATTAGATCGTTTCGCTTCAACACATGTAACAACATTATATTATGTTATCATTTTACACGGGTCGAAACAAATAAATATTTATGTATTTATTTGTAAATTGACTTATATACTTATGGTCTCAATAGAAAATATTCATACATTATTTATTTTAATTGATTGACAGGATTATATATATTTATAAAACTTCTATTTTAATGCATATTATGAAATTTATATAGTTATTCTATGCATTGTCGGTATCTTTTACAAATTGCATGTTAAACTTATCCTCAATCGGCGTTTATTGTATAAGCGGTTCCGAATATTTTTGAAGAGATGGGGCACATCAGAGAAGACGAATACTTTTCGTTCATCATCTAGTGGGTGAGTGAAAAATGATTTCGTTTCGTGAACCCTACTTCTTACATCTAGGAAACTCCACATTTTGTTGTTCGTCGCAGCACCGTCGGCGATAATTCCATGGATTTTCGCTCCACTTTTCTCGAGATAAAGAATACCCTTGACGACTAATGTAGCGAGTTCGTCGCCCTTGAAGGGATTTTTCGATGCAAATACCGCTATAGGTTGAGTATGCCTGTCTGCGAGCGGTTGGTACATTATTACGAGTCCGTGAGTTACCAGTTCGTTGATATCCGTAGACATCCGTCCATCATTGCCGAAATCCGTCAATCCAACGTAGGTTAGATTTTTTGAACATACGGCAACAGATTTTCTGAGATTAATCTCATCAATCAAAAGTACACCGTGACGCTGCATTGGTGATTTGGCTTGGAAGTGTTTTTTTAGCAGTTGGCTGAAATCTTCGTCAAACCCGCATTTTGAATTGATAAGCGAGAAGTAACAGCGAATCGTCCGTATGCGTGGTAGGGGTATGACGTTGTTTTTCCGAAGAAATTCATAATACGCAGGTGAGCGTATGTTCATTAACATGCATAACATGATCCAATCTTCGGAATAACGCCTGCCTCGTGGTTCTTTTTTCGATGCTGCTGCGATGATTTCCTTCATTGCCATTTTTTGAGTCACGGGAACGGACAATTCGGAGCACTTTTTTTCTAACGTCAAATCGTTAATCTTAGCAATTTCGAGTTGTTTTGTTTTCAAGGATTCCTTTAATTTGGCTATCCGGAATATGGCTCGATTTTTCTCGCATCTTTCATGAATCATTTTTTTTCGAATTCTTTGTAATTTTAATTGGTCCAATGAGTTTGAGGTGCTAGAGATCCGCTTGTAGTGCGGATTTCGCGATCTTCTCTCCTTTTGCAGGACCTTACTTCTCAATTTACTGCAAGAATCGCATCTTTTTTTCTTCCATAGCAGAGTACATTCCTGATGATGCCACTGATCAATATGATTCTTGAAGGTATCCTCGGATTGTAGAGAACGAACGTCCAAATCGCCTACGCCCCGACATAAGTTCATGTGTTGGAACTTCAACAAAATATTCGGTAGCATAGCGATGTCGTCTAAAGTTTGCACGAGATTCGCTTTTTCTACGTTGACTAGATTTCCGTACACGTAGTAACGCAATTCCTTTTCCTTGTCGAGTGTCACGGATTTCGGTGTTATTGGAGTATTAATTCCACGTTTCTTCATTGTAATCTTGTACGAAAATGCTATGCACTGATCTGGTTGTCTGGACAATCTACAAGCAACCCATGGCGCAGGTAAAGTCGTAGAAGTCTCATCGTTGTGATGTCCGATTGATGAACCTGTAACAACCGAGAAACAAACATATTTATCTATGACAAAAAACCATGATGATTGCATGTACCACGAAGATCGTGAAAACAAGTAACACAAGGATTATCTAACTAGGCGCCCAAGGACCATTACATTGAAGACAATAGGCATAGGCCAAGGGCATGGGCAATGAGGGCAAGACGTATAAGGATGATAGCAATGCACAGATGAGAATGTAAGTCTTTCTCTATTTTCAGATATTCTGAAATGTTCGGTAAATGCGGTGTTGATAAATTTGGTATGCAATGAATAAAATAAAAATAAATATGTTAAACTGAAATAAATACAAACATGCAGAATGGCTTTTGTATACATTAATTTCAGTGATAGTAACTGCCGAAATGCTGAATGTCGAACTACGACCTGATGAAGGTGAAACTGCTGTATCTGTTGGAGCTTTTCCGATATCCACAGATGCTTGAATCGCACAGGTCGGAGGTACCACATCCGTATCAGTTATCGACACCTCCATTGCATCAATGATAACGTCAGAACTGTTTGGTATTGACCACTGAACAGTTTCTGTTTTTGTGAAAAAAATGCAAAATAATAACGATTTTTTATTGGAAACAGAGCTCTTGCTTTACATACTTTCTACGACAGAATCCATTGTCGGATTAGTTAATTCGATTCCTCCATCAACTTCTATTGAGCTGAAGGGTACAGTAATCGCACGGTTCCTCAGTGTGCGTAAATATTGTAGGGATAGCAGATTCGTGAAGACGGGGATGATTGTACGCAACCTTGATTTTTTTTAAACATGGAAATTATAGAAATAGCTAATTATTTGCAAATCCTCAGTGTTCTCAGATACGACTGACATTTTGGAGGACAAAGAAGAAACACCTTCTATTCTATTGAATGCCATGCATTTTTCACTTTTTCTGTGATTCGTCTAGCAGAAAACTTAACAATTGGATTTATACGGATCAAGCGTGTGAACCATATTCATAAGTTCAGTGAGCAGCAAGGTATAGAAAAGTCTTCAAGCGCGATTATAACTATCAATTAATTATAATATATTCAACCTCGCTGTGTAAATTACAAAAATTGAAACGTACCTCTGCAATAACACTCCCATTTACGGCATGTTTGGCGTACTTTCGGAGAATATATCGTTCTTCAAAGTGCTTCTCACAAACGAAATGTGAAGGCCACATTTTCCACTTTTCGAAGCGTTCACCGTTCGACGGCACTTTAAACATTGATCGTTTCACTTTTAGGCTTCTGTAAGCCTTATTGCACTCCGGTACTATACAAGACTTCGGCATTACTTCGCGGTTACTCGACGACCATATTCAGGTTATGTGTTCGCTGTCAAAACAGACCGTTGCGTCAAAACTGGTTCCTCGATGCTAGCGACACCACGATTTCTGTTTCAATAGTGGAACCATCCCTACCACCCGGATTTCATCGAGTTTCCAGACCTGTATGTAAGACCGTAGTTGCGTCAAAACTGACTCCTCGATGCTAGCGACACCACGATTTCTGTTTCAATAGTGGAACCACCCCTCCACCCGAATTTCATCGAGTTTCCAGACCTGCATGTAAGACCGTGGCCTACCGCCGCCACGAAAATTTAGCTTCGTTGCAAGCCCTGTATGACCTGTATGTAAGACCGTGGCATGAACACATCCGCAGGCGTGCTTGGCTCCACCTCTTTCTATGCTAGAGCCAACTACGGTTGAGGTGATGTCGCGTCTCGCTCGCTCTCTTGCAAATTCCAATGATAATCGCAGCAACGGTCGAGCGGTCTAAGGCACGTGCTCGTTGTGCCACGAAGCTTCGGCTTTGAATCGATCTATTTTCGCTCTCACTCTCTCGCTCCTTTCCATCTCACTTGTACCATCTCTTTTTAGCATGCTCTCAGCGATTCCTTCCAAGGAACGTACTACGCGGGGCAGAATTCTGTTGCTACTTTGCTTACATCTGTCAGAGATTTAAAAGGCCTCGCACGTATTCGCGATTGTTAATACTGAATATCAAGTTAACTAGTTGACTAATCGTGTATTCGTGTATTTCGTGGTATTGTGTTAGACTCTTAGCTCACGAAAAATAGGCTGTTTAAAATTGTGTAGTCAGTTGCAACATTGTTAACAATGCCATCAACTAGTAGATCTGCCTATAATGGATGCCAAATGTTCCTAAGACGAGGCCCAAGCGGAGCTTCCATGGTTTTCCAAACAACGACGACACGTAAATATATAGACAAAAAGATTTTTTTTAAAGGGGTTATGGGGGTTTCGAAGTAAAAAAAAATTTTTTCTCTATTAAAAAAATATAATGTATAAATTATTTTATTCAAAATATTAAGCAGATCAAAGAGCAGCATTTCAACAATTTTTGTTTTAAATTTCATACAAAAAATTTGCCAACTTCAGGCGGTGGAACCTTGCTTTCGGAGACCCCTCGGACAAACGGTGGACACGATTGATAAACGCGGACACGATTGCACCGATCTGTTAACGTGTCCATTGTTTGGGTTTGTTTGGGTTCGAGTTAACAATGGATAACAATTGGTTCCTCCATTGTTCAAGTAAACAATGGTTAACAATGTTTACCATGTTTATTTATTATTTAATACTTTATTTGAGTGACCGCATAACGTTCAAAACTTAAATTTTGAAATAAAACATTGAAAGTCCAAATCCGAATGCCTGTTCTGCTTTATTAAATGTTATCTTCAAAAATAGGAATCAATATTTTTATCGTTGTAAATGTGTATCCCGTCTGAAGATATTCTTTTCACGAACCTGAATATTTTACAATTGATTGATGTTCGTCTATAAAAAAGAAAAAACACATCCCAGTATGCTGGTAAAATTTTAAGCCAAGTTACCGAATTCTTAACGAAAAATTGTAACTCAAAAAATCACTTTATTTATACGGCGCTTTATGGAGACTACACGGTGGCGACATTTCTATATAATAGTTTATACACTGAAAAACTAGATGCCCGATATAAACTGCTCACGCGTGTAAAAAAATCTTAAGATTCCGTAACGACGATAAAAGCGGGGGACCGAAAGCTTAAAAAAAATATTAAAGATAAAATTTCATTGCCGCGACCTTTCAAGAAAAAAGCAAAAATGTTTGAATCTACAGAATTTTGCTGAAATTTTTTTATTCCAGCTTATTGTTGGGTATAATAATTGATTGTAACTTATTTTTACTATCCGCCACTATAATTTACCACTGATTCGGAAGGGCCTTCCTTGTGCCCCCCACAAAATACGGCCGTTCGCGAAAGGAATATCTCAACGTGAGTTAAAATGATGCGCTGCCTCCTACCACACCGCCCAATGCTTGATAAGTCAGTCGGCCATTAACCTTTTAAGGACGGGGAAATTTCCATTAAAATAGACTTCTTTTTATATGAAAGATATCAATAAAATCGATGAGATTCTCAATTGGAGTCCCAAGCCTAATTGCTGGTCAATATATCGATCAGCCCCGCCCGCAACGAAAAGTCCAATTCTAAAAATGTATAAAAAAAAGTTTCAATGCGTATCCCTATGTAACATGATGCGCTGAATACGGGAAAAAATGAAAAAAATCCTCGTGGCATCCTTGACGTTGAAAATCGCCATTTCAAGGTCAATTTTTTCTCTGCTAGTTTGGCCTCGAAATTTCGATACTCACATTGTGGATGCATTGAGTACGACAAAATAGGCATATATGTTGTAAATGTCATCCTGAAGAATATTTCAAGGACGCTATTATTCGTTTTCAGCGTATCAACAATGGTAAGTACGTCAACTTCTAGGCCGAAAAAAATGACCTTGAAATAGCAATTTTCAAGGTCAAAAAAACATCCAGACATTTTCACAATATTTTTGCCATATTCAATATATGAAATTCCGTGAAAAACATTAAATATTATGTACGCCCCTGGCTGGTCGATATATCGACCACTCCCGTCCTTAAAAGGTTAATACAAGCAAGACAGCACTATAGCCCGATAGATATACGCGAGAGAGAGATAATCGCAAGAGGCGTGCCTCGAATCTGTCATTGTTGTCAAGAGTGTGGCACACCGATGCATCGCCGCGCAGGCTACCGGCGGAAATACTAACTACATTTTTTCTGCCAAATATTAACACGGGTCCTATCGTTCCATGTAATATCTGTTCTTTGGTGTGATACACGGCCTTAAGCCACAGTCTTACATATAGGCATGGAGGCTATATGGAGGAGCTCGAACTCTTATGGGAGACATATGAAAAATATGACCACAAAATCGTTTGATATAATGAGGCGCAGCGATCGCGCTATTACCATGAAGTTAGTTGCGTGCGAGAAGACAGAATAAGGAAATCCTGAGAAGTGAGTTGCATGTGATGGAGATGGAAGACATCAAAGCATATAAGAAAATTGATCGCATTCATATAATTATTTATATTATTGTTAAAACTAAGTAGAGATCATCCATACAGCAATAATAGTGTGAATATCCTTGAAGCTCTGATGCTGATCCTAAGCAGAGCCGCAATTGAAATACAACAATTCTAACAGTGAATTGTGATAGGCAAGGTAGCCTCGGGGATAACGCTCCAGCTACGAACACGTGGTCGTGGGTTCAGATCCTCCTCGGCGAATTTTTTTTTTGCCAAATGATCCGTACGAACGGGTTGACAATTTTCAATTCTTATTGCAAAACAAAGTGTAATAATATGCACAATAAAATGGTTAATAATAAATTTTCATTGCAAAGTGCCGTGAACCCTCGAATGTGCCCAAATGAAATAGTGTAAGAGATTACCAAATGAAACAGAGTAAGAAAGATTTGAAAAATCAAATAAAAAGAATGACATATGATGAAGGTGCAACTGGACTATAAGAAGAAATATGCGAGTCAAGTGAAAAGTACGAACAATAATCAGAAAACGACTGTGTAAGGAAGATGAATGAAAAAGATTGACCTAAGAAAACCTATGAAAAATGAGAGAAACTGAGGAAGAACACAGAGGAAATAGAATATAACATGCAGTACCTTTGGCACCTTAAACAATGTCAATTGTCGTACTGAACGCATATCTCTATCAGCTTTGTCAGCATTGCTGCCGCCGTTACAGCTTGCGACAGCACAACCTTTCCATCCCGTTTCAGAATTGAAATCATTAATGACATAATAACTTTATTAAACTTGAAAAATTTATAGTACTGTAACTTATTACTATGTGAACAGACAAACAACCATTATTCGCGAGGAACCCATGTGTAAGGTTATGAAAATTGCAAACAATAGAATTGGAGATAAAATTAATTATGCTTAGCTCACAATACTGACTTTGATATCGATGCGGAAAAACGTTTAATCTGATGTAAAGAAGAACACTCAATTCTTTTCACTTCACGATTAAAAATCTAGTTTATAAATCACTAATGCCGCACTATGTCTTCACTGTTCGCTTTTTTGTTTGGGAATATAGCACATGAAAAAATAATGATTGCGTACTTCCGATACGTCCTTCATGTTTCTCACACGCGACTAGCTTCATGATAACAGCGCGATCGCTGCGCCTCACTATATCCAATGATTTTGTTGTCACTTTTTAAGACACAGTTCGGACTCCTTTATATAGCCTCCATGCATACAGGTCTGGAAACTCTGGCGCGCGGTCTTACATACAGGTCTGGAAACGAAGCCAGATTTCAATGGAATCGTGAGGCAGCGTTACGAGCTTCACCTTTATATTCCGCTCGCCGCCACCGCCGTCGCTACTATCGGCGAGTACCTCCCACCCACGGTCTTCTGTGATCTCTCCCTTCATCCCTTGCCTCGTCTTAAACCGTGCCCCGTGCCATGTATTACTCCATTTTTTTACAACGTCCTCAAAAACCTCCGTTCGCGTCAACGAGCATTTGTAGGTTGAAAAATATTCATAAAGCTGACGAGGGTGGACCGTTGTTTCAGGGTATTACTGAAAACTCATCGACATGCCGAAGGTGTGTGCGGTACGCACTCGTCACACCGGGTGCCCGACGTCGAATAATATTTTTTCGACTTTTCGAGTACCAAGAGATGTCGAACAATTTCGAAAGTGGGTTGCGGTAATTCTCGGATTGAAACAATCGCAGTTAAACTTCACATCGGATATAATAATTATATAATAAGTACAACACGAGTAATTTAACAGTAAATTTTGAAATACTCACTGCTCCTTCTTTGCCGTTGCCGTCGCAAATAAATAATTAAATTCGCTGAAAAAGAATTCGCTCGCGAAGGTTGTATATAGCTGCTGTGCTGATGTAAACGACAGATATATTTGTGTTTGACAGGCGCAAACAATTTTGCCGCCATAACGCGGTCAGTTTCACCGTATGCAGCTTTGTATTACTATATATTACTGGTTCCCAAAAATACTAGCGACGCCTGCAGCGGAACTGAGCACTACACCTCTGCGACCGACTGAAAGAATTGTTTGAGTAGGGAGTGTCGACTCCTTCTCTCTAGTCTCCTTGGACCGTGCCTTAAACTGACGCGCGCCATTTCTTCAAACAAAGCGCTCTCGCAGCGTTCCAAAGTGTCACGTCACAATGGCTGAGTGGTTTTCAAATAAAACTGTTCGTCTCAACGAGCTCAACGATGACGAAATGAAGAAAGAAATCCTTGTGGAAGTGTACATAAAGTTGCAGGGTCTGGCAAATCGAGAACTCGAAGAAATCATTCGTAACATCGATCTTTCTGGATTTTTCTCACAGCTAACCTCCAATGACAGGTTTGATGACGATGCTAAATTTTGATACTTTGCCGGCCGGTACTTTAAAGATAAAGGTTTTTCAATTATCAGACTACAGAAACTGCATTTTTTCGATATCTCAGTATTCTCAACGATGTTCATAGTACATCAACATCGTTGAGTATGTAGAGGTGTGTATGTATATATATGTACATATAATACTGTCACAACGCAAATGACGTTCGAACCCAGTATCCTTAGTTAAAACGTGTTTCGAGGAAAGTAACCAAACCCCAGAAAATTTAATCAAGGCGAAGAGAACCAATGGTGAAATAAAAAAAAACAACGGTCTACAGAGAGTGTCGAATATAGGGAATAAGATTGACGAAATTTCTCAATATTAGTGTAGTGGAATCCGTGTAGGAACCATTCGGGTCCATTAGAGGCAAACCAGCCTTTCAGCCATTTTTTTTACTCCGTTGTATGAGGTGAACTGCTGAGCAGTAAGCGCTATCTGCATCAATCTGAACAAATCTTAATCAGATGGAGCGATGTCTGTTAAAACGTTGAGGAGTACTTGGAAGAAGTGAACTGAGGATCCTGTCACCGATAGTATTCCCTGTTCATTTCTTCTAAGTACTTCTTAATCGGTTGAGCAGCATGCGGCCTGTTGATGTCATACTGAAAAATTAACCAGTCATGGCGATTATTGAATTGTGCCTTCTTCTCTCACAGAACATGCTTCGAATGTATGGCTTGCAGGAAATAATGATACCAAGAGACGGTTTGCGACGTTTGCCGATGCTTTCAGCAGCACGTAATACACAGCATCCGTCTTTCGGATGGTGTTCCAGGTTCTCATTGTCCATAATGAAATTACCAACTTCGGAAGCAGCGAAACCACTTTTCACACATTGTACTAGATGGAGCACATACAACGTACACTTTAGCCCTCGCAAACAAAATCAGAATGGACAATGCACCTCACAGATGTCGCATATGGCATTTTAGCGGGACCCTGTGGACATATCATCATGTGTATTGCCGACTTTTAATTAGTGACAATAATATACCTCACATCATCTATTGCCAGTAGACTGTTTCATTTACAGCCGGTTAATATACGTGTGTATGTATTCTGGGTGTCACATTTTAACAGCACATTCGAAATGAATCGGAAATATCAAGCCGCATCAAAAGGCTTTCCCTACGTACAGTTTACAATCTGGAGGGAAACTGTGTCGAGTTATATTTTCGAGGAAAAACGTGTGTGAAATATATTTCATTACCCAAGTTGATCGAATTTCGATTATTTCACAACCTTTAATAGTTATTGATCGTTAAAAAACGTCAGTCTCCTCGAAGCTATGAGTTGACATTCTCGTGATATGGGATAAATATATTTATAAATGGAATTGATAATCCCGAATGACCTTAACTTCCTGTTGGTTTTCAAAAAGTAACGTAAAAAAGGAGACGAATGTTCTTTGTAAAAAAATTGTTTTTTTCTTTCGACGCGATGCAAAAATCAACCAAAAATAATGTCAACCATTTTATGTGTGGTGACAGTAATTTTCGAGTTATTTCGATGAAAAATGGAAAAATTTATATGATAACCAGTGAACTCCAACGCTGCAAATTTCAACATTATGAAAGTTGCCATTAAGGAAAATTGTCTATATGCGAGTGTATGCGGATTTGTATGCATTCGCAAATACCACTATAGTTTTTGGTATTTCTGGCTGAATCTCTGCACACCGATACCGTATCACGGGAAACGTGTTCGTAATGAGTATAGTGAAAGAGTCGGTGAAATTCTTTACAAGGCAATTTTCATTTTCCGAAAAATATTCCTTAACGCCGTGGCTTTTACGATCTTTCAGATGACTGGTTAAAATTTGGTATAGAAATGAAACATTCCAGGTCTTTTTGGATGAAACAAAAAATCGTTAAAAAACCGTTAAAAATGTTACGTTTCGAGGGACTATGAGTTTTCAAGGAGAAAAAAACCTATTTTCGCACAATAACTTTCTCATCGTGTAAAACGTGCCGCTTACTGTGATTCTAATATTATTGCAATGTATTACAAGTTCCCAAAATATTATCTAAACTCGCATTTGGTGCAGGACGTTTCAGGATTGAATTTGCGGTCTTGAACTTTGCATAGTTGGAACGCAACGAAACGTTTCTTTTGTTTTATGACCGAAAATATTTGTTGGACAGTTTAATTTGTAGAACGTGGAACAAATCGTAAGAAAATTTATGAGCGATTCTTGTAGCCTCAAAGTGGTAAAAACGTTTGGACGATAACAAGTGAATGATCGAAAGAAATAATGTTTCGTCGTGCCGCAACGATGCACAGACTTCAACTTCACAAATGGTCACGGTTTCGGGATTAAATGGAGCATAAATATACATATATACGTAGAGTTTTCCTGTATAATATTTAATTTAATCTGCAAGTACTATGACGATAAGCAGAAGCGGTCCATGGCTTAGGCGAATTAATAAAAAGCACTCTTAATATTTGTTTGTTCGTTTTTTTTTTGCAGAGCATGCGTCGAAGAGACATGCAAGATTTTGAAAATGTTCCTGGAGGGCCTGAAGCCGGGAGAAGCGCACAGACGTTATCCAGCGGAATTGCGACGATTGATGGTTCATCCAGATCCGGCGGCTAAAAGTCTCGTGCTTGGAGAGCTCGAAAGAGGAGCGGAGGTGCCTGAAGTATCGCGGGAACTGTTGCGAGACGTCGATCTGCTTACGCAGACGATAGAGAGAATCGGCGACGAAGATCCGAGTGTAGCGAATCTCGCGATGAGGGTCGTGAAGAAGATGGGCTCGCTCGAGGAAGGCGCGAAGGTCCTGTATTCGGGTACGGCACTGCGCACCATGGCGAGACTCTTGGCGAAGAACGACGTAGCGAGCTTTCGCGTTTACGACGTAGTCGTCGCGATTGCGAAAGCGTCCAACGACTGCCTGAGAGCTTCGGTCGATTCCGGTTTTATCAATAGTTTGATAAACGTCTTGGACAACGAAGACGTCTTGCTGCAATTGAACGCACTGGAGTTAATGTCGGATCTGGCGGAGAGCGAGGCAGGCCTGAGCTATCTCGAGGAGCAAAACGTACTGCGGAGACTCGCGGAGAGGATAGAACGAGCGAGCGAGGATCCCCTCACGAATCTCTTCGTGCCCGGTTTGATGAAGTTTTTCGGCTCGGTAGCGAGATGCCGACCGAACGAGATTTTCGCCAAATATCCGATAGTAGTGTCGTCTCTGTTCGAGGTTCTGCAGAGTGAGGAGACGAGCTTGTTAGGTAACGCCCTCGACACATTGGGCCTCGTGGCCTCCAGCGTCGAGGGCAAATACGCTCTTCAGCTGCTCGGCGATTCGATGCCTTCGGCGCTCAAACGAATCGGCGATATAGTCCGTCAAACGCCCGCGGAATTACGCGTACGCGGACTCGAGAATCTAGCTCTGATGCTTCGGCTCGAAACGAGCGAGCAAGACAATCAAATATTGTCACTGACGAAAGTGTGGTTCGATTGCCTCGGCGAGGATCCTCTCGGGATCATCGTCGCCCTCTGCAAACAACCCTTCCCCGACGTGAGGCTTTCGAGTCTCGAGGTACTCGCCACGATATCCGCGCAAAACTGGGGCCAAGAGTACATCGCCGAGTACCCGGGTCTCGTTGAATTTTTGCTCGATCGCCGCGCCGAAACTCTCAAGAGCTGCAAAGAGGTCAAGTATCGAATTGTGAAGAATATCGTGGAGGCCGACGAGCTCCGCGAAGCATTCGATACCGAGACCCGCGAAAAACTCGACAATTTCATTCGCCAGGGCCCCTATCACGTTGACATGGACATGGAAATCGCGACTGAAGAAGCCTCTTGATTTTTTTTCTTTATTACTTACGTTCGTTTGTTTATTTTTTCCTTTCCTATTTTCTCGTTATCCGGCAAGAGTCGAACACTGCTAGAGTGTTCGCATTTTTCTAAAATTCATAATCGCGAAAGCAACGAACTCCTTGTGAACGACGAGCTATATTGCCGTGTGTTTTTTTTCCTTCTTAATAAAGCATTCGTAAGTTTGAAGGATTGAAGGTCGGAGCGCGTCTGTGCACACCGGAAAGACTACGAAGGAAGAAAATAATTTATTTTACATCTAGGAATTGGGTAGAAAACAGTGATGAATTCGTTGCGCCTCCCATTCATTCGTACGAAGTTAAAAGTGTGTGTGTGTGTGCGCGCTAAATTTATAAATAATTCACTCGATAACCTAAGGGCCTTTTTGTTCTCTTAAGGGGTTAGAATTCTGGGACGGCCCAAAGCCCCATTATAATAATAAAAAAAATCATAAGCGTCGCTGTGAGAGGACAACGAACTGCTGGTCCTTTTTCAGAGGCCCGAACAGTGTACTTCATAATTCCTTTTTGGCTTATGTAAAAAAACATTTCCAAATAAATAATACTTTGACACCTAGGCAAAAACGGAGGTCTTTTTTAACTTCTGGATAATTCGCATAACAGATATTTGAAAAAGGGTTCACCTTCGCTTGCAACTTTTCTGAATGCTGTGATGCAATTGTTCCAAGAATGAATACATGCTTTTCGATTATCCTCGGATTCGCAAGTATATTAAACGTAAATATTTCCTTTCGGATAATTCAAAAACGAGCTATGAGTACACCAATCAGACCGTTTTATAAAAAAAATTTAAATAATCACAATCGTTTTTCACGTTTGATAATATATTCAAATCCTGTTGAATGAAAGCTGCAAGTCAATCGAATGAATAGTTTTTTTTTTTACAAATGGCATATAAATGTGAGATACTTTTTCGGGCCGTCACAGCGTACTCATTCCTTAATTTACAAATGTTTTGTCGCGCCTGCCAAAGTCTCTTTAATTTTTTTTCATCTTGTGTCGATGTTTTCTTCTTCCTTTGCGTTGACGGCTCGTCCCCCTCATTGAATTCGCCTCCGCTTCTTGGGCGATAAAATTTTGAGCATACTGACAACCGGCGCTTCGAAGGACACCGATACGACGAACGAAAGGATGTACGAGAGCACGACTTGCCCGAAGAACGCTATGACCACTGTGTCCTTTCCTAAATGAAACGGCGAGTCGAGATTCATTGCGGTCAATCGAATGACTATCGGATGAACCAGATAGGCACAGTAGGTGACTCTGCTGAACGGATAAAGAATCGGAGCCGAGAGTATGTCGTTCACCCAACCTAGGCAAACAAAAATCTATGTAAGGCACACGGCAGATGCTGCTAGATTTCCCCGCCGTGTGTCGGCTTTCACCAAAGAGCTAAGAGCAACGGGAGGGAGCATACGATGCTAAGCGATTAAAACGAAAGCCCAATGATAAAAAGTGCCGCCTCAATTGGAAGTACATTCCAATTTTTAGCAGGTTTTCTTATTCCACGAGTCTGGAAACGCACCATGCTATTTTTTGGCTTTTTTTTATAATAATTTTATCTGCTCCTCTGTACTTATATTACGGAACGCGTTTGATGTAAACCAGCTTTCAGACTGCAACGAGCGGTTGTAGGCTGCCCTCATAAACACAATAAAAAGTGTTCCCTCAAAATTGCTGGCATGAGGGCTTTCGTCGTGATTTCGCCTAGCCCGGACTGCCGATACATTCCCTCCTGTTTCTCTTAGCCTTTTGGCTTTCAACGACGTCAACCGTAGACGATAAATGTGGTGAAAATAATGCAAGTAATGGATAAGCGTTTACCTCCGTAGCCGGTACTGCACGCTATGACGATCCACGAGAGTCCGAGCGCCCATGCGCTATGGCTCAAAGATGAATAAGCGGCGGCGGTTACCGGGGACAGTTCCGCCTCGTACAGCCCGTAGAGCAAGCTCAAGAGACAAGCGGACGAAAGAAGCCAGCCCATCGCGACGGTCGTCTAAATGCATTTTTTTTTCTTCATTGCAATAACAATACGAACTTATAAATGAGCAATATAAATATAGGTATGTCATTACCTTGGACATTTTTATTTTGCAATCAGTCTTGAACAGGTAGTAGCCCACGGACATGCCGATGAGATATGGACCCAATCTCGTCCAGGGTTTGTCGTATATCTTGTCGAAGAGTGCGAGTGGATCGTCGGAGCTCGGCATATGATTGTTTATGAGGGCGATGTAACCCGTCGTGAGCCAGGAACTGATAAGCAACGTCAAGACTGAGAATGCCGCGAATTTGAAGTGATTCGTCGCCACGATCAGGATTACAGCTCCGATCACGTAAAATTGTGTGTCATCCGCGACGTACCAACTCCAGAGCATGCACTGCAATGAAAATACTCGTGAATCAAGCTTTCATTCGGTGAAACATTTCTTTTTTCTCGACATTTCAATGGAAATGTCTTCAGAATGTTCGAAACCAACGGAAAATTACATCGCGTGTGTGGGCGTGCGCGCGCGCGTGTTAGGATATTTTTTTGTGCAAGCAAAAACCTCTGGACTCTTTGAAATGCCTGGTGACGAATTTTTGCACATCGATAGCGCGGCGTGGGTATTATGTTCTTTAGATATCCGGTACGAGGTATTTTCGGATAAATTTTTGTAAAACGCGATGAAAGAGGGATGGCTGAAGGGGCTTAACATTTTCATAAATATTTTTCATGTTCCAGATATCTTAAAAATCCAAGATCTCGGTAAAAATGTCTACTGGGTATATTATTTTCAGGCTATATGAATTTAGAAAAAACCTCCGAATATGACTTTTCCAATATAAAAAATACCCCCATCTACTCATAATCTGGTATATCCGAATGGTAGATCTTCGAAGCGTCCAACAAAATGGTACGTGCTTCGAGATATGTCCAGGATTGAACTTTTATAAAATTCTTGAAACGCGTTGGTTTTAACGGACTTTGGATTTTTGGAAAAACTTTCTTTGTTACGACATATCGAAAATAAACATATCTGGATAAAGGTGAGTAGACGTTGGGCATTGCAAGACATATTTGGATTAAAAGGTCGGGTAGATTTGAGATAAGTTACCCGATTGTTTTATTCCGCTCGGCGGGTTTGCTATACGGTGATGCTAATTCGAAAAGTCCGACTAGCTCGTGGAATGAGTATTACGAGGGAAATAGGATAACGAGGAAGCTATGTGCAATGGTGTTTACCATTTGATCGACGGGAAAGAGGGTGTTGATGTAGAGTATGTTGCGCCACCAATAGTTCGGGCAATTGTAGTGATCGGCTGTCGGTGGCTCGAATACCGAATTCGCATGAAACCATTTCATGGAGACCTCGACGACGCCGAGTATGAAGAGATAGGGTGTCGTCAGTCGACAAAAGCGATAAACCAAAAAGCCGATGAACTTGAGGCAGCCAGCTGCGAAGCCTCGAGTGCCTTGGGTCAGCTTGTTCAGATCGCCCATCGCGTTCGTACGGAAGTAGAGAAAACTGACGAGCAAACCGCCCATGAAGAAGAACGTGTCAACGCTGAAGGCACCGTTCGTCACTGTCTGGAAGAGAAGCTTTTTCTCCACCACCTTACGATACTCCATGTTGTCCGAGTAATTGAACAGCACTATGCAGGTGTGCCCGAGGATGACCCACGCCATTGAGATCGCACGGAGGCCGTGTACGGTGCTTATCGTGTCTCTTCCCACTGCCGGATCGCAGATCACTCTCATGTTTGTTCTCACGGAAAACGAGAGCAACAGTTCCTCGAATACATCTACGGGGAAAAAGAGCGCTCCGATAGTTCGCGGCTCGATTCGCCTGGGCATGTTTTCGGGATATAGTCGGAGCCAAGCAGGCTAGCCCAAATTTTCTTTCCTCAAATATCTTCCCTAGATGTTGTTATATCAGTATCAAGCGGCGTCGCAATATGTAGACCAAGCCTCTAGTTACGAGTGCTTCTTTTTTAATATATTCCGCGCCCAACATTGCCACCAATTTACGAATCGCTCAACTCTATAGCGAGGGATATTACAATATCCGGGGCCCCTATTGTTGACAGTGTAACTTTATTATTTCGTCCAAAATAAGACTTTTTTCAAGAGTGGTAAAAATTCGATATTCGATTCAGGTAAAAAGTTATGGAGTATCGAAGTTTGCAGAAATGCGGTAGAGAATAGCGGACCGAAGACGGTGGATGGGCCCAGAGAGGGTTCAGGGAGTGTGTGTGTGTGTGTGTGTGTGTGTGTGTGTGTGCGTGTGCGTGTGCGTGTGCGTGTGCGTGTGCGTGTGCGTGCGTGCGTGTGTGTGTGTGTGTGTGTGTGTGTGTGTGTGTGTGTGTGTGTGTGTGTGTGTGTGTGTGTGTGTGTGTGTGTGTGTGTGTGTGTGTGTGTGTGTGTGTGTGTGTGTGTGTGTGTGTGTGTGTGTGTGTGTGTGTGTGTGTGTGAAACATAATAGAGCATGTAATATAATATGTCCCCCCTCCACCTCCGCTCCCTGATTGTCGACTGACTGTCGGCTACTGGAGTGAGTGGCTACTGGACCGGGGGGCAGCGCCCCCGCGAGGCGGAGGGGGCAGAGCCCCCAATGTACTGGAACGAGATTTTTTAATGAGAAAAAGTGTTTATTTATTTATTTAAAATCCAATCACCGGTCACCGTTGAATTTTGTGCCGCAATATATGACTCTTTAGCGTTATCCAGAATCCGCCACGTGAAGGTAGAGTCAAGATGCATTCCGCTATTCTCGACCGCATTATGGCAAACTTTAAAACTCCATAACTTTTTACCTGGATCGAATATCGATTTTTACCACTCTTGAAAAAAGTCTTATTTTGGTCCAAATAATAAAGTTACATCGTCAAAAATAGGGGCCCCGGATATCGTAATACTGCCCTACAGCGCTGCTCTGTTTGACGAGGATGTATGAGAAAGTTGAATGCATAAAGGGCGCACAATTGCAGTACAATTAATAACACTGCAATCATTTAGTCATATTAATATAGATAATTGTGCAATATTCGAAAAAAACGTTTCATAAATAAATTTCTTATGCTAAAAATCTACAACGTTCTGTACCATTGTTGCACGATCGTGCTTTTTCTCATAATATCTGGAGCAATGCAATCTCCCATAATAACACATGCAAAACTACTGTAAACCAAAAGTATGATAATCCTTCAACCGGTAAGTGCATCGATCCCGAATTTTGCCCGAAAGCCTAGAACGACCCAAGTAAAACGGATCCAATTTTAACACCATGGTAGCGTCTCCGCAAGAATTGCTTACTATATCGTCAACGGGCGAGTTAAATTGGAAAAAATTTCTAATCAGCTTGACTCGGCTTTAAAGCTTGACAAGTTGATAGGAAGGGTGAAAATCAATCGGGAGAAGTTCAAATCAGTTTGACATCTCCGCGAGCTCTACGAAAATACCACTTTGTAAAGTTTTTTCTTGTCAGAGGGCTTCTCGAAGGCTGGAAATTTGATTTTCCACTTTGGAAGAAGAGAAAGCCAAGTGACAGTTACTCACTGAGATCGGGTTGGAGATCGGGGCTGGGCGTTGAACGGGACAGACTGTTCTCGTGCTCGTTGTTGTTGTTATTGTTGTTGTTGATGATTATGGGGCTCGCGGTAATTCCGTTCTCCGTCACTGGAACAGGAAGGTACACCTTACCTTCATACTCTATGGAATACAATAATACGGTGGTCACGGTCGGTCAGCGACGGCCAAGTACGGAAAATATCATTTTACAGACGAATTAAAAACAAAGCTAGTTGGAGATGGCAGAAGGTCGAAGCAGTCCTTGCAATTGGGCGTCTTTTCGAAAGCTTCGCGAATCGGAATTCGATACGAACGAGAAGCAGTTGATAAGTATGTTAATATTTTACTCACCATTCGCCGGCAGTTTGTGACTTCCGTTGACGGTTTGCTCGAGTTTAGTGTGCTTCTCCAAGTCATACGCCATTGCTCTTTTTTTCGCAATGTTCATTGACAAATAGTAATCGTAGCTGGTACCGATAACCATCAGAAACACGACGGCAGTGCTGGACCCTCTGGAGTGCAAAAGAAAAATAGTGAAATTCCATTGGCCGCGACGGGGGAAGAACAACGCTTGCACATTCTTTCGTACCATTTTATTTTCCTTTCAAAGCCCCCCCCCCTAAACAAAAAAGTACTTTTTGTCAACGGTGGGTTTCGCCGTATGCGGAAAGCTTTGTCCGCGAAAGTAAATGATGACAAAGTAATGCTCGCGTTTATGATTCGATTGAAAAAAAATGCGTTCATACACTTCGAGCCGTAAACTATGAAGTTTTTTAAATAACGTTTCGATTTACTTTTTAGTACTACATAAATACTCGATGTTACACATAGTTTTTGGCTCTTTAGAGTAATGTAATTTTTTGGGGCTCTTCGTTAGCTTAACATCTGAAAAATTTGATTTTTTCCATTGCATTCGATTTTTCGCCTAGGCTTGTAACTTTAATTTGTAATCGAAGATTTTGTAAAAATTATACAAATTGACCGAATACGACGATTTGTGCGAAGGGTCAGATCGCCCAACGCACTACGGCAAATCACCCCGCTACGATGTACACCTTTCTCTCTTACCTGTTCTCGAAATAGCTTTATGGAACGGTGTGAGTCGTATCAGCAAAATCCAGTTGTCCGATTTACTTCAAATTCGGATAAAACATGGCTAATAACATTTTTCATCGTACGACCGGATGATTTTTCAATACGTTTAACTATTTGTTGACGACAGATAATTAACGATTTTTTCTTAACGAAAATCGATTGTTTTCTTCAGCTTGCGAATTTCGCAATTAATTTTTCTTTTTGTGTATCCGGCCATACGAGAGTTTTACTATAATGCCGAAAGTGCATTTTTTATTTCAGATTATCCTAGTTACCAGATCCATCTATACCGATTGAGTAAACTATCTATGTTCAAAATTCCGGCCGATAACGAAACCTAAATAGCTTGAGGTGTAAATAGAATTATTCGGAGTACAAATAAGTCGCCGCCATCTTTATAAACAAGAAATTGGCCATTTATTGTGAAAGAGCGGTACTTTATGTTTTATTCAAATTGAAATTGCTTGTTGAGTTAGTCCTAATGTAAATGCAAGTACTTCTTGCGTTTGCCACGAATCTCCGTCCTATAACACCTCAGCTGCAGATTTCTTTAAATTGAAGAAGTAAATGAAAAGCTCCCGGAAATTACGCTTATTTGGTTCAATAATTGACATTCTTGCACGAAAAAAATTACGTGCTGCTGATACAAAATCGCGAATAGTTCCAGGTTTCCTTGAAATATCTTGAGATGTGTCCAACCTTATGATATGAGGTTTTGCATATGACCATTTCAACCATAAACTCGTGGTGGGGCCATCTTTTGCCAAACGGCGGAGATTTCTTTGCACTCCCAATAGTATTATTTGAAAGATCTACAATTATGTCCAATCCTATCCTTTTCATTAACCTAACAGAATTCTATTCCAACAGTTCTATACTATTTCGTGTATAAAAAATTTTGACCCGACATCCCAAGATTTCAAGAAGTTCGAGTATTTGTTGAATTAAAAAAAATTACGCATCCCGTATGCGTGTAAAAAATGTCAACCTATGATGTCTCATCATTTATTGAACATCTGACGCACACAAAAATATTCTTATACACATATTTCCGGTCACGTTCATCTAAAGGTAACGGCGTATTCGACGTTTTGGATTATTCTGAACACATGTCGATCGAAATGTAGACCCGAAGAAATTCTCGCGGGACCAAAACGTCCCGTGTGAGGATAATGTAAAAAAACCATAACAATGAAATAATAGGCGACCGAGTTGAAGAGGTCTTGAACTCACATCAGGATCCAAAAAACCGGATCATCGTAAATGTTATAATAGTTTCTTTGATCCCGAACGTTTTGTATGAACGAGTTCTTGGCGGCCTCGTCGCTGGCCGCGAGTTTCGCAATGATGGCGACATCGGCCGCGGTACAGGAAAACGGCAGGCAAACGCCAAGGTGAATCAGTCTCGTCTATGGAATTCATTGAAAACAAGAAAATATGATTAAAATAATGAGGTATAAAACATTCGAATCAAGGATTGTGCGTGAGTTACTTCAGGACGTGGTCATCAAGTTTTTGAAGGTTTACGAGAGAACTCACGTTCGGTGTTAGAGTGTTGTTTATGAGTATCTTCATCATAAAAAAACCGAGCTCGTAGGGCGGCAGATCAACGATTATCGGGCGACCGGACGCTAGGGCCTTTTTATGCAGCTCGCTGTTGAAATCCGCGGCTTCGTTGATCGTCGTTGAGGACGCGACGACCGGTGGCTTCGGCGGATATTTGGCGTTCTTCTTGTGCGTGTCGTAGCCGATGTACGAGCACTCGGTCGCTGATCCGGTGAAGTACGAATTTCCCCACAGAAATCCATTCGTGTAGCGTCCCGAGGCGTCGTCCGCTTTAAATAGAAACCAAAATAATGATTTTTAGTTTGAAACATAATTTTTATGGTCAGTTACAGCTTATTCGCTTCGAAAAAGGCTGCAGCGATGTGCGATGTCGACCAAGGTCGGGCTGAACCGCTACTTTGATGGGTGACCGCTCGAGCCGGGTTTTTGTTGCACGCTGACGATTCAGCATGCAACAGTTTTACTGAATTTCTGGTGGAAACACGGTGAACTCGGTAAAATATGGCTGTCGTTATCGGCACAGGTTCGCCGCTGTTTTCCCGTGACCAAATGCGATATAGTAGTGCGTTGAAAAAGAGGGGCAATGGGCAGCGTTGGGGGGGGGGGGTTGTCTAAAGAAATGGAATTAGTGTTGGAAATAGTGCATCGTCGCCTTTTGCTTTTCCGGATGGGGTCGCTAAGGGTTTACATACACCTGAGACGGCAAAAAATAAGGTTATGTTTGAGAATTTTTTGTGTATAAAAATCATTTTTATTGAACAACCATGATATACATTTTAAAGTATGACATTTGATCTATCTACATTGTGTGAAAATTTGGTTAAAAAATTTCAAACATCCAAAAAGTTACAGTTGTTTTCCTGCGACGTGTTTTTGTTGACAGCGTTTGCGGTACCAGACGTGCGTCTGCCATTTTTTATCTAAATAAAATATTTGGTCCTTAAAGTGGATAGATAAACCTAGTACTTATCGAGCCGGAATTTAAACATTCAATTTTTTCGGGTGATGGCAGTCAGTAGAATAGAACAGGCGATTTTTCGCTTCAGAATTGTTTAGTAATTCTGATGAAAAAAAACTATACCAGTCATCGAAAAAAGGGCTCGATAAGTACTAGATTATTGTGTGAAGCATAACTGTGATTATTGTGATTATTATATAATTAACTGTGATAACTGTGATTATTGTGTGAAGCAAAACTTGATCCGGATCGGTCCAGTAGTTGCGGAGATATTTCTGGTGCCGATTTTGAATACATTGTTTCGAGTAAAACGCGTTGAAAATCTTGAGTACCGTTTACACTGAAATAACTGGTTTATTTTAAACTTCATAAAACCCCACCCACTTTTCGAAACATTGCCTTGCTATTCAAAAGGTCACAAATATCCGGCGCCCTCACACTCAGCGTCAGCAAAAGCTAACGGAAGTCGAAGGAAACAGACCATCGTCGTCCGCGAGTTCTCATAAAAACTCCCCAAAAAGCCATGGCACGCCTCAGCGAGTAGCGGCAGCCGCCGCGATTTAGCTCCATTCCTGAGGCACGCCGAAAACGGCAGCGTACATCACCCTGCTCATCTCTGTTGGGACGTCGATTGTGAAAATTTCGAGTTTTTCTATCGAGCCATTTTTGTGAGAGGGCGTTGAAATCCTTTTTATAAATTTCGTTACCGACCGAGTCGTGTGTCAATTTACTTGTGGCTCCGCCAGAGTTTCACATGCGTTAAACGTCCACTCCGTAAAAATGCAATGGCCAAGTTTTCGCCTAGACGGATCACATTTCAGGCAAACGAAGAGGAAAGTGTTGTTCGTCGTTTAAGGTAGTACTAACGGATTGACTAATCAACAGAAAATCTATAAATGATTGAATCTGAAAAGGGTAAATTATAATACATTTGGGTATAATAATAAACATGATAAGAAAAATAATTATTTAAGAAGTGTATGTGATGACTGTGTATCATATATTATGGAAATAAAGTATTAAAATAGCAATCAGATTTGACTTGAGTTGTCACAGGCCGCTATTTCATAATTCTGGCAAGATCCGTGGCATGAAGACTCTAGTCTTCATGATCCGTGGCAACGTTGTACTCAGGTGCTTTCGATAAATGTCAAGTGTGTGTTCATTGCCGTAAGTGTAAGCGTGGTTTGTAGTGTGTGTTAAATGTGCATATTGTAAAGAGAGAGCTGACAGACGCGGCTAGCGGGTGCAAAAATTCGTCGATTCAATCGATAATATCTGTTCGAAATGTCCCGTAACCTATATTTTCCATGGAACATACGTGACCGTGACAGTTTTCCTGTTATTCATCGCTTTTCGCGTAGCTCCGATCTAATCGCGAACTATTATTGTTTCCGTTCCAATGTTTGGTCCGCACGGATTCTCTGTAAGGTGCGGGTTGAATGCATTGAGTTCGTGAATGAATTACTATTGTATTAGGTTGATAAAAAAGTGTTGTCGCAAAAACTTTAAAAATGTTTTTTTACGTATTGATGCAATATCACATCGAGCTATGTCGAGAATATTCTAGGGTATAAAAGGACGAGCGCGCGTTCTAGTGGACAGAAATGGCTACGATCTCACAGGAGCAACTTCGAACGATCATATTTTACACGTGGCGGCGCGGCACGAACGCAAGCACAACTGCTAAAAATATTCAGGATGCATTCAGCGAGAACGCAGTTTCTCATCGAACAGTCCAGCGTTGGTTCAATCGTTTTAAATCTGAAGACACAAGCCTTGAAGATAAGGAACGTTCCGGACGACCGTCGACCATCGATGAAGACGCATTACTCCGCTGCATCAAAGAAAAACCGGAAGCAAGTACACACGAGCTAGCAAGCGAACTTAGCTGCACCCAACCGTCAATAGTAAATCACTTACACAACTTGGGATACAGGAAGGTTCTAGCTCAATGGATACCACACCGTCTCACCGACGTCAATAAGAACTGCCGCGTGACCATCTGCCTGTCTCTCCTGCTTCGCCATCATCGCAAGGAGTTTTTAGAAGATCTTGTGACGGGAGATGAAAGCTGGGTCTTGTATGATAACAGAACGCGTCTACCCTACTATGGCGTCCTATCGGAGAAAAACCGCCACACCAACCGAAACCTGATGGTCACTCACAAAAGACTTTGTTGTGCTGTTTCTGGGACGCAAAGGGAATGCTGTTTCACAGATTTCTCCCTGTAGGCAAGTGGATCTCCTCTACACGATACATCGAGAATCTCCAGGAATTGGCAAAAGCTATAAGAGAAAAACGGCCAAGACGCGCGATTGTGCACCTTCTCCACGACAACGCGAGACCCCATGTCGCAAAGGAAACCCACAAAACAATCACTGAGCTTCACTGAAATACCGTTCCTCATCCACCATACTCTCCCGACATCGCGCCATCTGACTATCATATGTTCAGACATTTGAAGGCATATTTGAGGAACAAAACTTTCAAAAACGTCGACGATCTCAGACTGGATGTTTCAAATTTTTTGAGTCCCCGCCTCCGCAGTTTTGGGCAAAGGGAATAAATGAATTGCCAACTAGATGGTCGAGTGTCATAGGAACCAATGGCGAATGTATTGTTGATTAGCAATGTTTTGTGTAAGATATATAAATAAATAAATTATATTGAAATTATTGCGACAAAACTTTTCTATCAACCCAATATTTAGCCGGTAAGGCATACAGAGTTTTCGAGGACGTCATACTATATGTCTATACTACAGTATATAAAAAAATAAATTTTCTTTCCCGGGGAAAAATAGTCATATGTGAGCAGGTATGCTCATGTAGGTGTTTATCTGCAACATAAATGAATCTTATCTGATCATGCATGGCCACAGATGAACATACATGTATTTTTATGCGCTTAGGGATAGCTGTATATCTGGTCAGATATGATCGCGCATAAGCAAATATGTGCAGATATGAATTTATAGCTGAACATGTCTGCCCAGGTGCGGTCATGTCTAACCAGACAATTCACGACTCGATACGAGCTCACACATGTTCAGACTTGAATATGTGCGAGCATGCATGAACATATCCAACCAGGTATAGATGAATACGCAACCAAACCCGACTCGTACATGATCAGGTCTGAAAATATTTGCCCATGTACGATTGTATCTGCCCAGATATGGAATTATACTCGAATTCATCCAAGCTCTATGCTTATCGCTGAACATTCTTGCCCACGTGTGATTAGATCTAATCAAATATAAATCAATGCATATCTATATATGTAAGTATTATTATGATTGTGTGTCTTATTGACACATACACAGATGCGCGCATACGCACACATAGTCACACGTTATTGGTCTATTTGAGAACTCCCATTTGATCCGTGTATAAGAATGTACATCACTTATAAAATATCATCGGTTCGCAAATAGGATATCATATGTATGTCGAGGTTAAATGTCGTAAGTGTACGGCAAGGAGATAGACATATAACATACCACATATACTCACATCTGCTATTAATATAAGCATGTTCACCCTGATATGGGTATATCTGTCCTGATATGACCAACTACGCTTCGAAACCGATCAATTTTGCATATTATAGGCAGATTTGATATTGTCAGGTCTCAAATCATATGGTCTGATATCGTCAAATCTAATCATATATGCTCTGATATTGTCATTTTTCTTGCATCATTAGACAAGATCCACATATGATCAATCATATCTGGATCATATATAATCCAGATATAATCAGATGTTATCTGATCTGATAATTTTTTCTCGGGTAAGCAGATTTGATATTGTCAGGTCTGACATGATATAGTCTGATATCGTCAAATCTAATCATACATGCTCTGATGTCAAATTTAATCATGTATGCTTTAATATGGCCATTTTTCTTGCATGATTAGACAAGATCCAGATATGATCAATCATATCTGGATCATATTCAATCCAGACATAATCAGATGTGATCTGATCTGATAATTTTTTCTCGGGATGATCATACATGCTCAGATATAAGCATACATGATTTGTCATGACAGTACATGGTTAGACATTGCCAATTTTCTTGTCTGATCATATCTGATTCTACAGATATGATTCAGATATATTCAGATATGAACTTTTTTCCCGGGTTCTAATGAGGACGTTTGTGCACATACTACCTTAACAGAGCGGAAGGTGTTTCTTTTCATTTTTCTGAAGAAATTAATCGTTTCGGAGAACACTGCGAATCTGTGAATTAGCTATCTCTCTCGCAGAATCACTAGAAATGTAGAGACGCGTTAGCGCCTTGACACCGAATAATGAAAACGAACATTTTAAAAGCATTAACGTCGATGCATATATATATTTACAGAAAAATTTTAATTTATTCCATTCGTTGTTGAACAACAGAGTTTTGTAAAGACCGAATGTTATCAGTATTTGACGTGCACTATTTCAAAGATGAAAAATTATCGAAAAAGTGGTGTCACGTCGCGCCCGCGACGTGTTGACGAATTCCATTTCCCATGGAATTCGTGAACGACCACTAAAAGCCTAATACGCGCGATAGCGGCATTCTCATTTTTAACGGATCTTAATATTTTCCTTTAGAGTTAGGCCCACCAGGGTGGAAAGGTAGCCTATCGAAAGTACAATAAGTAAGCGGCTCACGTACTTTCCCACGCTAGAGCACAGCTGTCTTAACCATATCAAGAAGCAATACACGTGCAGAATCAAAGGACCTCTTATTTCTTAAAAGTGGAAAAACGACTTATTTTTCCACTTTTCCGGATAAAGAAACGCAGGTCCAATTCCTGGAAATAGAGCGACGGTTGTGGCTATCACAATCTACTTCCTACTTCCATTCTCATCTCGACCAATAATGCGAGTTGTTACACATTTTCCACCAATTAAAAAAAAGTGCACTCTTCCAGAGACTCCTTCTCCCGCCACCTCAGCATCCCAAATTATCCTACATCACGGAAGAAGCAAATCATCAAGTCAGTGTTCGATCACCACTCGTAGAAGTCAATCTTCCAACAGTTTCTATCGCGTTAAGCATTCATTGAGTTCATACTTCAAATTTTGACAATAACCGGCAAGTTCTCGTAAAGTCTACTTAAAAATTGTCTCAATTCGGAAAATATTGGAAACTCTCAACGCGACTTGTAAGAATTTTCGGAGGTCTCAAAAGAAAAATTTACTAACATTAAATTTGTATCATCGCGTCTTGTACTTGTAAATTTCTATCTAAATCAGAACTTCGGCTCGCGGCGAACAGTGCAGCCAGATCACGCGTAAACGTTACCCCCGCTCTACTCTCTTGCGCACCCATCACGCAATCATAGTAGCGCGTGTCCGTGAGCGAGCGACGCTTGGACATCTTCGGAAAGAGCCGAGTGCGGTCGAAATGTCCCGATCGCGCATTCGGCAGCTGCACCAATGCATGGACGCTAAGCACGTTCATGTGCGGCCAAGCCGAAACGAAGCTTCAAGGGAAAGAGCAATCTGAGCACGACTCGCGAGTGACGTCACCCGACGTCACGCGCGAGGCTTTTACATGATTTAAATGCTTATTTAGCTCTTGATTCTCTGCGTTATTAATGTATCGCTTATTTGTTTAGTTTATACGTTAATTTAAATATAATAATAAATCTAAATTATAAAATCTTCTAAAAAATTGTTTACGCTTTACTTACACCCGTCTTTATGCCAAATAAATTATAATTCATAAAAGTAAGCGGAAATATATTTATATTCGTATTATTATATTAATTCTCATACTTTCATCAAGCGATAAAGCATTATCCCCAAAAACAAGTCAATCATCCATCCGGCCGCGAATCGTAAGTGCCAGTGTCACGTCCTGAGGGGACGTGGGCATATATATATGTGTGGTATCCCTCTTTCTTGCCTACGCCTAGCGCAATAGCACGGGATGAGGGTTAAAAAGGGGACGTGCTGGTGGAAAGGATAATTTTAAAGAATTTCGTGGATGATCCAATCGTTGAAAATAATGGTTGTGACACTTGTGTTCGATTGACTCGTAATTTATTAGAATCAGCCGTATGGGTTGATCCTATTATTTTAAAGATACAAATTGAAGACGAAAGGGTGAAAATGTGTTCGCTTACATTGATGCGTCTCGGCGTTGACCCAGTCGCTTGGGTGTCAGGTACGGTCGTAAAACTAAGGGCCCTTCGTCGATGGCCCGAACGCTCGCAGATGGTGTGGGTGTGTGTGTGACGGATACAGCAAATGTTCGGTGACACAGATTCTAGTGTTCGTGGATTTCGCGGTTCGAGAATGGAAAATACCATGAAATATTGCGCGTAATACAAATGTCAAAATTCTTAAGATTATCGCGTAACTGTTAGAGAACTTTCGAAGTACAAGATTTGTATAAACTCGAGTTGCAAGACAACGTACGCTTTACAATAAAGGAAATGAATATTCAACGCGATGGATATCGGTTAAGGAACTCTAGATATGAGCTCGCTGGATTCTGACTGGAGTCTCGGATTGAGACACGATAAAAAGAAGTTTGTGTGATCGTGGTTGCCGGAAGACTGACTTGGTCATTTTCTTCTTCTAGGATGTAGGAAAAATTGGGATGCTGAGGTGGTGGGAGACTGGCCCCCTGGGAGGGTGCACATTTGGGGGTGCATTCTTTTGGATTGGTGGAAAATATGTATAAGTTGGAATGAGAGTGGGAGCAAGGAGTAGGTTGCGATAGCCACAACCGTCGCTCTATTTCCGGGAATTGGAGCAGCGCTTCTTTATCTGGAGCGCGGAAAAATATAGACGAAAAAGGGGCCTTGTCGGCGCCAAGAACGCACGCTCGAGATAGGGCTTGTTGACCGAGGCCCGCGAGTCCGCATGGGAAATATCAACGCAGTTTTATCACTGCAGCAACTTCCTGGGTCGGAGGATTTTCTCCTAGCGAGTGTATATTTTTTAAGGATTTGGACATTTTTCCGCTCTTGGATGATCGTGAGCATTCGGTATCGTTGCGTCGTTATATATTCACGTCTTTATGAATATCATCACGCATTTCTTGCGTGTCGCTTCACGTGTTCGTCATCCTTGTAACCCGAAGGTTTCCTTGGTGTATTTTTGGTACTCGGACGCTGTTCGGATTACAACGAGACTGTTCGAAATTTTCCCGCTTGTATATTTGTTCTCGATATCGTTAAGACCGCTACACTTTCGCGTGGGATGGTACGAGAAACGCTTAGTTATATTATTATGGATAGGCTACGTTTCCGCCGTGGTAGGCCTAACTCTAAAGAAAATATTCAGATCCGTCGAAAAATGAGAATTCCGCTATCGTGCGTATTAGGCTTAAAAAGACATTGTACGCATTTGGTCGCGACGTGACACCAGAAAGTGCATTTTCGACACAAGCGATAAGATGGTCCCGTTGGTAGTGTTCCTGGCTTCGGTCCGCAAGGGCGCAGGATCGTTCCTCACGCTCAGTGCTTTTTTTTTTGTTTAAATTATGATTACTATTAATTCGTATTTGATTAGTTATTTTGATTAGTTATCATTATTATTGTAATTAGTTATCTTTTAGTGTCGAAAAATTTATCGCGCAATCTGACCGCTTATTTGAATAGTTTGTACGTCAATTTAAATATGAATAATAAATCTAAAATACAAATTATTTATCTTCTAAAGAATTGTTTGCGCTTTACTCACACCCGTCCCTATGCCAAATAAATTGTAATTCATAAAAGTAAGGGAAAATATATTTATATTCGTATTATTATATTCATTCTCATATACTTTCATCCAGCGATAAAGTATTATCCCCAAAAACAATCATCCATCCGACCGCGAATCGTAAGTACCAGAAAGTGCACATACACTGACACAAAAAATTAAAGGAGCAAGAAAAGTTGACAAATTTTTTCGTGTTTTTCGAAAGGCTGTAACTTCGTCATTAATGGTCGTGCAAAAACAAAGGATTTTGAAGCTTGAAATTTCTAGTTCTTAGTTCTGACAATGATTTTTTTTTCTAGAATCATTGATTGCGCGGTCGGAAGAAATATCACGACAAATAAAATTTTGCAAATTTTTACGTTCTTCATAGTTTTGCACGGTTTTCGGAGATTCTTGTCAGACTTAACCAATATCAAGGTCATTAAGCCTATTTAATTCACTTCAATTTGCTTTTTTTATCTCCGTACGACCATTTTTCGCTGAGATATCGGCCTTTGAATGAAAAAACGTCCTTTTGTCTTCCGTCATCGATATCTCAGGAACTAATGGTCGTACGGGAATTCGACCAGCAGTTTTGGAAACATAAATACATACTCTACAAGCTCTGATTATTATTGTAGGTAAAAAAAATATTTTTGCCATCATGTTTATAAAAGTACAAAAAAACGATGTTTGCTTGGTTTTTATAAAATCCACCGCTACTTTGCAAATAATGCGATAAGCACTGATGTTTATGGACGGTCATTCAGCTCAATATGTCCCCAAGAGCCATGCAATATTCCAAATTGATCCGTTCATCGGTCTTTCTTGCCCGATTAACTAAAATATGAAAAAAAAATTAAAGGAGCAAGTTTTCTCCTTCTCAGACATCATTTCATGATTATTAAGTGGAAAAAAAACTTTTCACTACTTTTCGTACAATTGGGTATTGAGTATGCATTAAATGTTGGAAAAAAAAGCCTGAAAATCATATCGAGTAAAAATTTGCGAAAATTTTTATTTTCAATAACAAAAAATGTTAACATTTTTTTTTTAATAAAAAAATCAATTTCGATTTTTTTTTAAATGTTGACATTTTCTTCAAATCAACATTGTACCGCCAGCATTAGAATTACCCAAAGCGTACCACGTGGAGGTACGCTTTGGGTAATTCTACGTACGCTTTGGGTAATTTTAATGCTGGCGGTACAATGGTGATTTGAAGAAAATGTCAACATCAAAAAAAAAAAAAATCGAAATTGATTTTTTTATTAAAAAAAAAATGTTAACATTTTTTGTTATTGAAAAAAAAAATTCGCAAATTTTTAATCAATATGATTTGCAGGTTTTTTTTCCAACATTTAATGCGTACTCAATACCTAATTGTACGAAAAGTAGTGAAAAGTTTTTTTTCCTCTTAATAATCATGAAATGATGTCTGAGAAGGAGGAAACTTGCTCCTTTAATTTTTCTTTCATATTTTAGTTAATCCGGCAAGAAAGTCCGATGAACGGATCAAATTGGAATATTGCATGGCTCTTGGGGACATATTGAGCTGAATGACCGTCCATAAACATCAGTGTTTATCGCAATATTTGCAAAGTAGCGGTGGATTTTATAAAAACCAAGCAAACATAGTTTTTTTGTACTTTTATAAACCTGATGGAAAAAATATATTTTTTTACCTAAAATAATAATCAGAGCTTGTAGAGTATGTATTTATGTTTCCAAAACTGATGGTCGAATTCCCGTACGATCATTAGTTCCTGAGATATCGATGACGGAAGACAAAAGGACGTTTTTTCATTCAAAGGCCGATATCTCAGCGAAAAATGGTCGTACGGAGATAAAAAAAAGCAAATTGAAGTGAATTAAATAGGCTTAATGACCTTGATATTGGTTAAGTCTGAACAAAATCTCCGAAACCCGTGCAGAACTTTGGAAAACGTAAACATTTGCAAAATTTTTTTTGTCGTGTTATTTCTTCCGACCGCGCAATCAGAGATGCTAAAAAAAAAATCATTGTCAGAACTAAAAACGAGAAATTTCAAGCTTCAAAATCTTTTTTTTGTACGACCATTTTTGACGAAGTTACAGCCTTTCGAAAAACATGAAAAAAATGGTCAACTTTTCTGGCTCCTTTAATTTTTTGTGTCAGTGTATGTGCACTTTCTGGTACTTACGATTCGCGATCGGATAGATGATTGTTTTTGGGGATAATACTTTATCGCTGGATGAAAGTATATGAGAATGAATATAATAATGCGAATATAAATATATTTTCCCTTACTTTTATGAATTACAATTTATTTGGCATAGGGATGGGTGTGAGTAAAGCGCAAACATTTCTTTAGAAGATAAATAATTTGTATTTTAGATTTATTATCTATATTTAAATTAACGTACAAACTAATACAATAAGCGTTCAGAGTGCGCGATAAATTTTTCGACACTAAAAGATAACTAATTAAAATAATAATGATAACTAATAAAAATAACTAATAAAAATAACTAATCAAATACGAATTAATAGTAATCATAATTTAAAAAAAGCACTGAATGTGAGGAACGATCCTGCGCCCTTGCGGACCAAAGCCAGGAACGCTACCAACGGGACCATCTTATCGCTTGTGTCGAAAATGCACTTTTCCGCACTTACGATTCGCGGCCGGATGGATGATTGACTTGTTTTTGGGGATAATGCTTTATCGCTTGATAAAAGTATGAGAATTAATATAATAATACGAATATAAATATATTTCCGCTTACTTCTATGAGTTATAATTTATTTGGCATAACGACGGATGTGAGTAAAGCGTAAACAATTTTTTAGAAGATAAATAAGTTGTAATTCAGATTTATTATTATACTTAAATTAACGTATAAACTAAAGAAATAAGCGATCAGAGTGCGCGATACATTTTTTTGTATACATTAATAACGCAGAGAATCAAGAGCTAAATAAGCATTGAGATCATCTAAAAGCCTTGCGCGTGCCGTCGCATGATGTCACGCGCGAGTCGTCCTCAGATTGCTGCTTCCCACGAAGCTTCGTTTCGGCTTGGCCGCACATGAACGTACTTAGCGTCCATGCATTGGTGTAGCTGCCAAATGGGCAGTCGGGACACTTCGACCGTACTCGGCTCTTTCCGAAGATGGCCGAGCGTCGCTCGCTCACGGACACGCGCTACTTTGATTGCGTGATGGGCGCGTAAGAGACTAGAGAGGGGGTAACTTTTACGCGCGATCTGGCTGCACTGGCGGCAGTGCAGACAGATCGCGCGCGAAAGTCACCCTCTCTCTAGTCCCTCGCGCGCCCATCACACAATCATAGTAGCGCGTGTCCGTGAGCGAGCGACGCTCGGACGTCTTCGGAAAGAGCCGAGTGCCGTGGAACTGTCCCGACCGCGCCTTCGGCAGCTACACCAACACATAGACACGCTGAGCACGTTCATGTGCGGCCAAGCCGAACGAAGGCTTCGAGGGAAAAAGCAATCTGGGCACGGCCCGCGCGTGACGTCACGCGACGGCACGCGCGAGACTTTTAGATGATTTCAATGCTTATTTAGCTCTTGATTCTCTGCGTTATTAATGTATACAAAAAAATGTCTCGCGCACTCTGAACGCGTATTTTTTTAGTTTATACGTTAATTTAAATATAATAATAAATCTAAATTACAACTTATTTATCTTCTAAAAAATTGTTTACGCTTTACTCACACCCGTCCTTATGCCAAATAAATTATAATTCAGAAAAGTAAGTGAAAATATATTTATATTCGTATTATTATATTAATTCTCATACTTTCATCAAGCGATAAAGTATTATCTCCAAAAACTAGTCAATCATCAATCGGGCCGCCAATCGTAACTGCCAGAAAGTGCATCTTTAACACAAGTGATAGGATGGTCCCGTTGGTAGCGTTCCTGGCTTCGGTCCGTAGGGGCGCAGGATCGTTCCTCATGCTCAGCGCTTTTTTTTTTTAATCACGGTTACTATTAATTTTTATTTGATTAGTTATTTTTATTAGTTATCATATTTATTTTAATTAGTTATCTTTTAGTACCGAAAAATTTATCGCGCACTCTGACCGCTTAATTTATTAGTTTTTACGTTAATTTAAATATAATAAATCTAAAATACAACTTATTTTTCTTCTAGCAAAATGTTTGCGCTTTACTCACACCCGACCCTATGGGAAATAAATTGTAATTCATAAAAGTAAGCGGAAATATATTTATCTTCGTATTATTATATTCATTCTCATATACTTTCATCAAGCAAAAAAGTATTATCCCCAAAAACAACCATTCATCCGACCGCGAATCGTAAGTACCAGAAAGTGAACATACATTGACACAAAAAATTAAAGGAGCAAGAAAAGTTGAACTTCGTCAAAAGTGTTCGTACAAAAAAAAAGGATGTTAAAGCTTCAAGTTTCTAGTTTTAGTTCCGACAATGATTTTTTTTTGAGAATCACTGATTGCGCGGTAGGAAGAAATATCACGGCAAAAAAAATGTTGCAAATTTTTACGTTTTTCAAAGTTCTGCACGTGTTTTGGAGATTTTTTTCGGACTTGACCAATATCAAGGTCATTGAGCCCATTCAATTCAGTTCAATTTGCTTCTTTTTTTATCTCCTTACGACCATTTTTCGCTGATATCGGCCTCCTCGTCGGCCTCTGAATGAAAAAACGTCCTTTTGTCTTCAGTCATCGATATCTCGGGAACTAATGGTCGTACGGGAATTCGACCGGCAATTTTGGAAACGCGAATGCATACTCTACAAGCTCTGATTATTATTGTAGGTTAAAAAAAATTATTTTTGCCATCAGTTTTAAAAAAGTACAAAAAATCGATGTTTTCTTGTTTTTTATAAAATCCACCGCTACTTTGCAAATATTGCGATAAACACTATTGTTTATGGACGGTCATTCGGCTCAATATGTCCCCAAGAGATATGCAAAATTCCAAATTGATCCGTTCATCGGTCTTTCTTGCCCGATTGACCAAAATATGAAAAAAAAATAAAGGAACAAGTTTCCTCCTCAGAAATCATTTCATGATTATTAAGAGGAAAAACAACTTTTCACTACTTTTCGTACAATTGGGTATTGAGTACGCACTAAATGTTGGTAAAGAACCCTGAAAATCATATTGACTAAAAATTTTCGATTTTTTTTTTTTTTTAATAACAAAAATGTTGAAATTTTTTTGTCTATAAAAAAATCTATTTCGATTTTTTTTATTTTTTTAATGTTGACATTTTTTTTCGATCCAACATTGTACCGCCAGCATTAGAATTACCCAAAGTGTACGTAGAATTACCCAAAGCGTACCTCCCCGTGGTATGCTTTGGGTAATTCTGATGCTGGCAGTACAATGTTGATTTAAAAAAACATTTCAACATTAAAAAAAAAAATTCGAAACTGATTTTTTTATAAAAAAAAAATTTTCAATATTTTTTTTATGAAAAATTTTTTTTTTCGAAAATTTTTAGTCAATATGATTTTCACGGTTTTTTTCCAACATTCAATGCGTACTCAATACCCAATTGTACGAAAAGTAATGAAAAGTTTTTTTTCCTCTTAGTAACCATGAAATGATGTCTGAAAAGGAGGAAACTTGCTCCTTTAATTTTTTTTCAAATTTTGGTTAATCGGGCAAGAAAGACCGATAATCGGATCAACTTGGAATTTTGCATGGCTCTTGGGGACATATTGAGCTGAATGACCGTCCATAAACATTAGTCTTTATCGCAATATTTGCAAAGTAGCGGTGGATTTCATAAAAACCAAGAAGACATCGTTTTTTTGTACTTTTCTAAAACTAATGGCAAAAATAAAAAAAAAAAGTTTCACCACAATAATAATCGGAGCTTGTAGAGTATTCACGTTTCCAAAACTACCGATCGAATTCCCGTACGACCATTAGTTCCTGAGATATCTCAACGAAAAATGGTCGTACGGAGAAAAAAAAGCAAATTGAAGTGAATTGAATGGGCTCAATGACCTTGATATTGGTAAAGTCAGAAAAAAATCTCCAAAACACGTGCAGAACTTTGAAAAACGTAAAAATTTGCGCAATTTTTTTTGCCGTGATATTTCTTCCGACCGCGCAATCAGTGATTCTCAAAAAAAAAATCATTGTCGGATCTAAAACTAGAAACTTGAAGCTTTAAAATCCTTTTTTTTTGTACGACCACTTTTGACAAAGTTCAACTTTTCTTGCTCCTTTAATTTTTTGTGTCAATGTATGTTCACTTTCTGGTACTGACGATTCGCGGTCGGATGGATGATTGTTTTTGGGGATAATACTTTATCGCTTGATGAAAGTATATGAGAATGAATATAATAATACGAAGATAAATATATTTCCGCTTACTTTTATGAATTACAATTTATTTGGCATAGGGTCGGGTGTGAGTAAAGCGCAAACATTTTGCTAGAAGATAAATAAGTTGTATTTTAGATTTATTATATTTAAATTAACGTAAAAACTAATAAAATAAGCGGTCAGAGTGCGCGATAAATTTTTCGGTACTAAAAGATAACTAATTAAAATAAATATGATAACTAATAAAAGTAACTAATCAAATAAGAATTAAGGATGTTGCGTCCCAAATCGCAAATGATGATAAAATTCTGAAAATTTGGTATGTTTTTGTATGAAGTATTTCAGAGGTCGTGTAAAAATTTCACGACAATTAGGAAGCTCGTTATTGAACAATTAACATTCACAAATTAAATGCTGTCTTATGGAAACTGATGTAACTTTGCAATAAGTTTTTCTTTTGACCTCTCAATTTTGTAATATCTACAATATACTGAAAGCAACGGAAACAAAACGAAGTTTATTGATACATTTTTTTTATTTCTTTTAAAAATTGTTCTTAACAAAATGTTAATTTTTCAATAACGAGCTTCCTAATCGTCGTGAAATTTTAACACGACCTCTTGAATACTTCATACAAAAACATACCAAATTTTCAGAATTTTCTTATCATTTTTTATTTCAACCCTTAAGGAGGTTGAAGTCATGATGATAGAATTCTGAAAATTTGGTATGTTTTTACATGAAGTATTCAGGAGGTCGTGTAAAAATTTCATGACGATTAAGAAGCTATTTATTGAACAATTAACATTAACATGTTTTATAGGGACTCAACATCCTTAATAGTAACCATGATTTAAAAAAAAAAAGCGCTGAGCGTGAGGAACGATCCTGCGCCCCTACGGACCGAAGCCAGGAACGCTACCAACGGGACCATCCTATCGCTTGTGTTAAAGATGCATTTTCTGGCACTTACGATTGGCGGCCGGATGGATGATTGATTTGTTATTGGAGATAATACTTTATCGCTTGATGAAAGTATGAGAATTAATATAATAATACGAATATAAATATATTTTCACTTACTTTTCTGAATTATAATTTATTTGGCATAAGGACGGGTGTGAGTAAAGCGTAAACAATTTTTTAGAAGATAAATGAGTTGTAATTTAGATTTATTATTATATTTAAATTAACGTATGAACTAAAAAAATAAGCGTTCAGAGTGCGCGATACAATTCTTTTGTATACATTAATAACGCAGAGAATCAAGAGCTAAATAAGCATTGAAATCATCTAAAAGCCTCACGGGTGCCGTCGCGTGACGTCACGCGCGGGCCGTGCTCAGATTGCTTTTTCCCTCGAAGCCTTCGTTCGGCTTGGCCGCACATGAACGTGCTCAGCGTGTCTATGTGTTGGTGTAGCTGCCGAAGGCGAGGTCGGGACAGTTCGACGGCACTCGGCTCTTTCCGAAGATGTCCGAGCGTCGCTCGCTCACGGACACCCGCTACTATGATTGTGTGATGGGCGCGCGAGGGACTAGAGAGAGGGTAACTTTCGCGCGCGATCTGGCTGCACTGACTGGCGGTGAACACACCCTTCCATAAAAATCGTGTCACATTGACGAATTATACCCGCGCCAACACCACTGCAACCGAGCATACCTGACCGAGCGTTCCGGCCTACCTACGAAGGCCCCGCACTTGTAGTCCAGTCATTTCGTCCGAAAAAAAGGCAAATAAAAGAAAATGAATTTGCGCTTCTAATTTTTTAATATGTTGTAGGGGATACCTAGAAAAGCTTAACTTGAGATTGTCGACCAAGCTTTCCTAGGAGCTTTCGCCGCCATCTTGGAAAACGCTTAAAATTTGTTTTTCGGCAATAACTCGGCTATCCGATGAGATTCGAAAATTTTTGTAAGACACTTTTTGTAGCTTTCTTTGTGCTCTACAATAACGCCTGAATCATTTTTAGCGTATCATGCATCGTTATCGAGATATCGATCGATAAAGTCAAAAATTTAGGACACAATTTTTGTTTTTTCCTTTTTTTTTCTTTGGGTCTTAATAAATATGAAAAATTGTGGAATTCAAACTTGTAGAGCATATTCAGACCTACAATTTCCTTCTTGGATTTTTTTATGTTGGACAAAAATTACGATCTCCAGCGCGCCGCAAAGTCGGTGAATCCACGCTCAGCGTCGAGCGCGCTCAAGTTAGTATATCGTATCGTGTTGAGTTTTTGCTGTGCGTAGTGTAAATCGAGGGTTCCGATATTCTGGGCAAAAATTTCGATATCTAGTTGGCTGTAAACTCGTTATAACGGAGTGCCCGCATAGAGCGTCCGTTGGAGTTGGAGGGGTCAGGTATAAAGGGACCCTTTTGTTAGGGTCTACGTGTTGAAACGTGTTCTTCTTTTCGTAGCATCTCGGTTAGTTGCCTCGAGCCTTTCGAAGTGAGCACACGTGTTTCAACAATTTTGTGACCATGGGAGACTGTTTTATTTGTAAAAAAGCGTTAATCGACGACATTTATGTTGCTAAAAAAAGAGCTGTTCGAACTCTCTTGACGGTGAGTGAGAAAAGAGGACATGTGGACCATCAACGCATGCTAGAAAGTGTCGAATCTGTGAGTGTGCATAGGGCGTGTTACAAGAATTATGCGAACGAAAGACTCGCGTCGTTTGTCGCTCGTCGAACAAAATCAGTCTCGGAAGAACAGGAACCTGAACCTGAACCGGAACCCGAACATCAACAGCAGCTCGAAGACCGTTTCGATTTTAAAAATAAATGTTTGTTTTGTGGAGTACCGTTTTCCGATCAAACAAAAACACCAATGCATCGACGACACGCAATTCGAACGGTTCGAGAAAAGTCTATGAAAGATAACGTCCTAAAATATCTGCTCGGACGTAACGATGAATTTGCCGCTTCTATCGTCAAGCGTGTCTGCTCGGTACCTGATCTCATCGCCGTAGAAGCTCGCTACCATCGCGAATGCATGCATCGTGTGTACAACCCGCTACCTGAGGAGGGTGCGAAAAGAGGACGACCGACAGGTAACAAAGTCGACGAGGCAATGGAGGGGATTTACTCATTTCTAAAAGAAAATTCCGACGAATGCCAGTTTTCGATGACTGAATTAATGAGTCACGTAAATGGAAATTTTGTTCCGCACATAAAAACGGTTAAAGCACATTTAGAAGCGAAATATGGCGAGGACATTCTAATTATCGAGAAACAAAAGCGAAATTGTGTCGTTTGTTTCCGAAACACCGGATTTAAAATTCTTGCGGATAAATGGTACCAGGAAAAGAAGCAGAACTCTCACGAGGAACGACTCCGAGTTATTCGCGAAGCTGCTGCTATAATTCGAGAGGACATAAGAGGCGTCGTTTACGACAAACAAAATTATCCTCCCTCGGATGAATTTGTACGGGATGTCGAAGCCGCTGTTCCGGAATCTCTACAAGTTTTTCTTTCAACAGCAATAATGAAAGATAAACGTGGCGCACTGGACTCGTGGAAAAAAAAGTGCACATCGATTGCTCACGCAATAATTACGGCTGTGCGTCCTCGTTCTTTTTTCTCTCCGCTGCAGATCGGTGTTGGAACTTATCTGTATAAGAAATTCGGTTCCAAGAGCCTCATCAACATTTTATCGGCAATGGGGTTCAGTGCACCGTATCGAGAAGTGACGATTTTCGAGAATTCGTGCATTCATCGACCTGAAAGTGAAATCCTGGAAAATTCATTCAGTCAATTCGTATTTGATAATGCGGATTTCAACATAAACACTCTCGACGGCCGTGGAACGTTTCATGCGATGGGGGGAATTCATTGTGTGACTCCTTTCACGGCTATTGAGCGCGAGAGAGAAATTCCGCGTATTGTCGAAATTAAATCGGCCTCAGAGATTGCACAATTGGGCATGGTTCCTGTACTGTCTTACAGCCAACATAAATCGGCAGGCTTACAGTCTGTAACTGTCGCCGAACCTCTCCGTCAACTTTCGAGCGACATATTACCAACGATCCCAGATTTCATTTGGCTATACGGAAAATGGAATTGCTCCATCGGAATTCCAGGATGGAATGGATTTATGGAAAGTGCAACAGCCAATCTGCATTACGCTCGCTCAAAGGTTATGTGCCTTCCATTTATCAACGCACCGCCATCCGATTACGAGACGATCTTTACATCGCTTCAAGAAGCTGTACGGAACAGCAAACGCTGTAATCAAAAAACTACAATCGTCACATTCGATCAGCCGCTGTACTGGAAAGCTCGGGACATCGTGGGAGCCGCTTATCCAACATCGGAGTTAAAAGACGTTGTTGTAAGACTCGGTGGATTTCATCTACTGATGTCGTTTATGGGAACGATTGGTGCGATAATGTCGGGTAGTGGAATCGAAGATCTTCTCAAGTTAATCTACGCCGAAAATTGTGTCGACAAAATACTCTGCGGTCATGCATATGCACGAGCTGTCCGTGCTCACATTTTGGCTCACACAGCGTTGACAAAAATTGTGTTGGACTCGCTTGAATTCGACGAAGAGGAACGTGACGAACTCGATTACTACGCGGAAGATCTTTTTAATCGACCGACCATCCTGACAGCCGCAGAAAACAACGGGGTGAAAAACGCGTACGAGAAATTTGCGAAAGCATTGAATGCTATCGAAAACCGAGGCCCCACAGCGAAACTCTGGGTACAGTATCACCGAATGGTTTCTCTGGTGAAAAACTTTGTGGAGGCAGAAAGATCGGGTAATTGGGAACTTCATCTCAATACCATAGAAAAAATGCTTCCGTATTTTCACGCAAGCGGTCACTTCCTGTATGCAAAGTCTGCTCACTTGTACCTACAGGATATGCGAGCTTTGCATGAAAAAATACCCATGGAAGATTACATCAAGTTCACTCGTAGTGGATATTTTACGATTCGTCGCACGGACAAATTTTGGTCTGGGATTATGTCAGACATGACGATCGAGCAGACTCTTATGCGATCCATGAAGACAACGGGAGGACTAACTCAGGGACGGGGAATTACGGACAGCACAATAGCATCGTGGACTTTGGGTATGGTCCAGCTCCAAAACATTTGTGAACAGATTGAAAACTTTTCCGGAGTATCTTGTTGCACAACCGAACAGCACGTCGATATGAGGCCTTCGCGAATTTCTCGAGACAATTCCGACGTGGAGAAACTGGACATGTGGCTCGCAGGTCACAATCCTTTTCCTCAACAAAAAGAATTGACGTCTATCGGGACAGGAGTTATCGCAAACGATAACATTAATTGTCATCGTGCATACGAAATTGGTTGCGAGATGATGACCAAAATCGTCGGAGCAAATTTCGCATCCTTGTCTTTCAAGAGAATGGATAAAGTGCTTCCCTTATCGGCAGTAACTACCAGCATTAAAGTCGACTCGTCACCAGTTCCGATCAACCCACTGCTACTTTTTCAAAGAATGTGCATTGCTAAAAATTCCGAGACTGATCTGAAACATTTTCTGGCATACGAACTTGCTCCGTTCCCGCTGTCGCTGTTCACCGAAGAAGGAATGCGGAAAGGAACAAAGTCATTATTATACAAAGCCTTCGAACCTTTGACCGAAAATTTACAACGTTCCAACAGACATCATTGCATAATCGACGGTGGATTCCTTCTCCACAAAGTTGTGTGGGGTCGAATCGAAACGTTTGACCTTATCTGCCAGAAATACGTCAGATACGTACAACATAACTTCGAAGGAAAGGTTGCAATCATATTCGACGGTTATCCGACTGATATGACACTCGCTGGAACCAAAACTTCGGAAAGAGTACGACGTTCGAGAAAAAACCAATCGCCGGAGTTCACATTCGATGAGACAACTACTCCAAAAGTTAGCCAGGAGAAGTTTCTCACAAGGGATCAAAACAAGAACCAACTAATACAAATGCTTTGCCGTTACTTTACAACGACCGGAATAAAAGTGGAGCAGGCTTTTGAGGACGCGGATACTCTTATTGTGAACACGGCAATTAAAGAAGCGTCGAGTCATGACTCCGTGGAAATCGTCGGCGAAGATATCGATCTTCTGGTTTTACTCGCCGGGCTTGCTCCGGATAAAAATAATATATTTTTCCGCAAACCAGCAAAAGGAAATACGCCGGAAAAGTTGTACTCGCCGCACAGTTTCAAACACAAGTCAGTTCTGGAGCACATTCTTTTCATTCACGCTTTTAGCGGTTGCGACACGACATCATCTTTCTATAACATCGGCAAGTCGAAGTTCATTAACACTCTCGAGAAAAATCCAGAGCTACGGTCATCGGTGGAATTATTCAAACAAGAAAAGGTCGATCCGGAGGTTCTCACTTGCGCGGGAGAGCAATTCCTTATCGCCCTATATGGTGGTGATAAGCACGAGAAGTCCATAAATATTTTGCGATTCCATCGCTTCGCAAAATCAATGACAGCGAATAAAGTGAATCACCTCTCACTACTCCCGCCAACCAAAAGCGCTGTGCGTCAACACATTTTCCGGACGTATCTCCAAGTTCAAACCTGGCTCGGATTTTTCAAGGATCCACAAGGATGGGGTTGGCGACAGACCAATCGAGGGCTCGAACCAATCACCAGCACCGCCGAACCCGCTCCGCCTGAACTATTAAAGCTCATTTCCTGTAAGTGTAAAGGAAATTGTGAGGCCGCCTGTGGGTGCAGAAAAGCGGGAATCAGTTGCTCCGTTATTTGCATGCACTGCAGTGGGCAAACATGCAGTAACGTCGCCAGAGTCGACATTTTGCTTGACGACGACGACGACGACGATGTCTGTAACGATGATGATGACGATGCTCTCATCGAATCAGCATCATTTCCAACGTTTCAACAGACACAACAACTCGAAGAGTTTACGGAGGACGAAGATCTTCAGCCTGGACCATCCAAGCGAAAAAAGACATGAAAAAAGTCCATCGTTCGTGTCTCGAGTGCAGAAAAAAATATTTTTCTTTCCGTTTATTTTGTTTTGTTTATTTTGTATTGTAAAAAAATAATATTTTTTACTGCACAAACAAATTATTTGTTTAATAAATTACTATTGTGTGATCCTTAATTTGTTGCTCTATGTACTTATTTTTTATCCCATCAATTTCCTGAACAATTTCCCATTCGATTCGACATCCAGACACAACCGAGCGAGCAGCTCGCTCGACGCTGAGTGTGGATTCACCGACTTTGCGGCGCGCTGGAGATCGTAATTTTTGTCCAACATAAAAAAATCCAAGAAGGAAATTGTAGGTCTGAATATGCTCTACAAGTTTGAATTCCACAATTTTTCATATTTATTAAGACCCAAAGAAAAAAAAAGCAAAAAACAAAAATTATGTCCTAAATTTTTGACTTTATCGATCGATATCTCGATAACGATGCATGAAACGCTAAAAATGATTCAGGCGTTATTGTAGAGCACAAAGAAAGCTACAAAAAGTGTCCTACAAAAATTTTCGAAATCTCATCGGATAGCCGAGTTATTGCCGAGAAACAAATTTTACCCCTTTTTTCAACATGGCGGCGAAAGCTCCTAGGAAAGCTTGGTCGACAATCTCAAGTTAAGCTTTTCTAGGTATCCCCTACAACATATTAAAAAATTAGAAGCGCAAATTCATTTTCTTTTTTGAATGTACGTAATGACTGGACTAAAGGGAAAAAATCACGACGAAGTGGGTATAAGCGGTGGACCTGTGGAGGAAGGGGAGAGAAGGAGACAGACTAAGGTACTGGTGGATTAAGACTCTAAAAGGAGAGGTGTTTAAGGAAATCTGCTACTATAGTAGAGAGTTCGGAAGACTAGCAAGGACGCAAAAGAAACATAAGGGTACATTATTATAAGTAGATGTAAGGAGTGAAGTTGTAAAAAGTTAGGAGGTGCAAATGTTCAGTAGACACAAGAAACATAAGAAGTGTAATACGAGGGAAAGGTAAAGCGCAATGCGTGTACAATGAGGAATAAATACTACTACTACTAGTACACAATTAATAAAAATACATCCTCAACTTATCAAATTATTACTGCAATATTAATATGCGAAAACAATTAAATTTTCTCAATATCGGTTTATTATTATTTTATAGGCGATTCATGAAAGAATACTCGTATATACAGTCTTACTCCAATTCCATCGAATTTGTGGGCGTCACGAATTTTCCTGTGAGAAAAAAATCTCACAGGAAATTTTTTCAAAAATTCGAGGCCATGCAGTAGAAACTTACGCTACTTTTTACGTCTTTGATATTTCCTCTTAAACCTTGAGTTATTGATGAGATATTTCCTCTTAAACCTTGAGTTCTTGAGTTACATTGAATTTTTCAGAAGTAGTCTTTTTTTAGCCAAAAATGAAATAACTTTGCTAAAAAAATCGTACAACACTTTTCAAAAAACGAAAATGGAGCTCCTGCTCCTGTGTTCAAGTTTATCATGGATATACATGACAAACAAAATTCCGATGGTCGAAAAAAGGTGGAAAACAGTCGCGTACAACAGTGCGTGACGGGTCGAAAAAAAATCAAAAAAATTTCAAAAAAGCAAAATAAAGTTGAATTTGTTTCCTTCAAAGCGCCGTTCGGTAAATTTGGTTATCTTTTTTTTTGACGAAGCTGTGTGACTTTGAGTTCGGCAAGAAATATCGACTGGTGTATC
>OX632365.1:12521598-12536598 GCA_951751655.1 Ophion costatus | reverse complement strand
CGAAGCTCGGGAAAACTTGGAGCAGGTAATATATTTTATGGTATAGGTATTTCGCAGAAAAATAATTATTGAGTCATCAAAGAAAAGTATAAATTATAATACGCATCAAAACCCAAGGATTCTATAAGTCCAATATGTAAGTAATTTTTTAATTGACCGGCCGATCAATTAAAAACATCTGATTGGGTGGTGCAGCAATCTGGAACGATGACTGCAACTATATAAGGAATGCCTGTGACACGGGAGCTTCAGTATCGGAGCTGTCAGCCCTGATGATGCAGACTGTAACGTTTGCGAAACGTCGACACAGCGCTGATTCTCAACACGGCCTCATCCGGAAGCCACATACTCTTCGAATTACGTGCATAGCCGTGAAAGCCTTAAAACTAAAATGTAACTAATTACATTTTATTCTTGGTGAGGTGACGACAAGGACTCTGCAACAGTGGGCGATGAATTCTGCGTTCCCGTTTTTGTCGGAAAATTTTCAATTCCTAGCCAGCCGGAGGTGGGTGGAACGTTTCAAAAAACATCACCGAACCAGGCAGCGGAAAATCAAAAAAATGATCAGCTCAAAACAGCACGCCACAATGGGGTAAGGGTCAGCAGCTGCACAGCTATTCCAGATGCAAACGAGCGTCATCGTCCATGATTTCGACCTGGATTACGTTATAAATACCGATGAAACGGGATGCCTGTATCAATTCACTTATAAAAGATCGCTTGCAGAACAAGGGGTTTAAACTGTTCTTGTTCAAAAAGAAGATTTAAACAAAATCAGCCACTCCTACACGGCGCAGTATGCGTTAACTGCACCAGAAAAAAGTTTGCCTTTCGTGTTTTTATGTATGCAGGAACTGTCGGGTAAATTTGGTCCAATCGTGGGAAGAAGAGTTGACGAGTTGAAAAAAAACGTGATTGTGACTTGCACAAAATCGGGGAAGTTCACCACGCAACTGTACGAAGCATTTTTAAAATCTTTTATTTCGCCATACGTGGGTGAAGGGAAACTTCTCTTCATTATCGATTCGTGGGGTGGGCAAACTGACCAGACACTCTACGATCGTATCTTCGTCGACGAAACAAAAGCGTGCACTTGCACTGTTAAAGTTATTCCACCCAAATGTACCCTGCTTTGTCAATCGTGCGATGTTTATTTTTACCGTCAGGTAAAAATATTTATTTAAGAACTACAAAATGCTCCGGCATTGTTGAAAAATAATCGCGAAAGTTGCGTCAGTTTAGCACGCCAGTATTCATTCCAATGATTAAATATGCCTGGTTTTCGCCGACATTACTTGATGAAAGGCCAATTTTTTTAAATTCAAACGACCAGTGTTTTTCGGTATCGCTGCTAAAAAATCCGTGTGCCTGTAAAGAAGTAGCATCTATTAGATGTGCATGGTGTCGCAATAATCTGTGCTTACAGTGTTTCTATGATAATTATCATCCGGAATTTTGTACAAACTTTGAAGATAGCGACAGCGAATAAATGACATGGCGCAATGAATTAAATAATGAACGAATACTGTGTTATAGTTTATTATTTCCTGGCTATTTATTATAGCGTTAATATTGATTTTTTTGTTTATGTGATCAGAATTTTATTTAAACGAACTACACAGTATCGAATAATATATGTTGCGATGCGTTTGTAAAAATAATTTCATTAGAAAATTAGATAAGTATGCCCAATCGATCATTTTCATTAAAATCACGAACGAGTGAGAAAAAAAATAAATAAATAACAGTTCCGATCGGGGTTCGAATCCCGGTCGGAAGCATAATTCACGGGGATAAGAGCGGTGCATGAAACTTTGGCGTCGTTTTTCTCAAAAACCAAGGCGCATTAGAAAGAATCCCTTTAGCGTGGTACTCTGGGGGAGTGCCCTCACAATACAGCTGCGACCCATCAAAATCCGTTTGTATCATACTTGGCACTCCCCTTGTTAGCAGTAAATATAACAAACCCGGATTACATGACAATCTTAAATTCCAGTTCGATCCCTCGTGATTCTATTTCAAGCGTTGATTGCAAGACAACCGCGCAAATCCAGAGCACAATAGAGGCCAATTAAAAAATTTCTTGGGAAAATGTCGAAACAAAAACCTGGCCTCGCTCTCAAGAAAGCGATGACCAAGGACAATTAAAGAAAAATTCCTGTAGCGAGGAAAGAACTGGAACGAAAAACAACAAATAAAAAAAACAATCGAACCGAAGGCCAAGAATAAAGATCAAATAAAAATAAAATCGCAAAAGTAGAAGCAAATGAAAATCTAGTAAGCAGAAAAAAACTTAAGTCAAACATAAATCAAAATCAAGAATGAAATCAAATTGAAAAGGTCAACTCCATCTCTAGCTCTGACCCAACATCTTAAAAAATTAAAAATTATTCAGAGCGCTTAGAGACAATAAAAAGTCTCTTACGACTCGATCATCTAGATAAGGACGAGCTTGAGCACGTAGGAAAAGTCATTGAAGAATACCCAGATAAGTTTCACATAGAGGGTGAACCTCTGGAGTCTACACCTGTGCTTCGACATAAGATGCCCACGGTCGATGGCCTGCCGACCAATACGAAACAGTATAGGTTTCCTCAAGCCGTTAAGGCTGCGGCGTCAGGTAGACGAGCTACTGGACTCGAGGATTATAGATCATTCTCAATCCCCAAATAACAGACCTGTTTGGATAGTGCCGAAAAAACCCGACTCCAACGGCAATAAACATTGGCGAATGGTAATAGACTTTCGAGCTTTTAATGAAAAGACAATCGGTGATTCTTAGCGATTGCCTAATATCACTGACATCCTAGCAGTGTTGCCAATCTATTACCATTGTAACAGATCTATTACTTTTGTGTATGATTTAGTACGCTATTACGCCGATGGCCGATCTATTACATTTTTCGAAAAGTAGATGGCAGCAGTCACTTTCAGCTTCCATTTTTACCACGCAGACTCGAAGCATTTTTAAGCATGGGGTTAAGAGGAAGCCCACTCTCTACGCCTGGGCTCGCTGCAAAACTTCGCTGCAAAACTTCGCTGCAAAACTTATGAATCATACGATTTCATCACATATTTGTGGAAATCCATGGGAAACCACAATTTTAAAGTAGTGTTTACGATTTCGAGAAAATATCGTCCGACATTTGTAAGATTTAGTTCCGGCGAATGCCGACACGGCGCACATCTCAAAATTTCCGGTGAGTACGTACGTATACATACTGATACACGAAGCCCGTCGGGGCTATGCGGAGGCTAGTGACAATGTTGCTTCGCGGTAGATAGCCGTAGCTCGCGCTAATTTTGTTTTATCGACGCGACCCGAGGTTGCGTCGAAGTTTTGTAAGTATACATACTGATACACGAAGCCCGTTGGGGCTATGCGGAGGCTAGCGACAATGTTGCTTCGCGGTAGATAGCCGTAGCTCGCGCTAAATTTGTTTTACCGACGCGAGCCGAGGTTGTGTCGAAGTTTTGTCGCGGATGCGGCTCCTTCTTAAGTTGTAACAGTACAACTAGCGTTGCGATTGGTGAAATGGGACAGTATGGTTCAAAGGCGGCCTTTTTACATAGCAAAAAAATCCAAAACGTGCGGACTCTCTGCCATTGGTCAATCATCGACTTTGCGACCCAACTCTGCCTCCGTTTACCATTTTACCGCCAAATTGTATTTTGGGCTTGTGCGATCAAGTAGAACAAGGAGTTTGAGTTGGAATTACAAAGATGAAACGGTAAGCAATATTTTTCATGTATCTAAAGTTTCATGTATAGTAGTGTTATTACGATAACAAAAATATCACGTGGTATGACATGATATAAGTTATATTACAAGCAAAATGTCCATTAGCCAAATGTTCTTTAAGGTTATGATTTCGTCGTTGTGTGACTACAACATCCTGTTTTAAGTTTTAATTCAACTTTTTCGTATATATAATTAATGATCTACTCGAGGTACCGACCTGCCCTGATATACTACGTAAAATGTCGGCATGTTTCAAACCAAATGTTATTCTGCTAGTTCCCATAATATTAGGTTGATAAAAAAGTTTTGTCGCAATAATTTCAATATAATTTATTTATTTATATATCTTACACAAAACATTGCTAATCAACAATACATTCGCCATTGGTTCCTATGACACTCGACCATCTAGTTGGCAATTCATTTATTCCCTTTGCCCAAAACTGCGGAGGCGGGGACTCAAAAAATTTGAAACATCCAGTCTGAGATCGTCGACGTTTTTGAAAGTTTTGTTCCTCAAATATGCCTTCAAATGTCTGAACATATGATAGTCAGATGGCGCGATGTCGGGAGAGTATGGTGGATGAGGAACGGTATTTCAGTGAAGCTCAGTGATTGTTTTGTGGGTTTCCTTTGCGACATGGGGTCTCGCGTTGTCGTGGAGAAGGTGCACAATCGCGCGTCTTGGCCGTTTTTCTCTTATAGCTTTTGCCAATTCCTGGATATTCTCGATGTATCGTGTAGAGGAGATCGTCTTGCCTACAGGGAGAAAATTGTAAAACAGCATTCTCTTTGCGTCCCAGAAACAGTACAACAAAATCTTTTGTGAGTGACGATCAGGTTTCGGTTGGTGTGGCGATTTTTCTCCGATAGGAAGCCAATAGGCTAGACGCGTTCTGTTATCATACAATACCCAGCTTTCTTCTCCCCTCACAAGATCTTCTAAAAACTCCTTGCGATGATGGCGAAGCAAGAGAGACTGGCAGATGGTCACGCGGCAGTTCTTATTGGCATCAGTGAGACGGTGTGGTATCCATTGAGCTAGACCCTTCCTGTATCCCAAGTTGTGTAAGTGATTTACTATTGACGGTTGGGTGCAGCCAACTTCTCTCGCTAGCTCGTGCGTACTTGCTTCCGGTTTTTCGTTGATGCAGCGAAGTAATGCGTCTTCATCGCAGGTCGACGGTCGTCCGGAACGTGCCTTATCTTCAAGGCTTGAGTCTCCAGATTTAAAACGATTGAACCAACACTGGACTGTTCGATGAAAAACTACGTTCTCGCTGAATGCATCCTGAATATTTTTAGCAGTTGTGCTTGCGTTCGTGCCGCACCACCACTCGTAAAATATGATCGCTCGAAGTTGTTCCTGCGAGATCGAAGCCATTTCTGTCCACTAGAACGCGCGCTCGTCCTTTTATACCCTGTCACGTGGAAGAGTAGAAAACCTTCTAGAATATTCTCGTCATAGCTCGATGTCATATTGCGTCAATACGTAAAAAACATTTTTAAAATTTTTGCGCCAACACTTTTTTATCAACCTAATATATGCGTCGCATTTCTTCGTATAGGTACCTCGTTGTTCAACCGAGAGTAAAAGATTCAGATTCTTCAGAAACGGAAAGAGCTGATCCGCCCAATATACCAACGTCGTCGACTTACCCTCTGTCAGTTATTTCGGAAAACTAGTACGTATGACTTAATAATATTTTTATTAAGGGAACATAATGATAGCATCACAAAATAAGAAGTAAAGCGAAAATTTGGTTTAATCTGTTGTATCAATTTTGTGTGTCCTAATTACCTGATCCGAATTATTAAGACAATTTATATAGATCTGTAATTACAATGTACTCCTCTTTATATCTGCGAAAATATGGCCATTTCAATCTAAAACATACAGATCATAATTTCTGTAGGTATGCCAAAGCGGATTCTGATGGTTCTGAACGGATTACTACTGCTGTCGCTACTACTGACCAAGTAGCTGAGGATTCCAATTCGGATCAGGTGGATGAACCAGCACAAAAGCGACTTAAATCCTACCATCAAAGATTTAGACATGGTTGGCAGCACAGCTTTTCATAGCTGGAAAAAAGGTCAGATAAATCGTTTTGCACAGTATATGTAAAAACGATTCATGGTGGGATCGCGCACTTGAAATGACACGAGGCTACCGATCACCACAAAGAAAATATAAAAAAGGCTGATAGAACTGTCAAGATTGATGAACATTTCACCAACAAAGTACAACGACAAGAAAAGCTGGTCAAATCGGCTGAATTGTAGCTCACGATGTTTTGCACGAACATATTTTGCCCTTCCTCTTGATGGATCACTTGCCAAAGCTCATTTCATCTGTATGCTCGGATTCGAAAGTAGCGAGCGCGATCAAATGCTGCAGAACAAAAGCGACGAACTTAATAAGGGACGTTATGGCCAAAGACCAATTATCAACCATTTCGGACAAATTGAGACACTGTGTTTTCAATAATAATTGATGAAACGACAGATATCAATACAGAAAAATCGCTTCGTATCGTAGTACGCTTTTACGATAGTGGCGAATGCAAGGATCGATTTTTTGGGCTAATCAAAGTACAATCCTGTACTGCGGAAAATATCTTCAACGCAATCTACGACTACTTCGAAGAAAAAAACATTCCTATAACGAATATGATTGGTTTGTTTGGGTTTTCAGAAATTCGTGATGAGAAGATTGCAATACTGCACTGATTCCAATGGCAATCACTTTGAACATCTATTGTGAATAAAGGTAATTTCACATAAAAATAAAGTTCATGTCACTTGTTCATCTTAAATGACCTTGAACGACTTTGACCCCAAAATGGTTTTTCTGCAGTTTTCGATGCTCTACAAGATAGTTGAAAAAAAAGTACCGTTCCATTTTAAAACGTGGAGGTGACCTTTACTGTGCGACAGCGCCTCCACAGAGATAAAAAACGATCGCATTTGATGACCCCTTTCGTACGGTACAACTTTTGTTTTAAACATTTTTTTGTGACGTCGATAATTACAGAGATATTCAAGGTGGCAACAGTGAGTGCCTCACTCTGTGTGTGTATATATATATAATATACGTAAGTAGTCCGTGTAGCCTTCCCCCTTTCAGTCTATTACGTTTTAGTACGTTTTTGTGCTGCCATCTAGTACGGAATAAAGTCTTGGGCGGGCAACACTACATCCTAGATCAGCTACGTCACGCGAATTACTTCTCCGTGTTCGATTTAGCATCCGGGTTCCATCAGATCGAAATGAATCCGGAAGATAAACCAAAAACCGCTTTCTCTACTCCGTATGGGCATTATGAATTTTCGAGAATGCCTTTTAGGCTTAAAAATGCGCCGGCGACCTTACATCGCTTAATGGATGTCGTGTTGAGTGGACTCCAAGAAGTATTCCTCTTCGTCTGTCTCGACAACATCGTAATTTATGCCAAGGGTTTAGAGGAGCACGGTAAAAAAATCCAGCATCTAATGGAACGATTGCGCAAAGCTAATCTCCGCTTGCAACCGGATAAATGCGAATTTCTCAGACCGGACGTCAATTACCTCGGGCATACAATTGGAAAAGACGGATTGAGACCAGATCCTAACAAACTATTGGCAGTAAAAGATTTCCAATTCCTAAAGTTGTTATAAACATTCGACAATTCCTAGAACTAACGGAATATTACTGTAGGTTCATCAAGGACTTCTCAAAAATCGCGAAACCGCTAACTCGACTCTTCTAACACAAGGTCGATTTTGAATGGACGGAAGAAACACAAAAAGCTTTTGAAATTCTCAAAAATAAGCTCTGTCAAGCTCCTATCTTGCAGTACCCTGACTTCGAGAACCCGTTCATTATGACAACAGAAGCTTATTACCGCCTTAGGTGGAATCTTATCACAAGGCGAAATCGGGAAGACAAACCGATCGCATATACATCGTGCATACTACGCAGGACAGCCCTTCGCTACGCACGTGCGAAAAAGAAGCAGTGGCAATTATCCATAGCCTCAAAGCCTTTAGGCCTACATTTACGGTAGGAAGTTCACTCTCGTAACTGAACATAAATCCCTGATCTGGTTTAAAACAGCCAAAGACGCGAACGCACGTGTCCTAAAATGGCGACTCAAACTCTCAGAATACGACTACGACGTTGTGTGCAAGCCAGGTATATCAAATTGAAATGGTGCCTTGTCGTGTAATCCGATTGAAAATTTAGAAGAGATTGCAACCAGTCCTTACTGCGAACGGAAACAAGCCGGAGACGCGTTACAGGATATATGCCGTTAACTAGCAGAGACTAGCGATGGCGATAGCGAAAACAAAAGCCCAACAAGCTTCACGACTTACAAGGCAACGTTGTGAGATCGATGTCTCCGATTTTGATGAAAATTGGCATGCTTGTAGAATGGGTAAAAATAGGCCGCACGTATTTTTTTATATCGGCGGAACCCGATTTTTAAGTGTTGAAAATTACCCTCGAAAATTGGGGTGTTTTTCGTTTTTCGTCGATAACGTTTCAACGGTACGCGATATGGAAAAACTTCAAATTGCAACAAGGTTTTTTTCGTGTACTATACATTGGAGATGAGAACGATGCAGATAGCAACAAATTTCATATTGTTTATTGCAAAAATGCAATTTTTCAACCGTATCTCCGAGAATTTTTAATCGATTGGGATGTAAATTTGCGTACATGTAGAGAATGGAAAAGTGCGGATACAGATTTTTTCTTTTTCCGATATCTCACAATTAAGGGGTTGAAACTGCCCGTCGATTTTTTTGCCAAGACCATCGTATTATCAGCTAGCCTTTTGGCATTTCGGTCTAAATTCACGTCAATATACATTCGTGTTATGACGCAACTGCATATTTGTAACATTCCAGCCCCTCTCCCCCAACCCCCAGCCCAGGCCCCCTCTCAAAAGGCAAACGTTCAAAGTACTTACCGTGCGACATGGACGAAAATTTGTAGAAATAAAAATGGGTTAAAATCAAGTACAATCAGTCAAAAGAGTGGATACACATTTTCTCGTTTTGGCGCAACGACACTCTTAAGGGGTCAACGCACCCTTAACAACTTCGTTCTTTCTATAGCTCGTGAACGGGCCGAAATAAAAATAAAGTTCGATAGGAAAAAATGTTGTATTCTTCGACTACTAGACGTTCATGATGATAATGATGAGTACAACAATGAATGGCGTTTTGTTTATTGCAATAATTCGTGAATTACTTGTGAAAAATCACCCTTCAGTTTTCCACTAATATGGGCAGAGGCAAGGATCGCAATCACGGACTGACTTCGTGCTTCGGGAAGCAACTGGATTACAATTGTATATTTACGAAGAAATTCTCCCCCGCCACGTACTGCCTTTGAAGATTACAACACAATGGGAAAAGTGTTCTCACGCTTACTCATTTAGGAAATTTTTTAAATGGATTATACTTATTACAATAATGATAGTCATGATAAAAGTGTTTGAAACAAAGAGATTTCTTACACCACGCACAAGTGATAATAGCTGCTTCGCCGCATTTATGGCATGTCGGTACATTTTGTGAAAAGCAAAATTCTACCGGATTTTCGAAGTTTGGTGGTCTTTCTTCTTCGTACCCGCTTTTGTACCACGCATATTTGAAAAGATTTGTAAACCGTGGAGAAGAAAACTGATTGTGTGTAAGAGATTGTAATTTAACAATATCGTCTCTCAAATGCAGATTGACATCGTAATTGTATAATATTACTGCGTCTGAAAAGTGTTTGACGAAGTTTTTCCATACACGGAAGCCATAAACATCAAGGGGCTGTATCATTCCAGTCGTACCTGCAAGAATTACTAATTATCTAAAGGACTGATTGTCTACAGAACTAATGAAACTGGCGCAATATATTTACCTGCTGGAATGGTTAAAACTTTAATATCTTTCCCTTGCATATCCATTTCTTTAAATGCAGTTGGACATTGACCGCTCCAAGAATCCAGAAGTATTACCGATTTTGGACCCGTATTGGGAATATATACTTCTAGGAACCATTGCTTGAAATTATTAGTCGTCAATTTTCCAGATTTCGAAGCCAATAGAAATATATTTTCGGCTCTGAACATAGTTTGTTCCACTCGAGGACCAAATTTGCCGGTAGGTTCGTTTAAAACGATCAACATAGGTGCCAAAAGCTTGCCACTCGCAGAAACCAAAGGCTGTATAGTATAACTGTGTGTTGTTGATGTTTTCGATTGCACGACTGCCTCAACGGATTTCTGCACTGCTTTCGCCAATATGCGGCCTGTATGTAGCTCTAAATTCAATCCACTCTGATCAGAATTAAATGTGTTTTCAGCCCCAGAACTTTATCTTTATTTCGACAACGAGAAAATGTGTATCGACTGTTTTGACTGATTGTACTTTCTTTGTAACCCATTTTTATTTCTAGAAACGTTCGTCCATGCCGCACGGTAAGAACTTTGAGTGTTTGCCTTTCGAGAGGGGGACCGTTGGGGGGGAGGGGCTGGAATGTTACAAATATGCAATTGCGTCATAACACGAACGTATATTGACGTGAATTTAGACCGAAATGCCAAAAGACTAGCTGATTATAAGATGCTCTCGGCAAAAAAATCAACGGGCAGTTTCAACCCCTTAATTGTAAGATATCGGAAAAAGAAAAAATCCGTATCCGTACTTTTCCATTCTCTACATGTATGCAAATTTACGTCCCAATCGGTTAAAAATTCTCGGAGATACGGTTGAAAAAATTGCATTTTTGCAATAAACAATATGAAATTTGTTGCTATCTGCATCGTTCTCATCTCCAGTGTATAGTACACGAAAAAATAAACATTGTTGCAATTTGAAGTTTTTTCATATCTCGTACCGTTAAAACGTTATCGACGAAAAACGAAAAACACCCTAATTTTCAAGGGTACTTTTCAACCCTTAAATATCGGGTTCCGCCGATATAAAAAAATACATGTCACCTATTTTTACCCATTCTACAAGCATGCCAAATTTCATCGAAATCAGAGACATCGGCCTCGCAACGTTTCCTTGTTAGGTAAACATTGACCAAGCCCTCATTAAACAAAAATTAATGTCGTCACCCGCTCGCAAGCGAACTACGACACCCCTCCAAACCAAAGAAAAACAGAACGTCAGGCCAAAGAAGCACTTGGCGATCATGCACCGGTAAAGGCCGATGCACCCTCAACAACAGGGGAAAATGTCCATTCCGAACCCCGGCACCTTACACGCCGAAACCGTAAGGTCGTGAACGAAAAAAGTAGTAGCGATAAAACAGAAGCCGAGGTTATAAGACCCGCACGTGTTAGGCGCTCCACGAAGGGTATTGACCGAAAAACAGCTGAGGGCCCTAGCCAGCGTAAAGCATCTTGTATCCCTAATTCCCAAATTTCCTCTGATTCTAATTCAAACGATCTAACAGATTCTAATTCCGATTCAGTTGACTCGCAATCCTCCGAAGATGAGATACCTCTGACTCACGAAACAAAGGTACCTGAATTCCGAATTGCTAATTGTGTCACGACGAAGGAATTCATTTCCGAAACGATCACCTAGTGTATTTTGCCGATTCAGCTGGGAAACCATGCAACTCTGGAGTACAAAAATTATTGGAATTGAACAAACTTCCCCTCTGGAAAGATTTGACAGTAAGCCAAGCCTACAGTAAAAAAGTTGGCAAAAATATAATATTGCATTAATTATCAAAGGCAAGAATTCTGGATAGTTATCCTTCATATTAGAGGCCATTAAAGAGAGCGCAAAAAAAGTTGGGAGACCTGGGCGAAAATCTCCAACTCGAATCGTGGAGCATTTGTCACACAAATCACGTCGTACACATGTTATGGACTGACGTCATGAACATCATAAAAGAATCATTCATGAACAGTCAAATAAAAATAATAATTTGCTTGGGGACTCTATACTACGTGCTAATTGGAAAACGAGATTCCATTTTTTACGAAATGCACAAATCACCAATCGGAGGTCACAAAGGTGTCTCAAAAACATACAACAGAATTAAACGAGAATATTTTTGGGAAGATTTTAAATTTAATGTCCAAAGAAGAATCCAACAATGCTTAGAGTGTCAACTAAAAAAATTAGTCGGAGTCAAAACAAAACAACCGATGATTATAACGGACACTCCGGGCACAGTCTTTGAAAAAATATCAATGGTCATAGGAGGATCAATGCAACGTACGTCGAATCAGAACGAGTACATCCTCACTATCCAAGATAATCTCTCGAAGTATTGTGTCGCGATTCACCTCCCAAATGCACTAGCCACAACGGTAGCCGATGCATTTATAAAGAGATTTGTATGCGTTTTTGATGCAACCAAGGCGCTATTCACAGATCAAGGAAGTAACTTTTTGAGCGGTCTCATGAAACCGGTCGCAAAACGATTTCGTATCAAGCGATGTCGAACGACCACGTTTCATCCTCAATCCAATGGATCCCTCGACAGATCTCATCATGTACTGGCCGAATTTTTGAAACAATATACGGACAAAGGCAATGAATGGGCTCAATGGCTAGAATTAGCAACGCTCTCGTATAACACAAGTGTTCATGAAAGTACGAAGTATACTCCGTACGAAATAGCCTTTGGTAAATTAGCGAGAGTTCCATCGAGCGAACCACTTCGAGAATCAGATCAGTTACCCACTTATCGCGGGTATTTAATTGAATTAATCACGACAATAGACGGAATCAGAAACCTCGCCTATGAAAATCTAGTCTCGTTCAAACATCGTTCGAAGAAATATTACGATAAGAACGCTAATCCCGAGGGTTTTAAGGTTGGAGATTTTGTCTACCTCCAAAAGGGTTCCAAACCAGGTAAACTCGGTGATCGTTATACAGGACCGCATAAGGTCTTAGAATAACTGAATGAAGGAAATGTAAAAATTCAATACAATAACAAGACACGAATAGTGCATAGAAACCGATTGCCGTACTTGCACATTAACACTGAAACCGAAAACGAAAAGAAACACAAACTAACCAGAGACAACGAATCCGATTTCAATGCTAATTAAATAAGTAACCATAATAATTACACTGTTTTTAGATGGCCTTTATCAACCTACTCAGTAACATCTACCGACATCACTTTTGCACTCGGAACCAGAAAAACAAACAAATCAAATTTGTGGTTACAGTATCCTCTGTATTCAGTGGATACTGTAACCACTGAATACAGCGGATCGGGTGTTCTGAATACAGAACACCCGAAATTGGTTGAATTCGAGACTCGCCGAACTCATTCTTTCACAGCTCGAAAGAGATTTCCAGTCGCGAACCTAGATATATTCTTTATATTGTATTATAAAATTATTATATTACAATATGCCTAAGCAATAGTGTAGCAAAGAGCGCCAAATGATCCAAAATCGTTTTGTGTTTAGCGATACAAGCCTCGGACGGATTACACACAACTTGATGAAAGAGCCGGGCTATCTAACGGTAGTTGCTGGCACAATAGTACACGTTATTCAATGTATAACGACAGAAGTAACCAGACCAGGTTAAAAGTACGTTACCATCAATTGCCTGTCACTCGTGAGAATGAAACATATTCCCTTACTCCTCGAACGCACATATTGTCAATGAGACAAACGCAAACGACCTTCACCTCCCTACTTATCCCATCTTACTTCTTGGGGACACCTAGTACAAATTCATATTTGTTCCGATCAAAGTCACACCGCCTGCAAGCATGAAGGTGACGACAAAGTCTACTTGGCGATACACCAATCCTGCATCACTAGCATCATGTGGCACCCGTTCCAAAGAAGATATCGACAACATACGAGAATGCATAATGTTTCCCGTAGAAATCCCGCTGTCCTAAACAATATGGCACGGGGCATAAGTGGTAAAAACATTGTGAACCAAGGAGAGAAGTCCAGATGTTACCCATCATGCGAGTAATCATGCTCATCGCAGATACACATCGCGGCCTACATACTGTGTACGGCTGGTCGATTTACCTCGTCGGTGTCGTATGAGACTTAGTTATACACCTCTTGATGCACACGGCTAAACGACCCAAGAAGAAAACGTCAATGGTGGAAACTGATCAAGAACTTCATAAACTCGTGACGGCCCCTTCAGTCAAATCAAAGAGTCACCCCAAGACCAACGCTGCAACGCATGATCTAAATCAACATCTCCGATCGTTCAAGGTACGATCAACCTCCTCAGCCACGTTCCGTTCCCTTGAGTTGGCACAAGAAGACATTCAAGTTTCAAAACGACCATTCTAATAATGTACAATAGCCTTTTTCTCTATCCTCATTATTATTGCTCTTTTAACCCTGTCAAGGAAGATGAGTTGAAATAAGTAAATAAGTATCTATGCATAAGAAACAATAAAGAGGAAAAAGCCGTACATATAAATCTCATAGTGCAGTAAAAAAGTATATATGGATTAAGAAAAAAAAAAACATTTCGTACGAAAATCTATTAAAAAAAACTTTCTTATAAGGCAATAATCAAATTTATACGTACGTCATAAGAGTAGGACAACCATAAGTTACACCGCCATATTATACACTAATCTCCGACCATAATAGAGTCACGTTGTAAGTCGATAAATGACAATGCCAATTCATACTATCGTGCCACTATATTTTTTATTGCAATCCTAAAGGGAGGAGGTGTCACGTCGCGACCAAATGCGCACTATGTATTTATTTTTCTCGCTTTCCCTTATCTTGTTGAGCTCCGGCGAAGATGCAGGGTCCACGCGATTTCCCATGGAATTCGTGAACAGCAACTAAGCCTAATACGCGCATCAGCGGGATTCTCGTTGTTTGACGGATCTTAATATTTTTCTTTGGAGTCAGGCCGTCCACGGCGGAAATGTAGCCTATCGATAATACAATAAGTAAGCGTCTCACGTACTTTCCCACGCTAGACCACAGTTGTATTAACCACATCAAGAATAAATACATGTGCAGAACGAAAGGACCACCAGAACACTCGAATCGGCAAACCGACCGTCATAAAACACCACGTGCACTCGCGAGCCTTAGTCAACATACCCTATCTCGAGCGTGCGTTCTTGCCGCCGACAAGGCCCCTTTTTCCTTCCCGTATTTTTCCATCTTCTCAGATAAAGAGACGCAGCTCCAATTCCTGGAAATCGAGCGACGGTTGTGACTATCGCAACGTACTTCCTGCTCCCACTCTCATCTCGACCAATAATGCGAGTTGTTA
>OX632365.1:12402413-12521398 GCA_951751655.1 Ophion costatus | reverse complement strand
GAACGGTGGTGAGAACGAACAAAAAAAAGAAAGAATTCACAGAAGAAGCACGTGTGTCCAGGAGACCGGTTCTCGTCGGCTGTTCGCCGAATAAATGAGGGGGGACTTTTTTCCCTCGACTTCGGTGTTTCATTAAAGCATATTAATTGATTTTTAAAATAGATATAGTTGCTGAGTTTTCCTGAATATTTTGAAGATGGTATAAAGAATAAATATTTCGCGGTTATCGATTTAATAATAGTAACAAATATTAGTATTACTACTACGACTAATAATAATAATGTTAGCGATAATATTAATAACATCAGCAAAAATATCAATACTGATAATACTTATGAAATTAATAATAACAGTAATAGGCCATTAAAATATGAATACACGGTGGTGATTGCGGAATGGCCGATAAAAATACGACATGTAAGCTGCAAGCTTTGCGATTGTTCAAACGTAAGAAATTTAAAAAAACAATATATATATACGTGTGCGTGCGTACGTGCGTGCGCGCGCGCGTGTGTATGTGTGTGTGTGTTCGCGGGTGTACAGAAAGGGATAAGAATATATATTAAATAGAAAACTTTAATTATAGCTCGCATCATTTCGTTGCACATCAGGGCCATAAAAAAGGAACCAAAAAATGGGGTCCATCTTTCGCGATTCTATCAATTAAAAGGACGACCAAAATGCATATAAAATAGAAATATTAGTAAATATCAATAGAATGAAGGCGAATGATAGGCGAATTTAGAAATAACAATTATGACTTATCGTCGTACCTTTGAGGGCCCACATTTCGTGATTCTTAAGGGCAGCGACGTATCTCGTAATGTCACGTCCACATTCATTCCCAACCGGATACTCTCCCCTTTCCCAATTGGTCGCAAGATTTTTTGAGCTGTAAACGTCGAGGATCTCGGATATGGTGGTCCAATTACGCGAGATCGTTTCGTCACTGAGATCATTGTGTTCGGGCAAACTTCGTGTCCGGTGTACCGAGCTCCGGAGAAGATCGGTATCGGCGAGATCAACGATTGGATCTTTCGCGAGAACAGCCACCCCTAGAAACGTCACTAGGATCGAATAACACTTCATTTCACTGGTCGTCTCCTATCTTTCCCAAAATATTCCGCTCTCTCTCTCTCTCTCTCTCTCTCTCTCTCTCTCTCTCTCTCTCTCTCTCTCTCTCTCTCTCTCTCTCTCTCTCTCTCTCTTTTTCTTTGTTACTTTCACCCAGAATTCTCCCGACACGAAAGAAAAATTAAACAAAAACAACATCCACCGAATTCACGATAACGATTTATCCGATCTTTGGTCACGTCTTTATCCTAGAGACGCTTGGAGCGAGTTCACGAAGCATTAGAACTAATATCGATGCATACAAATCGGAGTAAACACTGTCGCGAGCGATCGCCAAGCACGACACGACTTTGCCGATCTTGTTTTTTTTTGTATCGCGTGTCGATTGATTTATCATATATGCGTCGTCATAACGTATTTTTGTAAACTTATTTAGGCGAACTATTAATTAATTTCCTGTCCCCCTCTCGGAGAACAAAGGAACGAACGCGGTGGGAAAAAGAAAATCGGTATGGTATTGTAAAGCGTTGCTCCCGGCACTTGTTTCGGCGATGGCGACCGACGAACTGTTTAACGTGCAGAACACGAGAGACAGGTGGAGAAATGGTTCTTTGCCCAGTCTCGTGTCTTTCGAATAGAGCCGACTCGCTTGTATCCGGGCTCCTCCTCGTTCGGGCCCACGGGGAACAAGCAAGAGATAGCCCCCGCGCGGCCGCCTCGTCACCGCGTTCTCACTCTACCTGCAATGGTGGGGACAAACGGTGAAAATCCAAAAAACGATCTCATCGAAGAATCCGAGAATCTTTGTATTCTCCCTTTCCTCTGCAGGCTCGCCATTTTTTTCTAATTCCTTCTACATTCAAGGATACTCGTCGTTTATCCCGGGACCGGTTACCATCAACATCAACGGCTCATTACCAATCGAAATTCTTTCGGCAAAGAAACTTCTACGAACAAATCGTTCGTACTTACAATTGAAGTCCGCTTTCTTAGATTTCAAGTAATTATTACGAATGGGCATACTACTTGTGGTCGACATCACTCCGTGACCCTTGTACCATTCTTCTTAAGATTTAGCTTAATTATTATTATTATGTATATTCGCACACATAAAATTTTTTTCTCGTATTAACTCATCGCCCCGTCAATGAAGAAATATTGAATTTGGTCGACACGCGGTCAAGATCATTTTTACGTCGCTGTATTTATAATATACAAAAAGGGCATCTCGTTTTTATTTTTTCACGTAAATGGTTGACGGACGAAGTGAAAACGATCGTTTTTATGGGTGACGTAAGGCAAAGGTAGCTCCATCGAATGTAGAAGAAAAAACCACAAGCTATCATTTTTCTCGTTATTAAGTGCAGGGAGAACTATGCCGGTGATAAGTAACATTGAACGCTCTGGAAAAATAAGCGTATTGTAGGTCACGGAATATGTATCGAACGTGCTACACATCTAGCTATAGAGAAAAAGGTATAGTTCGGTTTTAAAAAATCAACGTCATTTCACTTGACGCGTCTTCAATGAATTCTGATGAAATATGCCGGGATATATTTTTTTTTTCATTTTCGGCAGGTTTATTACGGGGAAAAAAACATTTCCTCCTGCGAGGAAACGGAGGGGAGTACGTAACGAAATTATAACCGGGCAGTGAATAAAACGTGAGAAGACGAACGTGGAATGTTTGTGGCCACGATTCGGCTGGTACGTCGGGTCCACGAGCAAGCGAGAGATTTAATAATCATCGAATCGAACTCATACGTAATGATTGTGGACGCACGTAAGCGCAGTCGTTTACGTGATCAAGATACATCGAATACTATATTAGTTTCGAACGTGTGTTCGACTCATGTGTCTAACTTTGGCGAACGTTCATTTATTGATTTGGACAAAAAAGATATCCCATTGGAAATCGATTTTTAGCGGAAATGCAAAAACAATCGCGTCACTGCTTGCTCGCAGGAAGTCGGTCTGTTTTGCCTATTCATCATATCTTAATAGATAGAGATTATGTACCTCAATAGGGGAGAGAGAGGGGGGGAGAGATTTTATAAGGTAAGGTGAAAGATAGGAATTCACGAGTCATCTTCGTCAGTCTTAGATTATGCATTCCTTCAGCAAATCTCTCCGCGTAGTTGCGCAACGATATTACCCGAACGTTATTACCTGTAAATCGAAATTATTTCCCAGTGGCATCAGACCGCTGACGCCCTAACTTTTAGTCCTTTTTCAAACGTGACAATCATGTTTGTATATCACTTTTTTCGCTTGCACAGTGAGAACCTATGTTCAGAAGAAATTAATTTTTCTCGAGATTTCAATGGAAATACGTCCAGAATGTGACAAAATGTCGAAAAATCTTGTTTACAAAGATTGGTCCGCAATATTCAGAAAAGGCTTGAAAATGTCCAAATTTTGTTCCATCGGGTTCGAGTTTTTATACGCGAGCAGTAGTAGTAAAAAAAAAGTTTGAGATTCATTATTGAAAAAAATCGGTCAGACGATTTAGATTGGATAAAAAATGTCGAACTAAAAAATACACAGTACACTCATGAAGCTACTTTAATTTTGAGATATGGGCATGCAAAAAATTATTAAAAAATTATATAAGAGCTTTGATGGTTATGTGATATAAAATATTGAATGTTTGGAAGCATAATGATGCATGTTTCTAAATTTGTTATATATCGCGTGATTTTTCTTACCCGTCTAGAGTATTATGCTGCGATTGTTTATAAATCGTGTGCACTCGTGCACATTGTTTGGTTACACTTTTATTTCTTGCAGCAAAGCTATGTCTACGAGGCATCTCTACGAGTTGTCGCAGTGACAAAAGTGGCTCAATATACTGACTTCAATATCCTGTTTGCGGGTCGTTTTCCCCCTCACAAAGGTAACTTTGGGAAATGCGACGTGGAAACAGGATATTGAAGTTTGCATTGTCGAAACACAACGGAAATTTCGTCGCTAATTTTTTTTTTTGGCAACCTTGCACTATACGATATCGTTTCAACGTTTTTTGAGAATTCGTATTAGAGATGTACAGCTCAAACGTGCAATTAACGATATTGGACGATCGAGAAAATAAAAAAATGAAGAGTATTTACGGTGCACTCAAACAATTAAAAATGCAATATCATTGTTGAAGCGATTGTTTAATTTCTACTTGCTACATTTGTAAGACGCGTTAGTTAAGAACGAAAAACAATATACCTTCGTGCAATAGCTCTGCTCTATGATTTTAAGAGTATCACGGAAACGTAGCCAAATTAGCGTGCATTTTTACCACGAGAGTATTAGAAAAAGCCTATTTTAACATTCTGTATTTCATGCACAACCGTTCACCGAAGAATAACGCAATTTTCAATCATATTTTCAGATTACATTAAATATTTTGTTTGCCTGTGTTCGAGTACACTGCTTCGAAATTGTAAGCAAAGATGAGTTTTGACGGTTACTAGACGGCCGGCACTTTGATTTCGAAATCGTTTGTTTCAAGGTTCTCTCATGGACCAATATTAATTCAAGCCTATACATGCGGAGATTGTATTTACATATTGCACGCGCGCGTGCGCGCGCGCGCACACACACACACGCATTTATATATGGAATTTCAAACATATTTTTCACGTCTCGGATTACCTTTGAATGTGAACGCTGATAATAAATCTCCCATAGCTCAAGTTCGAACTCTCCTGTTCGCAAATATACACGAATCGTTTACAACGCCATGCTCGTGGAAGAGCAACTCGCATGACATCCTTTCTTGCGATATGTGGAAAAGAGATTCGTAACCAAGCACCACCTACAATTTTCATTACATTATTGTACATCGTCTTTGACGCAAGTTCTATCTGGGACCACATGTCATTAAATGCTGTGTTCGATGGCGCGTAAATTTTCTTTTTCCTGCTGCAGCCATGATTTTTTTACTCCCGTTGCCGATTCGAGATATTGCTAATTCCTTTGTGGACATAAAAATATGATTCAGTAATATACAGCAATACCTCGCCGAATTTAATTCCACGGGAAGTGCTAAATAAGCTGTTTTGTGTTATCGTGGTCGTGAATTTTGCATGGTTGAAACGCAACGAAAATTCGTTTTATTTTTTATCAATCTTGTCGTCACCCTACATACGTTTTGGCAAATTTAAGTTGTCGAATTTAGAAAAAAATGATAAAAACGGTCGAGTGATTCTCTCGTAGCGTAAAACTATCAACAAAATTTAGCAACGTTATTAACGATAGTAAGTTAATGTTAATAGAATTAATTCTCGTCGCATCCCATCGTTGCAAACTCTAACACCATAACAGTTTCGAAGTAGGGAGGTCTCCGAAATACGAAAGGGTGACGAAGTAAAATACGACTTATAGAGACATTTGCTTTGCAGAGGATGAGTTTATTTGAGTTTGTGTACTTATTGTCCGGGTTAGTATAGAGACATTCGAATTGTTCAAGTGAGTGAAAGTACATTCAATTTATAGTAGCAAATATTAACGAAGACTACTATCCTGGAGCACGGAAAAAGGGTAAAGTTTGATAATTTTTCATGGATAATCAGTTGGTAGAATAAAAATCCCTTTCACTGGCCGAAATGTACATATCTTCAAGTCTCTTTGGAAATTTATTCACAAGATTTTGTAAGAAATTGGCCTCGCCGAAACTGTCAGCAGTGAGTTACCCTTGTCTGATAACGCCCTGCGACCGGCAAGAGTCCGCCTCCAATTTGTTACTTGCAACGAAAATTCAAAATAACTCGAACCATTGATAAAAGTTGCCTTCAAAGTACGTAGAGAGATCGAAAGATATCGATTTTTCATAAAATGTTGCATGTTCAAAAAAAATATTCTCGGCAAAAAAAACGCTGGGAACAACTTTTTTCGGAAAATCTTTCAACATCTTAAGAATCCTCGGCGCACTTAAATGTTATGAGGTTATAAAAAAAATGTTGCAAGACTCTTTCAAATAAAGAGGACGCGCGTCGTCAGACTTCGGTACCACTGTCTTGTCGCAAAGTCTTGAAAAAAAATTAGTGAAATAACTTGTAGATACATATGTAGAGTAAAGACCACTAAACGGAATTCTCATCCTATCAACTGTTTATCTATGAAAAACTGTCGAAATTCACCCTTTTTCGTGGTCTAGACTGGTAGTCTCCCGCAAACGATCTAGAGATCCCGACTAAGTGAGCTTTGGTCGGCGAATGAGACGGGAATGTTCTGAATATGAGATACATACGGGGGTGATTGATTCACGAAGGTTCGACTGTAGAAATTGGGCCTGAACACACAGCAATACATTGAGATAAGAAAAACAAGAAAGAAACGGAATTCTACGCTCGGTAGATTTTTCTCGCGATTAAAACGAATAGTGTGTAAATAAAATAACAAGGCATTGTGGGAAAGAAAATGCCTGATATTCATAAGATTGTACGGTGGAGCCGCGTCAGTACTCCGCTTCGCTATCCGAACGTACGTCCGGGAGTATACAAATCTTGGAACCTTGCGTCAGAGTCGAACAAGTTTCGATGGCCTGGCCCAGGGCTCCATCTCCAGCGAGCTGCGAGAACATTCATCGGGTCCCATGGTAGAGCGCCTTGCGGGGAAAAGATCTTTCAATTTCCGATTTCTCTTTTCGAGGCACTCGTCTTGCGCGTTCGCGCGCCACTGCTGCGTCCGTGACAGCATACTTATATTTATTCGCAGCTCTATCTAATTTTCTCGATTAGACGATTCGAAAACATTCGTAGCGATCGAGCTAAGACGAAAAATGCGAAGGACACGGCAATAAAAATTCAAGGGCAACGGGCTCGTTACTCCCCGTGAACAGCGCACGTACGCAGGCGTTTTGTTCGCAGGGAAAAGAATAACTTACTCAATCAATTCTTTATTGACACGAATAATAATTATTATAATAATAATAATAGGCATTCAAAAAATAATCGAATGTACGATGATATTGATGACCGTCCCTCGTGCCGCCAACAACCCCTATTTACTGGGGTACACGAGCGAGAAATTGTTTCGGGTCGCTCACCCATTCGTTTTTCACGACTTTATTAGGGAACTAGTTTAAAAGCTTCGCGTAGACCCTTCAAGCGCGGCAGGCAACTTTTTTTTTACTGAAGGACCATAAGATAGCATTATCACTAAATATTTCCAGCGCTTAAGATACTATAGTCAACCACGAAAAAATATCGAGTTTTTGGATGCGGTTGGTAAAAAAGAACATCCGACCAATTTCTGGTCTTTGCCCGGTATTTCGCTGTGCATATTATAAAAAGTAATAATCTATCACAATAATTAAAAAAAATCTTGAATATCACCGGAAGCGGGGACCGAGTTATCGATCCTGAGGATGCTGTCCAACGGATCTCCTTAAAACACTATGTTCTTGTGAAAAATCTTGATCAATTGGTTGTGCGAGTTGTCGAAGTCTGTTTTTCATATTTTACAGTAATTATTATTCTGGTTTTAGTCTACCACGAAAATCTGAGTAAAACTAGCAGTACTGCAATTGTGTGTGTCTCTAGCATTGCGTACATATGTTGTGTTGAAAAATCGTAGAAATATTGAGAAATAAAAACATTTGACTGAAGTCACGTGAACAATTATGAAGAATTTGTATATGAATACGAAAAAAAGTTAAACAAAATTTAACGACTAGGGTTAAACTTTTTTTGTTCTTGACAAAACAAGTTATGAATAAACAAATGGATAATTGTCAATTTAGAATTAGAGGAAATTATCGTCTCGATTATTAGGACGGAGAAGAGAAGTTGATAAAACTTCCTTATCTGTAAGGTACTTGGAGAACTTTGGGGGGCTTTGTTTTGGGAATTGATTGGGCCGTGCTACCTATGATTTCACCTTGCTGAGACCCATTGTACTAATATTAGAAAAAACTTCTTTACACAAAAAGTCATTTAGACCTACACATAAAAATATTTTAATCCCCGTAATGAAAAAGTACTTGGCTTTGTTACTCAGAGTGGGTTCTTATATTCACTTAGGAATATGAAGACAGAAACGAAAGCCCTGAAAACATTTGTTTGAGTAAACAGACTATACAGGAGTGGCAAATTCATGTGCCACGTAATTCAAAACTTTAAACCTAGTTTCAAAATCAAGTTCTAGTACTAGGGCATCGAGTTATAATTCCAACGGGATGATCGAAATCCTGGGTCTACACGAGTTCATGATTTTCTTATAGAAATAGTACGCGGGGCCTCGGGAGGTTTTTATATTTACACCCTGCGACCCTGAAAAGTTCCTGTCCCCTGCTTTCTACTCGTTAGTATTTTTAAAGTTGCCTAATATTAATCGGATATTGTCTTTGGATAATTAAAAATAGCGGATTAAAATCCCCATCAGTATTGGATTCCAAAATTTTCAGCCGCTATATTGATTTTACGTCATATACTACTCAAATTGAGATTCAACGTCGGCGTAACTTTAAAATAATTATCATTATACGAAACACGGTTCATTCTTAGCTGTCGAATTTTGGAAAATGAGGTCCAAATATTTTTCCGGCTGGGAAATTATTTGTTCAGACAAACAGTTGTCAGGCTAGCCTAATTTTAATCGGGTAGGTCCTTAGTTGGGCTCTTTACTGGAGTTTTGCTCAATTCAGCCACCCAAACCTGATGCACCCTTGTTTGCGCCACTTACTGCATAGTAATCTCTGGTCTAGTAGCCGAAAGTTTTTCGCATTGGTAGCCACGTCGCGACAGTTTGTCACGCAATCTTGCGATATCCCTCGATACGTCACGTGACCGATCCGCATGATGAAAAGAATAAAGAAACAAAGAATCTTGGCCACGAGTTTCGCGAGACGATGAGAACATTCCGCTTAAAGGGAAACGCATTGAAATGTCCTCAAGGTCGTCTCACCCGTACTTTTGCTTATGGTTACGAAGTTGCGAACAGCCGTGAGGAAATTTTGTGATTTTCAATGTCCCTCCCGTCTTTTCGGATATATCGGCAACCCGCGACAAAATTGGTCGTATAGGAAAACATGAAGGCCTTTTGCGAGCGAAAAATGCGAAGAGAGGTCATCAGGATGTCAATTCTGCTTCCACTGGCGAAGGGGGTGAACGATCCTCAGCAAGGACACCATCGGGGCCTCGAACAGCAAGCTCAAAAAGAGCGACACCACGTACGATGCGACGGCAATCCCAAAAAACATTATTGCCTAAAACCATAAACACTATTATGCAGCCTGACCATATTTATAGTGCTGTGTAAATTGATATAATGCCAAAAAACGTGTTATTTTTTCCTTGATTTCTTTGCGGTTCCTGTCGTTATAAACTTTCGAATGTCCGTCACCGAAATACTGGAGTACTGACCTCAGAATTCCGTGTTCCGATGACGTTGATGTTTGCATCGAAAATGCGTCGTTTTTCTTCTTATCTTTCTCTATCTACCAAAATGGTTTATTGCAAATTCGAGCTGTATATCTCTATTAAGGATTTTCAAAAACGTTTAGATTATTTTAGTAGCCCATAGTTGCCAAAACAATTGAGCTACGAAACTTTTGTTACGTTCCAACGATGCAAACTTGAATATCATGAGTTCTGGGCCGTTATCCACAAAATTACAGAACTAGCCTGAGTAGAAGAGGTAACTCACCTTTTCAACTTGGCCAAACCACAAGCTAGTAAACTTACGCCTAGCCACAAGCTAGTAGAGTTATGTCTCGAGGCGCCATTAAGTAGCTGTTTAAAATATCGATTACCCCGGTCTTGTAACGCTCTGGTCATCGAATGACTGAATACAAAAAATTAGATGGTGACTCGATAGAAAAAAACATCTCACGGCTGTATAATATCGCTGATCTAGCCATGACCTACTTTTTTCACATCAATAATCTTGCGGCTATACTACATATATATATATATATATATATATTATTTCGAAAAAAAAATGTTTGCACATTATTTACATTCATTTCACCCTTTTGTGATATTCTTCGTTATTCATTAATGCCGGTCATGATAAATATTTGCGCTGTAAATGTATTAATGATTCAACTTTTTTTTATATGAGACACGTTTATACGCGTATACGGAGAAAAATACGGCCTCAAATTCTAACACGCGTTGCCAGAATTCTAATATTCAGTGCTAGAAAGTATAGAAGTATAGTTGTTATAGAAGTGTAAAAATGATTCTCACACCGTATAGTAAAAATGATGCGTGCATATTACATTTGAAAGTATTCTCGCATAGGCGCGAGTCTTATATGCTGTATAGTAAAAATAATGCGTGCTTTGTAAAATAGCAACCTTTGTTACACGCTATATTTTCAAATGGATTTTACTATACGTATAGCATGAATCTTCGTGTATGTATAGATTTCACTATACGCATAGCATTAATCTTCGGCGTATAGCGAAAAAGATTACGAAGTTGATTAGTAAAATGTGACTCTTTATACCGTGCTTTTTGTAGAATACTGGAAACTAATTGTTCCAATCACGTGGGCAAAATATTTTTTGAATACTACGAAAAATCACAATATGCCGAATAAAATGTATTATTTGTATCAGTTTACGTGCCATATCGTAGGTTGAAATTTAAATTTCTTCATTATTACTATACCATAATTACAATTTTTATCTTCCAGTCAATACTTTTCGATATTTAATGATATTTTATTTTAGAAGCATAGTATTAATTCTAAACTTCGAGGCCGCTGTTGTCTCCGTGATAACGTGGCTTCGATCCCGGGATCTCTGGGTAATGAATTGTGGAATTCTCCACTGAGCCAGTTCCATTTCGTATCGCCGACATATGTTACAATACACGAAGTTGGATTATTGAAAAAATGGGTGGATGAACAAATTTAAAGAAAAATATAGGTTCAGGAACTTAGTTTCGTTCGCATTGAGAGCGACAATCGCATAGAATTACATAACCGTAAGTTGTATTTGTCCGGTCATTTATTCTGCCTAGTGCGGCCGCAGTTGGCTAGTGTTGGCTAGGTCATTCCGAAATACTGACGTGATCTTTTTTTTTTCATTCGCCACCCCATCTGCAATTAAAGTTGCTTAGCAAACCAATCGCTCAACGGAAATACCCATAGTCACTTAAGCCCACTTTATCATTTGTGACCAAGACCGGCTCGGCAGTTACTAGCCATAGGGTGCATAGTCGCAGTTAGTTAGAGTTATCGGGGTCATGCCAAGATACCCGCTTGAGATTTTTTTCATTTGCAACGCCATCTGAAACTCGGTAGTTGAGTAGTCTAGTATGGACTAGTTAGTAGGTTGCATTTTTAATGTAACGCAGCGACATCTACAGGGCGAGGCACATAAAGCGTTACAGAGCAATAGTACTCAAACTATTGATCATATCCAAAAATGTTTCAGACAAAATTTTCAATGTTCGAGAAGGCCGTCATACTGGACCGACCTGTTTTTTTTTATCGGAGGAGGCGCTGAAGCTACGTCAAGGTCAACTCCACTTTTTTAAATGGAACCATGTATTTTTTTCAATGACACTATTACCATTTTTAAGACGAATTCAGCGACCTACAACACAAGGTCATTCTAGTCAGGCAAAGTATAAAAACAGTCGAAAAATCGAAAAATATCGCAATAATCACTTTCAAAGGATCCACTAACCTTGGTTTGGGTCTATCTACAGAAAATGCGCGAAGTGATGAGCCTCGACTTGTAAACACTTGTTAATTCGCTGATGAAAAGACCGTCTAACTTCAGCCAACATTTGTCGTGTAATTTCGGTACATGCTCGGCGAATTGTTTCTTTCATGTTGTCAGGCGTGGTAGGTGCTATCGCCATTACGCGTTCTTTGACAAAACCCCATAAAAAGTAATTTGGCCATGTTAGATCTGGCGAACGAGGTGGCCAAGCTACAGGTCCGCCTCATCCTATCCACTTATCACCAAAAATCTCATTCATCACTTGTCTTGAACACAGAGCATAATGGGGTGGTGCAACGTCGTGTTGCATCCACATGTTCGTGTGAACATGCAAGGGCACGTCTTCCAGCATTTGAGGCAGTACGTTTTGCAGAAAGTTTGCGTAAACTTGCCCAGTCAAACGACTTTCAAAAAAACATATAGACGAATGACGTGATCGCCGACAATGCCGCACCAAAAATTAACGGACCACGGATGTTGAAATGGTACAGTTCTCATCCATCGAGGATTCCCATTTGTCCAATAATACATATTATGCCTATTTACATTCCCCGTATTTGTGAAGTTAGATTCGTCAGAAAAAAGCACATGACTCAAAAATGAGACAACTCTGCGTATTTTTCTACGAATCCAGTTACGGAAATTGACGCAATTTAGGAAATCATTGCCGTACAAATCCTGATAAAATGACATACGATACGGATGGAACTTGTGTTGATGTAAGCTTCTTAATATAGATCGCTGACTAATTCCACTCTCTCTTTCCATTTGCCTCCTGCTCGCATGTGGATTTAGTGCAGCAAACGCTAAGATAGCAGCCGCATTATTTTCATTAACAATCGTTCGACGTTTGACTCGTGTTTGTTTCACTGTACCGAAGCGACAGAAACAGTTGGCTAATCGCTTAAAAGCCATGTGCGATTTTTTTTGCGTATCCGGATAGCGAGCCGCATACAAATCTTTGGCGTTTCTGTAATGTTTACGACATTCCCCCGGCACCATCAACATATCAAAAGATTGTTGGAAATCGTTCATTTTTGCGATCCGATGTACTCACATTAGAAGGTAATGCGTGACTAACTGACATGTCAACAGGAAATGCGTACTTACTGCCGATAAGAAACATTCGTATCGTAAGAAATGAAAACAGCGATCAAACAAGTGTTTACAAGTCGAGGGTCATCACTTCGAGCATCTTCTGTAGGTAGACCCAAACTAAGGTTAGTGGATCCTTTGAAAGTGATTATTCTGATATTTTTCGACTATTTTCATACTTTGCGTGACTAGAATGACTGTGTTGTAGGTCGCTGAATTCGTCTTAAAATCGGTAATAATGTCATCGAAAAAAAATACATGGTTCCATTAAAAACGTGGAGTTGACCTTGACGTAGCTTCAGCACCTCTACCGATAAAAAAATAGGGTGGTCCAGTATGACGGCCTTCTCGAACACTGAAACATTTTTCTGAAACATTTTTGGATATGAGCAATAGTTTGAGTGCTATTGCTCTGTAACACTTTATGTGCCTCACCCTGTATAGTGAAAATCGATTGGCCAGATAAGGATTGTATAACAAAACATTATGAAAATTACTAGCTCATGGCGAGGCAGCCATTGGTCAGCTCGTATTACCTCAATTTGGCGAGCTAGATACTATGTCGCAACTAGACAGGCTAGCACAATTTCTATTCGGGATGGTTCTAATCAAACAATGCTGCATTCACTCTGCGTCTATCTACTACATACGTGTATGCAGGATATCCACATCAAACCCCAAATAGATAGCGAAAACAAAGGGGGATCAAAAAACGATTCAAAGAGACATAGAACGGAAACGTTTTTGAAAAAAAAACCTCTACGCACTCGTAAAATCTCGCAACAATGATCATCATTTCTAATGGGAGCGCATAGTTTTCGTTTGCTTCGAAAATAGCTAGTTTCAGAAACGAATCTGGAGAGAGCGAACTATCTCCCTTATTTTAAAAAACATGGAAGTTATTAGACTTTGAAGATTTTAAAATGAAGTAAGCTCCCACACATGTGATGTTACCGATGAGTAGGATGCACACGACATTACTAGGGTGAACATACCATTTTTTTTGCATTATTCGAGAGAAAGACGTTCCACTTTCATCTAGCCCATCGTTACCGGCACGGCATGTCTAGGGAATAATGGTGATTTTAAGCGAACGAGCACTTTGTATGCATCTCAAACGTTGAAAGCACCAGCCGGTGACAAAGCATTAGTCTGTAGTTGTCACATTTGTCTGTTTTATGATTTGATTATTGCATCATTCTAGAATTGCCGCGCACATTCAAAAATTCAGTTGTCCAGAACTGTGTTTTATCGAAATTTGGATTCCCTCGGTTTCTTGTATCATACCAATATATAATATACCGAAAACATACATACAAACCGGCCCTTAATCCTAGCTCTTAACTTTCGAACAGTGCATCATAGGCAATGCCAATGCAACCGGTACTTCACAATGTTCAAATGCAATAACGTCCGTATTTTTTTTAAGCTAGAGTGGTGATTGTGTCCATCAGATTCGTTTCAAAATTCAGTATTTGTTGACGAAATAAAACCGTATAGACCCATGAAAAGAACGAAGGTTAGTGCGAGATCTCGAAAACGTGTTTGAAATAAAAAATATTAAGGGAGGACACTATTGTAAAATTTTCGGGAAATCGTTTTTTTTTTGGAAACGCTTAAAAAAATCGGTAGATCCGGTAAATTCGGAAAAAGCGGAAGACGCAGCTCTCGACTCTTGTAAGCCTATTATCGTTGGGGAAAAAGTTACCGAATAAAAATAGTGTTATTTTCTACCAAAAGGTACACAGAGAAAACAGGGGCCTCGAAGTTTAGAATTAATACTATGCTTCTAAAAAAAATATCATTAAATATCAAAAAGTATTGAATGGAAGATAAAAATTGTAATTATGGTATAGTAATAATGGAGAAATGTAAATTTCAACCTACGATATGGCACGTATACTGATACAAATAATACATTTTATTCGGCATATTGTGATTTTTCGTAGTATTCAAAAAATATTTTGCCCACGTGATTGGAACAATTAGTTTCCAGCATTCTACAAAAAGCACGGTATAAAGAGTCACATTTTACTAATCAACTTCGTAATATTTTTCGCTATACGCCGAAGATTAATGCTATGCGTATAGTAAAATCTGTACATGCACGAAGATTCATGCTATACGTATAGTAAAATCCATATGAAAATATAGCGTGTAAGGTAAATGTCCCAATTATTGAACAGCTGAGGGATTGAATTCGGTGAGAAAAAATATAAAATAAAGAAAAAAACCATCGCTTTCATGTTCAAATGATACTTTGATATTTTACTTTCGAAAAATCACCCTTTAAATTATTTTTAAATGATGTAAAATGAAAAAAAAGAATAACAATGCGAAGCATGCAAATGTCCCAATTATTGAACACTGGAACTGCCTATGTCCCTAATAGTGAACAGGCATGTCCTAGATATTGAACACTCTCGAGAATTCTTTTTCCGTTCTGAAAATATTATTTTGGGTACAATATTAAGAAATAAAAGCAAAATCAAACACTTAAATAATCTTTTAGTAATCATGTAAAAATACAAAAATATATATGTAGTCCCTTTTGACAGGTTTTTGGTTCATTCGCATTTGGTTTATTTTTGCTTTTCAACTCGAACTTTATTTTATTTTTATTTTCAGCTTCCTCGTTTTTATGTTCTGTTTTTGTTTGATTTTGTCGCAGCTTTCTTGTTTTTCGACTCCCGCTTGATTTTCTTTTTATTTACCGCTCTGAATATAGTGCGGTTTTTACAACTTCCGCACTATATGCAGAGCGACGTCTTTTTGTCGCCATGTTTATGCCGTTTTATTGAGAAAATTTTGTCCCTGAAATATCGGAGAGCCAAAAATATTTAACATTACATTCGTATTTTTAGGTTACATTTAGGCTATGTTCTCTTTTTACTTTTCTTTTCATGTTTATTGCACGAAAATACAAATAAAAAATATATTTCACGATCTTAGAGTTATTATTAAAAGAATAAAGGCAAGTTTATTCAGAACTTACAGTTTTTATTTGAATAAATCCGATTCACACGATCTGTCACACGTTGACTGTCTCGATGTTTTGATGGGTTCAATGACGCCATCTTGGAGAATTCGGATGTTCAATAATTGGGACACACGGCATTTTCTATGTCCCAATGATCAAACACCGTATTTTTTAACAAATAATGAATTCAATTTTTTTTTAAATTGTTATTTGTGAGAAATTTTCTGAGGAACCTGAACCGCCTTTAGTTTTTGAAATGTGATAGTTTTTGAATTTTTTATGCCCTTACGCATGAAGCGTCATAGCAAAAACGATAAGCAGTCCCCACGAGATGTCAAATCGGGTCACCGTTGCTGATTAAATAATTTTTTCTCTATTAATTAAAGCTTTTTTGCACAAGTAAGGTAACATTTCGATAGCTAAAAGTTCCATATTAGTCCAGTCATTTCGTCCGAAAAAAAGGCAAATAAAAGAAAATGAATTTGCGCTTCTAATTTTTTAATATGTTGTAGGGGATACCTAGAAAAGCTTAACTTGAGATTGTCGACCAAGCTTTCCTAGGAGCTTTCGCCGCCATCTTGGAAAACGCTTAAAATTTGTTTTTCGGCAATAACTCGGCTATCCGATGAGATTCGAAAATTTTTGTAAGACACTTTTTGTAGCTTTCTTTGTGCTCTACAATAACGCCTGAATCATTTTTAGCGTATCATGCATCGTTATCGAGATATCGATCGATAAAGTCAAAAATTTAGGACACAATTTTTGTTTTTTCCTTTTTTTTTCTTTGGGTCTTAATAAATATGAAAAATTGTGGAATTCAAACTTGTAGAGCATATTCAGACCTACAATTTCCTTCTTGGATTTTTTTATGTTGGACAAAAATTACGATCTCCAGCGCGCCGCAAAGTCGGTGAATCCACGCTCAGCGTCGAGCGCGCTCAAGTTAGTATATCGTATCGTGTTGAGTTTTTGCTGTGCGTAGTGTAAATCGAGTGCGTAGTGTACGATCGAGCAGACTCTTATGCGATCCATGAAGACAACGGGAGGACTAACTCAGGGACGGGGAATTACGGACAGCACAATAGCATCGTGGACTTTGGGTATGGTCCAGCTCCAAAACATTTGTGAACAGATTGAAAACTTTTCCGGAGTATCTTGTTGCACAACCGAACAGCACGTCGATATGAGGCCTTCGCGAATTTCTCGAGACAATTCCGACGTGGAGAAACTGGACATGTGGCTCGCAGGTCACAATCCTTTTCCTCAACAAAAAGAATTGACGTCTATCGGGACAGGAGTTATCGCAAACGATAACATTAATTGTCATCGTGCATACGAAATTGGTTGCGAGATGATGACCAAAATCGTCGGAGCAAATTTCGCATCCTTGTCTTTCAAGAGAAAGGATAAAGTGCTTCCCTTATCGGCAGTAACTACCAGCATTAAAGTCGACTCGTCACCAGTTCCGATCAACCCACTGCTACTTTTTCAAAGAATGTGCATTGCTAAAAATTCCGAGACTGATCTGAAACATTTTCTGGCATACGAACTTGCTCCGTTCCCGCTGTCGCTGTTCACCGAAGAAGGAATGCGGAAAGGAACAAAGTCACTATTATACAAAGCCTTCGAACCTTTGACCGAAAATTTACAACGTTCCAACAGACATCATTGCATAATCGACGGTGGATTCCTTCTTCACAAAGTTGTGTGGGGTCGAATCGAAACGTTTGACCTTATCTGCCAGAAATACGTCAGATACGTACAACATAACTTCGAAGGAAAGGTTGCAATCATATTCGACGGTTATCCGACTGATATGACACTCGCTGGAACCAAAACTTCGGAAAGAGTACGACGTTCGAGAAAAAACCAATCGCCGGAGTTCACATTCGATGAGACAACTACTCCAAAAGTTAGCCAGGAGAAGTTTCTCACAAGGGATCAAAACAAGAACCAACTAATACAAATGCTTTGCCGTTACTTTACAACGACCGGAATAAAAGTGGAGCAGGCTTTTGAGGACGTGGATACTCTTATTGTGAACACGGCAATTAAAGAAGCGTCGAGTCATGACTCCGTGGAAATCGTCGGCGAAGATATCGATCTTCTGGTTTTACTCGCCGGGCTTGCTCCGGATAAAAATAATATATTTTTCCGCAAACCAGCAAAAGGAAATACGCCGGAAAAGTTGTACTCGCCGCACAGTTTCAAACACAAGTCAGTTCTGGAGCACATTCTTTTCATTCACGCTTTTAGCGGTTGCGACACGACATCATCTTTCTATAACATCGGCAAGTCGAAGTTCATTAACACTCTCGAGAAAAATCCAGAGCTACGGTCATCGGTGGAATTATTCAAACAAGAAAAGGTCGATCCGGAGGTTCTCACTTGCGCGGGAGAGCAATTCCTTATCGCCCTATATGGTGGTGATAAGCACGAGAAGTCCATAAATATTTTGCGATTCCATCGCTTCGCAAAATCAATGACAGCGAATAAAGTGAATCACCTCTCACTACTCCCGCCAACCAAAAGCGCTGTGCGTCAACACATTTTCCGGACGTATCTCCAAGTTCAAACCTGGCTCGGATTTTTCAAGGATCCACAAGGATGGGGTTGGCGACAGACCAATCGAGGGCTCGAACCAATCACCAGCACCGCCGAACCCGCTCCGCCTGAACTATTAAAGCTCATTTCCTGTAAGTGTAAAGGAAATTGTGAGGCCGCCTGTGGGTGCAGAAAAGCGGGAATCAGTTGCTCCGTTATTTGCATGCACTGCAGTGGGCAAACATGCAGTAACGTCGCCAGAGTCGACATTTTGCTTGACGACGACGACGACGACGATGTCTGTAACGATGATGATGACGATGCTCTCATCGAATCAGCATCATTTCCAACGTTTCAACAGACACAACAACTCGAAGAGTTTACGGAGGACGAAGATCTTCAGCCTGGACCATCCAAGCGAAAAAAGACATGAAAAAAGTCCATCGTTCGTGTCTCGAGTGCAGAAAAAAATATTTTTCTTTCCGTTTATTTTGTTTTGTTTATTTTGTATTGTAAAAAAATAATATTTTTTACTGCACAAACAAATTATTTGTTTAATAAATTACTATTGTGTGATCCTTAATTTGTTGCTCTATGTACTTATTTTTTATCCCATCAATTTCCTGAACAATTTCCCATTCGATTCGACATCCAGACACAACCGAGCGAGCAGCTCGCTCGACGCTGAGTGTGGATTCACCGACTTTGCGGCGCGCTGGAGATCGTAATTTTTGTCCAACATAAAAAAATCCAAGAAGGAAATTGTAGGTCTGAATATGCTCTACAAGTTTGAATTCCACAATTTTTCATATTTATTAAGACCCAAAGAAAAAAAAAGCAAAAAACAAAAATTATGTCCTAAATTTTTGACTTTATCGATCGATATCTCGATAACGATGCATGAAACGCTAAAAATGATTCAGGCGTTATTGTAGAGCACAAAGAAAGCTACAAAAAGTGTCCTACAAAAATTTTCGAAATCTCATCGGATAGCCGAGTTATTGCCGAGAAACAAATTTTACCCCTTTTTTCAACATGGCGGCGAAAGCTCCTAGGAAAGCTTGGTCGACAATCTCAAGTTAAGCTTTTCTAGGTATCCCCTACAACATATTAAAAAATTAGAAGCGCAAATTCATTTTCTTTTTTGAATGTACGTAATGACTGGACTATATATGTAATGAAATTTTTATAAATAAGTATATGCATGCAGGTGAATGAGAAATAATAAAAATATAAGATCCCAGATAGGATTTTAAAGTCGCGCCTACGTTGGCGCAACGACGCTTGCCGGCGTTAGGACGTCGGCCCGACTCTGTTCGCCAACGTCGTTTTGGGGTCCAATAAACGTCCAAATGATAACGTCGGCCCGACGATCCTCCCAAACGTTGCGCCACAATATTTAATCGATGTTGGCCCTTCGTCGATTGCAACGTCGGCCCTAAGCCGATTGTTGCGTCGGCCCTGCGCTGACTGCGGTATCGATCCTACGTCGATCACCGCGTCGACCCTACATCCATTGCGGCATCGAACCTACGTCGTTTGCGCAATCGACCCTACGTCGTTTGCGACGATGGCACTACATTTACGAGAGGGTGTTTAAAGGAATAGCAGATTGACTATTTAAAAGAAAAAAGACATAGCATTAATAGAAATTTATTGTCAGTGATTGACGTATTGATGTCTAGCTTAGGTTATAAATATATTCAGTCTTGTAACTTCATAAATATATTCAGTCTTACAACTTCATAAATATATTCAGTCTTACAACTTCATAAATATATTCAGTCTTACAACGTTATTAATATATTCAGTCCTACAACGTTATAAACGCTAGAATGGTAACAAAAATGTGAAGAAGGCCCAAAGGAACTATCAATCGTGTCTGCTCCCGAAACATACACGGAGAGAATTTTTAAGTATTTTTTACGGTGAAATGTCCGTAAAAATTACATTAAAAATTTGAAACCGGTGACAAATGTGCACATAGTCAAAAATTGACACTAGCTTTTAATATTTTGCTTTCATTCATGTAAAAATTTAAGCAAGTAGCATAATTTTTTACATTTCTTTCAGTAAAAATTTTGACACATTCTCGTGTAGAATTTTAACAATGGGCTGCCTCAAAACTTCCAAGTTTCTACAGTAAAAATAACCTGGACAAACTTGAAATTTCTAAAATCCCTAGCGAAAAATGAATTCCCTATGATTAAATAAATACTCTATATACTGTATTTCTGAACATTTGTGTTCTTGATTGCTACTTATTTTAGCATATCATCTTTCCGTACCATTGTAGACGTCCTTTATCGAAGTTTCTTTTCACGTTTCTTTGTTTTCTTGCGTACAACTGCGTAGAACATGTTAGACTGCACGAGACCACGAGGCTTTCTTGGCCCATGTTTCGTACTATAATGCGCATGCGCGGTACCGCTGTAGCTAAGCAACGCGGGTCGGCGTCGTTCGTGCTCGTCATACTGCGTCATACATAAGCCCACTCTCCCAGCTTGCGTTCACGTATACGCACGCTCGCACACAGAGCTCACGCGTTCGGTCAGGCGACCTAGCCCTAACTGATTTTACTATAAAGAACGTAAAATTCCAGTGGACGCACGGAAAATTTCGGCTTCCTTTTTTAAATTTTTATGGAAAACACGCAAATTTCTCAATGTTCCACTGAAAAATTTCATTTATATTAGCACTTTTTTAACTTATTGTCGTAATCTTTACGTTTCATGAAGTTTTACTATTAATTTCAGTAAAAATTCTGGAAAATATGTTAAATTTCTGTTACGCAAAAGTAAATTTTGATTCATTTCCATGAAAATTTATAATTTATTTCCTAAAAACCTGAAGAATTGCACATTTGTCACCGAGTGACTGTAATTTCACAGTAAAAATTACTTAAAAATTCTCTCCGTGTAGCTGTTAGAAGTTGATTGGTGGGCAGAAGCGTTAACTTCGTTTTCCTCTTTATGGAGACGACGAAACTTTTTTACGCGATTATACGAAGACCTATTTTTATCCGCCATTGGTTAAATTAATTCCACTGTGGAATATCCACACCGTTTCGGTTGCGCGCTACACAATACTGTTCAGGCAAGCTCAAAAGAAAATTCGAACGGTGGAGGTCGGGTACCAACGGTCTACTGGACTTCGTTTACGGTCAAGCATCGGTCGAGCTCTAGGTCTACAAAAAATGGTCACCTACACCCGTGCGACGATTACCCCGTGTCGGATTAAACGTGGTAGCCAACGTTGCACGAAGTACTGATCGTAACGTCGGCGCGACGTTCGAACAACACTTTCGCCAACTCTAAGCCATAGTCGCGTCCCGATCGTCGGCTGTTTATTCGACGCCGTCTTACTGCCAAGGGTTGGCTGTATTCTGGGTCTGCACACATGGCCAACTACACCCGGGCGACGACTAGCCAGCGTCGGATGAACCGTGGTGACCAGCGTTGCGCCAACTATCAAGCGTACCGTCGGAGCGACGATCGAATAACGGTTTCGGCAACTCTGCGCCATAGTCGCCTTTCGATCGTCGACTGCCGAGCCATCGCCGCCTGATAGTCAACCATGGCTAGGACGTTTCGCCAACGCTGGCTCATCATAGGCCGTCGACCGTTGGCAGCCGACGTGTTGCCACGATACAGCCAAACGTCGGCCGTACTCGGAACGTCGTAGACCCGCACATGGGATAGTGTTCAATAATTGGGACCTGTTCAATAATTGGGACATCTACCTCAATAAAGGTTGGTATTTTACAAATCATGCATTATTTTTACTATACAGCATACATGCCATACTTTCTAGCTAGAATTTGAGTTAGTCATACTTTCTAGTTAGAATTTGTGGTCATATTTTTCTCCGTGTAGCATTACATCACGGAAAAAAAATCATCAGCCGCAGCGTTTATAAAATCGTTGATTTCGAATATGTTTCTCTCGAAACCTTGTATTGAAATCGGTATGCAGCAAAACTCGGACAATTTTCGGCTAATCGACTTGAAATTTTAACGCTAGTTTCTTAGATTACTCTGACAGTAAAATAGTGCGCTATTTTCGATTAATTGAAAATTGTAAAAAATATATCATATTTTATATAAAAATTACGGTGAAAAAGACGAACTTTTGTTCAAACTCAACTCTATTTTTTTCATTACCTTTAAGGGGTTACCCCCACTTGCGATTTTGAAAAATTCGATTTTTTTATTGCGTTTTTTTGAAGTATATGTATCTAAGAATATATCTTGAAAATTTCAAGTCGATCCGAACAAAATTGTCTGAGATATGAGCGTTGAAAGAGAAGAATCCTCGAATTGAAGAACTGAAATTGAAACTTTAAACGCGTTTTTCTCAAAATGGCATTTCTGAAGTCGGTGACCAAGATTACTCGAACACTAATGAACCGATCTTCTTGAAATTTCGCAGGCTTATTTAATACATAAAAATGTAGTCTTTAATCGTTTGATTTTTTTTTTCGAAAAAAATGGCCGTTTTATAGTCAAAAAACGGCCGTTTTTTTTCGTTAAAATCGAACCATTAACGTTGACTGTTCGCCATTTTGTGAAAAATGAATATTTTTTAAAATCCTTCGATTAAAGACTAGTTTATACTTATATTTGACTAAATCCATCCGCATTTTTTTTCGGATGATCCACTTCGCCGCAACGCTGGTCACCGCAAACCGTGTATATAAAAACATTATTTCATTGACGGCCATTTGCCACTAAACAATGTAATATTTTTCAATAAAAAAATTACTGAACGTTCTTCAAGATGTGTTCTTTAAAATGGTATATTGATCGATTAAACAAGTTTTGTAGTTTTCTTCAAAAAAATTCATGAAAAAGGCCTTTTTTTGCGCTACAAGTGAGGGTAACGCGTTAAATTTCATCCTTAGTTCCAGGATTAAATTTATGACAGTTCTACTGCGTGCCGCGGAGAAGGGTGGCTGAAAACCAGAAGTGCTATAGCGACTTGCCCGCCGCCATTTTCTATTCTTTTGACAAATAATTATTTTTACCTACTTCAATATATACCTAATAAAGGCTAAAACTTCTTTTGACCATATATTTTATTCCTTGCTTCGAAAAAAATCCCAAGAAAATTGGCCGTCCCCTGCCTTAATATTACCATTTATTGTCATCCTCGCAACCATCTTTGGTCGGAAATAATTTATGATGCACCTCCATTTTTGCGCTTCGGTTAGGGTGCGCAAATAAAAGTATACACCTTGTATATATAAATATACTATATATGTATATATGTTAATAACTTTTTATGTAATTTTCTAACACTGATGCTTCAAACCTCGATTTATTGAGGCTAGTAAAAGTTAGAGTGAACCCTTCAAATTATATCGTAAAATTGAACTTGCAAAAGGGGAGAACTTTAACGTTAAAAATTCCTTCCGGGGCTGTCTTAAAATCTTAAAAGGAAGGTTTATGCAAAGTTTCAGTTCAATCGGAGGGGAGGGGGCGGGGTTTGGAACCTTACTCTTAAAAGAAAACTTAAACATTCAATATCTCGAAAACGATTGCGGGCTGCCAAAATTCCTTTAGGGGTTTTCTTAAAATATTAAAAGGAAGATTTGTGCAAAATTTTAGCTCGATCTGAGAGGGGGGGGGAGTTCGGAACATTATCCCGAAATTCGGTAGATCAATTTACATGTCCGATCTGTCCTGCCAACTTCTTCTAAGCAACCTGCTTCCAATTCGTAAGCTTTCGTCAGATGACGATATTAATAGCCTTAGCTTTACTTTATCTCAATTGGTCTCTACAACTTTCAATCTTCAGCCACCCCTGCAATCCTTTACGGTTTCTTCTCCCCCTTCTCCGCGGCTCGCCGATCAGATGAGAACCCGAATCAAAATGAAAAATCCACCGTCAATCTACCGTATCGTCAAGCAAAGCGATCTGGTTGTGTGTTACGCATATCTATCTACGGACAGTATAGTTCGCCTCTCGTTTAAAGAATGCTAAAAATCAGTATTTTCTTGAGAGACTTCTGGCCTCCATGATGTTCCAAGACTTTGGAAAAAACTGAAAAATCTAGGTCTTGTTGCCTCGACTTCTGTTTCTCCATTGCACTTCTTCTCCTCTGATGATCTCAAATCATTTTTCGTTAACATTTCAAACGTAGCGCCACTGGAAAAAACTGAAAAATCTAGGTCTTGTTGCCTCGACTTCTGTTTCTCCATTACACTTCTTCTCCTCTGATGATCTCAATTCATTATTCGTTAACATTTCAAGCGTAGCGCCACCCTACTCTCTGTCACAACTAACTGATATCCTCACCAACTAGCCCTTAGGCCGATCTTTGAGCTTACGGAAGTGACATCTGACGTCGCGCATTTTACAATAAAATCGTCCACGTCTCCTTCTCTGAAATGTGGTCGCGATGGCTTATCTCTTTTCTCCATCCACCATGCTCTTCCCATTTTATTTCCGATTCTCACTTCTCTGTTCGATATTTCTCTTGCAACTGGTACTTTCTCCTCCTTGTGAGTAGTGATATTATGTAAACGCGCAGTAAAATAAATAACAAACGAAAATGAAAGTGGATTCTCATGAGGAACATCACTAAATTGTCCGCCTTCAATTTTGTTCAAACTTGTTTATGTAATACCTAAAGCAGTGACAACTATTGGACACGGATTTTTTTTATTGGCGGAAAAACGGTTTTAAGGAACGACCCCCCCCCCCCCTCCCCAAGAAAGGCGTGTCTAGAGGTGCAGTTTCACCAACAAGCAGTCCACCGATCTGAATAAAACAAAAAACAAAATTCCTCGAATGTAAAGTGATGGAAAAATTCACTATAGAAGTATTGAAAAAAATTAGATTAAGGGATAATGCGCCTTTTTTGAGGGGTGGTTTCCCTTCTTGAATCTCTTTTTCCGCCGATAAATAATACGTGTTTTATAATTTGCAATGCTTTATACGATATAAGAGTTTCATTAAAATCAAAGTGATGTCATTTAAACCGATTTTGAAGGTTTCATTTCTTAAACGATTTATACTTTTGAAGATAAAGATAATATTTATACTTGTTTAAGATTCACTCATGTTGTATATTTATATATTTGTGTTTAAAAAATTCAACGTATAGAATGCGACGAGATCCACCAATAATTGTATCGGATTTCATTCGATGAGGTACATGTGGTTTAGGATTGAAATTGGACTCGTACATGGGATTTCAATAGGGAATCCCGATTTGAATCCAATGTACAGGCCACCGTGACGTTTACCTCCAATGCGATTACCCATTGGATACCTGATAGGTTCTAGCGGGTAATCGAATTGGATCCCTCTACTAAAACGTCACTTTCTACTAAAGCATGCACGCTCACGTAACATGCAGGGAATTTATCACCAAGCCGAATTTTTCTCGTGACTTTTCCGTCATATTTTTCATTCGACCGTGGTAAGAATTCTTAAATGGCGTTTTTCGAGAACAGTGCAGAATCCTATTGGATCCGAATGACGACTACCCATACTGCGTTCAACGAGAGAAGGACACGCTTCCGAACCTAAATTAATCTGGTACAGTCAGATCCCGCCTTATGTGCCGTCCTCTTCACCCTCTCCTCGTATTATTTTGGTACAGGGCCCCAATGTTATAGTGCTACGGTACTGGGTGGCAAGTCCCACTATGCCCACCCGAGCGACAGGCCGCTCAAAGCTACGAGGCGCTGTGTGGTTTCCTCGTTCAATGCAGTATATGTGCGATGGCTTTCACAAATCTCTATAGAGATGTCGGTACATCTTGGCACTCCCCAGCAAATTTGTTCACGGGATCACGAAAGGATATTTTTTTTGGAGATCCAACAATTTCCGGTTGAGAATTATAAATGAAAAAATCTCAAACGACGTCAGTCGGGAAACAGCATGGTATTCACTTGGATTATAATATGGCCTACCCGCGTGCGTTGTCCCTAAATACTGTGGGGATGTGGTAGGATCTGGCTACTTCTTTACGAAATTCTGCACGGGTAGACCTCTTGTACGGCGTCATGGAAATGTGAGATGACGAGGCGAAAGTTTCCGGTGTTTCCACATTTCCACCCGACTGATCCGTAATAGAGTTTAAAAAATCACGTGGAATGAAAGTGCGAAACGTGAAAGTAATAATCCGAAAACCGTAACAAGAGGCCCCCAGTTTGCAAATATTAACGAAAGACGTAGCGTGTCATAGTATGATTATCGTATGTTCCACATGTAATTTCGCGATTGGGAAAAGCGAATGCAATTAAACATCGTGAGCTTTTTCAACTATGGTGTGACGGTTAATTGTACTGAAAGGAAAGGTCGCGAGGTGTTCGATGAAATTTGGAACGTTTGTAGAATGGATCAGAATAAGCGACACGTATTTTTTTTTTATATCGGCGGAACCCGTTTTTTAAGGGGTGAAACGCACCCTCGAAAATGGGGACGTTTTTCGGCAATACTTTTCTAACGGAACGAGATATGAAAAAATTTCAAATTGCGGCATTATTATTTTCCGAGTACTGTATATTGAAGATGAAAACGGTGAAGATAACAACAAATTTGATATTGGTTTTGAAAAATGCAATTTTTTCATGCGTGTCGTCGGGAATTTTTTATCGATTGAAATGTAAATTTGTATCCATGTAGAGGATGTAAAAGTAGCGGATACTTATTTTTTTTTCTTCAGAGATCTCACAATTGAGGGGTTGAAACTGCCCTTCGATTTTTACCGAAGAGCATTATATAATCGGCTAGCCTTGTGCGATTCCGGATTAAATTCACGTCAATATTAGCTCGTTCTATGGCGCTATTGCATATTTGCGCTACCTTTTTATATGCTATTATCAAATTATCGCCGAAAAACGAAAAATACTCGTATTGTCAAAGGGGCGTTTCGCCCCTTAAAAATTGGGTTCCGCCGATATAAAAAAAATAGGTGTCGCCTATTTTGAGCCATTCTGGAAATATGGCAAATTTTATCGAAATCAGAGGGGGCACCGCGCGACGTTTTCTCCGAGTGGGTTAGTTTATTCATATATTGATAGGCCATGTGCGACAAAGCGATGCTAGAGCAGGAAAAATTGGAACTCTCGACTCTAAATTTCTAGAAATTCATAGTTGTGTCTTTCACCGTCTTTTCAGAGAAATTCTATCTCCAAGGGGCTCATCACGATTCTCGAGTGAATACTCTCACGTTTCGCACTTTCATCGCGCGTGAAGTTTGTCACGCTATCACAGTTCGGTCGGCTAAAAATGTGGCATCACTAGGAATTTCTTGCTTGTGATCTCACATTTTCGCGATGCCGTAGAAGGCGTATACTGGCACGCCAACTACAGCTCGCACCAAACAAAGAGCGCGGACGCAACGAATACATAACCTCTTTACCCGGATAAACAGAAACCCGAAAGAGAATGTAAGATTGCAACATGAAGAGGCAGATTGGGGTATAATAGTTCGACCAAAAACTATTGGTGAATTTTGCATCATTTTGAAATATCGTCGCTGCTGCGCACTGCGACTTTGGACGCGAAATTTTGTGCTAAGTGCACTGACGTGAATAATCTCGCATTGTCACTACCCGTGTAGAAATTCACTCGGCATAAACTACTTTGACCCTAGCCGCTGTCTAGATTGAACTAGATAGCATAACTCGCGAGGCGCTAGGTTGTGGCTGGCAAGTTTTTGCTAGCTAGTTTTGGGTACCTCGCCGCTAGATGACGGTAAAGTAGTTTTTCTCGTATGTTTTCTCGCATCGTTACTTACTTAGCCGCTAGATGGAGAAATCAGATTTTCTCTCGATACATCGAGTCGCCGGTCTGGGTGCATGGCACGGTGGATTATAACCTTTTTTCTTCGTGTGACAGTTTTGTCAGACGGAGAAAAATTATTCCTCAAGTAATAATTATTAAAAATTATGGACGAAAAGCGGGAGAAAAAATCCAGTCGAGATAGAGTCCGTAAATACCGAGCGATAAAAGCCGATATAAACGATGTGATCGCAAAACGGTTGCAAAATCAAGAACGCAATGGTAAGTGCAATTTTTGATAAAAATTAACATTCATTTGCAAAAAAAAAATTAATAATCCAACTAGTTTTAGAAAGATCCAAACATTTATATGCAATGATAAAATTATATCGACATATTATGCATATATTGGTTTTAAAAAATTTGCTAACAAAAATTAAGATGATTTTTTTTATGCGTTACCTTTTCTCGATGTGCCGAGTGATTTAACTTGAATAATATCATAAATTATAATTATATTTAGCCAATAATTATTGACTAAAATTAATTTTTCATTTTCGAAACCAAAAAAAACTTTTCATTGAAAAAAAAATTAAGCGAAAGCCTTCCAGATACAATATGGCGCGATCACGCACCGTAAAAAAAGCGCTCAACGATTAAAAAGGTATAATCCATAAAAAAAAGTAATCAACAATACAATAAACAATGAAGTAGTAATCAGTACAACAATAACAAACAAAATACAAACGCGATCGCGCACCATTAAAAAAGCAATAAATATTTAACAACAAAAAATTACTTCAAATGTGATATTATTAATAATAATAATTTCGAACCTACTTATTTTACTTCTTACATGTATTAATGTAAGATTTTTGTATTAATGTAAGACTCGATATTTATAATATTTAATAAAATTTGTTATTTTTCCAAAGTGATCAGATTTCTTTTAATTTCCTATTCAACCCTAACCAGCGTCGAATTATAAAATAGCCTTCTTTCCAGCTAGCGTCTATCTAAGAGCTATCTAGCACCGAGCTAGAACATCTGGCTAGGCGTTAGATTTCCAAGTGTTACATACAAAGCTAACGGCGGGCTAGTTTCACTGCCAGCCGTAGCAAATAATGGGAAAAAATAGACCGCGGCTAGCTCTACGCGGGACCCATCTCTACACGGGTAGGTGAATATAACCGTATAACAGAACGTGCTGTTCGCTTTTATCATTTTCACCCAACTGACGACCGTAATGGCCTGTTGTCCAGACTGTTGTCGCTTCGTCTTTTTTTCGCACAGCAATCATCTTTAAATTATTTATTATTATCGAATAATAATACTTCACTGTCTGCGGCATAGACTTCATGTTGCTAATTATTATTGAGTATTTGCGACGAGATGTTTGAACGTGTCGTTGCTGCTTTAAAAAGACGTTCATGCATGTGCACTACGATTTTCGACACGTAAATTTCGTGCCGCGTAAACTCACATGAATAATCTCGCATTTTCAACGAGGACAAAAGAACCGTAATAGGGTGAGCTGCTCACTTTTGTAATTTTCACCCGACTGAGAACCGCAGTAGCCCCTGGGCTCTGGGTATCGCGTCGGTCAATCTACTTCTGTAGTCTCCATTGCCACAAAAAGTATCGTGAATACGCGAGACCTCTGCCGTAGCAACTTTCAACTTTTTCGCCCAACTTGCGTTTATCGGCAGACAGGCGGGCAGAAGGCTTTACGTAGAATATCTTATCGACGCAAAAATCGCAGCGATTCTCAGTTACTTATTCCTATTTAAGGACATGGGTCATACGTGCCGTCGGTAAAAATCCCAGTGCCAAGTTCTCTCTCAAACGAATCACATTCCGGGCAAGCGAAGAGAAAGACGTTGTTCGTCGTTCAACAGAGGGGAAGGTGTTTCTTTTCTTTTTTCCAAAAAATCATCCATTTAGGAGAACACTGGGAATCTGAAAATCAGCTGTCTCTCTCGCACCCGTGGCCGCTCGATAGCTGATTTTCAGACTTCCAGTTTTCTACAAGAAGGCTGATATTTTAGAAAGAAGAGGAAAAAAACCCTGCCGCTCTGTTAAAAAATGAACATCTATATCTTCGTTTGCTCAAATCAGTCTAGGAGAAAACTTGGCCGTAGAATGTTATCGACCTAACGTGTAGCACATGTCCGTAATAACAGTGTTCTCGAATAAAATTTGAATACAATGTTCTCAAAAATGGTTGGTCCTCACTGTAGCGGGATCGTTTAAGAAAATATCACATCAAAATGAAGGATTAAATAGCCTCACCATGAATCCTTGGGTCAGATGAATAGCGCTCTCGCCGTGCAGGATTATCACTCTCAACAACGCCGGATGTATCAAATAGACGCAGTAAGTCAGTCTTGAAAGGGGGTAGAAATATTTCCACGACAAAATCTTTTCTACGCCACCTGCAAAATATACGATAGGAAAATATCACATAATATTGTAAAAGAAAACATAATAATTGCGAGCCAGTCAAGTGTAATTTGAGAGTGAAACCATAAAAACGAGATGCCCAAAAGAGTCTATAGAGTCCTACACATACCCCTGCCGGTTGATAAAAGATGCCTATTTATGGGTAATTTGGCCCTTTAGCAATGGCCCGTTGCATTATCTGCAGAGTTCGATCAGAGGTGGACAATTTCTAGAAAGTCCCAAACCTGAGCACCCATTTGACTCGAACGAACGAAACTAGGCATTCTACAAATGGATAGCAGCACTTACCTCCGTTGCCAGTGACGCAAGCGATCAGAACGAATCCCACGCTGAGGGCCCAGCCTGAATGGGATAATGCCGTGTAAAGAGCGGACGAGATGGGATGGAAATGATTTCCGTAAAGTCCATAAACTATGCTGAGTAACGTAATGATCGAGAGGGTCCATCCGACGAGGGCCACGGTCTTGCTCAGCTTTAATTTACACTCGATCCTGCAGAGATACCATCCGGCGGCCATACCGATCAAGTATGGGCCGATCCTCGTCCACGGTTTATCGTACAGACTCTCGTAATGGGCGAAGGGCTCTTGAATTCTACAATTTGAGAACAAACCTTGGAAATAGTTCTATTCGCGGAGTAACAAGGGGAAAATATAAAAATCTAGGCGAGTGACATATTTCAAGCGATGTATAAAATTCAAAAGATGACTGCCAATAATTGATGGGCGCTTGGTGTCCGGCCGTGGCGACCTCCCATGTCAAGCATCGTTGACATGGGAGGTCCGTCCCGGACAGTACTTGGATGGGTGATCGCTTTGCCTCGCACTGGCTGGCGCGCTGATTATTGAAAAGGAGCCCGTTTCGCGAGATTTTTCAGTGTCACGGAACTGAAACTGAGAAAATATAGCCGCCTTGTATCGGCACGCGTTTCCCATAGTTTCCCCGTGCCTTCATACAAGTTTGATGCGGTAGTGCACTAGAAATAAACTGTGGGAAACATTCCATGGAGTGGTTAAGGATTCTGCACACGCGAAAACTCAAAATGAGTTATAACGATTTTTGTGAAAGATTAGATGCCCCACTGCACTATGGCAAACTGCTCTTCTGTGGTTTGCTTTTTTTCTTTTGCGCTTTCCTCGAAACTATGTTTTATGAGAAGGTGTAAGTCGTATCTCAAAATTTATTCGTCTAATTCACTGTAAATTCTGACAGCACATAGTTTATAATACTTCCTATCGTATGAACGGATGATTTTTTTATATGTCCATACATTTTTTAATAAAAAATGCTCAAGGTTTTTTTTTTTTGCGAAACTCGAACTTCGTTTTCTGCAGCGTGCCATTCCCGTAATTTTCAGAATTTCAAAAACAATCCGGTGACGTAAGTTATATTATTATACTAAAAACAGATTGTTTTATTTTTCATTTCGGATCGCTCTAGTTGCGAGGAACACCTACCCTGATTTGCTGTGCAGCTACTGCGGCACCTTTTTAAACTCTGAATAACTTTATTTTAGTTTTAAGGCTTTCACGGCTCTTTATGTAATTTGAAGAGTATGTGGCTTCCGGATGGAGGCCGTGTTGAGAATCAGCGTTGTGCCGACGTTTCGGAAACGTTACAGTCTGCATCATCAGGGCTGAGAGCTCCGATACTGAAGCTCCCGTGTCTCAGGCATTCCTTATATACTTGCAGTCATCGTTCCAGATCACTGCACCAGCCAATCAGATGTTTTAATTGATCGGCCGGTCAATTAAAAAACCGGGAGGACGGTGTGCCAAATGGGATTGACGTGATATCCACCATCTCTGTTTAGATTGTCCGGATGTTTTCGGATTTCCAAGCCTTCTCGGTGTTTCCTAGAAAAATAGCTGTTTGATGGGGCCAGACTTTGGGCTTTATCGAACTGAATGGCATGACCAGTTTCCATCCAATGCTCGGCCAGGGCTGATTGTCCAATGTGGCCATATTTGATACACCGTTGATGTTCTTTGATCCGTGTACTGATCTTCCTCCCGGTTTCTCCTATGTACACTTTACCGCATGAGCAGGGTATCTTGTACACTCCTGGTGCACTTAATGGTGGTCTTTGGTCTTTTGCACTCGGAACCACTTGTGCTAGCTTCTTCTGAGGTTTGAAGATGACTCGCACGTTATGTTTCCCAAGGACCCTGCCTATGCGATCGGTTATGCCCTGAAGGTATGGAAGGGAAGTTGTTGCTATTATTTGTCCTTCATTCTCCCCTTCAGGTTCTGTTACCGTTTTCGGATCGGCTATTTTTCTTCTTAGTTGTTTGATCGTTCTTTCGATGTTGCCTGGCTTGTAGCCATTATCTCCTAAAGCTTTGCGTAGGTGTTCTAGTTCATCCTCGAGAGAGTTCGGTTCGGAGATCGCTAGAGCTCTGTAGACCAGAGAGCTTATGACCGATTGTTTTTGGGAGGGGTGGTGATGGGACGTAGCGTGGAGATATCTATCCGTGTGCGTTGGTTTCCTGTTGGTTTCCTGTTGGTTTCTGTCACCAAAAAGCTTTTAGACCAAAATTCCCAAAAACTCCTTAAACTTCACCTACGCCTATCTGACTGTTTGGAACCACAGCTGTGGGAAGATCTTGACCGGGTCACACACGAACAAGCCCTCCACTGTGCAGACCTGAGGTCCAGGAATCAAATAGAGAAATTCAGGAAACTATGCCCACAGACGAAACAACCCATCCTAACCCACACAGTAAAAAACCTAAGCAACCACCCACTCTCCGCAGCTGAAACATCAGTCCTCGCAAAAGGGCACAATTTCGCCATCACACCGACAGACATTCCAACCAGAGAAATCATCAGCCAGGTGGAAACTGCCATCTACCGTCTCCCACCTGATACTAGCAACGATATCAGGCAACGGATAACCAATATTCTACACAAAGCAAAACCCCCTCAGCAGAACATCACAAAGGAAGAACACCTTGCTCTTCAAAATTTGAAGAAAAACAAGGACATCTTAGTACTACCAGCTGATAAAGGGAATGCTACTGTTATCATGGACAAAACGGACTACTGCAGGAAAATGATGAACCTGCTCGAGGACACCAACACGTACAAGAAACTACCACGTGACCCAACATCAAGCGTAGAAAAGAAAACAACGACACTTCTAAAGAAGGCTGGCCTGTCGGAGAACCTTATCAAAATCCTTACACCCAAGGAATCCCTACCACCCAGGCTTTACGGTCTGCCAAAAATACACAAAAACAACATCCCACTAAGGCCCATCGTTAGCAACATAGGCAGCCCTACATATCATTTGGCACGTTTTCTCTGCAAACCCTTGCAGGAACTCGTAGGCCTCAACAACTCCTATATCCAAAACTCTCGGGAATTTGTGAATAAGATCCAGTCCATCAAGGTACAACCAGAAGACATTCTAGTAAGTTTCGATGTTGTATCGTTGTTCACAAACGTCCCAACCCATGAAACCCTAGAAATAGTCAGAAAATCCCAAAAAGTTGCTCCTAACCTACTAGCCCTCATAGAACATTGCCTAAACTCTACATATTTCCAATTCCGATCCCAGTTTTATGAACAAACTTCAGGCGCAGCCATGGGTTCCCCGATTTCCCCTATCATCGCCAACATCTTTGTGGAGAATTTCGAGAACAGAATTCTGCAAGAAGCACCTCTCAAACCCTCAACCTGGTTCCGATATGTCGATGACACCTTCGTCATTTGGAGTCACGGCAAAGAAAACCTCAATCATTTCTTAACCTTCCTCAACTCCCAGCACCCCAATATACAATTCACCATGGAGATAGAACAGGACAATCAAATTCCTTTTCTGGATGTACTGGTTCAACGGAAAAACGATGGCACTTTGGGCCACAAAGTTTACCGGAAACCAACGCACACGGATAGATATCTCCACGCTACGTCCCATCACCACCCCTCCCAAAAACAATCGGTCATAAGCTCTCTGGTCTACAGAGCTCTAGCGATCTCCGAACCGAACTCTCTCGAGGATGAACTAGAACACCTACGCAAAGCTTTAGGAGATAATGGCTACAAGCCAGGCAACATCGAAAGAACGATCAAACAACTAAGAAGAAAAATAGCCGATCCGAAAACGGTAACAGAACCTGAAGGGGAGAATGAAGGACAAATAATAGCAACAACTTCCCTTCCATACCTTCAGGGCATAACCGATCGCATAGGCAGGGTCCTTGGGAAACATAACGTGCGAGTCATCTTCAAACCTCAGAAGAAGCTAGCACAAGTGGTTCCGAGTGCAAAAGACCAAAGACCACCATTAAGTGCACCAGGAGTGTACAAGATACCCTGCTCATGCGGTAAAGTGTACATAGGAGAAACCGGGAGGAAGATCAGTACACGGATCAAAGAACATCAACGGTGTATCAAATATGGCCACATTGGACAATCAGCCCTGGCCGAGCATTGGATGGAAACTGGTCATGCCATTCAGTTCGATAAAGCCCAAAGTCTGGCCCTATCAAACAGCTATTTTTCTAGGAAACACCGAGAAGGCTTGGAAATCCGAAAACATCCGGACAATCTAAACAGAGATGGTGGATATCACGTCAATCCCATTTGGCACACCGTCCTCCCGGTTTTTTAATTGACCGGCCGATCAATTAAAACATCTGATTGGCTGGTGCAGTGATCTGGAACGATGACTGCAAGTATATAAGGAATGCCTGAGACACGGGCGCTTCAGTATCGGAGCTCTCAGCCCTGATGATGCAGACTGTAACGTTTCCGAAACGTCGGCACAACGCTGATTCTCAACACGGCCTCCATCCGGAAGCCACATACTCTTCTGAATAACTTTATTGATTATCAATACTTTTCAATAAAAAACTCATTCTCGGCAAGACTATTTATTCTTTGTATGTAAAGTCTTGAATTCGACATCAATCCAACGAACTCAAAGAAGAGTTCGAACAATCACATTTTTTGAATATTGTAAATTAACGTGATTTTTGGGCCCCAAGCTCACGCAGGCCCGTTAGAAACTGGAAAAAGTTAACAATAAGTGACAAATGTAGCGAAAAACTGAAAGATCCGTTTTAAGGCCAAGCGTCACACCGACCGAGCGGCCACGAGTGCGAGAGAGATAGCTGATTTTCAGATTCCCAGTGTTCTCCTAAATGGTTGATTTTTTGGAAAAAAGAAAAGAAACACCTTCCGCTCTGTTCAACAATGAACAACGTCTTTCTCTTCGTTTGCCCGGAATGTGATTTGTCCGAGAGAGCACTTGGCACTAGCATTTTTACCGACCGGACGTGGGCCCCATGTCCTTAAGACGGAATGACACCCGACGTGAAACTCCGACGCGGCCCCTGCTCCCGACCGGTGGGGCAGAACTCGATCGAGCTACTGCGCCCCGCGGGTAGATGGAGACATTGCGTCTCGCCTTCCACGGGCCTCGACGCGTCCCACAAAGCATGTGTGCGTGCGTGTCGGTGCGCGTCCATTGCCAACGTACGGAATTCTCGTGAACTGAGCACGTCGAAGTTCGGGCGACATTTGCTCGCAATTAACAACAATTACACGATAAATCTAGATTATCACTTTTTTCCTAAAATATGCAACGAAATGCAGTGATTGAGAGCCCAAATTGTTCGTTTCTTATGTGGCTACCCGGCTTAGCCTATCTCCAAGTCGTGACATCAGCCGAACGTCTGATTTTTCATTTTCTCGGTTACGAGTTCCGCATGATAATCCAATCTACTTCTTTTTCGCAAATTCAGAAAATTAGAGGAGTAGACAGCCGTTCGTCTATCTATTTAACGTCGTTTGGCAAAGTTTCGACGCGATCTGAAGAGCCGTTTCAGAGATTTTTGGGTATCTATAATGCTGTTCTACCATACCAACCGCGATAAGGTGTCATTACGTCTTAAGATCGTCGCTCAGTTATCCACCCAGCACCGGACCAGCACCGCTTCGCCGCACGGCATCCACTCGTCGATAATGCCTTCGCCTAGTTGACCACCCGAAGGCATTGCTAAGTTACCGAGTCGTTCACTCGCCGTCCGCATATGGACAGCTTTCGAGCGAGGCGATCCGGTGACGCTGCGGAGTTGACAAGTCAGTGCATATGTATGGAAAGCCCATATAAGAAATGACAACCGCTCGAGGCGAGGCGGTGGTGGTCAGCTGCCAGGTTGATAAGTGAGCGACGCCTTCACGATCCCACCTGGGTTCGTGAATGTCCGCGAGGGTAGGTATACGAGGAAACATCTGAAATGAAAGGAGAAATATTGAATATTAGAAAAAACAATGTCTTTATTGTCGAACCACTCACGTTGCTACGTGCTTGTTACTAAGAGCGATGGCAGTTGTCGTTATCCAGGATGCGATTAATATGACTGCTCCGATCAACGCTCCGACCGATACGACGCTAAGATGGAACAATTTCCGATGAGTTATCATTCCTCCTTTATTTGCAGTCTGGTCAAGTTTTTTTGTCGTACCTTGCGGCGATTATCAGAATTATTATTCCAATAGTATAGAACTGCGTGTCATTCGCCAAGTACCAACTCCAGACCATGCACTGCTCGTAATAATAAAATAGAGTAACGGCGAGTATGTTGCTATTATTTTTTCTTTGTTTCGTTAATATTTACTATTCTGTTCTCGACTCACTCGGTCATCCATATCGAAGTATGTGTTTATGTAGAGGGCGTTCCGCCACCAGAATCTTTCGCACGTTTGGTGATCGAGGGTCGACAGCTCAATGACGGAATGATCGTGATACCACTTTGAGGAGATTTGCACGAGTCCAATTACCAACAAATAAGGCGGTGTCAGACGAAAATATCTGTAGGACATCATGCCGATGAATTGCATTATCTTCCCCGTAAAGCCTTGTGTTATCTTCAACTCCCTTATTCTCTGCTTCGACATCGTCCGGAAGTAGAGAAACGCGACGAGACAACCGCTGCATAGACAAAACATATCCTTTAATATTATCCTCGAAACGGTACACCTATTTTTGACACGTTAGGTCGTTACATATGGCCTGCCAAACGGAAGATTTGATTTCGTTCCAATCTTATCACCACATACGTCTATTTAGCTATAATTATAGTGAAAGCAAGATGTCATACTCTGCTTAATACGAATAAAAATATCGCAGCGTAGAAACATTCTGTATTTAAAAGATATAAAAGTTTTACCTAGATAAAAATATTTTATCCGAAGGCACAAACAAAAAACAAGAACGTCGCTAAATTTTAGGAAAAAAGGAGTCCATTTGTGTTAGTCCGGCGGGTACCAACCGCCAGAGAGGACGGACGTGTCGGGGATTAGCCTCGCGTGCGATAATAGATATTCCAGATTCCAAATTAAAACTTTGAAGCCGACATAAACCCAAATATAAGTAGTACTGTCACTATCTGTGACTTACTGTGAGATGCTTAAGCACCGGAGTTAATTGCGCAATGAGAGAAAAGAGTCACGGCAATATCAACAAACGAGGATGTTGCAATGAAAGATGTTTTAAATCTTGATGCAAACTTATCGTCCCATTATCACATAGACAACATCCAGATCGCCTCAACAGCACGTGCAGGTGAGGGATTAGCCTAACAGGAGGATGCCACGCGATGGCAGCCTCAGGAGGATGCCACGCGATAACTCACGCGGAAAAAAGCCATCGTGACGAGTGGTACATACAAAACAAACGGCGAAGGAAAAACTCAAACAAAAGTACCGAAAGCAGTAATGGGCTCTCTCACATTGTCATCAATACAAGATATTCTGCTATAGCCTTGAACGTGGATCTCCTACACGAGCCAGATAGACACACATAGCTCGTATTGTCACCATACCATATGTACGCCTTCAATGAGGCATATAACATCACACGGGTATGTGTCTCTTATGAGTGCGTCCCTTCAAGTCATTTTGTATCACATGATAATTCACAATTACAAATCCAAATGAATCCACATTGATGGCATGGCATGACGTAACTGCATTGCGCTCATATGGAGCTCATATTGGTCCCAAGGCGTGAAAAACAAAAAAAATCTTAAAATTTTGAATAAAAAAAGTCTAGTAGTATTTTTTGTTTCCATATGCTTTATTTATGTTCCTGCCTATAGGCAGGATACGTTTCAATCCAGCTATCATATATGATAGCTGGATTGAAACGTATTCTACCTCGTTAAAGTTTTAACCTTCCCTCGGGGTTCGATTACGTCTCCTAATTCTAGAGCTACCGCGCTACCTACTTAGCCATTCTAACATTGGGTGTAAACTTTCTTTGGTTTTTGCCGATTTTTATCGTTTTTATTTTTATCAATATGTATATCGCCGTTATATTGCGTTCATCGAGCGCATCACTGAGAAGCATGTATATCGCCGTTTTAGACTGTATCACTGAAAAACCTGCATAACGCCGTCATATTGCGCACATGGGATGTATCACAGAGAACAAACATATCGTCGTCAAGGGATGTATCACTGAAAAACATGCATATCACCGTCATATTGCGCTCGTGGGATATATTACTGACAAACATACATATCACCGTCATATTGCAATCATCGAATGTATCACTTAGAAACATGTATATCACCCCCATAGGATGTATCACTGAGAAGCACGCATATTGCCGTCATGTTGCGCCGGTCAAATGTATTATTGAGAAGCATGCATATCGCCGTCGTATTGCTTGCATGTCATGTCTGCTACCAGTGCTAACCCAGTGAATTTACCAACGAAAGTCATTGGATGACTTCCATATGACGTCAATCTGCAAATATTCATTGTAAAATTCAAATTTGCCGCCTTATGAGTTCATCTTGTAGTCAACGGATGATGCATTGTAAAACGACAAATTTAAGTGACGATGTATCTCAAATTCATGATACTGAACGAGCTCACGAAATGTCTTCATCAACGTAAATGAAATTGCGTTCATGATATGTACAATTCATGGGAAAAGTTAATGCTACCATCGTGAATACATGCATCTCAGACATGCAAATGTCTACACATGACTTCAATATGACGTAAAATTTGCGGATATTAATTGTGGACACTTGAGCACAGCGATTACGAGTTCGAGGTGCTCTAAACGTACGATGTATTTGTGAACAACATATTGAGATCAAAATGTTTCGTACATTCATGGTACTAAATGAGTTCACGGCTTTGCAACACGACATGTAGTCAATAAACTGTGAAATTTGCTTTATCATATGTATGCACAACCGTAACTAGTCCCCCCTATTTTGCTTCCGTGTTAAGCTGCAAATTTGCGACCCAGTACGTGATTTGGCGGAATAGATGTTTATTGTCAAGATAGCGAGCTTGCAGCAAACTTACACAACAATAATGTTATGCAATAATGGTATTCATGGAGCTAGCTCTAAATTTGGAATGATGTTATCTTCACAGCACGTTTGATCTCTCTCTGAAAATATTTTATCAAAATCAAATAGGGTTTTTCCTTGTCTCACGTCCTACTACGATCCTATTTGTGACAAACCTATTCTTTTATTTGTTTCAGCCATTCTTTGAAAATATTAAATGTATTCAAATTAAATAAATCAATCTTCGTTTCAATCCTTATTTGTTTACAATATACACTGCAAATCAAAGTATACTATATGCATACAAGTTTTCGTACATCCCAAATAAAAAGAGAAAACAACATTACAGTTCCACCACAATGATCTTGTGTAATAATTCGTTGTTCCCTGGCCGTCCGTAATGATTTTTTTCGAAGAATGCAATTTCAATAACCAATATAAACCTATAATTTAATAATTATAAAAATTATTTTTATGTTATTCGAAAGTGTGTTTATTAAGTGTATCATCTTTATATCAATATCTATAATACAAACTCATCAAAAAAATTAATGAAAATAGCCTTCTTTTTAGCGTTAAAGGGCAAAGACCCCTTAATACAACATGGGTCCTGGGTTTCCAACATATTTTATTGGATATATTCTGCGGTGTGGAAATCCTTTTGACTTGTTTATCTTCTATGCAAGTTACTTGAGCTGCTTCGTAATCTACCGTTGAGTGCGGGCTAGAACTTCCACTTGGAAGATGTTGAGCCTCTTGGTCATCGCGTCCAGCAAGCTAGCTGCAATCGCATCTGCAGTTTCCGAAACATAACTGCCCGTGAAAGAATTAAGCCAGGGCTTTGACTAGGCCCCGATTATTTTTCCCTTACTCTGTAAGGCCCTAACATGGCACCCGACCGGGTCCCTTTGAGGCCGGTCACACTTTGTCGACGAGGGCCTTAAGAGGCGTTTGAATCAGGGGCCGACTGGTAATTCAGCCAGGGCTTTGACTAGGCCCCCATTATTTTTCCCTTACTCTGAAAGGGTTTTAAAATGGCACCCGACCAGGTTCCTTTGAGGCCGGTTATACTTTGTCGACGAGGGCCTAAAGAGGCTTATAAATCAGGGCCCGACTGGTTGCCTCAACAGAACCAAATCGAAGCCATGAAGCAACCCTATTACTGCCCTATAATGATCAACTTTATTAGTGGATACATAGCAAGCGAGGTGTTAAGCAATAATGAAAACCATTTTCTTCAAATAAAGGATTATTTATTATTCACCTCGAAATTAGAAAATAAAAAACAAGTTCAGTTTTACAGTTTATATCGTATGCCCTGTAACAACCACTCCCCTGATGAATCCTGTCTGGGCCCTTTAACATTTTACTCGCTACGGCCTTTTTTAAATAAATTACCCAACCCTGTTATTTTCCTGTCGGGGCCTAGTCCGATTGTGTTGGGGAAAGCCCTAGTAGGGAATCCATATTCAAACCCTCACGGGGCCCGATTTTTTTTATGGCTGCCTTCCTAATTTCTTTCACGGGTGTCAGAGGTTAAGTGAGGCTCAAAAGTGTTAAGTTCGCCTTCCGCATTATTAAGACAACGAAACTTTTTTACACGGCTATACGATGACTTTTTTTTATCCGCCATTATTTCGCTCGATTGCTCGAATATTTTAACGATTTGTACTTAATCCCTGAAATTATCGAAATTGTTTTCACACCGAAATATTACAACAAACATAGTAACTCAACCCTATGGTAAAATGTCAATGTTGCACACTACATTGTGCCGTTGGGGCGAAGCTCAACCGGAACTTCACACGACGTGGGCATACGGTCGAGTACCAATGGTCTACTGACAACCTACTGCTGTTTTACGTCCAAACGTCGGCTGAACTCTGCAGCTGCAAGCGGTAGCCAACTACGGCCCGGCGGTGATCAACCAGAGTCGGATGAAATATGGTAGCCAGCGTTGCGCAAAATATCGAGCTTAACGTCGCTGCGACGATCGAACGAGAGTTTCAACAACTCTGGGCCATAGTCGCGTTCCGATCGTCGGCTGCTGGTTCGACGCCGCCTTACCGCTAAACGTTGGCTGTGCTCTGGGGATGCAACCAGTGGCCAACTACACCCGTGCGATGATTAACCAGTGTAGGATGAAATGTGGTGGCCAGCGTTGCGCCAACTACCGAGCCTAACGTCGACGCGATGATCGAAAGAGAGTTTCGATAACTCTGGGCCATAGTCGCATCTCGATCGTTGACTGCCCACTCGTTGCGGCTTGATAGCCAAGTATCGCCCATACGTTTCGCCAACGCTGGGTCGTCATAGATCGACGATCGTCGGCCATATGGGAATCTTGACTCGAATAAATAAATATATCGAAAACAAATGATTCTAATAATGGAATACAATCGGAGAAATTTGATTTTACGAAAAACATAATTCACTCAAAGATTTACCAAAATCAAATAAACGCATCTCGTTAATATCAATCGAATTGTTCTGTCAGTGTATTACGATGTTGTGACGGCTAAATTGTGTTCTGCATTACAGGTAGCTGGGCAGCGATTAATGTCACACTTTTGTACGGAAATAATAGCGCATTTATGTATTTGTTTGAATACGATTCCCATACGATTTTTTCGCCAGGTAACATAGGTAATGGAAGGAGGAAGAATAATTTGTACGTAAAAAATGTTATTGAATAAAATCAATAGATATTCTTTATAGCCAATATTTTCCCAATTTGTACGCAAAAAAATGTGTTAAATAAAATCAATACATATTCTTTATAATCGATATTTGACTACTCTCAAGGCTTCTTTAATATAATAAGCCGTCTCACAAATTACGCCATATAAAAGACTCATTTTAGGATGATGAATCGGCTAACAGTACAAACAGAAGATATGCGAATTCATACTAGAGTTGCGCAAAATAAAATACGAACGTATTTCCCGAAACTCATTTAAAAATGTTAGCGCAGAGATTATGAGCAAAAAAATTGTACCGATAGCTGAAAGGTATTTAAATAATTTATTTTCTTGAACACGGATTCAAAAGATAATTTTTTTCCTGAATAAGGCTAAGTTGACATGAACAACATAGCAATTTTGCAGCAAAATTGGTACCGCGCGGTACAAGTTTCAAACAAAACAATGTCAGCGCCTACATGACAGCGCGATACCGCGTGGTCCTCCTCATCTGAACGTTGACATTGTTTTATTTTCTGGTTTTCCAACTACGACACAGTGCGACACAGTGTACATACTTCTGGCGTCAGCTGCCAATCCTGGCAAAGGAATACGCCAGAAATGTGTGCACCGTGTCACAGTTGGAAAACCACACTTGAATCTTGTACCGAGCGCTGACCCGTTCGCGCGGTGCCGCACGCTCATGTGAATTAAGCCTAAAACATAATCGAGCCACCTTTAAAATATATTCCAGATAGACAGTCATGATTATCACGCCGTGCATACAGTTGATGAAGCAAATTGTACAGCATATTGACTACATGCCGTGATGCAAAGCCGTAAACTCAATTAGTATCATGAATGTATAGATTAACTGACTTCGATTTTTACGTGCTGTTCCCTAGCAAGGTACCGTTGACAACACGGGCCCCGCGATCACGAGATCGGATACGCCGGCCACCGCGACATGCATATGCTAGACTCCCAATTCGCATTCGGAAGGGAGGTCCTTGTGCAGCTACTGATCAAGCCGAGAGACTTTGCAGCACTCTAAGAAGTATGCAGGTTGCTACCCGAGCTTATAACAACGTAACTCATACGCCGGGCGCCCGTAGAAACCTTCCTCAGCATGTGGCTAACCACTGCCACCGCGAAGCCAACCACTATCGGCTTGTCCCGTCCCGTAGGACGGTGGGCACCCTAGCCCCAGCGGTACCATTCTTGATCATTGGTCGGATCCTCGTGGCTACAAAAAACGTACCACTTCCAATTGACGAGCCCTTCTCTCGTCGATATTGGTCTATTAGGGCTTCGGGCAAGCGGTGTTGCTACTTATCGAGGTACCCGAGCTCACCCCCTTAAGGGTTGACCTACGCGGATGTACCTCCTTGCCGAAATCGCATGAATGTATTATGATTTCAATATGTCGTTTTACAAATGCATCGTACGTTTAGAGCACGGCTAACGCATATCGCTGTGCTCAAGTGTCCGCAATTCATATCCGTAAATTTTACATCATATTGAGATAATACGTAAATATTTTGGCGTGTGTTCACTATGATAGCATTAAGTGTTCTCATGAATTGTACTTAATATGAAGGCAATTTCGTTTAAATTGATGAAAACATTTCATGATCTCATTCAGTATAATGAATTTGTGAAACATTGTCACTTAAATCCGTCGTTTCAAAATGCATCATCCGCTGACTACAAGATGAATTCATAAGACAGCAAATGTGAGTTCTACAATGAATATTTGCAGATTGACGTCATAAGGAAGTCATCCAATGATTTTTGCTGGTGTATTCACTGGGTTACCACTGGTAGTAGACATGCCATGCAAGCAATATGATGGCGATATGCATGTTTCTCAGTAGTACATTCTATGATGGCTATGTGCATGTTTTCAGTTATAAGTTCGATGAGCGCAATATGACGGCGATATGCATATTGTTAAAAATAACGAATGATAGAAATAGGCAAAGAAACAAAGAGAGTTTACACAAGTGTTAGAATGGCTAGGTACTAGGTAGCGCGCTCGGCTCTAGAATTAGAAGACGTATTTTCAAACCGTAAGTAGGTAAATATTTAGCCCAGGGAAGATACGTTTCAATTGAATTATCACATATGCAGGAACATAAATGAAGCATAGGAAATCAAAAATACTACTAGATCTTAGTTATTAAAAATGTTTACATTTGTTTTACTTTTCACGCCGTGGCACCCACATGAGCATAACATAGTTACGTCACGCCATGCCACCAATATGAGCTACATAGAAGCACTACAATTTCTTCACGCCGTGACACCCACATGAGCCTCATATGTACTCACTTACGTTGGAAATTCGTGAGCCAATTTTGCTAGTGCTGATGAATTCATGAATGCATACCCGCGTGATAACAACTTTGCTTCATTTGGATGTATTGTGAATCATCAAGTGATGACAATATGACTTCAAGGGGAGCACTCATAAGGGATACATAGCTGTGTGACTTTCTATGCAGCAGAAAAGATCTACATATGATGCCAATATGAGCTACATGTGTCTATCTGGGATGTTATTTTTTCCTCCTTTTATTACCTAAGTTCTCTGGCGAAAAATTCGTATTTTAACAAATACGCAAGTCTGCTGTTATTTTCTTATAAACGCGTGACATTACATTGCTGTCCAGCTACCGGTAATGTAGAAAACAATTCAGCCGTCACAACACCACAATACACCGACCGAAAAGTTCTATTGATATTAAATAACTTGATGTGTCTATCTGTTTAAAAGGTTTGAACTAACTAGATTTTTCGTCAAATCAAATGTTTCCTATTTCATTCCATTATTAGAATCATTTCTTTGAATGTATTTATTTATTCAAATCAAGATCTCTTCAATATCGTCTAATAACTAAATATTTTAATCATAACTAATAAATGTGTGATTCGGTTCCAAATGTTTAAAAAACATCTGACAAAGTTGAATCCACTAAATGTATTTATTACATTAAATTTTTTTTTAACCGAATAGAATTTTCTTACAGCCAAACCTTTTACTTTTTCATTGAATGGATGGGCTGTCCTTATTGCAACGCATACATCGACGGCGGGGGGGGGGGGGGGCGGGGTTAGCAAGAGGCAGAGTAAGGAATTATATATATATATACAGGGTGAGGCACATAAAGTGTTACAGAGCAATAGCACTCAAACTATTGATGAAATCCAAAAATGTTTCAAACGAAAGTTTCAGTGTTCGAGAAGGCCGTCATACTGGACCACCCTATTTTTTTTAGCCGTGGAGGCGCTGAAGCCACGTCAAGGTCAACTCCACACGCCATCATTACCGATTTCAAGACGAATTCAGCGACCTACAATGCGCGGTCATTCTAGTCATGCAAAGTATGAAAATAGTCGAAAAATCGAAGAATATCGGAATAATCACTGTCGAAGGATCCACTAACGTTGGCTTGGCTCTACCTACAGAAGATGCTCGAAGTGATGACCCTCGACTTGTAAGCATACGCCGAGCATGTACCGAAATTACACCACAAGCAAGGGCAAAATGGACCATAGGGCAAAACGGGCACCTTGGCTGAATACGATAATTGCGGGAGAAACGGGCACCAAGCCTAAACATAAAAATTTCGCCTTAAGAGGTTACGTAGGTTTCTAAGCAAAAAAGCATATTTTCTCTATTAAAAAAAATATATATATATAAATTATTTTATTCAAAACGTTAAGCACATAAAAGAGCAACATTGCAACGATATTTAAAAAACATTTTATCCAAACGTTTGGGAAATTCACCCGGTGAGACCAGGTTTCCGGAGACCCCTGAAAAAACGGTAGACATGATTTCTAAAAAACGATTGCACGGATCTTATTGAAATTTGGCACCCCTTCAAAATAGCATTGACTAATGATTGAACGGAGGACTTTTCATTAGAATTGTAATTTGAATTTTTGGCGGGGTTGTATACAAAATAGTTCAATTTTTGGTACAATTTACACTACACATAACCTTGTAAAATTAGGGTTAATGGACACAAAAAACCTTCGTTCAAACACTAGACAACGCTATTTTGAAGAAGTGTGCGAAATTTCAATAAGATCGGTGCCTTACTTTTCGAGAAATTGTGTCCACCGTTTTTTTAGGGGTCTCCGGAAACCAGGTCCCACCGGCTGAATTTCCCAAATTTTTTACGCTAATTTTTAAAAATATCGTTGAAATGTTGGTCTTTCATGTGCTTAACAATTGAGATGAAATAAGTTATACATTATATTTTCTAAAAAATAGAGAAAATATGCTTTTGTGGGCTCCGAAACCCACATAACCCCTTAAATGATTTTTGTGGTATTGTATCAACAATACCACAGGAATGCAAAAAGATGAATAAAATAAAAAACAATAATTATTGTTCAACCGTACAATTTATTGAATCCAACAGTGAATACAATTCAAAAACAATATTTTGAATTTGTCGACAATTTGGAAGAAAGAATGATCGAATGCCATAACCTTTGCACATTTTGAAAATTTCGGCAGTATTTTATGTTATGAATAGAGTATTCAAAAAAGAACAATATTATCAAATTCGCAGAAAATCGGTCGATAAGGTGAGATTTTATGAAATTTGAAATTAAATTTGTAGTTTAACGAAATGCGTCAAAAACAAGCTGCAAGTTAAGGGAGCTTTCCAGTGTGACAGCCCGAAAAATCGCTGTTTTTCGCAATTTTTTTTTTTAAAGAAAAAATAATCTAATCGGTCTGGTTTTTTTTTGTATATTAATTGGGTATTGAAGAATACAAAACAATTTTTTATAGATCGATTTATTTATTAATTAATATCTATAAAAATGATGAAACAATTGTTGCAGAAAATGCACTTGGATGTGGTGTCCACGTTGGGGGTCACAATTTTGATCTGAAACAAAAAACACAAAAAGATTATTGATCAGTATATAATTGGCTTTCGTGCTATGGAGGCTTTTTTTTTTTTTGCAAAAATGGCGCCGGTTTGAACAAAAAGTATCGATTTTAGCATTTTTTTTGGCATTTTTTTTTACAAAAAAATAGGAAGATGTCAAAAAAAAAAAAAGCTTCCATAGCACGATAAACAATGACGTTAAGAATATTGTGTAAAAAATTCAAGTCGATAGCTTTAAAACTCTGCCCTCCAAGTTGGACACCGTTTTGAAAAAAGCTGTTTCGAGAAAAACGCGTTCAAAGTTTCAAGTGAGGAAATTTTAGGTAAATTGTTTACTTACGGTCAATCAGCGATGCCAGGTCCATACAATATCCCTTCTGCTTCTTCGAAAAGATCGTGCTCAATGGATTGTTCAGTCCGACGAGCTGTCCTCGCCTCTTTGCTATCCAGGGACGCCCGGCGGTTTGCTTGGGTGATGCGCGCATTCTTGTACTTAGCGGCGAAATCTGCGGCGCTCGGCCCTATCGTGCATCCCATCGTCTCCAAAATTTTTAAAATTGGGTCGTAACCTTCATTGAAGGTGCACACAGCACACTGCGTAGCGATTTCTACTATCTGCTTGCCGCAGAATACGTGCTTTGGGGCTAGTTGCCACACACAGTGATTGAAGCTCTCGTTATTGTTTTGAGTGTTCGCGCCCGTACATCGTTTTAAGAGATCCTCCGTTGTTAGATCATCGTAAATCGGCTTTAAAACTTGTTGTACGTCTTCGTCGAGTGCTGGTGGATGGGTGTACTCCTCTCCTGTGGCCTCGGCCTTGCGCCATTCGCACCACGAATCTTCTCCCGGAGGGCAATACTCATGCTGAGGATTTTCATCAGTTGAGCTTTTGTGATGAAATGTAGCCCATATGGCTTTCCTCATATTTTCCACGGAATTGGAATTTCGACGAACTGCCAAGCCATAATATTCGGAGAGATTTGTCAATAATTTTAACGTCAATTGCGCTCTTTTCGGTTCAACAGCAGTTTTTTTTGTTTGATTTTTTTTAGTTTTCGGAGTACTCGAACGAGATCCTTTTTTTTCGGTTCACTTTCCATTGCTTTGTCTTCGATTTGCTTTTTGGCCTTTTTTAGTTGAACTAACCTTTTTCTTGCTTCGTTTCCCCTTTTATATACTCGCTTTTTCACGTGCAAAACGCATTCCTTTTTTTTTTACCGTCAAATCGTCACCGTACGGCTTGGCTTCTAATAACATCTTGAATGTTTTTGTATCGCCGTCTCCTATATAGAAACCGTATTTCGCGTTGTGCAATTCTTCTGATCTCTCGAATATTTCGATTATACCGTCGACTTCCATTTTTCCCGCGCTGCCTTCGTGATTGACGTTGCATTCGGATTCATGCGTCTCAAACCACGCCTCGTACTCGGGTGTTCCCTTTTGTCCTTTCCAGAATGCACAAGCCTTGCAGAAGCTTGATTTGACAGCAACATCCAAAACTTTGTTGGTATATTTTCCAATCACGGACACGATACCCATGCGCGACGTGAAACCGCGTTTCGACCACGATCCATCACCGGACACCGTCAGAATATCGCCCCGATTTTCTGCTTCCAAAGTTTTTTCCTTCTCTTCGGTACCTGCTTTTTTCACGACGGCCTCGTATATTGATTTCGCTGCAATCTGCAGGATTTTCACGATTCCATAATAGGTGTTATTATTGAAGTTTGCAGTTAAATCCATCAAGGCGATAAAATTTCTAATGCCATTTATGCCGATGCCGACCAATCGCATGACAAAGCAGAAACGACGATTGATTTCATAAGCATTTTTTATCAAAGGACAAGAATCTATCTCGGCCGGATCTGGACACGAACACTGAACACAAATTTTAAAGCCCAATCCGCGAATCGATTTTTAAAAAAACTTCACGTCGCTATTACACTTTTTGCACTTCAACAGTTCCTGAAGAGCGCCGAAAACCAAAAAGAACTCCAAAATCACATAGCTAAACGTTTGATCGATTCGGACTTCAAACTCTGGACTCTTTTTCAAGATTTTTGCTGCCGAAGTGCTCGCAAACGTTAGATCCGTTTCGATATCGTGTCGATTTGTTCCCTTGAAACCCGCGGATCTTTTTCGTTCATTTCGCGGATGTCCGCTTCTCGAGCCTTTTCTATCCTGCCACGCACATTTCTCTTTCGTAGATCTATCCATTTTGAATGTCGAAACTGAACTGAAAGACGAACCGGACTCACGTTGGAAGGTACACGAGCAGGTAGGAACGAGACAATAGAAATAACGGTCGCACGGGCAGACGGCCGACGCGGCAGCTGTAGCGCTCCGTTGCCTTCTTCCAAGAAATGCTGTACAGTAACCGAAATAATCTGAATTTCGGCATGAAAATTTCAGGGAATATTCGGAAGAGTGTATACTATTCGATAAAGCAAAAAAAAAAAATCGATTTTTTGAAAATTTCTCACTGGAAAGCTCCCTTAAAACTTGCAAATTGCTTGCTCAGGATTCCGCATAATGCTCAAAACTTATTCTATGAAGAAACCGAGATTTGAAAAAATACTTCCTCACGGAGAAGACTTTGAGGTTCCTGCGAAATCTCGAGCAAGCACTTTGCAAGTTTCAACCTGCTGCTCTATTTGGAGAATTTATTTACATTAAAGAATAATTTAAAATTATATATTTCGCATAATAAACATCACACATTTCGCAAAAATCATATATTTCGCATATTCTTCGATATACATGAAGATATTAAACTTTTTGTCTCGAAAAAATATTTAATATGCAATAATCATGAATAATATAAAAATTGAGAAAAAGAAAAAAAAACGTCCCCATACGGGGAGTCGAACCCACGACCATCCAATTACTAATCCGAGCTCTTACCGCTACGCCAACCGCTGCTTGGCAAACTTACTAACGGAAATGGTTTCTACGGTGCGAGAGCCGCGTCAACATTTTTATTTTCTAAACGCGTGGCCATCTAGAATTCCCACTTCGGGTACTTTCATTTCTAGTCAAGTCCTGCATGTCCTTTAAATTTGAGCGAAATCGGTGATGACGAGTAGGGAATGCCCCCTCGTTACTAAAAAATATAGCCGACTGTATTGGCCAGCTTTACCGCCGTTTTCTTGTGCCCTCGTGCAAATGCATTACAGTAGTGCATTAGGAAAGAGTGGCTGCGGATAATACTCTGGTCGGGCTCTGGAGAAAAAGGAGAAGTAAAGGTAGACGGATGGAATTGGGAAAAAGGCAGGCGAGGAGACTGTAAAAGGAGTAGGACCCCGTAAACGGTGGAACGAATATAAAAAAAAAATATATATATATCTAAATAAATTATATTCGAATATCAAGTGTCATCAAATATCCTACACGTACCCTTTCGCAGTGAGGCAGAAAAACTTTTTATGCCAAAACTGTTTTGAACATCCGTTTTTTCGAAAAAACACCAAAATTTTGAGGTCGCTGAATTCACATCTTAAACTAGATTTTAGAAATTGCCAATGGCGAATCTCAATATGGTGGTTAAAAAAATCAAATTGTATTTTTTTAAATGAAATCTAGCACTCTGGGATTTTTGGGGTCACTGAATTCAAATCTCATATGAAATTTGATAAATTCTAACTGGCGGAGCCAACATGGTGGACCAAAAAAGCTAAATGTTATTTCATTGAAACGAAATCTGTCACTCGAAAGTTTTTGACGTTACTTGATCCCAACTTAATGTAAATATACCTAATTTGAAAGAGCTGTGAAATTTCTGCGAATAATTACAAAAATTAAACAGATGAGGCATTAAGGGTGGCATTAAGATGGTCTAGAAATTTCAAAAAATCGATTTTTTTTTCTTCGATATTTCGAAAGTATCGTATCTTAAGAATATACTGTGAAATTTTCATGCGGAAATTCCCAATATTATAGCTTCTACAGCCCATTAACTAGGTAGAGAGCGGTCCGTGCGCTCCTAATGGGTCTAGCGCTCGGAGCGCGGCAGTTGTCCCGACCCTTCTCCCAAAATATATACCTGTATATAGTATATAGTATATACCTATATATACGTTTCGGTAACCGTTACCGGTCCATACGACCGGTAACGGTCACTTGGCTTTCCCCTGACTTGATCAGTACAACGTTTCGTCTTGACGAAGCAACATCGAGCAGTTCGAAATAAAATATCAGAAAATATGGATAGAAAGCAAGGCGGCGACTCTTCTAGACGATCATCTTTTATAGGGTGTAAAAGATCTTTCATGTGCAATCGATTCGCTATTGAAAATACGACTGATTTTACGAGCACGTCCGCGAAAAAATTAAAAGACAATGAGGAATCTGAAGTAAACGTTAATCCTACTTTCAATTATTGCATCATCGAATTCAGCGTGATATTTTTAACGTTGCAGCAGTTGTTGAAGTGTAAAGATTGTAACGGTGCAGTCACTTTTAGCAAAAACGGACAACGTGGTCTAGCATTCAAGCTTTCTGTGAAGTGTGGGTGTAAAGAAAGTTTTATTTTGTCTTCGCCGTTAATCGATAAGGCGTTTGAAATCAACCGTCGACGTGTTCACGCCCTGAGAATGCTTGGAGTAGGATTTGAAGGCATGAAAAATTTCTGCGGTCTCATGGATCTTGGGCAAGGAATTTGTAATAGTACATATTACAGCATCGTGGACAATATCAAAATTGCAGCTCAAGCCGTCGCGAAAATCGTTTTCAACAAAGCATTGAAAGAAGAAGTCGAGTTGAATGTAAAAGCAGGGTGCCCCGAGGATGAACTTTCTGTGTCTGGTGATGGATCGTGGGCGAAACGTGGATTCTCATCGCTTCTCGGTATTGTCTCGTTAATAGGAAAATACAATAACAAAATTTTAAACGTTGTCATCAAATTCTGTATATGTCAAGGCTGCTCAAATTGGAAAGGCCGATTGAATATGAAGCGTGGTATCGAGAGCATGAAGATCACTGTGACGCAAATCATACCGGAAGTGCTGGCAAAATGGAGGTAGACGGCATCGTGGAAATGTCGAGAGATCGGAAGAGTTATACAACGTGAAATACGCGAACTATATCGGAGACGGCGACACCAAAAAACGTTCAAAGCCTTATTGGACACAAAGCCTTACGGAGATGATTTTGTAGTTTGCAAAAAAGAATGTGTTTTGCATGTTAAAAACGTTTGTACAAACGTGCTCTTGATGCGAAAAAAAACATGCAGAAATAAAAAAAATAACAAAGAAATTGACAGAAAAAGAAGAGGGAGAAAAGACACAGCAGAAAGTTAAAAAATCGAAAGATAAATACCGAAGCGTCAACAATTGACGAATAAATTATTGCAAGAGCTGTCGACTTATTACGGTCTGCTTTTAGACGTAATTCAGCAATTAGACGTAATGCAGATTCTACTGAAGGGATGAGAAGTGAAATATGGGCCGCATATTATCACAAAATTTCAACAGATGAAAATCCGCAACACTCCTACTGTTCTCCAGGTTCCGTAGCAATTAGACGTAATTCAGATTCTACTAAAGGGATGAGAAATGACATATGGGCCGCAAATTATCACAAAATTTCAACAGATGAAAATCCGCAACACTCCTACTGTTGTCCAGGTTCCGAATCGTGGTGCAAGTAGCGTCAAAGTGAGGCTGCAGGTACTTTAGACACCTTCGAGCATCCACCTGCTCTGGACGATGAAGCACAAGAAATATTGAAACCTATTTATGAAGAATTGACAGCAGAGAATTTATTGGAAAGGTGTATTGGCAGTAATACGCAGAACAATAACGAAAGTTTCAACGCTTGTGTGTGGCACCTTGCGCCGAAACATCTGTTTGCCGGCAAAAAAATCGTCGATATTGCCACCTATATTTCCGCTTGCATATTCAACGAAGGATTCGGATCGTTATTAAAAATAATGGGGACCATGGGCATCACAATCGGGCCACAAGCGGAGCAACTCGCGCGAGACCGAGACGAGCGGCGAGAATCGAGCGCCAACCGTAGGAGCACCGACAACTCCAAAGAGGCTCATACAGCTCGAAAAAATGAAAGGAGTGAGCAAATCGAGGAATACGAACGTTCCGAAGGGACCCTATATGGTGCCGGAATCGTGAATTAACTGTAAGCATTCAAAATTTTCTCAATTTTTGAAAATATCTGTACCTTAAACTTTAAACTCATTCATCTCGAAACGACATTTTTCGGCACGGCGGTGGTGAAAAGAAAAAAACTATTCAACCAAATCACTTGAAATTTGGATATGTTGTTCAAAACATGTATGTCTATCGTCGGAACTAGAATCATAACTTTATTTAAATAATTTCCTATTGTTTACACTAAAAAACTAGTGAAAAAGACCCGATTTTACAAACTTTTTTTTCAAAAGCGCCCCATTTTGTCATTTTTTAATTTTTTCGATTTGTTCTAGTTCCGACCATAACTGCACTCTTTCTGATTAAGATTCTTCTTGAACTTTGTGTTTCAGATGAGTAGAAGTCTCAAAATCACGTACGCCGTCCGGGTCCGATTTTTCGAGAGGGTCATCTTCAGCGGCATTTTTATAATAATAAATATTGTTTTTAAAATGAAAAAAAAATTTTTTTGTATGCTCAATAAATGTAGTAATAAGCCCGAAACGTTGAAACATCGTTTTTTTCAATTTTTAATGGCAAAAAAATCGTGAAAATAGGTGAAATTTTCGTGCTCTAGACCACCGGGTCCCCTTAAGGAAAAAAATCTAAAAAACTCTAACGATCGCGCCAAATTGACGAAACAAAAATATAGTTTAGCTGAGTCAAAGAGATGGGAAGCACAAGAAGCAAGGAGTGGTTTCTGACTTTCTGCACGAAACCGGCATACAGACTTTGATGGAATTGGTTAGTGTTGCGTATTTGGGTGGGATTAAAATATTTATATATTTTGTTGAGGTCCTACGGGTGCTGAGGTGCACGGGCTAGCCCTGATAGAACACACGCGTGATAGAATAGAAGCTTTGTTTCCGGGATTATACGCTTCAATTTTTCGTATATATGTACTATCTCAAAACCGATGTTCTATTCCTAAGAAGTTATCTGAGTAAACAAAAATAGGATACTAGGCTAGACGACAATTATAGGAATCTTGAGGCACAAACAAATACCTAAAGAAATTGCGCTCGAGAAGGACCAAACGTTTCGCTAATATCTTGCGCCTATGAACACTCCTCGAAATTTGTCAGCTGCTGGCCCTAATATAATTGTTCGATATCAGGATGCTGATTTATAATCAGCCTCCTGCATCCCACTTTTTACGCTCTTATCTAATTATAACAGTGAAGTAGTTGCCACATCCTATTTCAGTCATCCGCAGAATTCGATCCAGTTTCTCATACATTGTCCTGAACGATGGCAGAATTCGAGAATAAGTCGAACTCTTCTTTAGCCAACCCAGGAATAGAAAACCAAAATCAATTGCCTTTCCCTCTCTATCCCCGGCTAATGCTGTCGACACTCCAAGTAAGCTGCATAAAAATCAGTCCAGTTATTTTCTAGGCACACCTTGTGAATCAGTTCTTTTGTAAAGCACTGTTCTATGTACCATAAGTATTACGTTGCTAACCGTTAGCTTGAGTGTAATCGAAACTAACTCGAATACACCGATATTGAATGAAGGGCCTCAACGACGCTGTTGATAAACCCATCCCCGGAATCAAATCATGGATCCAAATCAACTAAATTTTAATGAAGTGATTACATTTTGAACGATGGTCGTGGATGAACCAAAAAGGCGCTGTAAGTCGGAGGCACCGCGATTCCACCTAAATATTCCTTCGAGGCATAAAAAGGTGATATATCCAGATAACTACACATGCCGTCGACAAGTGTATGTGTACTCTAACGCTAAAAATATGCTACATACAGTAGAACCTCATTTATCCGAGGTAATATGGGGAGAGTGTACCTCGGATAAGTGAAATCTCATAGATACACCTTGGATAATGCGGAGGACTTGGATGAGTTCGGTGAGTCGGATAATGCGGAACGTCAGTTAATCGACAGTCGGATAAACGAGGTTGTACTGTACTATAAGTTCTGTAACGTAAGAAGATTATACTTTGGCGCCGTTATTACCATCATTTTATATCATTACAAAACCTACAACGCTGCTTGAAATGCCACTTTCATCGTAGTGCAAGTGTGCGGGTTTCTTTACGGTCAAGAATTGCGCACACCCTTTTTCTACAATGTAAAGATACCGTTAATTTTGCATATCATTGTACTAGGTGTATAACTTAGTTCGGTCCGTTTTCAAAACATGGATATAGGTGGTATAAATGGTTGACGGCAACAGCTGATTTTTGCTGTATCGTGAAGTATCAACATCAACCCAAATATCATTTACAGACCTTTGAGTTTTGCGCATCAAGTCTAATTTTTATTGCGGTGAAAATGTCGAATTTCGGCCCAAATAAGCACCATTTGCGGGAAGTGTTGATTTTCTGTTTCAATTAGAAGAAAAGTGCAGCCGAAGCCCACCGAATGCTTGTGGAAGGTTCACGGGAGACACCCATGAACAAAGTGCCGACACGAACAATACGGCCGATGTCCGGCCCAGTACTGGCTAACCGATTGTTGGCAACCAATGTTGGCCCAACATTGAAACAACGGTTCTGCCATTTTTCAGTCGACCCTCTTTTCGGAGCCTGGCATCCGACATTAAGCCGATGTGGGGAGAGTGCCGGTTAAGGACCTAGGGCCGACTGTTGGCGTAGACGAAAGAAGCCGACCGTGGGCCGATACTGTCTGCCGTTAATTGCCCTGCATTCATTTCTAATCCCGGCAACCGGTACTATACCAATGTCGGGCTAGTATCGGCTGCCCCGGAGAGCCGACTGCTGGGGTGGACTACTGGAGCCGACCATGGGCTAATACTGTTCGCCATTAACTGTCCTACGGGGAAAAGTAGTGTCTAGCGATGGACAATATTTTGACTAATGTATTAATTTATTTTATCATTTAAATAAGTGCGTATTTTAAGCAAAAAAACGGCCCGAATTAAGTTGTACACCCAATAATGCAAGTCTGTGACACTGTACACGGACTACAATAGAGGCGTGAACATCTACGTCTTTTGTGCCTCAACATGAAGCGCATACTTGGTATATGGTCAACTATAACCACACTTTTCATACTAATTAATTATCGGAGCTATAATTTACTACCCCACCAGCCTCCCCTGCCGAGCATAATTTTTTGCATCTTTCGTACCTGATGAAGAAAAATGTATCGACCGCATAAGTTCCGTTACTGATCGTCTGATAGAGGAAGTCCTCTTCGGCTTTCGAACGGAACATCTTGTTGTCTGAAAATTGAATAAAACTAGAAAAAAATTATAATTCGGAGCAGGATAAAACTATAATTCGGAGGATGAGAAATGCACGATGACAACAATTGAAATGTATACCACGAACAAGTGGCGACTCAGAAAGCGTATAAAAAAATGTGCCCTACAAAAGATTCACGGTCTCAAGGGGGACATTCGATGCGAATATTACGATTACACAATACCGGCCACTTCGTTTGTCATGAGGCAAGTGTGGACCAAAATGATCCAGAGGATCGAAATAAAACGCAACCCGTGAATGGGCGCCAGAGTGTCGTCGCCTACGTCCAAGCTGGCCATTTTTGAGATGTTCAACAGCACGCTAAATGATAACAGAGCTTCGGACAGTGGCCTGGGCACATCTTTAGCGTTCCATACGTCTGTGAAGGATATTAAAAAAAAAACGTATTTTCTTCGAGTCGAGTGACAAAAGTCACGATATCAATTATGATAGGGCACGTGTAGGGTGCAAATATGATTTCTCTTCGAGACTTTACCGAGAGATCCATTGTGCTGCTTGGTCAACCAAAGTCTCGATATCGTGATCTGCTCGTCAGAATCTTTTTTCGATCCCATCACTTTCGTCGCTCCGACGTGCTCGGCTTCCTCCTCAGCACCGTCGCCTACGACGATTTCGTTTCTTCGCGTCGCATCTTCCTGGTTGAGGACTCGATAACGAAGAGCCACGTCGTACAAAGTGCCCAGAACGACGAGAAAGCTCGCCAGGGCAAAGGATATCCTATAAATCGATTATTCATATCGTAAATATCTATACTGCCACATCAAATTATTTGACTCACTATCGAACTAGCAATATTGCCATGATAAATCCTGAGAATTGTGGTTCTGCTAACAAATAAAGTCCTAGGAAAAAAAACTCCGGGGGACGTTCGCAAGAATACACACGTAATACCTAGATTTCCCTAATATGTACCGACGTTCGGAGGCAAGAACATTTTCTGCGTTCCACTAATCCGCTTCACGATAATTACATCGCAATTTTAAAATTTTGTAGAGCTTAATTAAAATCTTCGAAACAAGGGGGGTAGAGGCGAAATATAATTGCTTGAAAGAGCCTCTCGTATAATTACGATCGAACTTCGCTACACGTAAGATCGTCTAATTGCTCATTTTGCTTTGAGGCGTGATCTCATGATAGTATATGTAATTATTCAAAGCCTAATCCAATGAGCTATTCAGCGTTTGATCGCTTACAAGTAATGAGAAAATTGAATTTCAGGATTTTTTTTATAATGTCGTACAACTTACGCAGATGTATTTTTTTTTACAAGGAAGACTTATTTTCCTCTCAATATGACGGCCGACACGAAATCCCGTCCATTCCAGACGGCAAATTGTACAACTTTACGAATTCTGGAAATGTATTATTCCATCCTGCTGTATGCATGATCTCGAGAACGAGTCTATCGTTTGATTATAATTTAACTTCATGTATGGGTGATTTTTGATTATTGCTTCTGTAGCCTTCTATCGACGAAAATTACGGGTATAAACATAACTCACTAAATGCTAAAATTCTTACTTACGGAACTGTTACAAAAGCTATATCAAAAGTACACAATTTTAGTGTGTGTTTGGAAGTAAAGTATACATATCCTACAGCATAACGTAAAAAATCGGATCCTCGGAGAGATTATATCCTTCAGAGAGATTTCTCACGTGCTGGATCATCATCCTTCTCGGTGAATCGGAAAATATTTTATTTGAAGTGTAGCCGATGAGCTCGGCAACATCATCGGGCTCACAATTAGAGGGTAAACATAACCCTATCGTTATATCGTGGCTCTGCAATCAAAATTATACAAGTCAGCTGAACTGTAGTCTTTCTTTACAAAATAAACAGGAATGCGTCTCGCTTACACCATTCATATGAGATTGCAGAATTTCGAGGTGTAGCCTCACTGAGTTTACGGAAACTCTATATGGCGGAACATCCGGTTTCTCGTCAGATTTGCTGTGGTTCGAAATGTTCATCAACTCGACAACATTGTGGTCCATTTCTCGACACTGGTCCGAAGCCCCTAACCAGAATCCCCCTCCTGAGAATAAGCCCCAAGTGTGTCTTCCACTCGCGTCCCACACTGCAAGTTTGTCATTACATTTATACAGGATGATCCAGAATAGGTTTAACGGCGGGAAATCCCGGGTTCGACAAGTTACCCCTAAGACGTCTACTTAGCCGTTTTGTTTTTTTCGATCATGTTATTAAATGGAAGGCATTAGGAAACAGGCATTCGATTCCCAAAAAAATATGCCCGAATCCGCAATGATGGACGATCGGAACGGGCGGAAAAGTAGGCGAAGGACCTCGTAACCGTAGCTGACGGCAGGAAGGTTCTGCGGAAACGCAGCGATTGACAGATGACGGCGCGCGTGATCTGACGTTTTGCGAATCATTTCCTACAGTTGCCTGTCAAGCCGCACGCCGTGACATTTCACCTATCGTCTGCTATCGCTCGGCGTATTGCCTGCCGAAGTGTAAAGCACGCTACAAATCATGAGATTTACGAATTTTACCGTAATTATCCATTAGGAATGCTTGTTCTTTTTGTTTTCTTAAGAGGTAAAAATTAACGAAACTAGCAAGTTCTCAATGGTTCTTGAATTTCCATATAACGAGTAATTTTTTTGCGTATTGAAAAAAATCAATACGTGAATTGTTGTTACCAAACTCAATAATTTGACGCTAACTTTTCGAGGACCACGCCGTTTTGTACCACAGTCGGATATATCTCTTAAAATAAATTTTCCTGAACGAACATCAATGTATACCGAGCTGAGTTTGGAAACATGAGGAGAAGCTGTGCCAGTGCCGGATTTATACTTTTCTTAAGTATAGGCCACTCGACTCTGTGCCGCCCCTTCTAACTTAATCACTTGCATTAACGAAGGCCTTTTTAGATGTCTTTTAGAAAGCCGAAAATGGATACGACATTTTTTGAGGATTGCAACAAGTTGAGGAAATCTGCACCATCTGAGATACGATTTTTTACGCCCCGATACGGAATGATTCAGGAAATCCAAGAGCGTTGCGAATGGTTTTTGGAGCTTCACTCGAACATCCCTGAATTGATTCACCCAAATTCGCTCTCGATTTCATATTATTTCCGGCCAAAGCGAATGGACAAGTCATGCAGTGCTGCAAGCCGCAAGTACGACGAGAGGATCGTTGCTTACGCGATAAGAATGAAATCGACATAGCGCTTGGAGTTTTCGCGTGGCTTTAAAGGGCTATACCAGTGTGACACTTTTAAAAAATCGATTTTTCGACAGTTTGTAATTTCAAAAATATCCTGTAAAAATGTCAAGGCCGTATCTCCAATACTCCCCGAATAGCAGCCTTCTAAAGAGCAACCGCTCATAGGTATAAAATCGATAGTTAAATCTTTAAACGCGTTTTTCTTGAAATGAGATTTTTCAAATTTGCTGATATTGGAACTCAAAGAGCAATTATCCGATTGACTTTAAATTTGAACTGAGTACTCTTGAATATATTTACTCTACAATGACGTGGGATATTTTTGGTTGGATGAAAATTGACGATTTGGCATTGAAAAAAACGACCATTTTATAGGCAAGAAAACAGGCTTTTTCCATAACTACGCCATTTTATTAGATTTTGATATTTTTCGAAGATCCTACGTCATTGTACAGGAAATACTTTCCGGCTTAACGATATTTTTTCCTTTTTCAGTTTCAGCTACTCAATCGGCCGGAATCATGTCAGCAGTGGAGGAACTTTTTTGTTTGGCGCCTCCGAAGGCAGCGCATAAGTCGCTTGGATCTCAATATTTTTATATAAAAAAATTATGTAATATAGGTCAAATATGGTTAAATATATCCTTAATTTTCCAAAACATATAATTGAGTAGTTTTCTTCCACAAAATCCCGAAAATCACCCCAATTTTCAGCGTTCTCACTGGTATAGCCCCTTAAACGTTATTCAACCGTCCTTCTCATGGCAGTTGTCGATTTTACCTTCAAACAAGCTAACAATTCCGAAAAACCCGAATAGAAATATTGTCAGGCTGGCCTTATATTTGATCCGGGTCTGATCATGTTGTAATACCTTACTCAAGGGTGCCTTACTTAAGGCATGTCTCAATTTGCCTGATCCGTTTGGTGTCAGGCAATAGTTAGGCAACGGGATGTACTTTTTCCCCCGGTTGCCTGATCCAGCTAGCTTCAAGCGATGGTTAAGTGGGTGGACCTACGGCTTGATTCAATTCGCTTGATCTGGTTAGTTTCAAGCAATCATCAAGTAACTGGACCTATATACAGTTTGGCATCTATGCGTATATTTTTTATTATTCCTAATATTTTATTTATACCTGATGAATCTATGAATCGGTTTCCTCAGTTCACAAAATAATTTAGTTGAATCTACTAAATTTATCTATTTAATTTAAAAACATTTAAATTGAATAGAATTTTCGTAGACAAATATTTTTCTGCTTGATTCAATTAATCATCCGTCTTGATTGCCATACACACACATTACCTATATTTAGGTAATGTTTGAAACCTCCTCTCTCTCCCCACCCCTCTTTGCCCCCTCCCCTTCGATGTGTGTATTGCAATCAAAACGGATCATTAATTCAACCAAACAAAAAAATGTTTGTCTCTACGAAAATTCTGTTCAATTTAAATTTATAAAAATTAAATCGATTAATTTAGTAGATTCAACTAAAAAACCTATAGAATGATATTCGATAGAATTCTCCAATTATCACAATGATATTAACTAGTAGTCGTAGTACAGAATCTTTCATTTCATGTACACCCTTGCGGGCTTTTTACATTTGCTCCTTTCTTTCTTTCTTTCTTTACAAAGTTCCTTATTATTAATCATCAAAAAACATTAATACTATTATCATAGCGCTTCTTGCGTTTATACAAATTCCTTCCCCGCTTGCTTGCCTTCTTTCGCTTTCCTTATCTCTGCTCCCCTGACCCTTTTTATCTTGCCATGCTCTCTAATTGCCTCGCAACCTCATACATCTCTCCTACTAAACCGTTTCCCTCCAGTGTCTTTCTCCACCTTCCATTTGGTTCTCTTCCCTGCTGCTTTTCCCACTCTTCAAATTTTCTGTGGGCCTGCTCATCCATCATTTTTTTGGCCTTTTCGCACTCCCAAATATGTGCCAGAGTTTCCTCCGCTTTCCCGCATACTCTACATCTTGTGTCTTTCAAACCCTTTTCTGCTTCTCTCCCCACACCACCACACCTCATTCTACCCAACATTTCCCTTGTTGTTCCTTCATCCCAATGGTCTTCCATTCCCACCTCTTTTTTCCTTTCTTTATATTCTAGGCAGAAATTGGACCGGCGAATCTTCTCCCACATTCTCTGCACTTCTTGCTCCGCCAGCTTCTGTACCGCTCTTCCGGCCTTATCGTTCCATTCCTCTTCGTTTCCTCTTCTTATCGTCTTGCTATCTGCCCCTCTCCTGCATGCTCTATTGCCGCCTTCATTTCTTCGCCCCATTTGCTTCCGTCGTTGTTCATTAGCCTTATCACTTCCTCCATCAGGCATTTTCTCGGCCATCTCTTTTCCTACATCTCCATGACTTTGCCGATGTAGTCGTCCGCCCGTTTTTTCATTACTATATTCACTCCTATACATCCTGCCTCCAGTTTCCCGATGTAGTCCGGCGTATTCCTTCTCAGTCCCATGGCCATCTTCGTGTACTTGACCTGTGCTCCGTCTACTCTCGCCCTTCTTTTCCATCCCTATACTTCTACTCCATACAACCACTCGCTGCTTGCTATTGTTTCCGCTACCCTCAGCCTGTCTGTCAGTCTGCCTATTCTCGCTCTCCATGCAATTCCCCAGGCTCCGTTTGCTGCCTTCCTTATCTTGTTTTCCACCATCTTTGTGTGCTTCTCGAAAGTGTTTCCGGTCGAGACATACACTCCCAGATATTTAAATTCGTTTACTACCTCTAATTTCTTGCCGTCTAACTCCTAATTTTTCTCTTTCTTTTGTCTCCCTCCTTTCCTGAAAATCATTACTTTTGCTTTTTCAATATTGATCTTCAATTTGTTTCGCTTCACGTACTTCTCCAATTTCCTCAGCATTTCTTTTAAGCCCTTCCCCGTATCTGTCACCAGTGCTACATCATCTGCGTACTTCAGGGCGTAAATTTTTTCTCCTGTTATCGTCGATAAACAGGGTAAATAGCGTAGAGCTCAGGGCACACCTCTGGCTGACTCCTTTTGTCGTCCTGAACTTCTTCGACACCCCCTCCGCTGTTATGACCTCATTTTGCGTATCCTTGTAGATCTTCTCAATCATTCCGAATAGTCTTCCTCTAATTCCCGCTCTTCCCAATTTCCTCATCATCCCTTCTTTGTTTACTGAGTCGAACGCCGTCGTCAAATCCACGAACGCCGTGTAGAGTTTTCCTCCTCTTCTCTTCAGCTTGTTGTTGATTACAGCGTTCAGTACGAAAACTTGGTTCCGCGCCCCCCTGCCCGCTCGAAAATCCGCTTGACCTTCTCCCATCTGATTCTTTGCTTCCAGTGAGAATCTTACCCGGTTGTTTACTGTTCTGGTCAGCAATTTGGATCCCGACTCTATCAGTGTAATTCCTCTATAATTTTTCACGTTTGTTGAGTCGCCAGCCTTGTGGATAGGAAAGATCCTCCCGGTTCCCGACCTCTTGCTATCCTTACCCTTTTCCACAGCTCATTCAAGATGTTGGCTAACTCTTTCTTCCCCTCCTTCGGCAATCTCTGGAAGAATTCAATCGTCAGTCCGTCTTGCCCCGCCGCCTTATCCTTTTTCATTTTCCCCAGTTCTTTTTCCACCTCTCCTATGCTTATCTCCCGATTTGCTATTTTTTCCATCCAATTTTCCCTGCTACTGCTATAATGGGCTTCTTCTTCTCCCTGTCCACTCTCCGCGCCCGTTTCTTCTATGCCTTCTTCAAAGTCCTGTCCGTCGTTCTTACTTCCCAGAAGCTTCTTGAAATGCTTGATCTATTCCTTTCCGCTATTTGCACGCTGTTCCTTGCTTTACTGAGCCTAAAAGGCCTCAACGCTCTCCAGAGCTCCGTGGGATTTTCACTTTGGCAGACCCTCCCCCAGCGCTCCTTCTATCGTTCCTGATTTTCCTCTTTTCTCATCCTCTCCAGCGTTCTCCTTGCTTCCCTTAGTCTCCCTTTCTCTTCTATACCTGGTTGTTTGAGCAATTCCTTGAATCTTTTCCATAGTAGCGTTTTCCGCTCTTTTATTTTACCGCCTATCCTATCTCCTTCTGTCCTATTTCCACCCACCCATTTCGCTATCCCAACCTGTTGTGCTGCTTGACTTATGACTTCTACCAACGTATTCCATCTATCTAAGACTTCGCCCTTCTTCTCCTTTGAATCCCACAATTCGGTGAAAACGTGCCATACTCCTCTGCGTTCTCCTGCTTCCATTTTAGCTTTTCTCTCTTCTTCCTTCCGTTCGTTAGTCTGCTCTAGGTTAGGTGGTCCGATTCCGTTCGTTTCTCTACTCTTATTTCCCTCACCATTCCCTTCGCTTGACTATTTAATACAATGTAGTCAATGACCGACCCCCCCGCCCCTTGACTTCCTACGTATGTCGGGCTTCCCTGCCTGTCCCCTTCCAATCTTACATTCGCCACTATTAATCCCTTTCTTGCGCAAACATCTAACATTTTTCTCCCTTCCGTGTTCTCCCTATGGTCTTTTGACACCCTTTGGCTTTCCTGCCCTTTCATCCCTTCTATACCTACCTGTTGGTTCCCGATTTTGGTATTAAAGTCCCCCATTATTATTACTGCGTCCCCCCTTTCCTCCGCTTTGTCTATTTTTTCTCCTAATTCTCCTTTCAGATCATTCAGGTTTTTGTTGTATATACTTATTTTCGTTCCCTTGTTCTGCCTGTTTCTTCCCAGTTGTATATCACTTATGCTAAGCCGCCCTTCCACTATCCCACTTCCCCTCTCCCAAAATTCTTTCCCTGACCCGCACTAGATGCCCTCCTTTCGCCCGACCTCTCTTTTTTCCTCTTATTGCTGCTTTAGTGTCCCATACAAACTCCCTATCCATCTTGTCTCTGTGTTTGTCTGCTTCGCTGTCTTTCATCCACGTTTCCTGGGCCGCGATGGTGTCGAACTCCTTCAACCACCCCTGGTCTCTTTAACCGCTCTCATTCCCGTAGCGTTCCGCGTTCCCGCTCGTATCGTTCGTATCTCTCGTTGTGCTGCTGCCGCCTCTGTCTCTGGTGCCGCAGTTGAAACCCCGCAGTCCTTACCTGTTCTGCTCTCCCGCTCTCTTCGTAACGGCCCGCTTCTTCCAGATCGCCTATTTTATCATTCCCGGTCTTCCATCTCCCGTTCGCCATTACTTTGAGATATCCAGCGTTTACTTCCTTCCCTTGTTTCCTCATAATAGTGGCATACTTTTCAATCCACTCCTGTACTTCCCATTCTCTGTACATGGGATCGTCCCATATAGCTCGTCGTCCGCTCTCCCTTTTCCTGCTGCTTTCATTATTCTCACTTTTTCTTCTATTTTATCCGTTTCTAATTCTATTCCTTCCCTTGTCTCCTTTCGTCTCAGGAAATGGGGTTCCACTCCCGTTCTTTTCCAGACCGCTCTTTCAACGTCCTAAACCATGCCGTGTCTTGATCTTCGCACTTCTTGCACTATGATGTTCTTCTTCCTATCCCTCCTCTCTCGCCATTCTTCCTCCCATTCTCGGTGGCTGAACCGTTTCGGCTTCTTTCTCATCAGTTGTCTTATCCGTTCTTCTATTTCCTGGTCTATTGTCCTCCTGCTCACTTTCACTCACCCTTCTCCTCCACCTTGCTCCTCCTTAACAATCACTCATTCCTCCCCTGTCCTCCATGTCTTTTCGATATCCCGCTTCTATCTCATTATGATTTTCATTGCACTTCGTCTCGCCTCTGCCGGCTTGCTGCCCTCCCCCTTCTCCTCCTCTTGCGCCCTCGTCTCCTGAATTCTCTCCAATTTTCTATACATTTGCGCGTTTTCTCGTTGTAGTCTCTCAATTGCTGCTTCTTGCTGTTTAAATCTCGCCCTCCATCTCTCCTTCTCCCCTGTTACCATGTTTTCCTCTTTTTCCCTCGGAATCGTGTCCCGATCCTTTTCCTCTTCCACTTTTTCTTCTCGAACCTGCCCTTGTATGCCTCTCGACCGTCTCATTATCTCTTCAACCGTCCTTTCCACTATCCTTCTTATTTTATTTTCCCAATCTCTCTCCTCTATACCCGCTCGTATTTTCTCCATCCTCTCTATTTTGTCCAACATCTCTTTCCCCCAGCTGGATCTTCCTCTCCTTCTCGTGCTGTCTCCCCGTCCGATCTCCGTCTCTTCTTCTCCCTTGCGACTTTCCTCGCTTAAAACTCCCTTGCTCCCTTTGTTTTGTTTTCCTGCCCCCCAACCATCTATAAGCGACCTCACGCTGTGGATTTTCCTTTTCTTGGGCGCCAGTGCTTCTTGGCCTACCGCTTCTCCTCTTGCCTGCTCCAGTATCTCGTCTGTTGTATCTCTTTTCTCTCCCGTCTCCGCCCGCGGCATTCCGTCGTCTATCTTCGTCAGCCATGTATAGGCCGTCGGTGTATCGCAGATTCCGTCGGTTCGGTCGATCCCGTCCTTGCCGGCGCCGATCTCGACTTCTCGATTGGTATTATACTCCTCCTCTCCTAGTTGGTCCTCGTGCCGCCGCCGACTGCCGTTGGTGCTGTTGCCCCTGTCATTTCCGCTTTCCGCCATGTCCCTCGACCGCTCTTCGTTCTCACTTCCTAACCTATTTCTTGTCGTCCACCTAATTCTCTCTCCCCTGTTCTAATTACACCTTTCCCTTTTTCACCAACACTTTCACTATTTCCTCTCCTCCTCTGGATGCCTTCTAGCCAGTTCCCACTTATTTTACGTTCTTTGCACAAGCCACTTTTCTCTAATATTCGCTTGCATATCAACCGCGCGTCTGTCTCGTCCGATGCTCAGCCGGCATCTCTCCAATGAAATTAATGAATTGATAAAGTTTATGTGATACAACAAATAATTATAGGAATTTATGTGGTCTCTTAAGCCATCGAAATACTACAAACACTCGATAGTATAGGGGCAGCGTGCGTAGCTATAGGTAGGTAAGTTCTCGATTCAAGCCAGGCGGATTATGATACAAAATCATTGTAGTAGAACTATATTTTAAGTATTTCAATTTATTTTATATTCAATTGATGAAATATTCTATTGAATACTCTAAAAAATATATTTGAAACAAATAGGATCGTAGTAAAAAAAACCTATTTGATTTAAATAGATCCTATTTAAATGAAATATTTTTTGACAGTGCAATGAAGAATGTGGTGACATGGTGGTTTCCGAAGCAACAGCGAACTGGGCGAACTGGGAAATCTACTCCGGCTGTATTAGTCATACGACGCTGAGTTCAGAATTCTCGCCATCTTATAATATATTGTTTCTAATACTCCCACCAAGTGAGCAAAGATGGAATTGATGCTCCGGATATCTTTCGGAGCCTCTGTCGACCATTCCTGAAATGATTCACCAAAATGCGTTCTCGGTTTCATCGTATTTGCGGTCAGAGCGAGCGGAGAAATCGTGCTACAAACTTCCACTGTGACAACAGGATCATTATTTTCATGATAAAGATGTTGAAGTTTGCATCAAGCGAGTAGCATGGGGTATACATTCGAATCACTACTTCAGAGCCAAACGGAGCTTCATGGCAGAGTCGCACGTCTGATCGACAATCTAAAGAAGATTCGGCAAAATAACATCACCGATGGAGCAGTCAAAGCCAGGATCTCATATCTCGACAAATATTGGGAAAAGTTCGAGATTCACGAGATCCTCACATCGGAGTTTGCCGCTCAGCTGAAACATCATGATTATTCTCTCAAGGACTTCCAAGCAATCATGGAAGAGACTTACTATCAATAGAAGAGTACGCTACTCGACTGGATCACGAGGCTGGAGCATAGACGCGAGCCGGTTACAGCCACACGCTCATCCCTACCTCATATTGAGCTGCCAACCTTTACGGGACAATACGAGGACTGACCAGCCTTCAAAGATCTTTTCAAATCCATCATGCTGAAAGATTCTCATCTCACAGACGTCGAAAAGCTGCATTATTTGAAAACCAGCCTCAGAGGAGAAGCCAAAACAGTGGTGAAGGATCTCCGGAATACCGGAGACAACTACGCACGAACATGGGAACATCTGGACCATTACTACGAGAACAAAAGGCTTCTGGTCCGGACTTGCTTGTCCCGACTCACCTCCCTCAACAAGATGAAGGCCGAATCAGTGGACGGACTTAAGAGAATCTTCCATATGACAACAACGACGATCAGCAATCTCGAGAGCATCGGTAGGGGAATCTTCAAATCAGAAGATCTCCTCCTCCTCATCATTGTCGAGCTATTCGACAGCAGCACACGGAGGGAATGGGAAGCAGCTTTCGACAGCTCGGTGGAACTCCGCACCTACACTAAGCTAAAGGAGTTCATAGAGCATCGCATCCACATCGTCGAGGCCTTACAACCCTCGCGATCTGGAATATCCCACAAACCAGCAGAGAAACGTTCAACACGCTCTTTCAACACTCTTCAGCGCACGAAGAGACACGAATCTTGCCTCAGCTGCAAGAAGCAGCAGTTTGTAATGTTCTGCGAAGACTACCGCAACAAGAACCCGCAACAGCGATTACAACTCGTCGAGCAGACGAATCATTGCATTAACTATCTGGGTTCTCACATGCTGGCAAGTTGCCCGTCCAACCGGCTGTGCGCAACTTGCTCATCAAAGCATCATACCTCGCTGCACGACACCTTGACTCCAGCTAGTACGAGTTCAAGCACGCTTCCCTCGAGGTCCTGCAGCAAGGGTCCATTATCCGTACTACTAGCTGCAGTACGCGTTGATATTCTGGATCGATTTGGAAATCCACTCGAAACACGAGCCCTCATCGACTAGGGACCCGAAACCAGTCTCATCACTGAACGACTGGCGCAGAGGTTACAATTCCCCCGCACAAACGCACCCATCGACGTATGTGGTGTAGAAGTTAACACTGGCACAGCTAGGGGTCGCGTACAGCTCAGCGTCGCAGCCACGCAAACAAACGCGAGCCTCAGTACCTCAGCATTGGTGCTACCCACCCAACGCTCTATTCGCAGGCTCCCAAGATCTTCCGACGCAACTGGAAGCACATCAAGGGACTCAACCTAGTAAACCCCCACTTCGAAGCCAACGATCCAATTGATCTACTGCTCGGAGTGGACGCACATGCCGCTATTATTAGAGGAGGCCTACGGTCCGGAAGAAAACATCAGCCCATGGCCCAGGCAACGAGCTTCGGCTGGATTCTGTCTGGCGTAACGGGGCGTGGCCGCCCCACTCCTCAAGCTTCGAGCAACTTATGCTCATTGGCGGACCCCCTTCCAGCTCTAGTCCAGCAATTTTTCGGTACAAGAAAAGGGTCCATGCGTTCCTCAGCCACTAACGCTCGACGAGCAGACGTGCGAGGATCACTTTGCCAGGACGCACACACGAAGCCCTGATGAACGATACTGCGTTCGGTTACCACTCAAAGGAGAAATGCCCAACCTCGCTCACACCCAAGCAACTGCTATTCGGGTGCTAGCCCACAACGAAAGGAGGTTGTCCACAAATGCAGAATTCGGGCAAGCGTACAAGGAGTTCCTTCAAACGTACGAGGACATGGGCCACATGGAACCGGATGAGGCCACCAGCGCCGAACGCCGTTGTTATCTACCTCATCATGGAGTCTGGCGAGACTCAAGCTCAACCACGCGGCTACGCGTAGGTTTCAACGGATCCTGCCGCAGCAACTTGGGGATAACATTGAACGACCAGCTGCATATCGGTCAAAATCTACTACCATCCTTAGCCGACATCCTGCTCAAGTGGCGAACGTTCAGATGGGTCAGTGTCGCAGACATCGAGAAGATGTACCGGCAAGTCTCCGTGCATCCAGATGACAGAGATCTCCAACGTATCCTCTGGCAAGCCACACCGTCTTTGCCTACTCGAGAGTACCGACTTAACACCGTGACGTACGGACTCGCCTGCGCCCCATTCCTCGCTATTCGAACGTTACGGCAGCTTATTCTTGACGAGCAGTCGATATCCTCAAGCAGCACTCGCACTCCAAAAGCATGTCTACGTCGATGACATCCTAACCGAAGCGTTTCGAACCTAACCATTTCACGACTACAACAGCTTCAAAGGGAGACGCGCGACTGTGCATGGCGGGCGGATTCCCCCTAAAGAAATGGGTCACCAACGCTCAGGAGGTCAGAGACGGAATCCCGATCGAGGACAGAGCAGAAGACTCAACTAAAACTCTGTTTCCCGCGGAAAACGGGCATCTGACACTTGGTCTCCTTTGGAACCTGCAAACGGATTGCTTTTCATTCATCGTACATCCAAGTACGCATAATCGCATCACAAAAAGGAGTCTGTTGGCAAAGGCTGCGCAGCTATTCGATCCATTAGGATGGCTTTCACCAGTTTCAACCAAGGCAAAAATCTCGATTCAGTCCACCTGTCTGCTCAACCTCCACTGGGACGATCCGCTACCACCCATCATGGTGCCAGAATGTGAGAGCTTTTACGCCGAGTGGCCAGAGCTAAGGAAAGTACAGATTCCACGATCTGTGCTACTAGAGCAACCGCACGGAAACTACTCCGTTCATCGACCAGAACAACATTTTTCGAGTTGGAGGAAGGCTAAAACACTCTCTCCTAGCATGGGACGAGAAACATCCAATTATTCTTCCTGCAGAATCAAAACTCTCACATTTGCTTATTGAATCGCTTCATAGGAGATGTCTGCATGGAGGAATACAGCTGACGTTAAGCCATCTGAGACAACGTTTTTTTATCCCACGAGCCCGAGCATTGGTGAAGACTTGCAGTCACCAATGTATACCATGCGTCCGATAGCGGGCGGCACCAGTGCAGCAACGGATGGCGGAGCTTCCACCCCCACGCGTCTGTCCAGCTAGGCCATTTCAACATACCGGGGTGGACTATGCAGGGCCTGTCATGGTGCGAACTACCCCAGGACGAGGACACAAAGCTACGAAGGCGTTTCTTCGTCATCTTCGTCTGCCTAGTCACTAAGGCAGTCCATCTCGACGTAGCATCGGACTACTCCGCGAAGGCCTTCCTTGCTGCACTCCACCGATTCATCTCCCGGAGGGGAATGTGCTCAGATTTGTGCAGCGACCGGGAAACAACTTTCACAGGAGCTGACACCGCGCTACAGCGGCTCTTTAAAGCTCAAAGCAAGCAAGCCTCATTCGTACACGAACATCTCGCAACAGTTGAGATAAAATGCCACTTCAATCCACCGGCCACTCCGCACTTTGAAGGACTTTGGGAAGCCGCCGTGAAATCAACGAAGCATCATCTACGGCGTGTAATCAGCGAAGCCATGCTAACATGCGAGGGGATGCCAGCGGTTCTGGCACAAATCGAAGCCTGTCTCAACTCTCTACCACTAAGTCCCTTGACGGATGATCCGAACGACATCACTGCACACCAGGACACCTTTTGGTGGGGTCAACTGTAACGGCCATTCCAGAACCATCTCTTCTCGACAGCAACGCCAACCTTCCCTCACGGTAGCAACTTCTGTCACACATGAGAGACCAGTGTTGGAAGCGATGGGCACACGAGTACATCCAAGGGCTTCTGCCACGAGCGAAGTGGCTCAACTCGCCCACCACATTCGAGCCTGGTTAACTATGCCTCATCCGGGACGAAGCAACACCTCCGTGCAGATGGCCACTAGCACGCATCATCGTTGTTCACTCCGGCCCCGACAGCAACGTTCGACGCGTCTCCGTAAAGACCGCAACAACTCAGCTAACTCGACCAGTAGTGAAGCTAGTGATGCTTCCAGTCCTCACCAGACAAGAACAACAGCTTAATCACCACGAAGACGCGGTGAGGCGGGCGGAACGAGCGAAAGGCTCAGAAAGATGCAGTTCTTACGGCCCGAGCAAGAAAAGCGCCTGACGTCAAGCAACCCGCGCATCACCCGTGGAGCACCATGCGAGGGAGAAAGAGTTCGCTCAGGCGCTACTACTTTCTCACAAGCACTCGCATTGCGCAAGGCTGCATATAAGGACGACGCCGGCTCTCGAAACTCAGACAAGCCTGCTCGTAGATCCGAACGACCAAGTCCAGATAACATTTCGCAGCCTTATCCTTTCTTTTCACCTCAGATCGAGCTCATGCGGCGGAGAAAGAGCAAACGCAATTTACAGGTACAAGCTGTTGTTAAGGGAAAGCGTTGGACCCTTTCGGACCAACCACCGCTCTAACATGGAAGCTTGTGCGGGTTGACCTGCCCATCCGCTGCCTTCTGGGACGCCTCACGAGGCCCCCTCGAAACGAAAAGTTTTTTTTACGTATTCGACCAACATCATAAGGGGGGAAGCCTAAGCTTCAATTCCGTTTTTTTTAAATTCTCTACGATTTTTTTCAACAATATTTCCTTTTTTTGTGAAAAAATAGATAATTTGAAAATTGCTCCGGAGTACGCAAGCGATAAGATTTACAACAAAAGCTCAAGATAGCAAAAAAGTTGCATTGCTTCTTGTGAGTTCACGAGAATTTTTTCAAATTTTCTTTTCTAAATTTTTTTTTCATCTATTTTTGGTCAAAGCTCGATTGATCTGAATGCCATAACAATACTATAATAAAATTGTTGACTTACATATTAAATTTTAGTCTCGTCGAAGAAACCTCTCGCCGACAGCACGCTCTTCACCACATGCGGCATCCTCTCCACAAGTTTTTGGAAAATCTCTCGGGGTGTTTCTTTCCAAGATTTTTGTAGGGAATCCCATAGATTTTCGGCGGATGAATGAGTGACTTTGCGCACTTGCCGATCCATTTGATCACGCATCAGTTCTATAGGATTGAGATCGGGAGATTGAGGAGGCCATTGTATAATTCGAATCTCGCCACTTTTATCGAATCAAGATGCTTCGAACAGAGTTTTGAAGTATTAGGTGCACAACTTAGTTTGGTCCGTTTTCAAAAGATAGCTCTAGGTGCTATAAATGGTTGACGACAACAGCTGACTTTTGCAGTATCGTGAAGTATCAACATCTCTTAACCAAATATCGGTTACAGACCTTTGAGTTATGCGCATCAAGTCTAATTTTTACTGCGGTGAAAATGTCGAATTTCATCCCAAATAAGCACCATTTGCGAGAAGTATTGATTTGCTGCTTGAATTGGAAGAAAAGTGCAGCTGAAGCCCACCGAATGCTTGTGGAAGTTTCACAGGAGACTTCTACAGGCAACAATCGATCCGTATAAAGCGAGCTATCGCCGAAAAACGTCCACACTATGCCATCAGACACTAGTCCATAATCTTTCAACATGACAACGCTCGTCCTCACGTTGCTATTGTGGTTAAAAACTATTTGGAAAATAGCGGGTGGGAAATTGTGGCTCACCCGCCTTATATCCCAGACCTTGCCCCTTCCGACTACCATTAGTTTCGATCGATGCAGAACGATTTGACTAGAATACGCTTCACGTCACAACAGGGTATCAAAAATTAGCTCGATTCATTCTTGGCTTCAAAAGATGAACGCTTCTTCCGCGACGGAATTCATAAATTACCAGAAAGATGGGGAAAAGTAGTGGCTAGCGATAGACAATATTTTGATTAATGTATTAATTCATTTTATCATTCAAATAAGTGCGTATTTTAAGCAAAAAACGGACCGAATTAAGTTGTACACCCAATAGGTTTTGGGTTGTTATCTTGTTGGAAAACGAACGCCTTTCCGATCAGTCGCCTTCCAGAAGGCACAGCGTGGTTTTTTTTTTTAAATGGTGTGATATCCCTTTTGGTCCAGGATTCTCGTGATTCGGTAGAGGTCCCCTGCACCAAAAAATGAAAAACACCCCCACACCCAAAACATACTTCAAAACTCTGCCCGAAGTGTCTTGAATCGAAGCAAAAAAAGTGGCGAGCTTCGAATTATGCAATGCCCTCCTCAATCTCCCGATCTCAATCCCATAGAACTGATGTGGGATGAAATGGATCGGCAAGTGCGCAAAGTCACTCATTCATCTGCCGAAAATTTGTGGGATTTTCTACAAAAATCTTGGAAAGAAACACCCCGAGAGATTTTCCAAAAACTTGTGGGGAGGATGCTGCGTGTGGTGAAGAGCGTGCTGTCGGCGAAAGGAGGTTGCTTCGACGAGACCAAAGTTTAATATGTAGGTCAAATATTTTATTAAATTATTGTTATGGTATCCAGATCAATTGGGCTTTGACCGGAGATAGATTCGGAGAAAAAAAATTCGAAAAACAATCTGAAAAAAATCTCGTGAACTCACAAGAAGCCATGCAACCTTTTTGATATCTTGAGCTTTTGTTGCAGATCTCATCGTTTTCGCACTCCGGAGCGGTTTGCGGATTATCTATTTTTTCACAAAAAAAAAACGAAATATTGTTGGAAAAAAATCGTAGAGAATTAAAAAAAAAAACAAAATTGAAGCTTAGACTTCCCCCTTTATAATTTTGGTCGAAGAAATGCGTAAAAAAAACTTTTACTGCTAACGGGGTCCACTCAAAAAGGAACAAAAAGGAGACGAAAAATGGTCGTTTTCAAAACCGGGTGCTAATTGTAAAACAAGTGGTAATTTTTTTTTGAAAAAGCCTAGTTGAAGGTAAATCCCTCCTCTTTTAAATGACGTTTATTAAATCGGTCTCGGTCAACTACCGACGAAATGGCATAGAAAACCGTTCCGACACTCTTTTAAACTTCTGTCCGGAAACTTTTCGCCGGTAGTGTATATGAGGTATTCCACGTGAATCCGATATCCTTTTTCCCTGCCCCCGCCAATTCGGTTAATTTTTTTCTATCTGATTCCATTGACTCTAAAAGACGCCATGATTTTTTTTACATTTTTCGAAACGACCGTTAGTCAAAAAAATTTGTTTCTTTCCGAAAAAAACGCCCCGATTTAAAAATCTGAAAAATTCCCAAAAATGCGTGATTATATGTAAAAATTTTCAAGCTATCACCTGCAGTGGAAGTATGATTTTTTCGTTACCAGCTAAAAAGTTGTGGTATTCATTTTAATTGAAGTCGTCTTTAGCAGCGAAAAAATCATACTTCCACTGCGGGTGATAGCTTGGAAAATTTTACATATAATCGCGCAATTTTGGGAATTTTCTCAGATTTTTCAATCGGGGCGTTTTTTCGGAAAGAAATTTTTTTTTGATTAACGGTTGTTTCCAAAAATGTTATACAAATCCAGGGTATCTTTTAGAGTCAATGGAATCAGATAAAAAAAAGTAATCGAATTGGCGGGGGTCAGGGAAAAAGTCCACCGGATTCACGTGGAATATGTGTGTGTGTGTGTGTGTTCGTGTGTGTGTGTGTGTGTGTGGGGTGAGGCACTAACTGTTGCCACCTTGAATATCTCTGTAATTATCGACGTCACAAAAAAATGTTTGAAACAAAAGTTGTACCGTACGAAACGCGTCATCAAATGCGACTATTTTTTTTATCTCAGTGGAGGCGCTGTCGCACAGTAAAGGTCACCTCCACTTTATTAAATGGGACGGTACATTTTTTTTCAACTATCTTGTAGACCATCGAAAACTGCATACAAAAATTTAGGGGTTAAAGTCGTTCAAGGCCATTTAAGATCAAAAAGTGACATGAACTTTATTTTTATGTGAAATTACCTTTATTTACAGTAGATGTTCAAAGTGATTACCATTGGAATCAATGCAGTATCGCAATCTCCTCATCACGGATTGTATAGAATTCTTATCACTTCGGCACTTATCGCATCACAGGCTCGAAGAATTCTCTCACGCGTATCATCCGGCGTAGTTGGACGTTCTTTATAAACAAGATCTTTCAAGTATCCCCAGAAGGAAAAGTTCAGAGGTGTCAAGTCTGGCGAGCGAGGCGGCCACGATACAGCTCCTCCGCATCCAATCTAACGATTCGGAAATCTCTTTTGCAATTCATTTCTAGCTATCAGCGAAAAATGTGCCGGGCACCCATCGTGTTGATACCATATTCTGTTCCTTATTTCTAAAGGTATTTCTTCCAATAACGGACCTAATGTTTCTTGAAGGAATGTGGTGTACTTCCTACCATTGAGATTCCCTTCAATGAAATAAGGGCCTATGATTATATCCCCAATAATCCCACACCATACATTAACCGATCACGGTCTTTGGTGTGCAACTTGCCGCAGCCAATGTAGATTTTCAGTTGACTACAAATGCATGTTATGCAAGCTAATATTAACTGGGGAGATTGCAATACTGCATTGATTCCAATGGCAATCACTTTGAACATCTACTGCGAATAAAGGTAATTTCACATAAAAATAAAGTTCATGTCACTTTTTGATCTTAAATGACCTTGAATAACTTTGACCCCTAAATGTTTTTTATGCAGTTTTCGATGCTCTACAAGATAGTTGAAAAAAATGTACCGTCCAATTTAACAAAGTGAAGGTGACCTTTACTGTGCGACAGCGCCTCCAATGAGATAAAAAAATGGTCGCATTTGATGACCCCTTTCGTACGGTACAACTTTTATTTCGAAATGATTTTGTGACGTCGATAATTACAGACATATTCAAGGTGGGAACAGTTAGTGCCTCACCCTGCATACACACATACACACACACACACACTAGGGTGGTTAAAAAAATCGATTTCTTTTCAACGGAAAATTGAAGTATGTTATGAAAAAGAAAGTTTTGCAAAATTGGAGGGTTCTAAACAAATTTTTTGGTAGTGGTCAAACGCCATTTTCATGTGTCTGTTCATGACTATCGGAGTATTTATTTTTTCTTATCTCGATGTAGAAAATGTTAGTGCGTAATCCAAGGTAAGTCATGATTTAATTTTTTCTGTAACAATACACGATTTTTATTTAAATATTTTTTCTACCGTAAACAATTTGTATTTGTAGATTAAGAATCAATATGTGTACTTCGGCTGTAAAAATAATATCAACCACTTGATTGACAAGAACACGGTGTTTACATCACTGATCGTGTAACAAGTATGCGTGTTTTTTTGGAGTAATATGTTCTTCAAGAGTAAGAAAACAAAAGATAAAAAAAAAAATTGACGAAAAATCGAAAAAGATAATTGAAAGTCGTTTGAGCACTACCTAAAAAGATGTTTAGACCTCTCAAATTTTGTATGAATTACTTTTTCATAGCGTAGTAACATTTTCCGTTGAGTACCGCGAAAAAAATAATTCATCTTTTTTTAACCACTCTAAAATACACACACTCACACTCACGCACGCACGCACGCACACACGCACGCGCGCTTTGCAACAACATTGAAAAAACAAGAAATTTTTTGTAATTTCTTAGTCATATTCCACACGCTGTTAGTATGTAAAAACTGATCGGATAGAGATGATCAGAAAAGCATTATAAAGCTTAAAGTCTCTAGTTTCCGAATTTTTATCAATATATTTTGTTCAACCATGGTTATCGTCCAATCCAAAGGGATATCGTGAAACAAACATTTTCGAATTTGTTTGTCGCCTTTAAGAACGACCTTGGGCTCGGGACATTCTTTTCCCGTCTATCTCAATATCAGAGCCAGTAATCTTGATCATTTAACTTCAATTTGGTTTTTGTACGATCTCTATACGACAATTTTTTCCTGAGATATCGGTCGTTAAATGAAAAATCGCATTTCCACCTCTGATGATTGATATCTCATGAAGTACTCTCATGATCGTACAACAAATCGAAGGATGATTTTAAATACTTTAATTAATTTTCTACAAGTATGAGTTATCGCTTGAGGGGAAAAAGTTTTTGCACTTTCTCTATCGATTTGAAGAAAGTAAAAAATGACATTTTCTGTTTTTTTTCAGTAACTCTTCCGCCACTTTGCAAATACTGACCAAAATACTGATGTTCCAGGTTCCTTAATGCTTGAACATACCCCCAATAGTTCTCTAAAATTTCAAGTTACAGTAAAACCTCGTTTATCCGAACTTCAACCGACGCTTCGCATTGTCCGAGTTACCTAACTCGTCCAAGTCTTCCACATTATCCAAGGCGTATCCTCGGAGAATACGGAGAATCTCAGATAAAACGGAAGAATCTGCTATGCCTATGCGCGGAGTAGTTCTTTATTGCTACCGTGTTCCGTATTATCCGAGATTTCACTGAATCAAGGTACCCGCACCCCATATTACCTCGGATAAGCGAGATTCTACTGTAATTCGTTTATTCGTCTTTTCGATGCAAATGATCAAAGTTGCAAGAAAAAAATTAAAGGAACACGTTTATTGCTGTTAAACATTATTTAATAATAATGAATGTTACGTCTCGGTGGTACGTTCGACCAAATTATTCAGAATTTGCTTGAATAGTGATCACGGGAAATTTACCAACAGAATGATTCAGAGGTCCGTATTTGATAACTTGGCCGGCCGTGTCTCGAAGGTGCGACTTAACTTAGTCATCGGCAACTCAGAGTTTTAGTAAGGACTTGATCGGGGTCGGTTCAATAGAGTGTGAAAAAAACTCGTGTGTAAAGGAACGAGAGGTCGCAACGTGAGGAGGCGGATTGGATTTTTAAGGAAACTTATACGCCTCATCGATTAAGGATTCTTCGAATTTCCGTGGGACCACATTTAATATTATTTTTTCTGTTTATCGCCGGTCGAAAAGTCCGAAGGTGCGATGAACGGATTGTTCGTGTAGGTGACAAGGTAAATAGTGAATTTGACCAGTTGTTGTAGTTGAAAACTTGATAACTTTAATTGACTTTGTGGATCACACGGAAGACGCTACGCGAGTTACGCCCAAATACATTTAAAAAACCGAACAGCACGTTAGACTTGGTTTACGCGCCTAAAATCTGTCGAGCGACAGACTTAGGAGGCGGGAGCAACCCGGCTGGAAATTTGTTCAGGCTAGCCAGATTTATGATCAGACCGTGATGAGGGAGCTAAGTGGCTATCCGTATTACGGGAATTTTGATTCGTCCCTGGCTGGAAATTTAGTTATGGCGCTAATCACGCTCGGATGAGGCTGCCTGACTGCCGTCATATGGCGCTAGTATGGCAACCTGATCACAGCGTGAACAAAAATGTAACGCTGTTCCTGATAACGGCGGGATCTGGCAGCCTGATTACGTCCGAATCTGGCAGCCTGATTGGGCCACCATCTTGGCGCCTTACGATGGGGTGTATACGGCTGCCTGATCGGATGTATTATAGAAAATATACAGAACGAATAACATAAAACTTTTTTTGTTTATTGAATATTTAACACCAAGTTACATCTGAACAGTTTGACAACAAAACATATATTTCTGAACTTATTGACAGTGTCGTTGGTTGTTTGTTTCTTTGTTCTTATTTTTATTAATTGTTATTATTATTCTTATATTTATTATTTCTATATATTTATTATTTCTATATTTATTATTTCTATATTTATTATGTTCATATTTATTATTTTTATATTTTTGTTTATATATTTATTTCTCTCTCTTTTTTTTGTCGTTCTGAGCGGTGCCCGTCCCAGTCCTTCGCGTTGTTCAGCACCTTGCCGACAGCTTGCTGGATTTGTTTGACTGTCGCGCACTTCCTTCGTTATTGGATTTTGACAGTATGATATCTGAAATATGCAAACATTTGAAATCCATATTATACATGTTGCAAGAGAAATATTATTTAAATAGTGCAATATATACTAGTATTATAAATACTCAATAACCTTGCAACCATATGAAAAAAACTGTTTTGTCGAAAACTGGTTTGGTCCCCTCTACGCTGTCATGGAGATCTTCTACGCTGGGGTTGCGATTCTCTCCGCTGACATGTGGATCTTCTTCGCTGCCATTAGAACCCTCTCCGCTGACATCGAGATCTTCTTCGCTGGGGTTGAGATTCTCTTACCTGTCACTACAACCTTCTCCGCTAGCATGGAGATCTTCGCTGGTGTTCGAATCCTCTCTGCTGGCATTAGGATTTTGTTTGCTGGTAGCTTTATCAAGACTATCCTGATCTTGAATTTTATCATTCGGGCCTCTTTCTGTAAATATTCAAATTTTTCGTAAACAAAACAACGTATATCATTCTCATTTTTTAAATTATATTTTATATTGATATTATTCTATTTTTTAATTTTAAAAAAATATTTTTTAATTTTTTATTTTGATTTTTATATTTTTCAAATTATATTTTATATTGATATTATTCTATACCCAAGTGTATAAAAACTCATAAAGTTTGTAAAAGTTGAAAAAAGTAAGGTTATACATACCTGGTACTTGGATCGATGATCGGGACTTGTCAACTGTTTTCTCCAAACGACATCTCCTAACACGCAGCCGTGTCAAATACCGCTTCCGCTCTTTGCGATTCATAACGTTTTCACTTTATGTGCTGCTTTTTATATATCGTGAAAACTTCCAAGTTTTAATCCAAACACGATGTATACAATGACACACGTGCAAGCATATAGTTTTTAAGGTCGGGATAAAGTATTGAAATTTTTTTTTTCATTTTTTTTCATTTTTTTAAATCAATGCATAATATATCAAGAATATTGTGTTAAAATTTCAAGTCGATCTGAGTAAAATTGACGAAGGTATGAGTATTTGAACGTCTATTGCTCCATGCCGGGTTTTATATCTGGGCGGCAGCTGCGCGGCGCGCTATTGTATTTTTCGACGCCGAATAAATTTCTTGATAAACAGGCCTGTTCCGGTCCCGTTATGTATATTCGAGGCATGGTGTATATTAGTATACACATTAGTCTGTACATCAGTCGACCGCTGTATGCCGTGCTGAGCAGTAGCAAGTCACACTAACAGTTTGAGTCCGTTTTCGTTCGTGTTCGTACCTCGAAAAATGCCTCGAAAAATAAGCAGGCAAGATCTCACGGTCGGCACAATTGCCCAATACCGTTCTCACGAACGGTATTGGGCAATTGTGCCGACCGGAAAAAAAAGTGCCTCCTCAAAAGCGTAACAACGACGAACCGTTAGCTAATAGCGCGTCAGCGAAAAAAATTAAAAATAATCCCGCTGGGGTGGTAGAAGACATCCAAAAACATTATCGAATGATAGATTTCGTTGTTGTTTTTTCGACTATTGCTACTGTAGTCAAATGTGTGAAGTGTGATGGAAAAGTTACATTCCAAACATGCAAAGAAGAAGGTCTTGGTTTCAAGATCAAGGTTACATGTGAAAAGTGTAAACAGCCTCACTACATTCCATCAAGTGAAAGAATAGACAGTCGTGTATACGATGTCAATTATCGATTTGCTTTCGTAATGCGAGTGTTAGGCTTAGGTTTAGCCGGATGCAATAAGTTCTGCGGACTAATGGATTTGGCGAGTGCTTTCTTATCGAAACCACCCTATAATTTATATATGAAAAAACATTGTGAAGCGATACAAAATGTGGCCAAGAAGTTCTTCGCATCGGCTGCACAAGAAGAGAAAAAAGCAATGTCTGAAGCAAATAATGTAGAAGAAACGTCAGAATTGACTGTATCAGGCGACGGCACGTGGAAAAAAGAGGGTTCTCTTCGTTATTTGGCGTTGCTTCTCTAATTGGATATTGTACTGGAAAGGTACTTGACATTTTTGTGAAAAGCAGTTACTGCCACGGTTGTAAGACTTGGAAAAACAAATTGGATTCTGCCGAATACGAAGCGTGGTACGAAGAGCATGTGGATAGCGGTGATTGCAAAGCCAACCATGACGGACCCTCTGGAAACATGGAGGTATCAGCAATTATAGAAATGTTCGAACGATCGGTGGAAAATCTTGGGGTGAAATATCGTAACTACATCGGAGACGGTGACTCAAAGACATACAGCGGCGTTGTCAATGCAAAACCTTATGGTGAAGATTTTGTGATAAACAAAAAAGAATGCATAGGGCATGTCTAAAAGAGAATGGGAACACGTCGGCGTGGACTAGTAAAAACAAGCGTGGTTGACACAAAAACCAAGGCCGGAATGATCGTAAAAAGAAAAAGCCTTTATGGCAAAGGAAAGCTCACTGCTAAAATTATTGATAAATTGACTGTTTAGTATGGACTAGCTATTCGACGTAATTATGATTCAGTTGAGAAGATGAAAAATGCCATATGGGCAGCTTATCATCACTACAGTTCAACCGACGAGAACCCACAGCACGAGAAATTCCCAAGAGGCGAAGACTCCTGGTGCGAATGGCAGCAAGCTGCAGCTGCAGATGCTCTAGAATCATTCAAACAGTGCTACACAGTCCTTCCTACTGACGTTCTAGAAGCCATTGAGCCCATTTATAGTGACTTGAGCAACGACGCACTTTTGCAGCGATGTCTTGGAGGTTTCACGCAAAATAATAATGAGAGTCTCAATCAACTTATTTGGAAAATCTCTCCAAAGTCAGTCAGTGGCACCTCTACAATTGTGGAAATTGCAGCTTATGTAGCTGCATGTACTTACAATGAAGGTTCTTTCGCTTTGTTGGCCTTTATGGAAGAGATGCAAATCAGTACAGGGCCAAGTTCTCACGAATGGGCCCGACAACCTGGCATCGACGACTTTGAGTGAGTATAAGAAAATTATCGAGTTTTATTTTGAATTTCTCGAAATTCAAAGATAATTGAAAAATCTGAAAAAATTCATACGTATTCAGAAAAATGAACGAATCACGAAAAAAAATTGGGTTGCGGGAAAATTTGTTGCCTAATTTTTTTTTTCATCATTTTGTTAATAACATTTTGGAATTATTATTATGCAAAATTAATCTTTTAATTAATCGAGAAGTGTTCTCAAACTTATGTGCAATGAGCGCTAAGCTACCAAACTCTTCTGCGTTTTTCAAACCGTTTTTCTGAGACTTGTCATATTTGAAGTCCGTGTACACGATAACTGAAAATCTACTGGACCAATCGCGTTGAAATTTTGCACAGTACTTCTTCACATAATTCACCAGGTATTGTCGAGAGCTTTTTTGTTTTTTTTTAAATAATTACTAATTTTTCAACAACAAATTAGCCGATTTTTTTTTAGCGAAAATCGGGTTTTTGGCTCCCAAGTGGTACGAAAAATCGAAAAATCGAAAAAAAAAAAATCCTCCCGTCATTACCTCAAGAAACATCTCCTTTAACAAATGCATTTTGATTTTTTTTGTTTCATATGATTCTGTTGCGAGTTATGGTGCACGCCGCAAACCAACTTTTTTTCGAGGCGCTTCCGGGGTTTAATTTTCACTCGCTCAATTATGAATATTTTGCAATGCAAATTTAGGAGAATGTTGTTCAAATGTTACTTTATTATATGTAAATTTTTCAATAAACGAACACTATTCGTTACGCCAAAAAAAAATCTTAAAAACATGCCTTTTTCCGCCGAATTAACTTTACCCCGCCCTTAAAAGAAACACTAGCGCCACCACTTTAGCGCTAGCCTGAGCACTGCCACGCATGGGCCTTCTAATAGAGCCATGTTAGGGCACTGATAAGGCAAACCACATTATGACCATTTTCACGTTTGCCATAAGTTTGCCTGACCTGTGGCTGCCTGTTCACGGCAGGCGGCAGTGAATTACAAAGAGACGAACCTATCCGTCTCAATATATATATATATATATATTTAAGTGTGTGGGGGTGTGTGGGTGTGTGTGTGTGTGTGTGTGTGTGTGTGTGTGTGTGTGTGTGTGTGTGTGTGTGTGTGTGTGTGTGTGTGTGTGTGTGTGTGTGTGTGTGTGTGTGTGTGTGTGTGTGTGTGTGTGTGTGTGTGTGTGTGTGTGTGTGTGTGTGTGTGTTTGGTTGCTTGTTTGTCACAAATAATAAAACAAAATCTACGTGAAGCCCCAGCTATGTCCGTTAAGAGGAAGGCGTGCCTGTAAGCATGAACTTAAATTTAAATATAAATTTTTCTTCATGAGTGCATAAATTTTGATTTTTAAAATCTATTTTATGTGTCAATTTTTTTAAAAACTTTCCCAAGCTATTGTATATTGGTATTCAATATACAGATCAAATAATAAGGTCCTCCATACTAGATTTGATGCGCGTTCAGTTCTACCAACCTATTAATTTGGAACAATAGTTCGATTTAGCTGTTGTCGAACGTTTTTAATCACATCAAAATTAAACTTTAAATTTGCATCTTGTCAGAAAAATCTATTAAGTACGAAGGATATAAATTCACGATAAACCATTCACATCGAATTTCCGGATTGGCCAGAATGGTTTTTTTTTTCAATTTTGTGAGAAATATTCCTTGCGTACTGATATACAAACATATTAATATTTCACTGAGATCAAACTTCCAGTGCTATGGATAAAAAATGTATTCGAAAATTACTTACGCAAAAGTGCATAAGGACATTTTAAACTTGGTGAGCTTGTTCGTTTGATTGAAAACAAAGAAATTATTTATTTGCACACGTCATCCAATTGGTCGGAAAAAACATAATATTTAAAAAATGTACACATAAGATATCGATACTAGTTCGTTCAGTACGAATTTATTTATTTAAACCACAGAAATATCGTAAAGATTGCATATTACAATAATTTTATTTATATCGATCGGACTAGAAGTTTCGCATAACCGTCCCTTTTTTTGCATCGGGGAATTTTTTCCGGTACTCGCTTACAATCTGAAGTATGTATTGCTTTTGAGTTTCGTTTTTTGTAAAAATATTATTATAGCTTTCGATTAAACAAACTGCCCTCTCTGCTACATCGTTAACAACTTTTAAATTTTTTACTATTTTTAAAACCTCTGCAAAATCTTTATCCTGAAACCACAAGGACGGATCCATTGTTAAAAACCCCCTATTGATATTGAATATATCGAAAAAAATCGGGGATTACGAAGTTACAAAGTAGTCCAACTCTTTGTCAAATAAGTGATCGATGTTTTTCGGATTAATTTGGAACCGTTTCGAGCTGTTCTCATATGATGTTTCTTCGCTCGAATTTAATTCGAACAACATTTTGCGCTTCACATCAGACGATAATTTTTTATCGAAAAATACAATCGCAGCTGATTCTGGACGAAGGTACCATAAATGATTTTTTAACTTGAGCAGTGTTACCCGAGATACATCAGCGTTAACTGATTTATAATTATGAAGCTTTTTAAAAAATTGCGAATCGTGATTAGGAGCTTGAGGTACAAGTGGAGCCGTGAACCAAGCCTTCACGTAAATTATTACGATGAAAATACATACATCCCAAAGTGCCTTCTCTTCTTTTTTTGTCACTTTAAATGCCTCGCGAAATAAATAGATTTTTATACAATATATCGCTTTGGACATCTATCGGGCATGATGGTATGCGCCTGGAAAACTAAATCTAATACCGCGAGATGAAATAACACCTAGGAATATTTGCGTCAATTATAAAAGTTCCTTATAATCGTCTCTTAGTTGCATATTTGTCAAAGTATCTTCAACGAAAGAATTAATACTTTCAACATTGTCAATCAATACTTTCTGTATATTTTTACTCTCTACTCTGCTCTTATATTTACTTTTATCCAGCTGAGGCCAGGTTTCTTGGAACCTCTTGAATATGGAAACACTCGGACCAGAAGTTCCAAGCACTTTGTCTCGAAGACACTTCTAAGAATTATTTAAAATATGTGGTGTCGGCAAGGAAGCAATAAAATATCTCGTTCCAACATTTGTTCTAAAAGAACTGTTGCGCCCTTTACCCCACTAAGATTGGCCGCCGTCGTATCACAGCACAAAGCCTTCACTGCGTCGCAAAGCGCCCAATCCTCAAGAACTTCATAAATGGCTTTTGCTTGAGCTAGTCCTGTTCCATTAACTAGCTCAGGTATTCCTAACAGGTGGTCAACATCGCCATTGGTGATGATAATGGGTTGCCTATCCAATACTTCATGCTTCAACAAATTAGGAAGCATTTCCCATCACAATGTAGAACGACGGAATTTACGTCTACATTTTTAAATAATGTGTTAATAATTTTCGCTTTCGTTTCCCGCAGTTTTTGCCTATAACGCTGAATCGACGTTCTATGGATTATTAAAGAATCCAAATCATGACGTAATGATTGAGCTATAGCAGTAATCAGAAGTACAGAATCTCTGTCACTCAATTTACATTTGTCCAATGCCGCAACTAATTTTTCGTCTATGAAACTAATCATTCCACGTGTTTTTTTGGGATGGACGGCCCAGCATCATCCTCAACCTCGATAGAAGAAGAGCCATCTACATCCTCTACGGAAATATTTGAATAAGTTCCAGCGCTTCTTTGGCTAAGACTTTGAAGAGAAACGTTTTCCGAGCTTGTCTCTAATTCCACAAATCGATCTTGAAAATAAAATGCAAAATGAGCGCATGGTAATTATTTACGCTATTATTATTCGAACGAGATATTAAACTATCACTAATAATTTTGAGAAAACTTACTCAATAAATCTTTTTCAGCGATGCTTCTTGTTAATCTCCGCGCTCCAATTACCTCTCTCTGCAATTTAGCTTTTTCTTCTGTATCATAGATGCTCTCGATGTCTCCAATCAGTCCGATTCGCCCATCTTTTCTCCGATTTATCAAAAAATATTTTCCTCTCTCATCAATCATTTCGCGCACATTTCTGTGGGTAACATCGAATAGGTTATTGAACTGCGAGGTAAAATCTGTTTCTCGTTTTTCGTTAAAACTCTGTCCATGATTTTTTTTGTATCTTTCGCCAGTCTTCATATAAGTTTTCCAGTTTCGTTACGCACTGATCTAACTTTTGTGTCGGCAAATGACCTTTTGCCCAAAAATCCATCGCTTCGTTTATCGTCAATGTTGAACTTTCACGTAGAGTTAATTTTAATCCTCGCAGGGTGAAGAACAAAACTTTAAGGCGGTCCTTTAGTTTCTCGGGTCGAAAAAATCGATTATTTTTTCATCAATCACATCTACAACATGTGTAGAAAATGTATGCCAAAGGATTTTTCGATATTCGAAGTGGTTCACAAGTTACGGCCCTGGAACGGAGCAGGTATACGGAGCGCGCAGCCTCACCGGAGTTTCTCTCCGGAGATGAGGATTTATGAGGATCTATGAGGATTTATCCAAAGAAGAATTGTTAAGCAGATGCCTGGGAGCGGAAACTCAAAATAATAACGAGTCGCTCAATTCGTTAATCTGGACTTTTGCTCCGAAGCACCTCCATTCTGGGCCACAAGTGGTTGAAATCGCCACGTTGCTCGCTGTCACAATCTTCAACGAAGGATTCAAATCTATCCTGAAGACCTTGGAAACCATGGGAGTGAAAATCGGCCCACAAGCTAAAGGATATGTTCAACAGCGTGATAGCTCTCGGATCGACCGTTTAGAAAGGCGCACGAGTGATGTTGTAAAACAGGCCCGAATCACGAAAAGGGAAGACGGAGCAGCTCCGCGTGACTTCCAAGAAGAAGAGGAGGCCTATTGGATGGTCCAGGCATAGCAGATTGACGGTGAGATGAAATTTTTAGTATAAATCAGATGCGCGAACTTTCAAACGCGTTTTTCTCGAAACACCATTATTCGAAACGGTGACCACGATATTTCAGAAACTACTGCAACGATCTTGTTCAAATTTATACAGCATCTTTAATATGTTATAAGCCAGCGATTGAACTAGGATAGTAGTAAAGCTATAGCGGTTCTAACCCAGGGATCTCAGGGGGGAGCGGGGCGGGGGAGCGGGGCGGGGGAGTCAAGCGCGGGGAAGCCGGGGTATGCATGGCGGGGGGGGGATGCATGGCGGCGGGGGGGGGGGGGGGGTGGATCCTGCACGCGGCAGCCGATTGCGGGGTTGTGGCGGCGGGGAAGGGGGAGGGGGGTGTTAGAGAGTGATGAGGCTAGTTTTTGGTGACGCTGTCTTCCAGGCGATAGCTGGACCCGCGGGCGAGAGGGGGAAGCCGCTGTCGACTCTTTGGGGGAGGGGGCATCATAGAGTTGCGTTTCCTTGAAAACCCATAAAATCTGATAATTTATTATCAACATTATAGATGTAAGCGGAGCATTTTTGTCTAGACTATTCACAGGAGTTTATATATATGAAAAAAAAACTTAGCCAAATGTGTGCATGCGTGTGCGTGCGTGCGTGCGTGCGGGGGGGGGGGGCTCCCATCTATGGCTAGGAAAATTCTCGGGAGTGAGATAACGATAGTTCCCATATGAAGGGTGGCCCTTCAAAGCCCATAAAATGCTTTATTTATTGCATGCAGCTGCAGCGTTATTCCAAAATAAGTTTCAACCCGTCGAGGTTTCATTCCACAACTATACGTCAAGATGTTCAGATGTGCGAGTATGTACGCAGTGCATCCGGCCAAGCACCCCCTGGACTTGACCAAAAACGAGCTCGAACAAGTTCCAAAGGTCTTGCTCCTAAAGTATTGGGGTAACTTTATTGGTTTACTGTGGGATCGTTTGCCGGAGCATCATCGGAACGATGGTGAAGTTATATCGTATCTTCCATGCATGGAGCATTATAATACGCCACAGATGAAGGATCACATTGATGGTCCCCCACCCCAACGTCGGGACTGTGGAAAGTGTTGCGAGGGGGGAAATGCTCTACGTGCGGGGTTCTTCGAACGTGTTTGAACCTGTTAAACATGCCTATGATTGGATAAGTGGGGAGAAGTTTTTAAAATCTGAGTGGAGGGGCTACGAGGGAGCTTATGATTTCATGGACCAAGCTCAGACTGCACTATTCCACCGCACCATCAACTTCTCCGAAAAGAACTTTGAAAAAGAGTGAAAATGGATCTCTCAAATATCAACAAAGTCAGCCTGATGGCGGAATTCCTCCCAACGAAGAAGCTGTCAGAACTCCACGTCCATGCGGATCATCAAATCACGGACAGACCAAGTTTGGAATACGCTACATCGTGGACGTTGCAAATGAGTTTGCCGTCTTCTTGCCAGCGCGGCTGGTAAAGACCTTCGATCAAGATGTGAAAATGTTCGAGAGTATGCTGCAACTGGCACGCAATGGTCAACTCTACATGAAGTACATTGGTGGAAAATACAACAGCGTCGAGTTCCGTCGAGTCTGAGTATGGTGGAAAAGAATGCTCGTGAAGGCCCGGCGGAAACAACGAGTTCAACAGCAGCCAGCATCATCACCATCGTAGAGTGCAAGGACTGTTTGCATCACAGTCATCATCATCATCATCGTAGAGTTTTCGACGCTCGAGTCTGAGTATGGTGGAAAAGAACGCTCGTGAAGGCCCGGTGGAAACAACGAGTTCAGCGGCAGCTGGCATCGTCACCATCGTAGAGTGTGTCACGTCGCGACCAAATGCGTACAATGTCTTTTTAAGCTTAATACGCACGATAGCGGAATTCTCATTTTTCGACGGATCTGAATATTTTCTTTAGAGTTAGGCCTACCACGGCGGAAACGTAGCCTATCCATAATAATATAACTAAGCGTTTCTCGTACCTTTCCACGCGAAAGTGTAGCGGTCTTAACGATATCGAGAACAAATATACAAGCGGGAAAATTTCGAACAGTCTCGTTGTAATCCGAACAGAGTCCGAGTACCAAAAATACACAAAGGAAACCTTCGGGTTACAAGGATGACGAACACGTGAAGCGACACGCAAGAAATGCGTGATGATATCCATAAAGACGTAAATATATAACGACGCAACGATACCGAATGCTAACGACCATCCAAGAGCGGAAAAATGTCCAAATCCTTAAAATATACACTCGCTAGGAGAAAATCCTCCGACCCAGGAAGTTGCCGCGGTCATAAAACTGCGTTGATATTTCCCATGCGGACTCGCGGGCCTCGGTCAACAAGCCCTATCTCGAGCGTGCGTTCTTGGCGCTGACAAGGCCCCTTTTTCGTCTATATTTTTCCGCGCTCCAGATAAAGAAGCGCAGCTCCAATTCCCGGAAATAGAGCGACGGTTGTGGCTATCGCAACCTACTCCTCGCTCCCACTCTCATTCCAACTTATACATATTTTCCACCAATCCAAAAGAATGCACCCCCAAATGTGCACCCTCCCAGGGGGCCAGTCTCCCACCACCTCAGCATCCCAATTTTTCCTACATCCTAGAAGAAGAAAATGACCAAGCCAGTCTTCCGGCAACCACGATCACACAAACTTCTTTTTATCGAGTCTCAATCCGAGACTCCAGTCAAAATCCAGCGAGCTCATATCTAGAGTTCCTTAACCGATATCCATCGCGTTGAATATTCATTTCCTTTCTTGTAAAGCGTACGTTGTCTTGCAACTCGAGTTTATACAAATCTTGTACTTCGAAAGTTCTCTAACAGTTACGCGATAATCTTAAGAATTTTGACATTTGTATTACGCGCAATATTTCATTGTATTTTCCATTCTCGAACCGCGAAATCCACGAACACTAGAATCTGTGTCACCGAACATTTGTTGTATCCGTCACACACACACACCCACACCATCTGCGAGCGTTCGGGCCATCGACGAAGGGCCCTTAGTTTTACGACCGTACCTGACACCCAAGCGACTGGGTCAACGCCGAGACGCATCAATGTAAGCGAACACATTTTCACCCTTTCGTCTTCAATTTGTATCTTTAAAATAATAGGATCAACCCATACGGCTGATTCTAATAAATTACGAGTCAATCGAACACAAGTGTCACAACCATTATTTTCAACGATTGGATCATCCACGAAATTCTTTAAAATTATCCTTTCCACCAGCACGTCCCCTTTTTAACCCTCATCCCGTGCTATTGCGCTAGGCGTAGGCAAGAAAGAGGGATACCACACATATATATGCCCACGTCCCCTCAGGACGTGACAAGTGCAAAGACTGTTTGCATCACAGTCATCATGGTAGAGTTTTCAACGCTTAGTGCTATGTAAAAGTGTACAAAAACAACTTTTTCATCGAATATAATGTAAAAAAAAAAAAAAAAAGAAAAAAAAATGTCAAACTGTATTCACCGTAGACATAGGAAATAAATGGAGATAATGATATTTGTTCAAAATGTTTTTATTCATTTAAAAAAAAACCCTCGCTCACACAACGCTTCGTTGAGACAATAATGATGAAAACTGCTGCCCCAAATGCCCTTTTGGGGAAGTGCATATTTTCGAATCCCTATAGGTTTTTTCTAGTATGGTGGGGATGCCTATCTGCTGTTCGATTTTTTAACATAGTGCGAGAGATGGAAAGCGCTTTCGCACGTGAACAAAGGCGAAATACGAAAAAAAAAAAAAAAAAAAACGTCTCTTAAGAAGTTACGTTGAGGGCTAAGAAAAAGTGGATGAATTTATCCAGATGTTCTTTTTTTTCAACTATCTGGATGGAGGCTCATGTGCGAGACACTGTTATACACTGCAACGTTTCAACCACCTCGTCCGAAAGTCTCAAATTTTACGACTCTTTTTTTTCTTACGTCGAGCGCCAGGGACCGTCATACCCTATCGCTTCGCATGTGCAACTCGGGCCTCATCATTCCATAGGTCCACACTTGAAAACCCATAAAATTTTACGACAGCATGCGACGAAGCCAGTGATCCGGGGAAAAAATGCATTTCCATTTTGCAGGGCTTTAGTTTTTCATCTCTGAATGATAATATATACAGAGAGTGCAACGTCAAACCTTGATGCCGACATTTGAGATCATGCAGGTCTTGACAAGTTAGCCCCATGGTTAAGGATTTTTTCTTCGTTAACACTACCCTCCAAGCTATTAGAATTTTTTTTTATTGCTCCGCTATTCAGAGCATATATGATAACGGGATGTTTGTGTTGAAAAACTATAAACGTTCGGAGATCTATGGATAAAGACCTGTTTAGGCTTCGACCGTGCACCACTCAGGAACATTGAAAGTGCGGGGAAAAATGGATTTCACGAGTATCACCAGAGTCAGCCGGATGGCGGAATACCTTCCTACGAAGAAGCTATCAGAACTCCGCATTCACTCGGATCATCGAATCTCCGACATGAGGGCCGTGCAAACCAAGTTTGGGAAACGCTACATCGCGGACATCGCAGATGAGTTCGCCGTCTTCTTACCAGCACGACTTGTGAAGGCCTTCGACGACGATTTGGAAACGTTCGAGCGTATGCGGCAAGCGCCACGTGATCATCATCTCTGGATGACATACAAAGGTGGAAAATACAACAGCGTCGACTTTTTCCGACTCTGAGCACACCATGGTGGACAAAGACGAAATTCTTTGGAACACCATCGCCGAACAGCTGTCCACATCATCGAAAGTATGCTGCAACTGGTGCGCAAATGGTCAACTCTACATGCAGTTGTAGAAAATACAACAGCGTGAAGTTCCATCATCTCTGAGCATGGTGGAAAAGAGCAAATTCGTGGGGGCAGCATCGTTGAGTGGAACAACCGTCGGCATCACAGTCGTCTCGCCTTCGTTTTCAACGTTTTATGTGTTGACTATGTAAAAATGTATGCAAAAAACTGTTTTATCGAAGTGTAAGAGGAAGAGAAGTTCAAATTATTTTCGTCGTAGAATAAAGTATACAAATAACATATATTTTCATCGAAGTGTTTTTATTCATTTTTCAAAAAAAAACCCTCGCTCACACAACGCTTCGTATACACTCAACCAGCTTTTCAGTGATTGTACATTTGCATGGGCGCAATTGTATTTCGTGTTGGAGGAATGATGCGGGCATTTGGATTTGGTGATTTTCGGCAACTTCTGCAGCGATGGACAGTCCAGAGTCTCCAAGTCGATGAGCTTTGTTGCGGGATCCGTGAATCTTGATAGCCATGTGCATTTTTCGAATCCCTTCACATAGATGGTAGGAGCTCCTTGCAAGATTCGTCGAAAGTTCAGTCGAAGACTTTGTTACGTGGGAGCAACGAATTGACAGGGTCATCGAAGTACTGAAAACGCAAAGCCGAATTAAGCGCCCACGATTATCAACTGAACGTCAGCAGTCATTGATAGCCCAAATATCGCATGTGGAAGGATTGAAGAATTCCACGCACAGACATTTTATACACATGGGTACAGGAGACAGCGATGATGGGTTAATATGACGAGAGATTGAGTTGAACGCGTAATGGTCCATACTTCAACCCCTGCTCGATGAAATTAAATAACGTGACAGTGGCTGAGCTTTACGACAAATACGTAATCTTCCGATAAATGTAACTAAGTATAATCCAATCCGCATTGAATGTTATATCTTATTGCCGTGGAAGATAATGATTATAAGGGCTGCAATTGATATGCAATCAAAAGATAATATACGTTGCGCATGGGCGGCTGTCACAGCTTTATACCCAGCTGAATGAAACAGTGAGCAGGCATCTTACGCACATTGTTTAACGGTATTGAATCTACTGAACATTGGATTCCCAGAGACAGCACATAAAAAAATTGAGCTTCAAGCAATCGATTCATCACTGTGTATACCACAAAAAAAAATACCTTGTTCCGATACGCATCACTCAATGTGAGAAGGAAAAGCATATTAATTTGCTATGCATACAAGGTACGAAGGACAATAATGTATGATATTTCGCATGGATCGAGAACCTGTCGAGTCTCCTGAGCACATAACTGAACAGTAACAGCCATAAGGATATATGTATGCGATCGGTGTGTGAAGTCAACGTAATTACTATATTGTTATATGTGCTTGACGAATTAAACAACAATCCACTATTTCGCAGGTGTTTGCCATACTTTAGATCAGAGGGAAAATTGCAATCACATAAGATCGATTGTTGAGCAGAAAAGAAATAGACTATCCGACTACCATCGGACAACCTATAAGTGGCTCCATTGTAAAGGCCTATATGGAGTGTTTATGTTTCTTAAAACTAATGACAGAGTAGATGAGGGTGTGGAAAGACTGATGAGAAGAACGTGGCAAAGGACATGTATCAATATCATGGAGTATTTATTATTGACTACTACATGTGTTGTTCATATGACGAATCCCTACCATAGTATCAATCACAGCACAGCGCTGATTCCATATCATGATTTGTTGAAGAACTAGAAAAACTAGCGCTGTGCATATAATACATTTTCTGCGACAATCAATGCTCGTCGTGAGTTAATTCTAATACGTTGGCGCAATGACAATTATTGTGTATTCAGTCATCATCCATCAGAAGAGGTGGAAGTTGAATTACTCAAGATACAATGGTATATGCTCCACATAATATTAAATGATATAAATAAATTGTCATTACTTCGAATATTGGAAAGTAGGCAATACTTGAGTTTGTGTTTTCGATTTTGGGGTCTATACGAGTATCCACTGCTACAAAGCACAACGAAATATTTATAGATCGTACAAGCTGCCATCCCAGCTAGACAAACCAAAATATGTCATTTTTGCGTCATAGACTGGTGAAAAGAATTCTATGGCAAATGACATTACATTATTCGTCGACTGCAAACTCACCAGAGTTAAACTTTATCTCAATTCGGAATTCTATCCAGTCGATGGCTCGAATTTGCACTTCGACAAAAAAAAAAAAAAAAAAAAAAAAAATTCGGCCCTCTCACGGTTAATGATTGATTGCATCAGAACGAGCCTGTGAACAAATGCTACCGTAGATGCGTGAATAGAGTTCGAATGCAAGGAAGATTCACCATCGAATACAACTGCATATTGTTTCAATCGTACACGATCGCGTTGTTGCATATTGTCCAATGACCGACACTATCCATAAAATTCTATAGATCCGCAAAATACTCCCTCGCCTAAATGAATGAATAGTTTAAAAATGAGTTTCTCGAAGATCAACGTCAGTCATGATTGGATCTTGTCATCGACTAGATCACGCTAAAACATATTCATTATGACTGTGCCCACCTTTGTCGATCTTAAAGGATTCATTGTTGGAAGGAACTTTATCGTGAAGGAAGTAGCAATTCTGAGAGCGGGATGCATACTCTCCCATTACATTTTCGCGAGTCCCATACCATGGAGACTTCTCACAAAATCTGAGAGATACGAAGCATCATGGTTGATTCGTAATCATCATGGTCTCAAGTGGGCCTATGGAAACGTTCCATATAGCATGGCCGAAGATTTAATAACGGCCGCAGTTGAAGGTTCAACGGAAGACGACATGTGTTCTATCGTATATGTTAAGGGTCATGAAAAACGAGAATGGCTAGCTGATATACTAAATATGAAAAATGAACTAGTTATTGAGTCGTTGAATATGGACTTGGACGATATGGATGCCTCAAGTAAATTAGATGGAAGTTCTACTCTACGATGTGAAAAGCATAAAAACAATTGTGCCTTACAAAATGTATTTAAAATCTACAATTGGTGGCTGAATCATAAAGATTCGTGCAAATAAAAGAAAATGTAACATTATGTACTTTTTTATTCTCCTCACCCCGTACTTTATGATGTCAGAATCATCGGATATCGAATTCTGCAACCGAATAAAGTATTTCTTTCGAATGTGAAACCCATTTTTTGTATGGGATACACAAAAATCGAACACTTCGAGGTGTTTGAAGATTTTCGAGAGTCCTTCGTGAGATGTTCAAGAGTCTTCCGAAGACATTCATAAGACATTTCAAGACATTCCCGAGACGTTCGAAAACATTCGTAATACGTTTGAAGCCATTCATGAGGGGTACAAAGAGGTTCAAGGGACGTTCTAGGACGTTCATGAGACGCTTGAAGATGTTCGGGAGGCGTTCAAGAGCCTTTAGAAAGGGTTCATTAGGCGTTTGAAGACATTCATGAGAGTTTCGAAGACGTTCAAGAGATTTTCGAAGACGTTCAAGAGATCTTCGACGGCATTCATAATACGTGTGTTTGGGTTTGTTTGGGTCAGTTTTGTTTGGGTTAGTTCGAGTTTGTTTGGGTGAAAATCCCAAACAAACTCGAACTAACCCAAAAAAAACTTCTCCCCACTTATCCAATCATAGGCATGCTCAACAGGTTCAAACACGTTCGAAGAACCCCGCACGTAGAGCATTTCCCCCCTCGCAACACTTTCCACAGTCCCGACGTTGGGGTGGGGGACCATCAATGTGATCCTTCATCTGTGGCGTATTATAATGCTCCATGCATGGAAGATACGATATAACTTCACCATCGTTCCGATGATGCTCCGGCAAACAATCCCACAGTAAACCAATAAAGTTACCCCAATACTTTAGGAGCAAGACCTTTGGAACTTGTTCGAGCTCGTTTTTGGTCAAGTCCAGGGGCTGCTTGGCCGGATGCACTGCGTACATACTCGCACATCTGAACATCTTGACGTATAGTTGTGGAATGAAACCTCGACGGGTTGAAACTTATTTTGGAATAACGCTGCAGCTGCATGCAATAAATAAAGCATTTTATGGGCTTTGAAGGGCCACCCTTCATATGGGAACTATCGTTATCTCACTCCCGAGAATTTTCCTAGCCATAGATGGGAGTCCCCCCCCCCCCCCCCCGCACGCACGCACGCACGCACACGCATGCACACATTTGGCTAAGTTTTTTTTTCATATATATAAACTCCTGTGAATAGTCTAGACAAAAATGCTCCGCTTACATCTATAATGTTGATAATAAATTATCAGATTTTATGGGTTTTCAAGGAAACGCAACTCTATGATGCCCCCTCCCCCACAGAGTCGACAGCGGCTTCCCCCTCTCGCCCGCGGGTCCAGCTATCGCCTGGAAGACAGCGTCACCACAAACTAGCCTCATCACTCTCTAACACCCCCCTCCCCCTTCCCCGCGGCCACAACCCCGCAATCGGCTGCCGCGTGCAGGATCCACCCCCCCCCCCGCCGCCATGCATACCCCCCCCGCCATGCATACCCCGGCTTCCCCGCGCTCGACTCCCCCGCCCCGCTCCCCCCTGAGATCCCTGGGTTAGAACCGCTATAGCTCTACTACTTAGGATTATCATGATTGCTTCGATATTTTTTTTTGTACAAGCGAAAAACTTAAGAAAAAATGAGTAAAAAATAGAATGTAATTTTCAAAAGTGTATAAAAAAGTCAATTTTTGTAATTTAGAATTCACTCTAGTACAATCGCTAGTCTTAAATATGAAGATTAAAATGCCGTTTGGTTTTTTTATTTCAGATAAGCAGAACAGCCGCAATTTTGGTCACCGTCAAGCACCTCTTTTACTTGATGTCTTCCTGTCGGCCTCTGTAACTTTTATTCTATTATATATTTTGACTTCGAAAAATTTGTAAAGCTTATTTAAATGTTAATAAAGATTATGCAAAAACAATGAGATTGATTATTTCGATGCTTTGCCCGTAAAAAATTATTGAAACAGCCGTAAAAAAACAGCCGAGAAACTAAAGGACCGCGTTAAGAATCTGTAATCGAGGCGGTAGCTTATCGCCGTAAATTTGCGCATCGACGTCGCCGATCCAAAAAGTATCCTGACAGGGAGTACGTGTTGTTGCCATGATTCAATTGCCTTTAACTTCGCACCAAAATAAGATACGGTAATCGATAAGATTTGTCACATTACACGTACACTGTTCTCCCGTCTCCGTATGACTTTGTCGGTTATAGCGTCCCAATAACCCAGCTGACGACACAACGGCATGGATATCTTTTTTTTTCTTCTGTGTCGCCACCTCTTGGCGGCATGTGTCACTATGACGGGGCTAACGTTCGCTTTTTATGATCGACCGCTAAATTCAAAATGACACATGAAAAAAACGTGGAAAGTATGTAGATTATTCTTAATAAAAATATCTTTTTTTTATTTTCATCAAGTAAAATGTTGATGCCTTTCATTATTTATGCATCTATTGAAGGAAATCGGCAAAATGAATGAAATTTTAACGTATGAATCGTTGTTACGATGGTGCAAAAAACGTTTCACATCAACCTAATTTAAAAACAAAATAGCGACCCCGATTATGAAAAAATAAGAAATTTTATTAAAATTACGGAAATTTCATGCTTATAGGCACGTCTTCCTCCTAACGGACATGGCTGGGGCTTCGCGTAGATTTTTTTTTTATTATTCGGAACCGCTTTGGAGAGCGGCGCGATCAATTTGTTTTACCCATATTAAGGGCCACCCTAATCTGGGAATGGTGGGCATCGAGTGACGAAAAGACGATGAGGCGTTCGGAGAATAACCTACCCCGGTGGTAGTGCGTGGTGTATGATCCGTGAGTGTGTTGTGTTGCATAGAGGCCTAGAAAAAGTGGAGTGGGTGACGTATGCGTCTCGGGTCACGAAGTCATTTCTTCTCGGGTCACTGGGACTAAAGGACTAATTTCCAAAAAGGCTCTGTGTAACACACCTCACTAGCGCTGCTATCTGGTTATTGGTCATTGTACGGATTATTTTATTGTATCGAGACGCAAATAAATCGTGTAAGTCTTGTCACTGCGGCAGTCAGTGAGATAGACATTGTTCTCAAATTCACGAACGGAATTCTTGGCTCTTATATTCTTCATATCTGACATCAGAAGTGGGATAAATAATGTTTAATCCAGAGTTTAGGGCGATAAAGTTCACGTGCAAATTGTGTCGGTGAAAAATTTGCATACAACTATGACGAAAGGCGGTGAAAAAAAAGCGAGTAAGACAAGCAGTGTGTTATCTGAAAATCGGAACAGAGATCGTTGTCCAACGTCATCGGAATCCGAGTACGATCCTGATGAGTCTGTGCAAAAGGTAAATAAACGGAGGAAACGTGCGTTAAAACTGAAGAAGGAGAATAAGCGACTGATCACATTGCTTACTCGACGAGATCGAGTTCCTATGGATCTTGTGAAATTTGACCTGAAAAATACCGACGCAACTGGCTGGGCAAAAATGGTCGACGAATGGATTCGACTTTATAAACCGGAGGATTGGAAAGGCGTCCAGCATCTGGCTAAAGCCTTCAAGGACGAAGCAGCTCAGTGGTTCACCGGTATGGATCCTTCTGGAAAAACCTGGACCGAAATTCGTGCTGAATTTGTGAGCGCGTATGCGAAGAATACAAACGTCGCTTCTGAACTCCATACCATTTGGACGGACGACGCCGAGTTAACGCTCGAAAATTTTATGAAGAGGGGAAGGAAGATCAAAGCGTGGCTCAAGGAACGGAAATCGGTGGACGAGACCGCTGCACAACTGGCCGGGTTGTCATACTCTTTCCAGAACCGATTTGTGCGGAACATCTTCGTACGCGAATCATCTCGTAATTTGCAAGGAGCAATGTCGTGCCTTGATGGTAAATCGACCGATCACCATCGTACGCGTGCATCCTTCGGACCCCTTGGTCCACATACCAAACCTTCGACGCCGCGAGATGGGAAGTCGCACCGTTCAGAAATCAAGTGCTACAATTGCGGAAAGAAGGGACATCGTAAGGCTGATTGTAAATCATCCTCGAAGTCGCACAGCAGTCAGCTACGGGACAGCAAGGGCTGGTATTCCACAAAGGTGGTGACTCGGTACAACTGCAGGGAGGAGGGTCATATCTCCTCGAATTGTCCAAAAAGGGACGAGCAAATGGTGAAAGTTTGCAGCTCGACCTCTACTGAAGGTATTTTGAAGCTGGCAGAAGGTAAGGTGTTGATATTTACCTTTGATTCTGGTTCGGATTGCTCTCTTGTGGGAGAGACATTGGACGAAATATTGCCTGGTCGGAGACGATGCGTCTCTACGCGGCTAAGAGGTATCAGAAATGGATACGTTGATTGCTGCAAGCTAATCTCTGTGTGGGTAGATCTTGATGGTATAAATATTGAGATTGACTTATATGTGGTACCGGATAAAAATTTGTCGACAGATTTACTTTTGGGTAAAGAATTGTTAGTAGGACTTGGACTTAATTCGTAGCATTTTTTTAATGAAAAAAAATATTTATTTTAAATGAAAATAAAAAATACATTAATGAAACTATTGCCTATCGCTTTCTACAGAGTTTTTCAATAAGGGCGGGTAGATGTTGCAATGGAATAAAACAAGCTGTGTGTGAGGCATTAACGAAATTATTTTTTTTTATTTGAAAGGCCTATGTGTGCCATTGTGTATGGAATATAACATCGTTCGAATTTTCGCCGCCGCTTCTCACGTTCGCACGGATCCGAGTGGTCCAATTTTCAATGACTCTGCTGCATAGATCCGGCTGAAGTTGAGCGATGGTCTGGGTTATGTTGACTTTAAGAGCATCGGTCGATTGCGGCTTATTGGCATAGACCTGCGACTTCAAGAAACCCCACAAGAAAAAATTGAGCGGAGTCGAAACGCACGATCTTGGTGGCCAATTCACAACACTTCTGCGAGACATAGTGTTAAAGCCATCGAGAACGCCGGGGGAGAGGCGAGTTTGAAATCTCCCGCCGACGACGAAGCTGCCGCAGCGTCGACGAGGTGGCGCATCGGACAGCGTACGCGTCTGGAAGTGGCCGAACGGGAGCCGCGTGGCCGGGCCGGAAATGAGGCGAGGAGACAGTTGGGCGCCGAGCGTGAGAGCGAGGAGACCCCGTGAGCGATAAACGAATAAGAAAGTACCGGCATCGTAGAGCCCGCGTACGGCTCCGGAGTGAGACCAAAAACGTCGCGAGGAGTGCGCGGGAGTGTCGACCGGACGACCGCGATCGCCGGCGTGAGAGACCCTAAATTTAAAGCGAGAGAAAGAGAGAGAGAGAATCACGGGACTTTTGCGCATTCCCATGAACTTTGTACGTGCCTAATTATAGTACCTCATATGGAGCATTTGTGCCCCGCTCCTAGTAATAAATTATATTATATCTATATACATACGCCTTTCTCCGCCGAAAGGAAGGGCAACCTTCTCCTGCAAGCGAACCAATCAAATAAAAGAGATATCGGACTGGAAGTAAGAGGTAGGCGTTTAACATTCAGAAGTGGGATGCACACGCGTGATAAAAAAAAAACCTCCCCGAGAGGTGTGAAGCGAGCATTTTATGGCAGACGCGGAATTATTTGAACACTTTGTTCAAAGTCTGACCATGCCGCTCGATCATTCGGGCATGGGGGGAAGGGGGAGGGCAGGAAATTCAAACGCGTCGAACGTAACGGACGTGGGGCGACGCGCGAATGCCCAAGATGGCGGACGAACGACGCCGACCGAGCGCGCGACTGACCACGTGACGGTAGCGAGAGACGCGGAACCGCCTTATGCCGTGGCGAGTGGCAGTGCCACGCAAACGCGAGACGTGTCACACGAAAGTAGTGCCCCGTAGGGTCCGCGCGCCGAACCGCGGGAACAATCCTCGACGAACGAACTGAACGCGAGTGCGACCGTAGTGACCGCGTTACGGACGGCGTTAGCGAGTGAAGCGCAGGAGCCGGTGTTACAGATACTGGCCGGGCTCTTAACGAACACGAGGATTCCGCCACTCGCTACGGAAAACGCGCAGGAACACGCTCTTCGGCGGATGGGGCAAGTTCTTCCCGACCTGTCACGAGATATCGAGGAGTTCCGTGGCGAGGCGGATGACATCCAAGCTCGCGAATGGCTGGAAAACTTAAAGTCGCTAGCTGTCATGCATCAGTGGCCGGATAACTATTTGCTGACCGCTGCGAGGATGCACCTCCGAGAAGGTGCCAAGGATTGGTACCGAGCACGCATCCGGGACCTGCGGACATGGGGTGAGTTTCGGGAGGCGTTTATCGCCACATTTGCTCTGCGCGACGATATGTTCACCAGGTGGACGCGGATGAAGTCTCGTCGCCAAGAGCGAGGCGAAGACTTGGCGCGTTATTTCCATGCGAAAGCGCATTTGTGCGCACCGCTGGGGCTCACCTTCCTGGAGGAACGGGTTGAAATCTTGGCGGGGCTCTGGTCAAGGGAGTTGTGCAACCTGTCATTGCCCGCGACCCAGTATACGCACGACACCCTCTTACACGATCTCATATCGTATGAGAAAACGCTAGCCAATCAGCGGCGGGAGTCCGACCCGCGCAGCGACCAAGGAGCCCGGACGCAAAAGAAGCCGCACCCAAGGATGACTCGAGACAGCGGGGACCGTGGACCTCGATCAGTGAGCCTGAGAGGACTGGCGACTGGGGCAGTGAATACGCAGGACCGTCCATGCTATAATTGTCGGAAACCTGGATATTTGTCGCGGGACTGTCCGGAGGAAAGGCAAATCCCCACCGGCTACCGGTGCAACACAAAGGGGCATATCCGCAGTCAGGGTCCAGTGGCGGGACGGACCGAGAGGCCAGCAGTACAAGCCGTGAGTACCAAACCGGATAAGTCCGTGGCAAAATGTTTGAAGACAGCTCTGGTAGGAGGGCGAGAAGTGGCCGCGTTCATTGATACGGGCAGCTCAGAGTGCACGCTGAGGCTGTTGCGAGCCCGAGCGGAGGGCTTACCGGTGACGTCCATGCGTACCGACCTCAAGGCGTTTGGTCCCCCGGACTTCATTGTCCGGACGTGCGGGTCAGTCGTAGCGGACATTTCCATCGATGGAGTGACGGTCGAGAACGTCGCGATCCAGGTGGTGCCTGATAACGTCCAGGGTATGGAAGTGCTCGTGGGACGGACGTACACTGAGCACCCGGGAGTGGCGTTCTGGAAGGAAGGGGGCACGATGACGTTTTATCGGAGCGCGTCTGGCCCAGCCGAGGAGCCGGTGCCGTCGACATCGTTGAGGACAATGGCGCAGACGATCGTGCAAGCCAATTCCATCTCGCTGGTGGACGTCGTGGGGTGTGACGCGACTGCCACCGTACCTGTCGTCAACTGGGGAAGGCGAGAACGAACATTAGGCCCAGGGCACGTGACTACTCGAGGGAGCATCTCGGCCGTGCGGACGATCGCATCGCCGGTCGCGAGGGACGACGTCAAGGAGGAAGACGTGTTGGTGGGGCCGGACCAGACCAAGGAGGTGCGCCTAGGGCTGCCGGGGTTGCTGAACACCTTCCGCGATTGCATTGCCTTGACTTCCCGTGAGCTGGGTTGTGCCAAGGATGTGACCATGGACATTCGGGTACCGGCAGGTGCACCCCTAGTGCAATGTAAGTCCTGTCGCGCGACGGAACGGGAACGGAAGGAGATCCGGGACATCATCGGGGAGTGGCGGGAGACGGGCGTCGTCACCGAGACCAGTTCGAGATACGCGAGCCCGGTGTTGCTAGTAAAAAAAAAATCCGGCGAATCACGGTTGTGTGTAGATTTCAGGAAGCTAAATGCGGTAACGGAACGTGTGCACTTCCCGTTGCCAAACATCGACGACCATCTGGCCCGGATACGCGACAGCACGCGATTTGTAGTCCTGGATCTCGCACACGGGTATCTGCAGATCCCACTGGCAGCGGACGCGCGCGAGAAAACCGCAATAATCACACCTGAGGAGACCGTGGAATTCACGCGGATGATTTTTGGACTAATGAACGGATCCGCGTATTTCAGCAAGGTGATGCACAAGGCTCTGGGCCCGTTGAGGGACGACGTCGCCCTGTTCTATCTCGACGATATCCTCATCCCGGGAAAGGACTGGGAGGATCTCGGACCGAAATTACGATTGGTGCTGGAAGCTCTGAGGAGGGCAGGGCTGACCATCAACTTCAGGAAGTGCCGCTTCCTGTTTGACCGGGTGACGTATTTAGGTCACGAGATCTCGAGCAGGGGGATCGAGCCAGGAGAGGCGAAGGTGGAAACGATTCGAGCCTACCCGCCGCCGAAGAATGTCCACGAAGTGCGCCGCTTCTTGGGGCTCGTAAGTTTCTTCCGAAAATTTGTCCCATGTTTTGCACAAATAGCGACGCCGCTGACGTCGCTTCGGAAGAAGTCGACGACATTCGAGTGGGCGGATGAACAACAGAGCGCGTTCGAGACGCTGAAGGGGCGGATGATGGAGCCACCAGTACTACGAGCCTTCAACCCGACCGCGGACATGGAAGTGCACACGGACGCGAGTGCGATCGGCCTAGTGGGGATGCTGTTGCAGCGAGACCACAACCGGCAATTAAGGCTCGTGTATGCCGTGAGCAGGCGTACGACGGAGCCGGAGGCCAATTATCACAGCAGCAAGCTGGAGTTGCTTGCCGTCGTGTGGGCTGTCACGAGGATGCGTCCGATGCTGGCTAACATAGCCTTCACGATCGTCACCGATTGCCGGGCGTTGTGCTATCTTAGCACTCAGAAAACGATCAATCCACAGATCGTACGCTGGAGTGACGCACTGAGCGAATACGATTGTCGCATCGTTCATCGACCTGGGGAGAAGATGGCGCATGTGGACGCAATGAGCCGAGCCCCCGTAGAAGCTGCCGTAGTCGAAGTCGGAACCATCCTTGCGCTGGATAGCGAAAACGAAGTGACGCGCATGTACCAACACGCCGATGAGGGGGTTCAGCTGAAGAAAGCGGTCCTAGCGAAGCCAGAGCGGGAGCGGACGCCGTACGAGCGCAGCTGCGTAGAGGGGTACGAGCTGCAGAGAGGCGTGCTCTGTAAGAGGCAAACGGATAAATTGCTTTACATGGTACCGAAGACAATGAGGAAGAGCTTAGTCGTGCGGTACCGCGATCTAAAAAGTCATCCCGGGGCGGAGCGCACCCTTGCGCGTATCGCGGAGTTTTTCTATTTTCCAGGCATGCGGAAGTACATCAAACGCCATGTGCGGGCGTGCTGGGCCTGCACGGTGGGGAAAACGAAGCTGGGACGTCAGGCGGGTGGCCTCCACTCGATTCCGCCTGGGGGACGACCATTCGCTGTCATCCATATAGACCACCTGGGTCCTTTTATCACGAGTCGCCGGGGGAATAAGTATGTTCTCGCGGTCATCGACAATTTAACGAAATTTATCGTTATCCGGGCGGTAAAGGACACGAGGACGGCGAGTGCCGTCCGGCATCTGGAGGAATTCGTCGACGACTTCGGAGCCCCAGAGATGATCATCTCCGACCGAGGGTCTTGCTTCACCTCGAGGACGTTTGAGGCATTTTGCCAACGCCATGGCATCCGACATCGGCTAAATTCGCCGAGGCACCCGCAGGCAAACGGGCAGGTGGAGCGCCTCAATGCGACGCTTGTTCCCGCCATCCGTGCCAATTTGGAGGACGAGGAGGGAAGTACGTGGGACCGGAAGCTGCGCCACATCCAGGGGGACCTCAATGAGATGCGGAACGCAGCACGAACGTCAGCCCGTTCGAACTCGTATTCGGGTACGTACCGCACCGAGGCGAAGCCGAACTGAGGAGACTCCATCCAATGGTAGCGGAGCGCTACACCGCGCCTGGGTTGCTGCAGGACGAAGCGCCCCGACGAATCGAGGAAGCCCAGCAAAAGATGAAGAGGAGGTACGACCGAGGTCGACAACTGGACGTGTGTTTCAGGCCGGGTGACATCGTGTTTGGGAAGGCAGCGCCCCAAGCGACCGGCACATCCACGAAACTGCAGGCGAAATATCGCGGACCGTTGGTGGTGGTGGAAGCCCTGAACGAAGCTACGTACCGAGTAGCGGACTTGGGCGAAAAGGAGGACGGGAGGCGATACGCGTCTACCGCACACACCTCGCAATTGCGACTGTGGACACCCGACGACGACACGGATAGCAACGACGACGAGAAGCCGGAGTCGACGGCGAAAGACGGGAACGCCATCGAACCAGCTGCAGAGGTAGCAGGTCGGGCGAAGCGGATGAGGCGCCCACCCGGGCATCTCACAGACTACGTGCCGTGATGACGGCGTTGGGCGGAAACCGAGAGGACCAGCTCGAGGGTGAGCAACCGGCAGGAAGGGCCGAACTGTTAAAGCCATCGAGAACGCCGGGGGAAAGGCGAGATGGAAATCTCCCGCGGACACGAAGCTGCCGTAGCGCCGACGAGGTGGCGCATCGGACAGCGGACGCGTCTGGAAGTGGCCGAACGGGAGCCGCGTGGCCGGGCCGGAAATGAGGCGAGGAGACAGTCGGGCGCCGAGCGTGAGAGCGAGGAGACCCCGTGAGCGATAAACGAAAAAGAAAGTACCGGCGTAGTAGAGCCCACGTATGGCTCAGGAGTGAGACCAAAAACGTCGCGAGGAGTGCGCGGGAGTGTCGACCGGACGACCGCGATCGCCGGCGTGTGATACCCTAAATTTAAAGCGAGAGAAAGAGAGAGAGAATCACGGGACTTTTGTGCATTCCCATGAACTTTGTACGTGCCTAATTATAGTACCTCATACGGAGCATTTGTGCCCCGCTCCTAGTAATAAATTATATTATATCTATATACATCCTTACCTTCTCCGTACCGTGTACGATAATTGAAACCGCCTTTCTCCGCTGAAACGAAGGGCAACCTTCCCGTGCAAGGGAACCAATCAAATAAAAGAGACATCGGACTGGAAGTAAGAGGTAGGGGTTTAACAATAGCCACACCCTCAAATCGTGCATGCAGAATATGCCGAACCGGTTGTCTCGAATTTGGCCACCAAACGTTGGAGAGTCGACTGTGAAGGGTCACCGCGTCTGCCGTAAAATGGGCGCAACGTGCGCAACGTTTGCGCTAACCAACACTCATTTTGATAATAAAGTTTTATCACTTGGACGTGTTGTTCAATCGTGCCACTTGCCATGGTGATTTGGCATCACTGACTGAATAATAAACACCAGATTAGACAGACGCCACCGACACAACATGGCCACCACAGGCCGCCAACATGTACGCGCATCAATTGAAAAACCCTATACAGTCCGACCTCTCAATAAGCACGCTTCCCCAGTTTCTCGCTCGAGCACTTTCTCCTACTCCGATTCAAACTCCGAGCTCGAGTCACGCTCGAGTGAATTTGCGCGCGGACCTTTCAATAAGTACGCCCAACCGAGGAGAGCTCAAATGAGTAAAATGAGATGAATACATAGTTACTTAACGTGAAAAAGTTCACATTCGTTCGAGCGTGCTTATTGAGAGGTTCGCATGCTATAAAGAGCGAGAGAGACAGAGAGAGCCAATGAGCGTAGCCGAATTCTCAGAAATACTCTTCCCCTTGGGGGCTCTTCCATGCTTATTGAGAGGTCGGACAACTACTTTTGACCATCTTTCGGGCAGGGTTCGAATACCGTGTCGGAAGAACCCCTCATCTTTAGATGCAATCCATGAATCGACCTATTTTTGACAATGTTCGTAAGAAGTGAACTTCTGCTCAGACAGGCTATAAGCCATCAAACGAAACAAATGGTAATCGGAAGGAGCGATATCTGGAGAATACGGCGGGTGCGATAGGACTTCCCATTTAAGTGTTTCCAGATATGTTTGTACCGGTTTTGCGACGTGCGGATGAGCATTTTCGTGCAGTAAAAAGAATTTGTCGTGTCTTCCGGAGTATTCCGGCTGTTTTTCTGTCAATGCACGGCTCAAGCGGATTAATTGCAGACGGTAGCGATTCCCGTTATGGTTTCATTCGGTTTCAGCAGTTCATAATAAAGCACACCCCTCTGATCCTACCAAATACAGAGCAGGAGCTTAGACCATGGATATTTAGCTTTGCCACTGAAGTTGATGGTTGGCCGAGCTTGACCCATGGCTCTCTGCGCTTCTGCGCTCTCTACCACTGACAATTCGATTCAAAAAACCTTTTCTTTTATTCCGTTGAAGCACTAGTTCACATGTCAAAAGACGTCTCCCAATGTCCCTTAGTTTCAATTCATATGGGACCCAATGTCCTCCTTTCTGAATTATGCCCAAAGTTTTAAGACTTTTTCCTACCATTGATAAGTCAACTCCCAATGATGTAGACAATTCTTGAAGTGTTTGAGATAAGTCTTCATTGAGCAATGCCTCCCAAAACCCAAACAAACTCATTATCTTCAATTTTTTGGCTGGCCAGGTCGCTCCTTGTCATCCAAGTCGAAATCACGAGCTTTAAAACGAGCAAACCACTTCCGACACGTTTGCTCAGCTAGAGCATGTTCACCATACACTTCCACTAAAATACGATGAGCTTCAGCAGCACTTTTGTTCATATTAAAGAAATGAAGTAAAACTCCCCGCAAAAACACTTTATTCGCCACAAATGTCGAGATATTCAATAAATTGTAAGTGTTGTTATTTACGATTCAAAAAGAGGTTATGTACAGCCAATGACATTTAATGATAGCTGTTTCACGATGAATGCATTACTGTCGGTAACAACGAAATACTGTACTACCTACGCCATCTTTTGTAAAACGCTACGAATTCATTCCAACACCTTATAGCAAAAGTCTCAATCAAGTTGGGCGGAATTTCGATCAAATTTTCCGAATTAAATAGATTTGTTGGCTCGTGCAGCTTGGAGATCGACGTCAATGCTGTCGATTGTGATTCAGACGAAATGAGAAAACCACTTATCAACTTATTGAAACTGTATTCTCACCATATAAGTGCGGAGGCTCCTAAGATTCGAGTAACTTCGGGCAGGCTTGAGATTAGATTGAATGACGTAAACAACCTCGTGCAGAGAGGCCCTTCCAAGCTAGGTATTGTAGAGCGAAAAGCTGTAAGAGGTTTGGTTGACAAAATGCTCGAGGCCGAAATCGTTCGGGAAAGTGAAAGCCCGTTCTCTAATCCAATCATTTTGGTAAGAAAAAAAGGTGACTCAGATCGATTGTGTGCGAACTTTCAAGAATTAAATTCTAACATGGTAGCAGATCGTTATCCGTTGCCATTGATTCAAGATCACTTAGATCGGTTGAGTGGAGCGCAATATTTTTCGTCGTTAGACATGGTAGCCGGGTTCCATCAAATACCCATCGAGAGAAATTCGATAGAAAAACTCGTGTTTATTACACCTGACGGACATTATGAATATTTGACGATGTCATTTGGGCTGACGAATGCTCCTTCCGTATATCAGAGGGCAATTAATAAAGCGTTGGGAGAATTGAGATATCCTTACGCGATTGTTTATTTGTATGATGTGCTCATACCTGGCAAAACTGAATAAGAGGCCTTAGATCGACTGAAAACTGTAATGGAAAGACCCGCCGCTAACGGATTTTCGTTTAACTTAAATAAGTGCAAATTTTAGAAAACACAAATTGATTCCCGGGAAAAAGTTCATATCTGAATATATCTGAATGTATCTGAATCATATCTGTAGAATCAGATATGACCAGACAAGAAAATTGGCAATGTCTGATCATGTACTGTCATGACAGATCATGTATACTTATATCTGAGCGTGTATGATCATCCCGAGAAAAAATTATCAGATCAGATCACATCTGATTATATCTGGATTAGATATGATCCAGATATGATTGATCATATCTGGATCTTGTCTAATCATGCAAGAAAAGTGGCCATATTAGAGCATACATGATTAGATTTAACGATATCAGAACATGTATGATTAGATTTGACGATATCAGACCATATGATGTCAGACCTGACAATATCAAATCTGCCTATAATATGCAAAATTGATCGGTTTCGAAGCGTAATTAGTCATATCAGAACAGATATACCCATATCAGGGTGAACATGCTTATATTAATAGCAGATATGAGTATATGTGGTATGCCATATGTCTATCTCCTTGCCGTACACTTACGACATTTAACCTCGACATACATATGATATCCTATTTGCGAACCGATGATATTTTATAAGTGATGTACCGTGTTATACACGGATCAAATGGGAGTTCTCAAATAGAGCAATAACGTGTGACTATGTGTGTGTGTGTGTGCGTGCATCTGTGTATGTGTTAATAAGACACACAATCATAATAACACTTTTATATATAGATATGCACTGATTTATATTTGATTAGATCTGATCACACGTGGGCGAGCATGTTCAGCGATGATCATATAGAGCTTCCCGGGGAAAAATGCTCATATCTGAGCAGATATGCTCATGTAAGTGTTTATCTGCAACATAAATGAATCTTATCTGATCATGCATGGTCAAAGATGAACATGGATGTATTTTTATGCACTTAGGGGTAGCTCTATATCTGGTCAGATATGATCGTGCATAAGTAAATATGTGCAGATATGAATTTATAGCTGAACATGTCTGCCATGTGTGGTCATGTCTAACCAGATATAGTACAATTCACGACTACATACGAGCTCACACATGATCAGACTCGAATATGTGCGGGCAAGCATGAACATATCCAACCAGGTATGGATGAATACGCAACCAAACCCAACTCGTACATGATCAGGTCTGAAAATATTTGCCCATGGACGATTGTATCTGCCCAATTATACTCGAATTCATCCAAGCTCTATATGATGACTTGTTTGGGTAATATAACCGTTCATCGATAATTTTTCCACATATCTATAGACGTTTTACTTCGAAAATATATAAATCGAAAAGGCAAAGTCAAGCCGGTAACTTACCAGTCATTTGTAACTCTCATTTTTCAATTAAAGACTGATCTCACAAACGTCTTAATTGCTACCACAATCAACCACAAACGATTAACGAAAAAAAATGCAAGAATCCAAAGTCGAATCGCCAAGTTCACGTATAACTTACCGGTAATTTTTAACTCGCATTTTTTAACTAAAGACCGATCTCACAAACGTTTTAATTGTTCTCACCATTAACTACAAACGACTCACAATCGATTAAAGAACAAAAAATCGAAACGTCAGAGTCAAGACGCTAACTTACCAGTAATCTTTAACGCTCATTTTCCAACGAAAGACTCATCTCACAAATATTTTGATTGTTACGACAAACAACTAAAAACGACTCACAATCGATAAAGAAATCGAAAATTTTCGATTTAACGTAATAAGAATATATTTCGTTGCCTGTGATAACTTTCTTTTTTGGTTACGTGGCAGTTTATATTTTGATTTTAGTGTATCGACAAAGATAATAAACGTTTTCGACTTATAAGAACAGAACGTTTGACAACATTTTGATTGAAAAAGTTTTAAGGTTTTAAGTTAGTTAAATTAAAAAATGAAAAAAGTATTTTTTGGTTTTTTCTATAACTTTCAACGTAAAAAGAATATTGTTTGTTGCCTCTGTAAGAACTTTTTTTGTTTTGTTTGCGTGGCAGTTTATATTTTGATTTTAGTGTCGGCGAAGATTAATATAAATACATTTTATACTTATAAGAACGTGTAGTACGCAATAAATATGTGATTTTATCAATAAAATGAATATAAAAAATATAATCACGCTATATTTTGATATATTCTGGTTGTGGTTCAATTTTTCATCAAGGAGATAGACATAAATGACATACCACATATACTCATATCTGCTATTAATATAAGCATGTTCACTCTGATATGGGTATATCTGTTCTGATATGACCAATTACGCTTCGAAGCCGATCAATTTTGCATATTATAGGCAGATTTGATATTGGCAGGTCTGACATCATATGGTCTGATATCGTCAAATCTAATCATACATGCTCCGATATCATCAAATCTAATCATGTATGCTCTAATATGGCCATTTTTCTTGCATGATTAGACAAGATCCCGGTATGATCAATCATATCTGGATCATATATAATCCAGATATAATCAGATGTGATCTGATCTGATAATTTTTTCTCGAAATGATCATGCATGCTCAGATATATGCATACATGATCTGTCATGACAGTACATGATCAGACATTGCCAATTTTCTTGTCTGATCATATCTGATTCTACAGATATGATTCAGATACATTCAGATATGAACTTTTTTCCCGGGTTGGATGAATTCGAGTATAATTCCATATCTGGGCAGATACAATCGTACATGGGCAAATATTTCCAGACCTGATCATGTACGAGTTGGGTTTGGTTGCGTATTCATCCATACCTGGTTGGATATGTTCATGCATGCGCGCACATATTCAAGTCTGATCATGTGTGAGCTCGTATGTAGTCGTGAATGTACTATATCTGGTTAGACATGTCTACACATGGGCAGACCTGTTCAGCTATAAATTCATATCTACTCATATTTGCTTATGCGCGATCATATCTGACCAGATATAGAGCTACCCCTAAGCGCTTAAAGTACATGTATGTTCATCTTCGACCATGCATGATCAGATAAGATTCATTTATGTTGCAGATAAACACCTATATGAGCATATCTGCTCAGATATGACCATTTTTCCTCAGGTTATCTGGGTTACACTGTATCGAAAGAAGAGCTGAGGCCCAACCTTTGAAAGACCGAAGCCCTGGCGCAATCGCCCATCCCTCGAACGCAGACCCAGGTAAGGCAGTTGTTAGGGTTAGCATCTTATTTTCGTAGATTTGTACGAAAAATCTCTCAGATAGCAGCTCCTCTGTATAGACTGACGGCAGGGAATGCAAAGACAATAAAATGGTGAAACGAACACAATGAAGGTAGGACTACACTCGTCCAGTTCTTAACATCAGAACCGTGCCTCCGTATATTTGACCCTAGCCTACCGATCGAACTACATACTGACGCTGGCGCCCTTGGATACGGCACTGTGCTTCTACAACACGCTGAAACTCGTTACCACTCGTACGAACTCGAGACTCTCGCAGAAGTAAACGCGATAAGACACTTTCGACAATATATGGTTGGCCGGAAATGTTTGGTTGTTACGGACTGTAACTCACTAAAGGCTACAAGCCTAAAGAAAGATTCAACGCCACTCGTGTATCGATGGTGGGCATTCGTACAATCTTTTGACTTTGAAATTCAATATCGTGCGGGTGAAAGAATGAAACACGCGGACTTTCTATCGCGCAACGCCGTTCTTGAAGACAACGTAGTGAAAGTAGTTAAAAAAGTCATGAACAAAATAACAGAATTAGCAGATGCCTGGCTGATCGTAGCTCAGCAAAAACACGACGGAATTTGTAACGTTGAATTGGATAAACCGTTTAGACGCGCAAACAGCAATCAACCAGATTGAACAACAGTCGTTTTCTTTTGGGGAACCGAAACGAATTATTTATGACCAAGGTGCAGGGTCTGCAAATACGCGATTCAAAGAATTCTGTAACGAAAATAATATTTTAGTTCATTTAATAGCTTCGGGAATACCGACAGTTAATGATCAGGTTGAAAGAGCTATGTACACGATGAGCAATATGTTATCCATAAGCAAAGCTCAAGGAAAGCAATGGCAGAACGAATTAGGAAGGGTTCAGCTAGCAATAAATTCAACAGTTCATAAAACGTTAGGGGAAACTCCGGCTGAGATTTTGTTTGGTACAAAAGTAAACTCGATAGAAATCAAACGCGTAAAACACGTCAGCGTGATAACTCATAGCGTTGATTTGAGTGAGCTTAGGACTGCAGCGACAGATAGCATGAAAGCCGAAGAGGCAAAAGAAAAAGCAAGGTTTGATAAGAAGAACAAACTGGTGAACTCATTCAAAATTTGAGATTTTGTAATGGTTAGAAATAATGATAGAATAAAGACAAAAGTGGATGCCAAAAATGGAGGTTCAGTTGAAGTTGATGCGGTGTTACCGAACGACAGATACCTTGTCAAGAAGGTAGCCTCTGGATTGCGAGGCCGAAATAGCATCAAAGTATCTCACGACAAACTGATTGCAACTCCAGGAAACGAGGCGAGTCAGGATAGCTATGTCGGAGAAAAGGAAAAAGGTAAGAACAAAATTGTATAACAATCTGTTTGACGTGGTTCGAAAAATTATTTCAATGCTTGATCGTGAGTGCAAACATGGGATTTTGCAAAGAGAATCAAGACTATGAATTATGGAACAGACGCAGTCTGGTTTTATTGGTTGTTAAATTCTGTTGAAGACTCGCATAGAACTTCTGGTTCTAATTGAGGCGGATTTATATGTAGAAATCCGCCGAGAGCATGATACTCTGTTGGTTATCATTGTTTCAATTTAAGAGTGCGACTTTGGCCCTCGATGTTCGCTGGACTTGATCACCCAGAACCCTCAAACCCAAAGCCTAGGAGTAACTTGAGAATGATTGAATATAAACTTATGAACAGAACATAATAGTTACAACATGTATGGACGCGCAAGGCATACCTACAGAGCTATTATGAACCGAAGATAATAGTTAGAACATGTACGGATGGGCAAGGTATGCCTACAGAGGTATTATGAACAAAAAACGATAGTTAGGACATGTACGGATGTGCAAGGCATGCCTATAGAGCTAGTATGAACAAAAGATAATAGTTAGAACATGTACGGATGCGCAAGGCATGCCTACAGAGATATTATGAGTAAAAGATAATAGTTAGAAATTGTATGGATGTGCAAGAGTGCCCCTAGTCAGTTCCCCTAAGTTCACTGCCCCTTAATTCAGATTCCCTAAATCAGTTCCCCTAGAATCTATTCCCCTATGTAATTTCCCCTAAATGAAAAAAGGATAAGATAATAGGGGATTTCAAAGAAATTTTTATTGAGTGAATAACATAAACATAAATGCAAATTAATAGAAAAAGGTTATCAAAGAGGTGTTTGTTTGTTTGAGTATATTTCTTTGGGTTTGCTTGGATGTGTTTGTTTGTGTGGGTTTGTTATCCTTAATAATTAATCAGCTTTTCACCAATCACCTCTTTGTTAACCTTTCTATATTAATTTGCATTTATGATTATGTTATTCACGCAATAAAAATCTCTTTGCAATCACCTATTGTCTTGTCCTTTAGGGGAACTGATTTAGGGGAAGTGCATTTAGGGGAACGGATTTAGGGCCTGTAGGGCAATGACGGAATTGTTAAGTCAGGAAAGCCGAACGTGAATTTACGACGCTTTATAACTTACGCTTAAATCTTTACAACGCTTGCTTGTTCGGTGCCTGTTTTATTTCGGCCGATACTCGGAGCGGTGACCGCTTAGCGGGGCATCGGTTGGCGCCTTAACCATTAAGCGGAAGGCCCTTACTTCTGACACCTTGGTGTATATACTTGAACCAAAGTCTATGTATCAGAGGATCAGAAGAATATGGGGCCGTCCATACCGGTACGGGTTTTCCAGAGTTTTCCCGTACCTCCGGCAATTGCGGTATATCGTACGTTTTATAGTACACGCTTAAGACGGCTGTGGGTGTAACGGAAGTTAGGTTAAATGAGCGAAGTGCAGGTAGGGATTGATAGGAAAGAGATCAATTGGGAAGGGTAATACGTAAAAACCTGCTAGGGTATACATAGCTCAGGAACTAAAAATATATGTACAGAAGCTGAATATGATAAGTGAATATTATTATGGAAAAGTATATTATTTGACTATTTTAACGTTTTCGTTATTATGTCAAAAATCTGTATTAGCACTAATAGAAAAAGTACATAAGTTCTTCTTGCGCATACCGCGTACGGAGTTGTAGATATGATGTTAAAAATTGATCGAGTAGTATTTTGAACATAAAAGTGTCACGCAGTAGTACTACCATGTTTCTCCGTTTTTAAAATCGTATATTTGCGAGGGATTTTGACATTTAAGCATATTAAAATGCAAAAACGGATCGAGGAATTTTCAGGGTCAAGACCATACGCCTAATGCACTGTATGACACCTTTACAATCAACTTGTATGTGATATTCCTATACATTTGTTTTCTGATAAATACTATATATATTTGTCATGATATTACAATATATAAAAATATTCACTCTCGTGTTGGCGATATGCATATAACCTTGTATCAATTGTCCGGTCAAAATTGAGGAAATTGGTGAACCTGTTTTCTGATTTCAATACGCTTGAAGGTTAAAGTTCTTTGAAGGCGTAGGGGAAGCAGGCCCAAAGCGGGCACCTGGTATAAAGCGGGCATCCTCCATACTACTAACGTTTTTACACTTACCGCGGTTTCGCGACGTGGGGCCGTTGCCCCCGTCCCGCCCGACCCGCCGCAGTCCTGAACCTCAACTGCGACCGACCGCGCGGCTCACGTGGCAAAAAGCAATATTGCACGGGTCTTTTTTTTAAGTCAAGGTATGTACACTCCAGGCCAAAAGTTTGGGTACACCCCGCGAAATTCCGAGCCGAACTAAAGGTTCGGTAACTTAGTGAAAAAAAAGATAATCGAATTTCCAAAGCGGCATTTTAATAAGGACATATCAGACTTCATTTTGCTTTTTTTAGAAAAATTTTTGCGATGTTTTTTGAACCCGGTGCACCGGTTTGAAAATGATCGTTTTTTTTACCTTTTTGGCTGTTTTCAATCGGTTGTTTTCAATCGGCTTCTAGAAATTTGTTTGTTAATTTTTTTTGCAATATCCTTGGACGGTAACCAATAGTGCCAATTTAATTTTTTAGAAAATTTCGTGCCTTTTTTTTAGGGAGTTATGATTGTTTTTACCAAAAAACGACCATGTTCAAAAAGAGTAGCGCAACTAAAAAAGTTTGAGGTTTAAATAAAATTGTCAGAGGCGAACAAGTTGCGTACAATCGTGCTGAATCGACTGGAATTTTTTCAAAACTTTCCTTCGATTTTTTTTCTCACTATTTCGGGTGGAGCCTCTAATAATTTAAGTGGTTCAAACTCGTAGACTATTGATTTGGTTTGACTTTGTTTACATTTCACAGAGGACTGTCCGCTACACAGTCTTCTACTCTAGAGTCTCTCTAGTCCTCTGGAGTCCGAAGTACAGTCCTCTGTCAAATGTAAACTTTCTTCGCTCTAGCGTCTCTCTATCTATCTATATATATATAGGAAGGAAAAAAAAACATTTTTGGAGTAAAATGTGTATACTTTTAAAATTATCATTAAAAAAATTTGAAAACATTATAAAAGGCTCAAAATGTTCAAATAAGAAGGTTTTCTCCCGTGATAATTGAGCCCAAACTCAATGATCTACGAGTTTGAGCCACTTAAATTATTAGAGGCTCGACCCAAAAAAGTGGAAAAAAACATTTTGAAAAAATTCTAGTCGATTCAGCATGATTGTGCGCAACTTTTTTCTCTCTAGACAATTTTATTTGAACCTCAAAGTTTTTTAGTTGCGCTGCCCTTTTTGAAAATGGACGTTTTTAGGTAAAAACAATCACAACTCCCTCAAAAAAAAATCGCACGAAATGTTCTAAAAAATGAAATTGAAACTATTGGTTACCGTTTCAAGGATATTCCAAAAAAAATAACGAACAAAATTTCTAGAAGCTGTGCAACCGATTGAAAACAGCAAAAAAGTCAAAAAGCGGGCATTTTCAAACCAGTGCACCGGGCTAAAAAAATCGCGAAAATGTTTCTAAAAAAGCAAAATGAAGCCTGATATGTCCTTTTTAAAATGCCGCTTTGGAAATTCGATGATCTTTTTTTTTCACTAAGTTATCGAACTTTTAGTGTGGCTCGGAATTTCGTGGAGTGTACCCAAACTTTTGGCCTGGAGTGTATATCGTGTTTGTGTACATTCGGGAGTGTACATTCGTGAGTAAAATAGACCAATACTAAAATGTGACTATTGTTTTACGCTATTTCACTTTTTTAAAGTCACATTTGCTTGAATGTATTCCAATCATTTTGTGGATTGGTTTGATGAATACGTCAAGTAACGCAAAAGGGCAAAGCAGGCGGGGCACAGCGAACACGTGCTATAATATGTCAAAATATGTTTACTGCATGTTAAAAACGTTTAAATATGTAAAAAATACTAAAATATGTAAAAAAATGTTAAAGCATGGTAAAAATATTCAAATGTGCTTACTGAATGTTAAGAAGAAACGACCAAAATTCGATGCTAAAAAAATTAAGTTTACTGACTGTTAAGAGAAAAAGGGAAAGTTTTTGTTCATTTACGATAATAATAATGTTTTGTGTGCATTGAAATATGCGGGTACATTCATAGTTTTTTCCCCTATGATTCCCTATTTTATTCTTATTTATGCCTAATCTCGGGAAAAATAGACAGGGTGCTCGCTTTATGCTCTGCGTGCCCGTTTGGCCCAAAAGCCGTGCCCGCTTTAGGCCACCCCCCGGGCAACGCGGGCATCCGTTAAAGTTTTTTAATTAGTTTCAGTCTTTGAATTTTGAAGATTTACTGGAAATGTGTGGATGTACTATTAAAGTGCGATAAATTTAGAAGGCGATAACCAAAAAAAATGTTTGAATATGACATTTTATAACGGCTTTATTTGAAATTTCTTTGAGCGTGGCCGCTTTGGGTTCCCATCCCCTATGATTTTTTTTTACATAAATGAACATAGAAATAGTATTACTGCCCGATACTTTTATATCCAAAGCATTATCTCCTCAATTTTCATCACAGTATTTTGAATTCTATGTATGATATTGGCAAAAAAGCTTTCTCCGTCCATATATTGACCCTCCGAGTTCCAAACCCAGATCGAGGTAAGAGAAAATTGTGCCCTCTTGAAAGGGGAATAAAGTGCTTTATAGAGTTTTTTGTAAATGTGATAAATATGGCATTATCAAGACTGCATCGATTTATATTTTGCAATGTGGCATACATGTATACTATAGTGGCAACAAGTTAGCTCATAAGCTTTTGACCCATTTTTCCCACAAAAACTCGTGAGTTCGGTCGTTATACTTTTCATTGTGAAATGGTAACAAGTTTCACGTAGTAAAATATTCTGATTCTGAGTATGAGATGTAACGTTACGTTACGAATATCGAGACTATCTGAGCAAGTTGTGGTAAGCGGACTGACGTGGCTCAGTGGTTCGTTCGACGGTAGGTTTTTTTAAATACTTGGTATCAAGACGTTTGCCGCGTCTCTTGATACGGTTTTGCCTGATCCATAGAGCTACGATTTGAGAGGGTTATATTGCTCTACTTGAGTCATTTTGCTCATGTAACTCTGACCATATCTTTTTTTAACTAGCATATTTTATTTTCATAATTTTCTCCAATTACGTAATTTTGTGCTCAGTATTTTTTGTGCGTGTTTTTATATTAAATTTTACTTGATTTGATATGACAGAATTATATATAATAGTGAAAATAATTATGTTTCACAATGTAACTTAAGGAAGTGCGTTGCCCGGAGCAATAAAATCTTATAATAATAATAATAATAACAATAATTGGAGAAGGTAAAAATTCCGAAAGTTACAAGTCCCGTGAAAAGATTGCACAACTACCGCAAATTGCCGCACTTCAATCGCATCCTCATGTAGTCAAACTCCGTGCATGAACTAGTTACGTGATGAAAAAATCGCAGAAGTCGACGCACTCGCGTTATCGAGTAATTACGAACATTGCACAGGGCGTAGACGAGACACGCT